>CM051017.1:7382447-7709947 GCA_027704905.1 Muraenolepis orangiensis | reverse complement strand
TGGTGGAGGTGTGGTGTAGGGTGGAGGTGTGGAAAAGTAAATGACAGACCCCACCTGCTGTCAGCCGTCAGTGGCCCTGCAGACGCTGGTCTATTCTCAGACCACAGAAGAGCCGGCGGGTGCAGGATGAGGGTGGAGGGGGAGACGGGTGGAGGGGGAAACAGGTGGGGGAGGCGGGTAGAGGTGTGAGTGGGGGAGGTGGGGCTACATGTCAGCTAGTGGTAACTACAGCGGTGGGTGTAGCCCAGGGTGGAGCTCATGGTGACCACTTCATGGACGTAATCCCGTCAAAGTGTTACTAATGCCGTGTGTATGGGTGTTGCCAGGGCTAGAAAGGGTGGTTCACATCTATTCATCAACAGATCCCATCTATTCATCAACACATCTCATCCATTCATCAACAGATCACATCTATTCATCAACAGATCCCATCTATGCATCAACAGATCACATATATTCATCAACAGATCACATCTATTCATCAACAGATCACATCTATTCATCAACAGATCACATCTATTCATCAACAGATCACGTCTAAAGATTCAAGATGTTGAATTTCCACAAGTACAATGGAATGCTTACTCCCCATTCCCTCCCGCAGTATGAATGTTTAAAACAATACTATAAAAAAAAACTTTATACAATAAACATGAACATAAAAAGTATATAGAATATATACATATATATATATATATATATATATATATATATATATATATATATATATATATAATATAGTGACGGATGATATTTACATGTTTTTGAATGTGCACAATATTTAAAAGCATTTAAAGTGCCAGTAGTGCAGCAGCAGCATGAATACAGTGCAGTACAGTTCAGTAACTGTAATGTGTCCAGAAAGTTGCACAAAGTATGATAGTGTAATGTTACTGCAAAAATATCCTTAAACCTGGTAGTCCTTGTACGGATGCTGCCCAATCGGCGACCGGACGGTAGCCGGGAGAAGAGATGGTGCCCAGGGTGGTTGCAGTCCTTTATGATGGACATGGCCTTCTTCCGACATCTGGTCCTACAGATCTCCTCAATGCATGGAAGTGTACCCCCGATGATCTTCTCTGCCATCCTCATGACTCTCTGGATGGCTTTCTTGTACTGTGCAGTGGTGTTGCTGTACTACACTGTGACGCCACTCATCAGGATATATACAGTGCCTCTGTAGAAGTTCACTAGCCACCGTTGGCCTATTCCGCTTTTCCTGAGGCACCACAGGGCACAGAGGTGCTGGTGCGTCTTCTTCAGCATTAGGTCATTGGAAATCTGTAGCCCAAGGAAATGGAAGCAGCTGACGACTTCCACCGGTGTTCCGTCCAGGCTGATGATGGAGTGGGTGCTCCGGTGGCTCCTGAAGTCCACAATGAGCTCCTTAGTCTTGCTGACATTCAGTGCGAGGCTGTTGTCCTCGCACCATCGCGTCAGCCAGACTACCTCATCTCTTTACTCAGTTTCATCGCCCTCACTTATCATGCCGATGACTGTGGTGTCGTCTGAAAACTTGATGCACGGAGGCGTAGTCAGATTTACCGAAAGCCAGCCTCGCAACAGCGCGATAGGCGTGTTTAATGGTGGTGTAACAGTGATCAAGAGTCTTGTTCTGTCTGGTCGGACATGAAATGTGTTGATAGTATTTTGGTAATACCTTTTTTTAATTGCAGTGGTTGAAGTCCCCCGCCACGATGGAGACTGCCTCGGGGTAGCGATTCTGAAGTTTGCTCACCTCACTGTAAAGTTCGTCCAATGCGATGTTCGCATCAACCCGTGGTTGGATGTAAACCGTGCAACACTCCCTGATGTCCCGCTAGTACACGTAAACTAAGTAAACTAAATAAACTAAATAAACTGCGGGAGCTCGTAGAGACGCATTTCCTCTCCTCCAGCGCTGCGCCGTGCCAACAATACTAGACTAATACTATACAACACTATACTATAACAATACTGTACATAATACAAATAACAATAAAGTGACTGATGGATGATATATACATATGGTGAATTGTCCAAAAAGCATTTTAAAGTGCCAGTTGTGCAGCAGCATCGTGAATAGATAGATCCATTCTTCAACATATCACATGGATTCATCCATTCATCAACATATCTCATCCATTCATCAACATATTTCATCCATTCACAACAGATCACATCTATTCATCAACAGATTACATGGATTCATCCATTCATCAACAGATTACATGGATTCATGGATTCCATTTGTCCTTTCATCAACAGATGTCATCCAGTTATCAACAGATCTCATCCATTCATTAACAGATCTCATCCATTCGTCCATTCATCTATTCATCCGATAGCCGTGAGGACAACAGAGCTCTTTTAGCGGTGCTGTGTGGTTAAGTTTCTCCACTGTTAATAAAACCGTTCAATAAAGACCAGAGATGGTTAGCTTGTTAGCTTGTTAATCAATGATATCAACAAGCCGTGAAGGAACTGTTACATAACGTTAATTCAATCAAGTTGTAAAGAGACCAATAGGGTTTGTGTGTGGTGGGGAATGATGATGTGCTCCATTCTCCTTCTGCTAAATATAAACTTCAGTGGAGCGAGCAGCAAACATTGGATTAGCACCACCAAACATAGCACACGAGCACATGAGCATGGAAGCGAACATAGCATGCCATGTATTCCTATAGAGTTGAGCGTTGAAGCTAACCTAGTGTTGCCCATGTATTCTTAAGACAATGCCCACCCCAGCCACGAACTGTATTCACTTTTACCGTCAGGCAGGCGATACCACAGTATCAAGTGCCGTACAAATAGACTCCGAGATAGCTTCCACAGTCAGGCCATCAGGCTGCTGAGCAAGGGCGTATAGCATATAACAATGTACATTTTATTACATTGATTTATATATACATATTGCTCTTTTTCTGTGCCGATATATTGCATTTTATAAATTGCATTTTTATTTTTATTTCTACTTTTATTCTATTTTTATCTATTTTTATCTTATTTTTATAACTGCTGTCTGTCGTCGGGTATTGCACATAAGATTTTCACACCACTGCTTTATACTTGTGTAAACTGTGAAGTGACAATAAACTTCACTTGACTTGACTTGACTTGGAGCTGAGCATTGAAGCTAATTTACTGTTGCCCATGTATTCCTATGGAGCTGAGCGTTGAAGCTAACCTTAGGTCGGCACTACCCCTTCACTTTTGCCGCCGCGCTCAAAGTTCAAACAAGTTGAGCTCAAAGTTGACTTGGTGAAGCACGTCCAATCAGATTACAGATGACATCTCCATCCTCCTGGAAGAGGAAGTGTTTCCTGGTCCCCCTTTGGGCCGTTTCCCTGACGACGCCCAGGAGAACCAGGAGGATGTTAGACCACTCATCTGATTACACTCAGCACTAGCGAGGAGAGAAGGGGAGAGGAGCAACCTGTAACATGTAGATTCATATCCTGGTACAACCTAATGATGAACCTACTACTGTAATTATAATTAGAATATACTATTATGACATCTAGAACATTATGATATACGTAGATCCTACCCTTCACCCCTTGTACAACCAGCTGTAACCACCACAGTAAACAGACCCAGGGACCCTGCATGGAGGCTCCCAGGGGCCCTGGATGAGGGAGGCTTTCTGCATGGAGGCTCCCAGGGGCCCTGCATGGAGGCTCCCAGGGGCCTTGGATGAGGGAGGCTTTCTGCATGGAGGCTCTCCCAGGGGCCCTGGATGAGGGTGGGTTGAGTGTATGATCAACTCTTCCTCATCGTCGACTTAGTTCTCAATGATGAGGACACGGCCGCATAGGGGCTCTCGAAAAACACTCACACTTGTTGATAAATGAGACCCTCTCACACACACACATGCATGATGATGGAGGCCTCTTCACGTAGAAGTGTCGCCAGAAGAACAAGCAGTTAGAGGCCAACAGGCACCGCAGCAACATGAACTACCATACACACATGCACGCACACACACCCACACACACACACACACACACACACACGCTCTCTTCCTGACCTCCATTTTACTGCTTACTCTCTCTGTCTCTCTCTCATCGTCTCTCGCTCTCTCTCTCTGTCTCTGTCATTCTCTGTTCCCTCCTTCCTCTCTACAATCATGCTAATTATACCAGAAGAGAGAGAGAGACAGCTGAACACACACACACACACACTCATACGCACTCACACACACAGATCTTATCGTTTGTTTTCCGGGAGAAAAAATGCTAATGAGAAAGTGCTCAGGAAGGTGTCTGTGTGTGCGTGAGTGTGTGTGCACACTTCAACTCTCCCCTTTCTGTGTGTGTGTGTGTGTGTGTGTGTGTGTGTGTGTGTGTGTGTGTGTGTGTGTGTGTGTGTGTGTGTGCACAGGCCTGACAATCCTGATGACCTCAACCCCCATCATCATCATCACCCTTCGCAGCCAGTGGACGATGAAGAGCTCCAAGACCCCAGAACATCCTGTTGGACCAGAGAGAGAAAGATAGAGAGACAGAGCCTGTCTCTCTCTTCATCCACTGTGTTCCTGTGTGTGTGTGTGTGTGTGTGTGTGTGTGTGTGTGTGTGTGTGTGTGTGTGTGTGTGTGTGTGCGTGTGCGTGTGCGTGTGCGTGTGCGTGTGTGTGTGTGTGTGGGTGTGAAGAGCTGCTCACTGCCGCCATCAATCACTACTCAGCAGTGAGCAGGGCTAGCCATGTTCACGCCCAAAAAAACAACTAAACATTAAAAAAAAGTCTTGAGATTCGGTGTTCACATGTTTAGTTTGTTCAAGTGTTTTTTTTCTAAGTGTACATCACAATTTACCTTAAGGTTATTAAGTTATTCAGAAGGCACCGTGAATAAGCATGTACTTTTATCTTGAAATTATGGAGATTTGTTTTACATGTTACATACGACTTCTTTGTATAATCAGTGTTACCTTGTTAGACTACTGACTACTGGAATATTATATATGATTTATATGTAAACACGATCTCTCTATCTTTATATATATACTGTATATACATATATATATATATATATATAGAGATAGATAGTTCTATATATATATATATATATACGTGTGTATATATAAATATTTATATATATATATATAAATTCATATATATACAGTATATAGATAGATAAGACATTTAGTTTTATATACATAGATAAACTGTTTATATCTATATACAGATAAGTCTCTTTCTATATATATACGTATATATTATATATTATATATATTATGTATATATTATATATATATATAGAGAGAGAGAGAGAGACATTTAAAAATAAATAATCTCCCTCAATTTAAGAAATCCCCCCCCCCCCCAATATTTTTGGACGAAGTAAAAACCCTAAAAAGCTGCAGGCTAAAACCATCACTTCCCGGGTAATTGAATGTAACTTACTGACGGTGTAAGATCTACTCGGCTCCAGCTCCGGAGTTGATCTACTTAACGACATTTTCGTGGTGTCGCCTTGTCTCCCGGGAGGAGGATAGCGTCCTGGCTCTGCGCACAGAGCTCCTCATGTTAGGCCATGAGGTGACGGTAGAACCTTGAGAGAGACATGGATTCGTTTAGTCGTGTTATTCAGTAGATTCAGAGTATTGTCTCCTTTATATTCTGTATTTGTGTAAGTATTTGTGTGACCCGCTACCACTCGATGGTACATTTTGTGATCTGCACCAGTTGTGTACATTCCCAACTCAAAGTGTCCTTTATCTTTCACCGTGCGGGGAGTGATGTTTTCTCTGGGTGGCGGGAGGGTGCGGTTGTACTTAGCTATGTCCAGTTCATGACCTCGACCATGTGAAAACACTGCATTTGCAGATGCACCACCCTCAACCAGATGTAGTTTTTCCCCCAAGACGTGGGAGATACTCTATGTTAACATTTACTACACTGTGTATTTGTATTTGTGGGACCTCTATGATGTAGCGTCTGTCATTTTTACCTGCAAACCAACGTGGGACGTTCTTTATCTGGAGACATTGTCGTCATGCTTTGGTCAACGTGTCTGCACCAAAAAAAATTAACTATAAATAAATACGCTATACGTGTGTCCAGAGTGTTGCTTGGTGGTCGCCATTGTGGACTTCGGCGTTGTTGACTTCCATTGTGTGTTTCAAAGCTGCCGTTGTGGTCTGGAAAGGGACAGGACACACTAAGAGACATAACAACACATCATCTCGTGTGATTATATATATACAGTCGCTCTCCAGCGACTGTTCCAGGAAACAAGATGTTCTGTGTATTTTGCGTCCCGCTACCGATTTGAATTTACATGAAACAACCTCTTCCTGGCTTACAAAGTGGAGCCCTTTAAGAACGCTAACCTTCACACAACTCCTGGTTCGGCTGTGGCGGTGATGGAGGGATAGAGAGGGATAGAGAGAGAGAGTGTGAGAGAGAAAGAGAGAGATGATGATGATGATGATGATGATGAGATGAGATGATACTCACATAAGTTGGGGACAGGTGGGGAATGGACAGAGAGAGAGAAAGAGCAGAGAGAAAGATAACAGAGTGAGAGCACAGAGAGAGAACAAAGATAGAGAGAGAGAACAGAGAGAGAAAGCAGAGAGGGAGACAAATACCCTAAAACAGTGCAGTGCAAACAGTGCTGTTAGTGATGCTGGTGAGGTGACAAACTGCTGTTTAATGCTGTGAGCCGCTTTGAGCCAGAACATCCGTGTATATATATATATATATATATATATATATATATATATATATATATATATACTCGTTCTCCGAAACACAACACGTTCTCTGGAACACTGCTCGCTTGTAGAGCAGAGAGCGATAAATCCTGCCTGTGTTTTGTCTAACAAAAATACTTTCGTTTTGTTGAATATGAAACAGTCACCAATCACCAATCTTTTTTTTAAAGTGGACACAAGCATTCAGACATTGTCATTGTGTTTATTTAAAGGCTTTGTGTTGTAGAGAGCAGAGCAGAGCTGAACAAAGAACCACAACAACAACAACAACAACAACACAGCCTTCGAATGGACCGCCGGTTCCTCTAACCCCGGTGGTCACAGAGGGTCAGGCACCAGAGGTGGATCCCGGGTCAGACTGGGACCACACCATGTGGGTAATGTTCTGCTGCGGGGCTTCTCCAACACCAGGACACAGGATGGTGTTGACCCACATGTGTGCAGCCCCAGACTCTAATCAGTCTGACTGGGAGGCCAGGTGAGGCTGCTTCAACCAGACTCTAATCAGTCTGACTGGGGCCAGGTGAGGCTGCTTCAACCAGACTCTAATCAGTCTGACTGGGGCCAGGTGAGGCTGCTTCAACCAGACTCTAATCAGTCTGACTGGGGCCAGGTGAGGCTGTTTCAACCAGACTCCAATCAGTCTGACTGGAGCCAGGTGAGGCTGCTTCAACCAGACTCCAATCAGTCTGACTGGAGCCAGGTGAGGCTGCTTCAACCAGACTCCAATCAGTCTGACTGGAGCCAGGTGAGGCTGCTTCAACCAGACACCAACCACACACTCCACACACACACACACACACACACACACACACACTCCACACAATGTACTTCCACACAATCGTGTTTAGTCAGTACCCACCTAGCAGACAACAGGAGGAGGAGGAGGAGGAGGAGGAGGAGAGAGGAGGAGGAGGAGGAGAAGAGAGGAGGGAGGAGTGTATGGCTGGAATAACACAGAGGAACTCTTTGGAGATTTTGGGAAGCTTGACGCCAGAAGTGAAGCACCATCATTTCCAGCCTGAGTGGCTGCTGATCAAGAGCATAATCACAGAGCAGCAGCCTCCATGCATAACTTACTGCAGCTCCGCACTGGTGGCCTGCAGCTAAATACGCAGCCCTGAGTAAAATATGTGGTGGAGGAGGTGGTGGTGCTGGTAGTGGAGGAGGTTATGGTGCTGGGGGAGGAGGAGGTGGTGTTGGTGGTGCTGGTGGAGGAGGTGGTGCTGGTGGAGGAGTGGGCTGGTGGACGACGTGGAGGTGGTGCTGGTGCTGCTGGAGGAGGTGGTGTTGGTGCTGGTGGAGGAGGTGGTGTTGGTGCTGGAGGAGGTGGTGTTGGTGCTGGAGGAGGTGGTGTTGGTGCTGGTGGAGGAGGAGGTGGTGCTGGTGGTGGAGGAGGTGGAGGAAGTGGTGCTGGTGGTGGTATTATATAATATAATATAATATAATATTATATTATATTATATTATATTATATTATATTATATCAGAGTGTATTACTCCTCCAAAACTGAAACTGACAAATCTCTAGCAGAATGACTCCCTCCTGAAGCCGGTGGGTTATCATCACCATTGCTGCAGCAGAAGCATCTGGTGTACAAACGGCTCCAGCTGGATGCTGGAACAACAAAGGACCGAGAGATCTGTCAGAGTGACTCCTCTGCCTCGAGAGCTTCAGATGAGCTCCTCAAAGCTCTGTCAACATGTGTCTTCTCCTCCCGGTGGGTGAGACAGACACTCCCAATATGCTCATGAACGTGTGTTTGTGTTGTGCTGTGGGGGGGGGGGGGGGGTGGGGGGGGCAGTGTGGTGTTGCTGCCGCCAGGGTGTTTGACGGTGTTACTCCACCTAAACCAGATCTGGTACATCACCACCACTTCTGCACACACTGAGACTTGTCACATGTGACAGACGTTTGCAGAACCAACAGAATGCCAGGGGAACCGGGTGGATGGAACAGGGTCGACCCACCGCATCAAACCATCCTCAGAAGAGAGATCAGACGGAGGTCCGGAGGTCTCCAGACAGCCTCCTTTAGCAGAGCTCAAAACAAAGGGACTGTGTTTCAGTACGACGAAACCTGGTCTGACCGGCTCTTTCTACCCACAGGTAGTGTACATACTGAACTGTTAGGAGCGCTGCCACTATCATAACATTATCATCAATATTACACTGTGTCATACTTCTTTTCTGGACTTACTGGACTCAATACCGTTACAGCACTGTACTGCACTGTATTCATGATGCTGCAATTACCTAGGAGCTGCACTACTCTCACTTTAAAATGCTTTTTGCACCATCCGTCATATGTCTAAATCCTCCATCCATTATCATGAGACTTTATTGGGGAGTAAGCATTCTATTGTACTTGTTACACATGGCTAATAAAGAATCTGGACCTTGAATCCACCACATCTCTCCTGGCTTCACTCAAACGTCCGGTAACAATCAATGCCATATCAATATCATCAATATCATATCAATATCATCAATATCATATCAATATCATCAATATCACATCAATATCATCAAAATCATATCAATATCATCAATATCATATCAATATCATCAATATCATATCAATATCATCAAAATCATATCAATATCATCAATATCACATCAATATCATCAAAATCATATCAATATCATCAATATCACATCAATATCATCAAAATCATATCAATATCATCAATATCATATCAATATCATCAATATCACATCAATATCATCAAATCATATCAATATCATCAATATCACATCAATAACATCAAAATCATATCAATATCATCAATATCACATCAATAACATCAATATCATCAAAATCATATCAATATCATCAATATCACATCAATAACATCAATATCATCAAAATCATATCAATATCATCAATATCACATCAATAACATCAATATCATCAAAATCATATCAATATCATCAATATCACATCAATAACATCAATATCATCAAAATCATATCAATATCATCAATATCACATCAATATCATCAGCATGTGGTGTGGGTCCGTCTCGTTGTGAGTAGAAACTATAGAGTAGCATGGAGCGTGTGCGTGCGTGTGTGTGTGTGTGTGTGTGTGTGTGTGTGTGTGTGTGTGTGTGTGTGTGTGTGTGTGTGTGTGTGTGTGTGTGTGTGTGTGTGTGTGTGTGTGTGTGTGTGTGTGTGTGTGTGCATCAGAAATACATTTGTGAACCTTATTGTTTGATATGAAGATTTGTTTGTGTGGAGAGTAATTTACTCTATATTTAAATCCTGAAATCTGATCAGAGTCCAGAATCGGTCTTGAGTCTTCGGTTCTTCTCAACCAAAAATAAGGAAGTCTGTGAAAGGGAACTGCTTGGGGGAAAACATGTAGATACAAAATGATCTCCATGCAGGGAGATGGACTCATATTGATATGCAGCAGCATCATGATTGGAGGCAAAGGAAAAAAACACCCCAGAACCGCCACTCCAGACTGTCAGTCAGACAGGACCCATAGAGACCTGACCAGATAGAGACCAGATAGAGACCAGATAGAGACCAGACCAGATAGAGACCAGACCAGATAGAGAGCAAATAGAGACCAGACCAGATAGAGACTAGACCAGATAGAGACCAGACCAGATAGAGAGCAAATAGAGACCAGACCAGATAGAGACTAGACCAGATAGAGACCAGATAGAGACCAGATAGAGACCAGATGAGATAGAGACCAGATGGAGACACGACCAGATAGAGACCACAGAGAGAAAGAAGACCAGACCAGAAAGAGACAAGATACAGACCAGATAGAGACCAGACCACATAGAGACCAGACCACATAGAGACCACATAGAGACCAGACAACATAGAGACTAGACAACATAGAGACCAGACAACATAGAGACTAGACCACATAGAGACCAGACCACATAGAGACCAGACAACATAGAGACTAGACCACATAGAGACCAGACCACATAGAGACCAGACAAGATAGAGACCAGACCAGATAGAGACCAGAGCACATAGAGACCAGACCAGATAGAGACCAGACCAGATACAGACCAGACTAGATAGAGACCAGACCAGATAGAGACCAGAGCACATAGAGACCAGACCAGATATAGACTAGACAACATAGAGACCAGACACCATAGAGACTAGACCACATAGAGACCACACCACATAGAGACCAGACAACATAGAGACTAGACCACATAGAGACCAGATCACATAGAGACCAGACAAGATAGAGACCAGACCAGATAGAGATCAGACCAGATAGAGACAAGACCACATATAGACCAGATAGTGGGCACATAGAGACCAAATAGAGACCAAATAGAGACCAGACCAGATAGAGACCAGATCACATAGAGACATATTGGACCCCCTGAGGCAGCCCATCATTTATGTACCTGCAGACTTACGTCTCAGGATGGATCTCACTTTGCCCAATTGATCCAATAGATCGATTGAATAACAAGAGGATTTACTGGGGTTGGAAAATGTTCTGTTGAAAATGTTTGATGTATTATGTTCAGTTGTAAGGTTAGAGATGGTGAGTTTAGGTTTGAGGTTAGAGACAGTTGTTTTAGGTGTTAGATTAAAGATGGTTAGTTTAGGTGTTCAATTACAGATGGTTAGTTTAGGTGTTAGTTTAGATATGGTTAGAGTAAGTGTTAGGTTAGAGATGATAATTATAGGTGTTAGGTGAGAGATGGTTAGTTTAGGTGTTAGGTTAGAGATGGTTAGTTTAGGTGTTAGGTTAGAGATGGTAAGTTCAGGTGTTAGGTTAGAGATGGTAAGTTCAGGTGTTAGGTTAGAGATGGTAAGTTTAGGTGGAAGTTTAGAGATAGTTAAGGTATCAGGGTAGAGACGGTTAAAGACAGACATGTGGCCCCTGGTTAGGGTAAAGATGGTTAAAGAGAGATGGTTCCCTCTGGTTAGGGTAGAGATGGTTAAAGAGAGATGGTTCCCTCTGGTTAAGGTAGAGATGGTTAAAGAGAGATGGTTCATTTTGGTTACAGTAGAGATGGTTAAAGAGAGATGGTTCCCTCCGGTTAGGGTAGAGATGGTTAAAGAGAGATGGTTCATTTTGGTTACAGTAGAGATGGTTAAAGAGAGATGGTTCCCTCCGGTTAGGGTTATCTCCAGCTGCTGTATGGCGAACACTCCTTCACGCCTCTCCAAATTCCACTGTGTTTTTTTGCGTGCTTTGCGACATAAACACTGAGGGACAAAAGGATTGCTTACAGGAAGCGCCTGAGCAAATATAGCGAAGAGGGGGAGGTGGGGGCACAGGAGAAAGCTATAATAATACTTATTATTATAGAAGAAGAGGATTCTGGAAGAGCAGTATGTTTGAATTTCCGCCCTACGGGAACACACGCCAGTGGTGGCAATAATAACTTTATTGTAATTGTATTTTTTTTTTTTCATCTCTTGTACATAACGAGCTTTTGTCGATAAACGGTGCATCTCAACACAGGCTACTAGATACACTTCACTATAACATTAAACTACTATGATATAAATACTATTATGAACAGAGTGAATACTGTAACATATCCTGTGTTTTTTATAATGTAAGTACTGTAACATATCCTGTGTTATTAACAGTATAACACTGTAACATATCCTTTGTGCTATTAACAGTATAAATATTGTAACATATCCTTTGTGCTATTAACAGTATAAATCTTGTAACATATCCTTTGTGCTATTAACAGTATAACACTGTAATATATCCTTTGTGCGATTAACAGTATAAATAATGTAACATATCCTATGTGCTATTAACAGTATAAATAATGTAACATATCCTATGTGTAATTAATAGCATAAACACTGTAACATATCCTATGTAAATGGAAAATGGTAGATGGACTGCCTTTTATAAAGCGCTTTTATCCAAAGCGCTTTACAAGTCATGCCTCACATTCACCCATTCATACACCGACGGCGGAGTCAGCCATGCAAGGAGACGGCCAGCACGTCAGCAGCAGTTAGGGTTAGGGTCTCTTGCTCAAGGACACTTCGACAGTTTTTACTAGGAGGAGTTGGGGGATCGAACCAGCAACCTTCCGGTTGTGAGGGGACTGCTCTACCTCCTGAGATATGTGTTAATAGCAGTGTAAATACCGTAACATATCCCATGTGTTTTTTACAGTATAAATACTGTGCTGCCTTGGTTAACTACACTATAAAGTATACGTTATATATGTTAACTATAATATACATATACTATATATATATATATATATATATATATATATATATATATATATATATATATAAACTATACTATATGTATACTATATATATATTTTAACTATACTATACGTATACTATATATATGTTGAGTAGAACTATATGTGGAGTACATTTAAGTTGGGACTGGAAAGAAAAGGAAACAATATAGTATTTGAGTGCATATTTAGTCCTAAGGTATTTCATATTCACAGCCTGGTGGACCAGCTCACAGGTTTAAACTATCGCTATGATGTAGACAACCTTCACAGTGTGTGTTCATGCATTCACATGTGTGTGTGTGTGTGTGTGTGTGTGTGTGTGTTCATGCGTTCACGTGTGTGCCTGTGTGTGTGTGTGTGTTCATGCGTTCACTTGTTTGTGTGTTCATGCGTTCACATGTATGTGTGTGTGGGTGTGTGTGTATGTGTGTGTGTGCGTGTGTGTGGGAGAGTATGTGTGTGTGTGTTTGTGTGTGTGTGTGTGTGTGTGTGTGTGTGTGTGTGTGTGTGTGTGTGTGTGTGTGTGTGTGTGTGTGTGTGTGTGTGTGTGTGTGTGTGTGTGTGTGTATGTGTGTGTGTGTGTGTGTGTGTGTTGGTGAGATGACAGCACTGCTGAGTTGTCCTCTAAACTGCAAAGGAAGAAGGGGAAGAGGAGGAGTAGGGGGAGGCAGAGGAGGAGGAGGAGAAGGAAGAAGAGGAGGAGGTACATGGGGGGGGGGGGCTGCCAAAGGAGCAGTCACATACAGGAGGAGAGAGGAGGGGAGCAAGGAAAGGAAAGGTGGAAGAAGAGGAGGAAGGGTGAGAGGAGAGGAGAGCAGGGGAGAGAGGAGGAGGATGAGATGGGGTGGGTAGAACAGCTGGTGTCATGACTGCCCCCCCCCCCCCACACACACCTCTCGACCAAACTAATTAAATAATGAATGCAGCAAAGCGAAGCCGCAGGCCAACATCACAGCTGCAATTACCTGTCATGGAATAAAGTACAACCCCGTCACCCCCGCTTCTCGTCTGCTGCTCCTCAGTCACCGTTGCTCCTCCACCGCTCTTCCTCATCCACCGCTCCTCCTCCTTCACCGCTCCTCCTCGACCTGACCTCCTCCACCCCCACTCCTCCTCCTCCTTCTTCCGGTGCTGCTCCACCACCGCTCCTCATCCACCACCACAGGGTAGCCTACCTGAGGCAGGGTAGCCTACCTGAGGCAGGGTAGTGTACCTGAGGCAGGGTAGCCTACCTGAGGCAGGGTAGTGTACCTGAGACAGGGTAGTGTACCTGAGGCAGGGTAGCCTACCTGAGGCAGGATTTCCTACCTTAGGCAGGGTAGCGTACCCTGAGGCAGGGTAGCATACCTGAGGCAGGGTAGCATACCTGAGGCAGGGTAGCATACCTGAGGCAGGGTAGCGTACCTATGGCAAGGTAGCGTACCTGAGGCAGGATAGCCTACGCTGGGGCAGGATAGAGCAAGATGCCCTGACCCCAGTCTGCACCTTAAAGACTAATGTATCTCTGTATTTAAAGTATATGTTGCTTTAGATTAGAGTTATAATAATAATACATTAAATAAGACATAGATAATAGTAATAGCAGTGAGTAACAATGAATAAACTGATAGTGAGTGAGCTGACACAGACCGTGTATACCAAAAGTTTGTTGTGAATTCCGGCCTACAGCACACACATAGTAAGATGTTTGGATGCATCATTAGCATGTATTGATAGGTAGCATCCGTTCATTTAGAATTTCTGAAAGGGTAAACATTGGCCCATATGCACAAAGACAATTAGAGCCCATTGATTATTCAGATATTCCTTCACGGGAGGCAGAGCCCACTCCTCCCTAATGTGGTGAAACGCAGGAACTGTAAATCAAAATGTTGTCATCAACACAGCTTTTCAAGCGTGTTAATTAACAACGGAGTGTTACATGTGATACTGACATAGGCTCTGCATGACAAACCTGTCTCTCTTTTAGCTAGAAAACCTTTATTTATACTTTGCCGCAAACAAGGAAGGGAAATACAAATAACATTTGGAGAGTACATGAGTACCATTTGATCTAAATTGCATTTGATTAGAATCCATTTCAGCACACATAAAGGAGGATCTCCAATATGAGGCCACTGGAGTGTTGTTATATTGTCAGTTAGGAGAGCAAGGCATTAAAACCGCCAGGGTTAGGGGTTCCATTCCTACTGTGGCTTGCTGTACGTGGATATTGTGTGTTTTTAATGCTTCGACGTGCACTATGTTGAGGAAGATACCTGGACCTAACTCTGTGGATAGGGCTCTTTTGTCTGTATCCATACATGTCTGTAACTGTGTATCCATGTCTGTATCTGTATATACATGTCTGTGTCTGTGTATACATGTCTGTATCTGTGCATCCATGTCATCTGTATATCTTTGTCTGTATCCATATATACATGTATTATTTTATATATAAATATATATATAAATGTTTGTTTAGTTTATGTCTGTATCTGCATGTGTATGCCTGTATCTGTCACAACTCAGGGGATAGGTTGGACCCCGAGGGGGACTGGAAGAGACGGGTTTCAGTAAGGAGACATGAAAGGTGGGATGAACCTTCATAGCTGGCGGCAATCTCAACCTTAATGAAACCGGGTTAATGACCTTGTCCACCGTGTATGGTCCCACGTAACGAGGGGCCAACTTCCGGGACTGTACCTGTAGAGGCAGGTCACGGGAGGAGAGCCATACCTGTTGTCCATAGACGGGTGCCGGAACCCTCCGGCGGTCTGCCAAACGGCGGTTCCGATCGGCCGTACAAAGGAGCGCCGAACGTGCGGTCCTCCAAATCCGGCAGCAGCGCTGGAGGTGGGCCTGTACCGACGGCACTGCAATCTCCTTCTCCTGGATGGGAAACAGAGGTGGCTGATAGCCCAGTGATGCCTGGAACGGCGACATCCCTGTGGCGTCGCTGATGAGGGAGTTGTGGGCGTACTCCACCCAAGGGAGGTGGGAACTCCAGGAAGACGGATGGCGCGCGGCGACGCAGCGAAGGGCCGCTTCCAGGTCCTGGTTGGCTCTTTCCGTTTGTCCATTGGACTGTGGATGGTATCCGGAGGACAGGCTGGCGGTGGCACCCAGAGCCTGGCAGAACGCCCTCCACAACTGGGACGCGAACTGTGGACCCCGGTCGGACACTATGTCCAGAGGAATCCCGTGCAGACAAAATACCTGCAGAACCAGGAGGTCCGCTGTCTCCCTGGCCGAGGGAAGCTTGGGAAGCGGCAAAAAATGGACCGCTTTAGAGAACCGGTCGACGATGGTAAGGATGGTGGAGTTACCAGACAACGCCGGAAGACCGGTGACGGAATCCACCGCGATGTGCGACCACGGCCGGCGAGGGATAGGCAGCGGCTGCAGCAACCCCGCAGGAGGTCGATATGAGGCCTTGTTGCGTGCACAGACGGTGCAGGCCGTGACAAAGGCCTGGGTGTCCAGGGAGATGGAAGGCCACCAGAAACTCCGTCTGAGGAAGGACAGGGTCCGCGCAAAGCCATGATGGCAGGTAAGGCGGGAGGAATGCGCCTACTGGGACCTAACTGGATCGGGCACAAACAGACGGTTAGCGGGGCTATTACCTGGATCCGGATGAGCACACTGAGCCGGACGAGACCCTCGATCTCCCACGTGACTGCCCCTATCACGAAAACCAGAGGCAGGATGGTCTCTGGCTCGGCGAGATCCCTCTCGGCGTCCGACTGGCGAGAGAGGGAATCGGGTTTGACGTTTCCGACATCCAGGGCGGTAGGTGAGCGTGAAGTTGAACCTCCCCAGGAACAACGCCCGCCACGCCTGTCGAGAGTTGAGCCGTCTGGCGGTGCGAAGGTAGGCCAGGTTTTTGTGGTCTGTCCAGACCACGAACGGTTGTTCTGCCCCCTCAAGCCAATGCCTTCACTCCTCCAAGGCCAGAACCACTGCCAAGAGCTCCCGATTCCCCACATCGTAATTCCTCTCCGTGGACGACAGCCGTTTAGAAAACGCACAAGGATGCGTCTTCCGATCCCCCGTGGAACGTTGAGATAGTACGGCCCCAACGCCGGAATCCGATGCGTCCACCTCCACCACGAACTGGCACGCCGGATCCAGATGCCTCAGAACCGGAGCCGAGGTGAACAGACGTTTAAGATGCGCAAAAGCCGCACCCGCCTCAGGAGGCCAGGAGAACGGAGAGAGCGTGGAGGTGAGCCGAGTAAGCGGAGCCGCGACGCTACTAAAATCCCGGATTAACCTACGGTAAAGATTGGCAAAACCGAGGAACCGCTGTTTGTTCGCTGTCTGAGTTGTCTCCGGGACGTAGGCGTCGGCCACTCCGCCACTGCCTTGATCTTAACTGGATCCGACCGAACCTGTCCAGGCTCGATTATTCTGTCACAACTCAGGGGGTAGGTTGGACCCCGAACGTAGACAGAGAGGGGAGAACAGTGGTTTTATTTGGGACAGAACAGCATGCGCATGTAACGTCAAGGACAGGCGATGGATCTGGTACCGGGAGGTCGAGGTGCGTCGTACCGACAGGTAGTAGACAGGCGGATCGTCGGGGACAGGCAATGGGTCTGGTTACCGGGAGGTCCAGGTGCGTCGTACCGACAGGTAGTAGACAGGCAGATTGTCGGGGACAGGCGATGGGTCTGGTTACCGGGAGGTCGAGGTGCGTCGTACCGACAGGTAGTAGACAGGCGGATCGTCGGGGACAGGCGATGGGTCTGGTTACCGGGAGGTCAGGGTGCGTTGTACCGAGAGGTAGTAGACAGGTGGATCGTCGGGGACAGGCGATGGGTCTGGTTACCGGGAGATCGCGGTGCGTCGTACCGACAGGTAGTAGACAGGCGGAGCTCCGGAACAGATGAAGGGTTGGAACGGCAGGCGCCCGCACCACAACGTGCGGGCTATCTCTCTGATAGTCAGCAGCCGGGTGATCAGAACCAGGGAAGAGTGTCACCTGGGGAATGGTTGCGTACATGAGGTTACACACAGTACGAACGAGCGACGTTTTTAGCTTAGAAATTCTATGAAATTCAACTTGTGGTTTTGGACACGGATGTGATACCACTCACTATACCGCAACAGTGACCAGCGGTCCTCGTCGCCAGATCTCGATAGAGTGGGCAAGCTGTCAGTCTGGTTGGACCCACCTGGAGATCAGTGTCTGGAACCATCAACACCTTGTCTTGTCCTCTTACCTTATATACGATTCCTCCGGCATTACAAGCACCTCTGGCACATTACATCTGAACAACTAACACAGAACAACATGTGGTCCACACCAAGAACGGATTTGAAAAGAATGTGGATTGAGAAAGCTGATCAAGAGAAAGGGATTTCCAGGAGGTCCATTTTTATTGCGTGCAAATTGTATTCAAGCTCAGTTCCTAATCAAACTACAAAAGCCTGGGGTACCTGCAGCCCACTAGAAGCCTCACAAAAGGATTTAGCAGTGTATAGAAGCCGTGTTTGGAGTCATGCAGATTTAATTCAATGTAATTTGTCAAATGCACATGAATGGTACACTTCACCTGAACCTCACCAAAAGAGGAACACAACAGTTCATATTGGCAATCAAGTCTAATTCATGTATTTCAATTACCGTAAGTAAATAATGTATCATAATTGACAATAAGTGCACAACCAGTGAGTGTGATTCATTCAGTATAGACATCAGGTTACATTGTTCTAACCTGGGAGGGAGAATGTCCAACATTAACCAGGTGCTCTGATTTTAATCAGACAGGAAGTTGGGACACTGATGTATTGTTAATGTGAAGCACACTCCCAGAACCGCAGGAAGTTAGCCAACATTGTGTATTTCACAATGCAATACAGTATCTATATTCAGATTTATACCAGGCAATATATTGACCTGCACCACAGG
This sequence comes from Muraenolepis orangiensis, assembly GCA_027704905.1. Taxonomy (NCBI): domain Eukaryota; kingdom Metazoa; phylum Chordata; class Actinopteri; order Gadiformes; family Muraenolepididae; genus Muraenolepis; species Muraenolepis orangiensis. The sequence continues at coordinate 7,691,120 of CM051017.1, read as the reverse complement.
AATCTAAATAATGGCATTATGAGCGTCTGGAGCGTCACATCATTTAAGGTGATTGAAACAGTATTCTGAATAAATGGTTATTTCTATATTGTCTTGTCTGTATCAATATATCTATATGTGGTCTGGTCTGTATCTATATATGTATATGTAGTATTTCTGTATCTATATATCAATATGTGGTCTGGTTTGTATCTATACATCTATGTGTTGTCTGATCTGGTATATATATATATATATATATATATGTAGTCCAGTCTGTATCTATATATATATATGTGGTCTGGTCATATGTGGTCTGGTCTCATATCTATATATCTATATGGGGTCTGGTCATATGTAGTCTGGTCTCGTATATATATATATATATATATATATATGTGGTCTGGTCTGTATCTATATATCTATATGTGGTCTGGTCTGTATCTATATATCTATATGTGGTCTGGTCTGTATCTATATATATATATGTGGTCTGGTCATATGTGGTCTGGTCTCATATCTATATATCTATATGGGGTCTGGTCATATGTAGTCTGGTCTCGTATATATATATATATATATATATATATATGTGGTCTGGTCTGTATCTATATATCTATATGTGGTCTGGTCTGTATCTATATATCTATATGTGGTCTGGTCTGTATCTATATATATATATGTGGTCTGGTCATATGTGGTCTGGTCTCATATCTATATATCTATATGGGGTCTGGTCATATGTAGTCTGGTCTCGTATATGTATATATATATGTGGTCTGGTCTGTATCTATATATCTATATGTGGTCTGGTCTGTATCTATATATCTATATGTGGTCTGGTCTGTATCTATATATATATATGTGGTCTGGTCTGTATCTATATATCTATATGTGGTCTGGTCTGTATCTATATATCTATATGTGGTCTGGTCTGTATCTATATATCTATATGTGGTCTGGTCTGTATCTATATATATATATGTGGTCTGGTCTGTATCTATATATCTATATGTGGTCTGGTCTGTATCTATATATCTATATGTGGTCTGGTCCGGACCAGACCACCGTCAGACACTCCGTCCCAAGACCTCAGTTTTGAAACTAGAAATTAGGATGGCAGGCGTATTGTGTGTGTGTGTCAGTGTGTGTTTATATATATATGTGTGTTTGTATGTGTGTGTGTGTGTGTGTGTGTGTGTGTGTGTGTGTGTGTGTGTGTGTGTGTGTGTGTGTGTGTGTGTGTGTGTGTGTGTGTGTGTGTGTCTATGTATGTGTGTGTGTGCGTGTGTGCATGTGCGTGTGCGTGTGTCCTATCCAGGCACATGAAGTCCCTGAGCAGCAGAGCAGATATCTCCTCTGTTTCGTGTGGGTTTGCTCGGGGCCTGAGGGCTGAGGGATCCTCACTCTCTCTCAGAACAAGAAGAGACGCTTCAGAAGACCTTATTCACCTAGCGGACATATTGGTTCCTAATGCAGTGAAACCATCTGAAACTCAATGGAAACTCAATGGAAATGTTTCTGGGAGGGGAGTTGGAACGCACTAAAAAATATGATGTGGGAAGTGTCATGGTTTGTAGAACATTCTAGAAGGTTAACCCAGGGTTAACCTTAACAAAGGTAGACCCATTGAATATTATGCGTTCAAAACAAACCCTAACCCTACTATTTATCTGTTGAATGTGAATCAACTGAATTCGATTTTTTAATAGATATTTAATAGATATATAATAGATAAGGTGTCTCTGTGTATGTGTATATATACCCCCCACTATACACTAGACACTATAATAGATATTTAATAGATATTAATAGCAGTGGCGGCTGGTGGTTGTAAAAGTAGGGGAGGAAGGTGCTCGTGGTGAAGTGGGTGGGGTGGTGAATGGGGATGTTAGTGAGGGCATAACCCAGCAAAACACAGACACATTTGAAGCAGCATAAGGAGACTTTGTGTAACTAGTGAGCTTTACCAGAGGAAAATTGTGCTGCTTACAACCGTCTCTTCTTTGTCTTATCAGATATAAATCAACTCTTATTTAGAGACTAATGAAGTCTGACCCAGTATCCTAAACCTTAGGCGAAGGAGCAAAATAATAGATCAATCTAAGACCAGTTTGAGAAAAATGAAAGCCAATCAAGCTTTCTTTTACATCTTACTGCTATCTCAAGAGCTGATTATTTTTGACAAAATAAAGATCAGTACAGTACAAAGAAAACTGTCAAATTTAGCAGATTTTTAGCTGCGATAAATAGGCTAGACAAAGATAAGATCTTATTTAGAATGTTCCTTTTATCTGAGAGTAAGCACTGATTAAAGCTTGCTAGAATTCAAATTGGTGTCTTTTTGAGATATAGTTGGCAATTAGCTGTGAAAGCTGTTCTTCTTACATGTTCAAGAGATGCCTACAGAACTACATGACACAGAACTATATACAAAAAAAGAGTGGGTCAGATGAACTTTAAACCTTCTGCTGTGGGTCTGGAGAACCCACCCTTACCTTCAGACCTTCTGCTGTGGGTCTGGAGAACCCACCCTTACCTTCAGACCTTCTGCTGTGGGTCTGGAGAACCCACCCTTACCTTCAGACCTTCTGCTGTGGGTCTGGAGAACCCACCCTTACCTTCAGACCTTCTGCTGTGGGTCTGGAGAACCCACCCTTACCTTCAGACCTTCTGCTGTGGGTCTGGAGAACCCACCCTTACCTTCAGACCTTCTGCTGTGGGTCTGGAGAACCCACCCTTACCTTCAGACCTTCTGCTGTGGGACTCCCTGGAGACACCACCCTTACCTTCAGACCTTCTGCTGTGGGACTCCCTGGAGACACCACCCTTACCCCCTCCTGTTCCCCATCAGGGTGTTGTCCGGTGGGTGAGGTGGAGGAGGGAGTGTGGGCGGCGGTGCCTCACCACACGGTGCCGGATATCAAAGACACGTTGCATAACAGACCTCGCTATTATCCCCGTGAAAGGGGTCGAAGGCCCCTGGATTATGGTACACCGGAAGCACACACACACACACACACACACACACACACACACACACACACACACAAACAAACACACACATACACACACACACACAAACACACACACACAGGCAGTGTACGCAGTAGTAGCGGCCATTATGGCGCAGCATGTGTAAACTAATTGGCCCCGCGGCTCCGCAGAGCCACTGAGTACTGAGAATGATGCTCTGTGTGGAGCCACGGTGTCAGAAAGACAATCACAACACCAACACATATGGATGTTTACGTCTACAGGATCTCCATTACGGATAGAACCTCTGAACCTGCCAGTGTGCACTCTAGAGTACTACTAATAGAAGAGAGTACTACTAATAGAAGAGAGTACTACAAATAGAAGAAAGTACTACTAATAGAAGAGAGAGTATTACTAATAGAAGAGAGTGTTGCTTATTTAAGAGAGTACTACTCTGTTCTATTCGGGGGGGTAAAGTTCTATCTGTTCTGAGTCACGAGAGGCCGAGGCAACGCCGAGAGAGCGCGGTAACTGCCGTATGGTTGTGGGGCGCATCCTCCCAGTTCTCTGGTGTAACCATGGAGACCACTCGTCCACACACATACACACACACCGAGAGACAGAGAGAGAGAGAGAGAGTTAAATGCGTTTTTGAGTATTGTGTGTGTGGAAAATAGTGGCAGGCTGAATCAGCATGATGGGATTAGCATGCTAATGACGTTCCCCATTGTAGTGATTGGCCAAGGGGACTAGCTAGCAGGCTAGGGGCTAGCGGCTCCTCGTACAGTGATTGGCTGAAGCAGGCCAGCGGCTCCTCGTACAGTGATTGGCTGAAGCAGGCCAGCGGCTCCTCGTACAGTGATTGGCTGAAGAAAGAGTAACTGAGTACAGCTGCAAACACAACTTACATTTAGCATTTCAAATTGTGTTTGTGAGTTTGCTTTGTTTGTTTGTTCCACCGACGGGTGGGCAACAGCGCCTCCAGAGGGAGTGTGGTCACTGCAGGCTGCTGAGCTTTAAACGCACAGTGGGCTACCAAGTTATCAACATGAAGCAAAAAGGATGTATATGGAATATGATATGGTTTGTTTTGGGTTTTTGGAACTGCCATGGAAACACAACACACACACACACTCTCTCCCCCCCTTTATATCTCTCTCTGCCTCTCTCTCTCTCTCTCTCTCTCTCTCTCTCTCTCTCTCTCTCTCTCTCTCTCTCTCTCTCTCTCTCTCTCTCTCTCTCTCTCTCTCCTGGCCCCCCATGACATCATTCAGCTAACCATGGTAAGCTGAATGATGGAACCACTGTGTTCACTAGCTGGGTGGGCGTGTACAACTAAGTACACAGAACCAAGACGTAACACTCTAATGGTTGGTCTACAACCGAGACCTAATATTCAAATGGTTGCCAGAGAACCAAGTTTGGTCTGCTATTTGACCTTGTTAACATTCTATATACGTGTATTGTACAATTAGATGATGAACAATTTTCCTATTTCAATGTCCTCTGCACCTCTGCACTCAATGATGGGACAGAGGTTTTGCTTTCACTGTTGTCTCTCTGTTTGTTTGTTTGTCTGTTTGTCTGTCAACAAGATAACTCAAAAAGGTATGTGCTGAACAAGGTGGACTAACCTTTATCCTTTAAAATGATAAAGGTGGTTTAATAGCGGTTATCCTTTAATTAGGATGTTGAGATTGGGACAGCTTAGAAGTTAGTAATTAACGTCTCTACATGTACATGTGATTAGGTCAGTTCGTTCTATATTCTGCTATAGATATAAATACAATTGGATGATAACAACAATTGAGTTTACGTACATTTGTATGATCCTGTTCCTCGAGTATGTGGTAGGTGTTACGTGCAATAATTTATATATATACAGTGGGGAGAACAATTATTTGATACACTGGCGATTTTGCAGGTTTTCCCACTTACAAAGCATGTAGAGGTCTGTAATTTTTATCATAGGTACTGTGAGAGACGGAATCTAAAACAAAAATCCAGAAAATCACATTGTATGATTTTTAAGTAATTCATTTGCATTTTATTGCATGAAATAAGTATTTGATACATCAGAAAAACAGAACTAAATATTTGGTAAAGAAACCTTTTTTTGCAATAGGCCTATATCACAGTAGATTAGAACGCCGGAAGAACCCGCCGGAGCAGTGTATCCCAAGTTCCTGTTAATGCATCCATCCACCTTGGCATTCACCATGGAGGACAGTTATCGCTGGACAACATCGCTGCACAACCTTCCAAAAGTCGGTCCAGACGATGTGGTTCAACTAGTGAATGAACACTCTACAGTGAAGAAGTCTAAATCCGAATCATACAATTCCCCGACATTGTGTCTTGTGGCTCTATCTGGATATATCGCCATATAACACATATATAACACATACATTTAGATTTAATTTAGTTATATTTTGTTTATACTAGTTTATTTTGTTGTTATTTCGTTTTTAGGTATTAGTATACTTTGTGTGCATTTATTCCCCCTGTCTCAACTGTTGCACCTTAATTTCCCTCCGGATAAATAAAGTCATCTTGAATCTTGAATAACGAAGGTGATTTTGTGTAGAAGCAGAGGTATGCCTATGTATATAATATAGGGGATTTATTTGATGGATTTTGATTATTTCAATGTACCTTTTCATTTACGTGTTAATATGTAGTGTGCAGCTGTATATTTTTTTGTATAGTCTTTTATACAGGTAACGAGTTCAAACAGGTGCAGTTAATAAAGGTAATGAGTGGAGAATAGGAGGGCTTCTTAAAGAAAAACTAACAGGTCTGTGAGAGCCGGAATTTTTACTGGTTGGTAGGTGATCAAATACTTATTTCATGCATTCAATAAAATGCAAATTAATTACTTAAAAATCATACAATGTGATTTTCTGGGTTTTTGTTTTAGATTCCGTCTCTCACTGTTGAAGTGTACCTATGATAAAAATGACAGACCTCTATATGCTTTGTAAGTGGGAAAACCTGCAAATTGGTATCAGTGTATCAAATACTTGTTCTCCCCACTGTATATATATATATCCCTTATATGGATTTTCTCTTTGGCTCAACGAGGCAAGGAGGAACACTGAGACCTTTATTAGGACAGCACATCAGACGCAATTCATGACAGAGTAACACCGATACAAATTGAATGCCAGAAAAGCCAACGATATAAGAAAGAAACCTGCTGCCAGATTAAATATTACTGGTCCTCTAGCACGCCTTCTCTCAAAAGGAAATACTTATGAGACACTGTCCTGACATTCATAATGACCCAATACATGGCGTCCTTCTGTTCTCCCTCCTCCCATTAGAACCATTCTTAGAACCATAATTAGAACCTATGAGTTTCTCCTGGTGTGGAGCTGTATCTGGTCCGGAGATGCGGTCCACATCTATATCAGATCTTCATCGAGATGTTCAACTATTTCCTTTCCTTCCTTTCTCACCTTTCTAGATTATTTTCCCCTCAGGAGATCCACTCTAATATTCTCTCTACTGACTGGTCTCACCCCAGTAAGCTGGTTTCAGGTAGAGCTCTGGGACCGTCTCCAGCCATGCACGGTTTAACCTGTCTCGGAGTAATAGGTTGTGGAATAATCAGGTTAGGCATCCTGGAACAACCCAGGCCATTTCCTTATGAGACATCGTGTCTACGACTGATGAGTGCTAAGTATGTAACACATGCATGCATGTCTCTCCCTCTCTAGTGTTTTGGCACACAGGGTCACAGCCACAGGAACACTCATCACTCAAAGAGTCAAGTGTTTACATGAGTGGAGGAGTCAGGAGGAGGAGGAGGAGGAGGAGGGGGGGAGAGGGGGAGGAGAGAGGAGGAGGATAAATCCAAAGCATTGCAGATGTCAGTATTCAATGGTGAATACATTGTATTGTGCAATTTGCTACTGTAACTGTAATCAATCAATCACACCTAACTCAATACAAATATTTGCAGTAGTATGTAATGTATGCATTTGTGTTAATGTTAATTAACTTTTTGACCCTCTTTAGCCAAAATTAGCTTAAGACATGTGTCTTCAGATCAGCTCCTGTGTTGATGGCAGCGCTACGTCATGATGTAGGAGTCCGGTCTGACGGCAGCGCTACGTCATGATGTAGGGGTCCGGTCTGACGGCAGCGCTACGTCATGATGTAGGGGTCCGGTCTGACGGCAGTGCTACGTCATGATGTAGGGGTCCGGTCTGACGGCAGTGCTACGTCATGATGTAGGGGTCCGGTCTGACGGCAGCGCTACGTCATGATGTAGGGGTCCGGTCTGACGGCAGCGCTACGTCATGATGTAGGGGTCCTGTCTGACGGCAGCGCTACGTCATGATGTAGGGGTCCGGTCTGACGGCAGCGCTACGTCATGATGTAGGGGTCCGGTCTGACGGCAGCGCTACGTCATGATGTAGGGGTCCGGTCTGACGGCAGTGCTACGTCATGATGTAGGAGTCCGGTCTGACGGCAGTGCTACGTCATGATGTAGGGGTCCTGTCTGACGGCAGTGCTACGTCATGATGTAGGGGTCCGGTCTGACGGCAGTGCTACGTCATGATGTAGGGGTCCTGTCTGACGGCAGTGCTACGTCATGATGTAGGGGTCTGGTCTGACAGCTCTCTGCTGTTTTGAATGATTTACTGGATACTAACTGAACGGAGTGGTGCCACACACACACACACACAGCTCGGACACACCACCGCGGAGCAGGTGTAGAACGGTGTAGATAGTTGGAGATAGTTGGAGATCGGTGGAGATAGGTGTGATTAAATACAGGAAGGATCTCAACGGTCGGTAGCTTATTGATCCTTCAGAATTTGACTTGCGATAGCGGGTGTCCTTGGAGGACGACATAACAGGATAATCAATACAATTGCTTTTTGGGGGTGGCACTTTTCATCAGTTCATTTCTCAGACAAAACATGCTGACCAGGCGGAAAGGGAAGGGTTGCGTTCCATGTTGTTGTTTTAAACAACACCATGGTTGTGTGTTCATTGAAGGGAACCACACGTTTAAATCCTACCTACTGTAGTTGTTCTATGTATGGCTGTCAGAGCACACATGAATTCACACAAGGGAAACTAAATTAATTAAGGTATGCTAATTATGCAAAAATGGGAACGCTAAATTAATGTGATGTGCACCAAGGCAATGAATTATTACACTGCATGTAGCGTAATAATCCTCATTATCTCCTCTAGTGTGGAGGTGCATGGATTACAGCATTTTAATCATTTAACTGTTTCGGTGTTACTTCAGTTACATGGTGTACACCATGTAACTTCTTTGGTGTAACGTGTAACTTGTTTGGTGTAACTTGTTTGGTGGAACGTGTTACTTGTTTGGTGTAACGTGTAACTTGTGTGGTGTAACTTGTTTGGTGGAACGTGTTACTTGTGTGGTGTAACTTGTTTGGTGTGATGTGTAACTTGTGTGGTGTAACTTGTTTGGTGGAACGTGTTACTTGTTTGGTGTAACGTGTAACTTGTGTAGTGTAACTTGTTTGGTGGAGCGTGTTACTTGTGTGGTGTAACTTGTTTGGTGTGATGTGTAACTTGTTTGGTGTAACTTTACTGTAATTAGTTTGGTGTAACTTGTTTGGTGTAATGTGTAACTTGTTTGGTGTAATGTGTAACTTGTTTGGTGTAACGTGTTACTTGTTTGGTGTAACATGTAACTTGTTTGGTTGTAACTTGTTTGGTGTAACGTGTTACTTGTTTGGTGTAACATGTAACTTGTTTGGTTGTAACTTGTTTGGTGTAACGTGTTACTTGTGTGGTGTAACTTGTTTGGTGTGACGTGTAACTTGTTTGGTGTAACTTTACTGTAATTAGTTTGGTGTAACTTGTTTGGTGTAATGTGTAACTTGTTTGGTGTAACGTGTTACTTCTGTGGTGGAACTTGTTTTGTGTAACTTGTTACACAACTAACTTAGTGTAACTGTAGCAAAGTCTTCTCAAACTTCTCAAAATCCTTTTATTGTAAATTGTTAAAATGTTGTGTTCCGTTTTGTTGTTGATGGGGGGGCTTATAAGTGTGACACACCTTTTTGACTTCCTTCTCTGTCACGGAATGTGTTAGAATCCAAATGCAGCACACGGATAACCAGGAACAGTCTGTGATATATATATATATATATATATATATATATATATATATATATATATATATACACACCTATAATTCTGCACACACACAAGTAATTTACACCTGGTTTTAGTAGTAGTTTTTCAGTAGACATTGCAACATTTGCACTCTGGTTAGATGCCAAATTATTTCCGCTGTACTTGTGCTGTGCAATGACAATACATTTGAATCTAATCTAATATAATATTATATATATATATATATATATATATATATATCTCACAGGTGAGCAGGTACAAGGCGAAACAGAATGACTAGTATGATGCCCAAACAGACATCCAAAATGTCTGCGTAGCATACCAAGACTGAGGCTAGTACTACAATACCTCTCTATCTCTTACAGTCCTACAGTTATGACTTATTCTTGAGAAGAATGATTGTCATAGAGATGACAGTATATGTTCTCCAGACTAATGATTAGGAGCCTATAAGGGTGTTCACACAATAATTTACGATAATGTCGATAATAAATCCGTACACTCCAATGCTGACTGGTTAATATTCACTGTGCAATGTGTTTGTAAAAAAAACCGGAACTTGCAGGCAGGCCTACAGATCGAGTGAGAAGAAAGAAGACACAACGCTGGATGATAAACAGAAGGAGCCCAAGGGGACTAAAGGGCTAGTGAGAGGAGAGGGTCAGCTTTATTTACAATTAGAACCACAGAGCGAGGTTAAACACTTTGTATCCAGCCCCTGGGTGCCAAACCAACCTTTCGGAACCAGCTTCAGTAGTGCTTTGGATGATGAACATTGCCCATGGGCATTGGAATAACAATTGAGAAGTTTGTGATTGTGATAGTCTGTCTGCCTTTTTCTTTGACTCCAACAACCTTGGGGTCGCAATCCCACTCCAGAAATCATTTTCGATTGATTCAGTGAAAGGATGGAAGGAGACTTTTGACAATCTGCAAGACACTTGTGTTTGGAGTGAGATTGATTTGTTCAGAACCGGCAGAAGTTTTTGTGCCTAAATCAAGAATAGTTTGCTTGGGTTAAACCAGAGGAACGTTCATTCATTGAGAAAAGTTCAGTTGTTTTGTAGTTGAACTCTCTCTGGGCCTTACAGGAGGAATGTATGCTCAGGAAGGAAGAGGTAAAACAAATTATTAATGCAAAGCATTGAATATAAATGCAGAAAGGAATGCCAATCCCGAACATTCAATATATACATAGAAGTATTGAGCTCCAGCTTCAATTGATATGAAGGAAAATTTCAAAAGGAATATTTGAAATATTTGCAGAAATAACAAGCAAAGTTTGCAAAGTTCAAGCAAAGTAAAGAATGGATTTGAGCCATGGTTGGAATAAAATCCAATTGAAGGATAACAAGGTTATTTTGAATCATTCACTTCAATAGCATACTGATACCCCTTTGGGGGAAATTGTGACATGGCTCTTTTCAATAAATTAATTGTACAATATATACTGCCAATCTCCAAATGGACTCCATATTAATCTGTATAATGAATCACCTTGTGACTTGATGAGTAACTGTCCCAGGAGATTGATGGTTCAGTAGCAGCTTTAGCCAAATAGCATATCAAGTATGGAGGCCAAATACCTTGACTTTGAATATTTTATCTTTGAGCTTTAAAGTGTTCAGTTGTGGGCTACATGTGATATGCAAACCACATTAGAAAGAAGGGAAATAACAGAAAAATCACTTGGAGGGATGAATATATAGACAAATATGCTTTGTCTATATATGCACTATTTTATATAATTTGATTAATGCTACATCATGTATGGATATAAGAACTAATGCATCATGTATGGATATGAGAACTTAAACATGATGTATTAATATTAGAACTTAGACATGATGTATTAATATAACTTTTTTCCATCATAAATCATCTCCTCAAACCTCAGACTCCCTTACACAAAGACACCACAGAGGAGCAGTGTGACAATTTTATCGCATTTTTTAGGAAATAAGTAGAGACCATCCGACCTCTTTCCTCTCAAACTCCGCTGCTCTGCCAGTCCTGACCGTCAACCCCCAGCCCGGACCTACCCAGCCTCTTTGCTGCTTCACTGACATCTCGCAGCATGAAGTTGAGGCCATCATCAAAAAGATGAAACCCTCCACCTGTGCCCTGGACCCCTTTCCCACAACCTTGGTCAAATCTAACATTGGTGCCTAGTCCCCACTTTAGTGATAAACCACTCCATCCAGTCTGGTCATGTTCTATCCCCATTAAAATCTGCTGTCATCAAACCACTCCTCAAAAAACCCACCTTAGACCCTGAAGTCCTTGCTAATTACAGACCCATCTCCAACCTGCCATTCCTATCAAAGATGCTGGAGAAAGTAATTGCCATTCAGATTCACGAACATCTCAAACACAATAACCTCTTTGAAAAATTCCAGTCTGGTTTCCGCCAGGGCCACAGTACAGAAACTGCCTTGGTCAGGGTGACCAATGACCTGCTGATGATAGCTGACACCGGATCTCAATCCCTCCTCATCCTCCTGGATCTAACTGCAGCATTTGACACCGTCGACCATGACATTCTACTCCATCGTCTTCGCTCGACAATTGGACTCTCTGACTCTGCCCTAAACTGGTTCACCTCATATCTCACCGGGAGGACTGAGCACGTCACCTTGGGAGCGGCAAAATCACAAACACACTCTGTGAACTGTGGTGTCCCTCAAGGATTAGTCCTCGGCCCACCCTTTTCACCATATACATGTCTCCCCTTGGTCGTGTCATCAGCCGGCATGGAATATCGTTCCATTGCTATGCTGATGACACACAGCTCTACATCAGAACAAACCCAACCCCCTCCGCACTTCTGCCATCATCCAACATAACCACATGCCTGGAGGAGATAAAGGTGTGGATGAAGCACAACTTCCTTCAATTAAACAGCTCCAAGACTGAAGCCATTCTAGTTGGCACTCCACATCAGGTCCTTTCATCCTCCAACACCAGCATCACCAGAACATTTCACTCTCATCAACTGTTACCAATCTGGGTGTTAAAATGGATCCTCACCTGACCTTTGAGGCCCACATCAAACAAACATGCAAGACCTCCTTCTACCACCTCAGAATATCGCTAAACTATCGCCCCACACTCATTCTGTCAGATGCTGAAAAGCTTGTCCCCGCCTTTGTCTCCTCCAGGCTAGACTACTGTAACGCACTTCTCATTGGGATTCCTAGCAAGAACATCCAGAAGCTGCAATACATCCAGAACAGCGCTGCTAGGATTCTGCTGCGGAAGTATGAACACATCACACCCATACTCAAATCATTGCACTAGCTCCCGGTCTCACTCAGAATTGACTACAAAATCACCCTCTTCACCTATCAGTGCATTCATGGAAATGCTAGGCCATACATCAAAGAACTGCTCACCCCACAAACCTCCACGAGGACCCTACGCTCTGAAAAGACAAACCTCCTCCTTCCCCATGGGAGAGCGAGCCTTCTGCTCCACTTTAAAAATTAAAGTGCTTATAAATAAAATGTATTATTATTATTATTATTATGTTGTATTCATATGAGAACTAATACATGATGTATTAGTATGAGAACTAATACATAATATATTAATATGAGAACTCATACATCATGTAATTATATGAGGACTAATCAATATGATGAGACATTGATTGACAGCGGACGACGAGTGGTGTGACGAGGCCTTGCTGCTCTCGAGTCCCCAGAACATCAGTTGATTGGCAGTCTTGTCTCCAGCCTCGACAGCCAGAGAGGCTTCTGACATGTAGATGTGGAGCAGGTCAAGCCCTGGTAGATGCTCTCCTGTGGACTCATTAACTGTAATATCTCCTCCCTGATCTCCAGGGGGTTCTTGTGTTTTACATGAAGTCTCCATGATCAATGAAAGACTCCTGGCAGTAACTCATGGTTGATTGTATCTTCCCTCTCTGGTCCGTCTCTGGTGTATCCTACTTAACCCACAGTGTCATCTCTGGCCTCCGTTTCTTGACATGGAGTGCATGGGGCGTGCAAGCATGTGTCATGTGCGCCATTGCAGGGGAAGGGAGGAGGTGAATATTTTAACACACCCGCTGATGGCCACATTCTCCCACTCAGAGTCCAAATCAATAGGGAGGATGATTGACACAAATCCCCCCCCCACTGTTTAGAGAGATGCAGAGAGAGAGAGAGAGAGAGCGAGCGAGCGAGAGAGAGAGAGAGAGAGAGAGAGCGAGAGAGAGAGAGAGATAGATCTCCTTCACGCTGCCCAACAAAAAGCTTTAATTAAGGCCAGAACCCTGCATGGTCCAGGGCTCAGCCAAACACCCGGGGAGAGAGAGAGAGGGAGAGAGGGAGAGAGAGAGAGATATCCTCACATGGATTCATCATCAGTACTTTGTTAACCATCACTGCTCTGCTCCTCCTAACAGAAGAATAGCGAGGATGAAAACACTGCAGGTGGATTAACTTCTGTCACCCGGTGGATTAACAGATAAGACAGAACCTTATGGGCTCCCCGAAGGGGAAGTGGCCAATCTAACACTGTAGCCAAGGTCCTACTGGGGGGATGTTCTTCAGACAGACATCACATCCACATCATGAGATGAAGGAACCAATTAAGTGTATGTGGAGGAGCTGCTGGCCTCAGCACAGAGCAGGATATGGCCGCTGTAGGTTCATGAAGAGGTTATTAAAGAGGCTATTAAAGAGGTTATTAAATATGTTACGAAAGATACGTTTTTATTTATATTTAACATACACACACACATACATATGCACACACACTCAGACACACACACACACACACACACACACACACACATACACACAAGCACACACACATACTTACAAACCCACATACGATACACACACACACACACACACACAAAGACACCCACATTCATTTTCAAGTAATCACCAATGAAATATGAGTTCTCTCAAGAAAGAGACGGAGAGGGTCATGATAGTAGATCAGGTCACAGGTTAAACTACTACTAGCATTAAGACACTCCTTTGTCTTCTATCTCATCAGAGACTAGCTTCATCTCCGCGGGCAGTAACCACAACATATTATTGTTCAATCTGTCGCTGCTCCATCCCCCAAATCCCAGGAGAACACCTCCACCACAACCCTGACCACTGTCCACCGCCCCCATCGGATCCTGCCATCCCGGCCCAAACCAGAACGGAATGCCGATAACCCCAAGGTGAGCTTGTTCACAATTCAATAAGCTGTAAACCCTGCTACTGTGTTCTCTCGCCGCCTGACTTCCTCCCACGGAGACCGGCTTGTTCTAAGCCTCCACAATCTGATGTTCCGGTTCGTTCTCCACTGACTGCTGCTTACCCTACGTCAGGGAGGACAGGAAGGGGAAGATACGCTTGTTCATAGTTCATGGTGTTTGGGGCCAACGAACGAGTGGACATCGGCGACACGGATTGCTTAATTTGAAGTAGTATAAAGAACATTTCACAGACGTTCTCACGGCGTTGGCAACATAATTGGAATACAGTCTTTTTCAGCTTTACTCTAGTGAAAAAACATTTACTCCCTCTTAATATGTATGTAAATTACCATTTGAGACACCTACTCAAGTAAAAGAAAACTGAAGAAAACTGCCTCTCAATCGCTCCCTCTCTACCCCTTTCTCCCTCACCTACCCTTCTCTCTCTCCCTCTTCCTCGCCTACCTCCCTCTCTCTCCCCCCTCTTCCTTGCCTACCCTTCTTTCTCTCCACCTCTTCCTTGCCTCCCCTTTTCTCCCTCCTTCTCTCCCCATCTTTCTCACTACCCTTCTTTCTCTGCCCCTCTTCCTACCCTTCTCTGTCTCCCCCCTCTTCCTCACCTACCCTCTCTCTTCCACTCTTCCTCTCTTCTCCTCTTCCTCACCCACCCTTCTCTCAAACAAGTAGGCCTACAGCATCCTGCTAGCATAAAAACACCAAGAACAGAAGAGTAGGCCTGCGGCATCCTGCTAATATTAAGATAGCAAGAGGAAAGTCCTAATCCATCCACCATTCCGCTTAAATCCACATTTCTCTTTACTAGTCGGCAAAAGAAAAAAATGCCCTTCCCTACAACCCAGCATGTCTTTGTGAGTCTTCATCGAGCCATTAACACACACACACACACACACACACACACACACACACACACACACACACAAACACATACATATGCACACACACTCACCGGCCCGCCACAGCCCTCCACACACTTCTGGTATCTCTGATACGCCATTAATAAGTCAAGAACACATGAACATCTGCAGAGTCAGGATCCGGCGGTGTGGCTGTTATACGCACCATCAGTATTCATGGAATACCTGGCAAGTGGCGCAGCTGGAGATGATGGAGGCCACACAGCGGGGCCATCACTACACAGAGGGGCCCCCACCACACAGCGGGGCCCTCAACACATGGGGCCCTCATCACACAGCAGGGCTCTCACCACACAGAGGGGCCCCCACCACACAGCGGGGGCCCCCCCACAGCGGGGCCCCACCACACAGCGGGGCCCTCACCACACAGCAGGGCCCTCACCACACAGCAGGGCCCTCATCACACAGAGGGGCCCTCACCACACAGCAGGGCCCTCATCACACAGAGGGGCCCTCACCACACAGAGGTGCCCCGACCACGCAGAGGGGCCCCCACCACACAGCGGGGCCCTCACCACACAGTGGGCCCTCACCACAAAGAGGGGCCCTCACCACACAGAGGGGCCCTCACCACACAGCAGGGCCCTCATCACACAGAGGGGCCCTCACCACAAAGAGGGACCCTCACCACACAGCAGGGCCCTTACCACACAGAGGGGGCCTCACCACACAGAGGGGCCCTTACCACATCACCATGTCCTCACATCCACTTCCACTTTTTTTTAAAGGCTTTAATGCGTTAGATATTGGTGGTTAAATTCTTTATGGATGAGAGGAGCTTCCTAACTTAAACATCCGACCCATACAAATATGGAGGAAATCTTTTGAGAATCTTCTTGACATTCAGAGCCCAGCTTGTCTGAGACCGACCAGAAGCCGTGGGACTCCAGCAGGAATTATTGGAGGAATTTACTCCCTGAATACTCAATCGAATGGAATAATACAAAATCATATAAAATATTCAGCTTTAATCAACCACCGTCCTGCTTTATACGGTGAATCACATTTTATCATTACATTTTACATTTATCCAACACAGTTCAAACTCCACAGACCATCAAAAAATACATAAACCCTCACAAACATTCTCAAATCCGTACTATTATTAGTGAGGTATTAGTACTGCTGTATTGGACGTGATATCTTGGAAGTCAACATGGAAGTCTCTCAGTAAACAGGGACAGTTAGGTGTGACTAATTGAAAGGAAACTCGGTTACAGACACCAGCAGATGCCCACTTCGGAAAAGTGATTGGCTGTGGGAATTGAGCTAATCCCAGTTAAACAAACCAAGACAAACAGAATCCTGCTGAATTCATATTCTGCTTTAATGCATAACAATGAACTCTGGCAATGGACCACAACCAATCAGAAGCCACGGTTCGGTGTCACGTGATAATTTGCTCAGCGCCTTATTTTCCCAGGGGTCCAGGGGCACACACACACGTACCACACACCACCACACACACACACACACACACACACCACACACACACACACACACACACACACACACACACACACACACACACACACACACACACACACACACACACACACACACACACACACACACACACACACACACACACACACACACACACACACGAGTCCAGGGGAACGAAGTAGGGCTACCTCCGAAGCTGTTGTCAAATTGTCTGTGAGAATAGTCTGTCCCAAAATAATTCACACATTGTAAAAGACAACAATAACCACAGAACCAGAGACCAGCACCACTAATTAACTATATGTAGCCCCTAGTTGACATGCCATGCTTTCTCTATTGCAATCATATATAAACAAACATCCACCGTTGGATATGTGCGGAATGAACAAGGACGGGCTGTAAAATAATACATCAGTTAAAAAAAGGAATAACCGGGTCAGAGCCGAGGTGGCTTACATAATTCAAGTTTCATTAATATGCATAATATATGATAATATACTACATGTTATGACCCAACAAGACCGGCTAGCCAAATGTGCCAGAGAACCCAGAAGAAGAGACAGGACACCCAAAACAACGGATAATGTCTTTACTGCAAGATCCACAAACTCAAAAACAACAGGGTGGGGGGGTTGGAGGGTTGGAGGGAGCCATAAGGTTCTCAGTGATCTCGCCCCCAACGGTCCTCGGGAGCAGGTGGGGTCCTTGGGGGAGCAGGTCGGGGTCATCAAGGGGAGCAGGTGGGGTCCTCGGGGAGCAGGTGGGGTCCTTGGGAGCAGGTGGGGTCCTGGGGAGCAGGTGGGGTCCTCGGGGGAGCAGGTGGGGTCCTCGGGGGAGCAGGTGGGGTCCTCGGGAGCAGGTGGGGTCCCTCGGGAGCAGGTGGGGTCCTCGGGAAACAGGTCGGGGTCCTCCTCGGGAGCAGGTGGGGTCCTCGGGGGAGCAGGTCGGGGTCCTCGGGAGCAGGTGGGGTCCTCGGGGGAGCAGGTCGGGGTCATCAAGGGGAGCAGGTCAGGGTCCTCCTCGGGAGCAGGTGGGGTCCTCCTCGGGAGCAGGTGGGGTCCTCGGGAGCAGGTAGGGTCCTAGAGGGCAGGTGTAGCCACGGAGCAGATGTGGAACCAGCCTGGGAAACGATGGGCTCAGAACCACGAGGAGCTGGTGTAGCCATGGAGAGTTGAGTTGGTGTAGCCACAGAGAGTAGATGTGGAGCTAGCCTGGGAGCTAAGAGCTAGAGACACGGGGAGCTAGTCTGGAAGCTAGGAGCTAGACACGGGAAGCTAGGAGCTAGAGACATGGGGAGCTAGCCTGGAAACTAGGAGCTAGAGACACAGGGAGCTAGCCTGGAAGCTAAGAGCTAAAGGCACAAGGAGCTAGCCTGGGGGCTAATAGCTAGAGACACAGGGAGCTAGCCTGGAAGCAAGGAGCTAGAGACACAAGGAGTTAGCATGGAAGCTAGGAGCTAGACGCGGGAAGCTAGGATCTAGAGGCATGGGGAGCTAGCCTGGAAACTAGGAGCTAGAGATACAGGGAGCTAGCCTGGACGCTAAGAGCTAAAGACACAAGGAGCTAGCCTGGGGGTTAATAGCTAGAGACACGGGGAGCTAGCCTGGAAGTAAGGAGCTAGAGACACGAGGAGTTAGCCTGGAAGCTAGGAGCTAGACGCGGGAAGCTAGGATCTAGAGGCATGGGGAGCTAGCCTGGAAACTAGGAGCTAGAGACACGGGGAGCTAGCCTGGAAGCTAAGAGCTAAAGACACAAGGAGCTAGCCTGGAAGCTAAGAGCTAGAGACATGGGGAGTTTGCGTGGAAGCTAAGAACTAGAGACATGAGGAGCTAGCCTGGAAGCTATGAGCTAGCGAGACAGGAGCTAGCATGCTATCACTCAGAGACACAGGGATTTTGTGTTATCTGAGCATGAGGTTTAGCTAGCCTGGGAGCTAGGAACTAAATACACTATAAGCTAGCCAAGAAGCTAAAGCCAAAGCTAAGAGCTAGAGACAAGGGGAGCTAGTCAGCTATTACTCTGAGACATAGGGATTTGGCGTAATCTCGGAGCACAGAGTTAAGCTAGCCTTAGAGCTAGGATCTAGAGACACTGGGAGCTAGACTAGGAGCTAGAGACACAAGCAGTTAGCCTGGGAGCTAAGAGCTAGAGACACAAGGAGCTATCCAGCTATTACTCTGAGACACAGGGATTTGGAATAATCTCGGAAGGCGGAGTGGAGCTAGCCTGGGAGCTAGGAATCGCAGACACAAGTAGCTGGCGTAGTTACGGAGTAGGTGAATCGACAATCTGGCGTAACTCGGATGGTGTCCTGCTCCCTGCTTCTGGGTTCCCGGCTTGGCTCTGGGCTTGATCATTCTGTTATGACCCAACGAGACCGGCTAGCCAAATGTGCCAGAGAACCTAGAAGAAGAGACAGGACACCCAAAACAACAGACAATGTCTTTGCTGCAAGATCCACAAACTCAAAAACAACAGGGTAGGATTGGATAGGTTACGAGGTATGGTCGACACGGGGAGATGGTCCAGAGGGTGGAAGGGAGTTGGAGGGAGCCATAAGGTTCTCAGTGATCTCGCCCCCGATGTCGGTCTTTGGCAGAAAGTTCACAGTAAGGTTCACAATGATCAAGCCCCGACGTCGGTCTTTGGCAGCCTTAAGAAGGGTAAATCCCTAAAAAAAAAAGATTGATTAAAGCGTGGGGGCACAACACTACAGTTACCAACAATGATTAGGTATTAAGTGACCTACATCTAAAACGTCATTGGTTTCTTATCAACTTAATCAACCAAATTTTTATTAGACCTTTAATATTGTTACTGTTGGTTCAGAAGAGGTGTCCCGTTATTGGACAATAATGCACACCCTTGGAAAGTAATTGACCAATCAGGATCAAGCGTTTAACAACAGGGTGGCATAAGACTGGATACTGTTGGTCGGTATGTAGCTAGTATGTAGTCTTCATCACTATTAGTAGACAAGCCAAAAGTACTGACGACAACCTGATAAATCGATGGGCCGACCAAGGAGGATAAACTAAAGCACAAAGAATGTTTGATTCTAGCCTAATGATGCTCCCGGTAACCATGGGCTGATGTTGTGGTAACTACGTAGCGCTCACCATCCTCTCGGGTCAGCCCTTTTACTACCCTGGCTCAGACCGCTATTGTAATCCCCTAAAAGCTCCAGGCTGATGCACTGTATAAATATCTCGTCCCACACTTGGACCCCGGCCAGACCCGGACAGACCCGACCACTACCCTGATGACAAAACACAGACAACAGGCCTGGGCCTCTCTCTCCAGTCTAGAGTAACTATGAACCTATGAACATACTGGGTGAGTAACTATGAACATACTGTGTGAGTAACTATGAACATACTGTGTGAGTAACTATGAACCTATGAACATACTGTGTGAGTAACTATGAACCTATGAACATACTGTGTGAGTAACTATGAGTAACTATGAACCTATGAACATACTGTGTGAGTAACTATGAACCTATGAACATACTGTGTGAGTAACTATGAACCTATGAACATACTGTGTGAGTAACTATGAACCTATGAACATACTGTGTGAGTAACTATGAGTAACTATGAACCTATGAACATACTGTCTGAGTAACTAAATCAAAATCTGTGAAGGATTGAATCGTCTTTATTGGTCACATACATGTACACACACAGCTAAATGTGTTTCTCTGCATTTAACTAGTATTAGGAGCAGTGGGCAGCAATTTGATACACAGCGCACGGGAGCAGTGCAGGGGTCTGGTGCCTTGCTCAAGGGCACCTCGGCAGTGCCCAGGTGTTTCAGCGGCGACCTTCCGGTTCCCAAGCCAAGTCCCTACAGACTGATCTACTGCTGCCCCTTTGTGTGAACCTATGAACATACTGTCTGAGTAACTATGAACCTATGAACATACTGTGTCCGTAACTATGAACATATGAACATACTGTATGAGTAACTATGAACCTATGGACATACTGTGTGAGTAACTATGAACCTATGAACATACTGTGTCCGTAACTATGAACATATGAACATACTGTATGAGTAACTATGAACCTATGGACATACTGTGTGAGTAACTATGAACCTATGGACATACTGTGTGAGTAACTATGAACCTATGGACATACTGTGTGAGTAACTATGAACCTATGGACATACCGTGTGAGTAACTATGAAGCTATGAACATACTGTATAAATAACTATGAACCTATGGACATACGGTGGGAGTAAGTGCTGAGTGATGTCACTGACTGCTCAGTGAGTTTCTGTAGTAGAATGGATTAAGTCTGTCCTTCAGTGATGTTACGTGTTGTGCGAAGCCAGAGATTAAGCTAATTTAAGCGATGAAAACACATTCCAAGCTAACAGCACACAGATACAACATAAGGGATGAGGCGTTTGATAATGTCACTGTCATAATCAATAATCAACACTGAAGTCCTGGCTGATTCAAATGAGCAGGTGCTGTACACATGTTTCCTCAACTCCTGTGTGTGTGTGTGTGTGTGTGTGTGTGTGTGTGTGTGTGTGTGTGTGTGTGTGTGTGTGTGCAAATGTGTATGAATGAATGAATGTGTGCTATGTGTGTGTGTGTGTGTGTGTGTGTGTGTATGTGTGTGCCCCCGTGTGTGTGTGATTATTTTCTGTTTAACACAAATCACAAGACATTAGCTGTCAAAGTTTATTTAGATTTTAAGCCACAGCCGTGCATCAAAGTGAAGTGTGTTTAAAGGAGATCATACACACACACACACACAAGCGCACACACACACACACACACACACACACACAAGCGCACACACACATAGACACACACACACACACACACACACACACACACACACACACACACACACACGCCTGTTCACACACAAATCACAGGGACTTTGACAGCTTTGTGTTGTCAGACCATCTTACTCCAAACCACAACACCAGCAACAAGAGGACCAATAACTACCAATATTCAACGTTCAAAACAGACAGAGATGCTTTCGAAAGGCAGCCTTGTTTGTTGTCATTCCAAATCGGTCAAAATGTCTATTAGTTGTATGCTGTTGTAATGTCTGTGGTTATGTTGTGATATAGATTGATTATGTTAGAGGACAAGTTGTCCTATAGAGTGGTATTGTTAGAGGACATGTTGTAATATAGAGTGGTTATGTCAGAGGACATGTTGGTATAAAGAGAGGTTATGTTCGAGCAGGAGTTCAAAAAACTTTTGGGGGCCAGGGAAAACATTTTTCCAGGAAACCCCTCAAAATTGTAACACCAATTAAAACATATGCTTACTACCATTTGTACTCTTTTAGATGCCTTTGGAACTATTTGTATTCAAAAAATGTTCACCTAGTCTTCATACAGTTTCATAGTAATAAACAGAAACACATTTAAATTTCAATCATGTTAATACCACACCAATTGATCCAAAAAGCTTTCAGAACAGTTGACAGTAAAAAGATGAACAGTAACAACAGCAACGAGACATAGACCAATGACTATGAACAGTAACAAGATGAACAGTTACAATACATAGTCCTATGACTATGAACTGCAACAAGATGAAAAGAAAATTAAAGTAGATTAGAAAAGTAGATTAGATTAGATTAGATTCAAATGTATTGTCAGTGTACAGCTAAAAAAGTACATTGAAAAGAATTTGGCATCTAACCAGAGTGCAAATGTTGTAGTAAAGTGCATGGTAATATATAATTATACAGTTAAAAAATATATACAAAAATATACAGTTGTTGAACAATATGTCAAATATGTAAAAACAGTCTACAAAAAAACCTACTACGAAAAACAGGTATAAAATTACTTTCAAATTTTAGTAGGTATGAGATATGTGCAGAATTATAGGTATATATATGCAAGGCAAGTATACAAGTATAAACAGGTAGAGAGCAGGGGTATGCAGTTTTATCAATAGATAAATATATATAAAGGTATATAACGCAGGTAGTAAGCAGGGATGTGTAGTTATATCAGCAGTTGACGATTAATATATATGTATATACGGTAAGTACAGTAAAAATGTGCATGACTATCATACAGGTATGAAAACAATAAATATGTCAACTATAATATGAAAACTATAGGTAGAGGTAGGGAGTTATGATACAGTGCAAGGCCGTTGAAGACATTGATGGTGAAAGGGTATTGTCAGCAGGGTTAAGAGTTTGTATGTTGGGCAGCAGAATGGGGGGGGGGCAGCGGAGTTCAGAGGGGGGGGGGGGGGGGCTGTCATCGTGGTACAGAGTTCAGAGAGATGACAGCTGAGGGGAAGAAGTTGTTCCTAAGCCTGCTTGACTTGGAACAAAGGTGTCTATAGCGCCTCCCGGAGGGGAGGAGGGAAAACAGTCCATGGTTGGGGTGAGAGGTGTCTTTGACTATTTTTTGTGCCTTCCTCAGACATTGTTTGTGGTGGGTAATGTTTATTACAGGGAGGGGTAATCCAACGATGCATTGGGTGGTTTTCACCACCCTCTGCATTGCTTTCCGGTCGGAAACAGTGCAGTTGCCGTACCACACTGTGATGCAGTTGGTGAGGATACTTTCAATGGCACACCGGTAAAAGTTCACTAGAATCTGAGGGGACAGATGGGCTTTCCTCAGTCTCCTCAGGAAGAAGAGACGCTGGTGAGCCTTCTTTACCAGTGAAGCCATGTTGAGGGACCAAGAGAGGTTCTCGGAGATGTGGACCCCCTGGAGACACGCTCGACCTTGGCCCCGTTGATGAGGAAGGGGCGTGGGGGCCAGCTCTGGTCTTTCTGAAGTCCATGATCAGCTCCTTGGTCTTCTTGGTGTTGAGGGCCAGGTTGTTGTCAGCGCACCACGCCACCAGGTGCTGGACCTCCTTCCTGTAGGCTGCCTCATCGTTGTTCTTGATGAGGCCCACCACCGTTGTGTTGTCTGCAAACTTGATGATGATATTTGTACCATGTACAGGAGTGCAGTCATGAGTGAAGAGGGAGTAGAGGAGAGGGCTCAGCACACAGCCCTGGGGGATGCCGGTGTTCAGGGTGAGGGTGGAGGAGGTGAAACTGTCTAACCTGACTGACGGGTCTGTTGGTTAGGAAGTCCAATAACCAGTTACAAACCGGTTAATGTTAAGATTCTTGGTTTCCATAAGGTCACCAAGTTTGCGGATGAGTTTGGAGGGGATGATGGTGTTGAATGCTGAGCTGAAGTCGATGAATAGCATTCTCACGTGGGGGTTGCTCTCATCCAGGTGGGAGAGAGCGGAGTGAAGGGCTGAGGAGATTGTGTCCTCCGTACTCCTGTTCTCACGGTAGGCAAATTGGTGTTTTTCCAGTGAGGGTGAGAGGCCAGATTTGAGGTGAGCCAGGACCAACCTCTTGAAGCACTTCATGATGATGGGGGTGAGTGCAACAGGGCGGAAGTCGTTGAGGCTCGCTGCAGAAGAGTGTTTTGGCACTGGCACAGTGGAGCTGGTTTTAAAGCACGCTGGGACAACTGCCTGAGCTAGCGACATGTTGAAAATTTCAGTAAGGAGTTCGGTCAGCTGCTCAGCGCAGTTCCTGAGCACACGACCGGGGATGCCATCAGGACCAGCTGCATTATGCACATTTGTTCTGCTCAGTGCCGCACGCATGTCTGTGGGGGAGAGGGTGAGGGGTTGGTGGTCAGCTGGGAGAGTTGCCCTGTTGGGCTGTTCGTGGTTGTCCAGGTCGAAGCAAGCAAAATAATTATTGAACTTGTCAGGGAGAGATGAGTCAGTGGTTGGGGTGGGAGTTGGATGGTTTGTAGTCCGTAATGGCCTGGATGCCCTGCCACATGCGTCGAGGATCAGAGTTGTTGAAGTAGTCTTCAACCCTACACTTGTGGTTGTGCCTGGCCAGCTTGATGCCCTTGTTCAGGTTAGCCCTGGGTGAACAGTAGGCCTGTTTATCGCCCGACCTAAACGCAGTGCTTTTAGTAGTAAGTGGACCTCTGTTCATCCACGGCTTCTGGTTGGGGAATGTTGTGATCTGTTTGAGGGTGGTGACAGTGTCAATGCTGGAGTTTATGTAGTCCAAAACAGAGGAGCTGTAGGAGTCGATGTTGGTGTGGGAGTCCAGGGTGGACTGGGAGGCAAACAGGCTCCAATCAGTGTGTAGAAACCGGTTCTGCAACTCAGAGTCTGCTCCCTCTCTAACAAGAAAGTCCTATGACTATGAACTGAAACAAGATGATCAGACAAGATGAACAGACAAGATGAACAGACAAGATGAACAGATCCACAGATCCACAGTCTCTTTGCCGCCACAGTCTCTTTGCTCCACTCCCCTTTGGCAGGAGGCTGCAGGCCATCAGGACAAGAACTGTACGCCACAAACACAGCTTCTTCCCCATGGCCTCCAGCCTCGTCAACGAGACCCGCCTCCCCCTCTGAAGACCCCCCCCCCCACTTGACCCAGCCCTCATACACCCACACATACATTCATACAGACAATATTCAGACAATATTTATACTTGTATTTAGATTTAGATTTAGATTAAAATCCAAATGTTGCACTGGACTAAGTCCGCTTACTGAATATTTTTGTACATATTGTTTTGCCTGGTATTGTTTTTGCCTTGTCTTGTTCGGTTTTGTCTCGACCCCTCTCACCCAGGCCCCAGTCTCTCTGCACCACTCCCCTCCGGCAGGAGGCTCCCCCTATGAAGACCCCCCCCACTGGACCCAGCTCTCATACACCCACACATACAGACCAATATTTATATTTATATTTATATTTATATTTTAAAATGCTAAATTTGCACAGGACTTATTGTTTTGCCTTGTCTGTACTGTTTTGCACGTTACTGTGTTGCTCCGGACCCGTGTCAAATTCCAATGCGTGTATTTACAACGGTATATGGCAATAAACTACTTTCTGATTCTGATTCTGACCTAGTCCAATGCCTGAACAGTAACAAGACATAGACCTTTGACTATGCAGAGTAACAAGATGAACAGTAACAACAGTAACAAGACATAGTCCTATGTCTATGAACAGTAAAAATGTGGCATAGTCCTAATAAACCCTATTTAAAATGACCAGTCTAGAGACAGAAGTTATCATAACAGTGTTACAGAATACATCATAATAATTAAGCCCATGTCCATGTTTTTGGTGGATGTATTCCTCGCTCTTAAGACTTAAACATTCTTTCGTTTTGTACTTATATTAGATATACTTATATTAGATACACTTATATTCCGGGTGCTTTGTATTCAGATGTTGCTTTAGCTTGGCTGGCTGCATGGCGCATTTAACACACTTTGGTCTCCCTCTGTCACAAAAAATCGAACTTGACTTCATTTTTCTCCATTTAGCTTGTTTGGTCTTAGCATGACTTGACGCTGTAGACTGACCAGACTGACTGACATATAGGCCTATATTACGTCACAGTTGAAAGCCGGAAGTACCCGTTAAAAATTGCGGAAGCAGCGTGTCCCAAGTTCCGGTTAATGCATTCACTTTGGCATTCACCATGGCGGACAGTTATCGCTTTACAACATCGCTGCATAACCTTCCAAAAGTCGGTCAAGACGATGTGGTTAAACTAGTGAATGAACACTCTACAGTGAAGAATCCGAATCAAACAATTCCCCGACATTGTGTGGCTATATCTGGATGAGAGATGCTGTGTGTGTGTGGAGGTCAGGACCAGTGCTTTTAATCATACACATACCAGACAATATTAGCCTATTCCGCCCACTCCGAGACGTATATGCTCTCCTTGTCAAAGTGCAAACTGCAGACATACGTACTACCCCTGAGAACATGAAACGAGGGACCTATATCCCTACTTATCAGCCTCACCCAAGACTTGCGGAGGAGTTTGTCTTTCAGGAAATCGTGTGAGGTACGGCTGTCTTTGTTTAGACGTTGAGCAGCCCGGTACACTACAATAACAGCGACGAGAGGAGGCGGCCATAGTTTGTCACGTATCTGGGGTAACTCAGATGTAGGAGTGCACTGCTCTGCGATTTTTAACGTTCCGGAAGCAGGAAGTGTGATATAGGCCTATTGATCCATATTGAGCTCGCAAGCTAGCGGGATGAAACGATTTTAGCAGAAACGATTAGTTGCGAGTGAAGTGAATGAGTGATGTGTCACAATCACAATTGAGTTTCTATTGGCCCAAAGCTAACATGGGTGGGAGTAATGAACACAATATGCTTGTTTGATTGGCGCAAATGGTCCCCGTCTGTAGATATGCTTTTTTTGGCATATCTTTTTTAATTCGTAAAATTCGAAAAAATAGTAATAATAATCATTTTTAAAATTATTTCGTGGACTACCTGGCTATGACTCTCGGACCCCCAGTTTGAGAACCCCTGTGTTTGTAATAGAGAGTGGTTATGTTAGAGAACATGTTGATATATAGATGGTTATGTTGAAGGACAGCTAATCTAGAAGGGTAGGTGAGGAAGAGGGGGAGAGAGAGAGAGAGCAAGAGGGAGGGAGAGAGAGAGGAAGAGATGGAGAGAGAGAAGGGTGGGTGAGGAAGATGGGGAGAGAGAAGGGTAGGTGAGGAAGAGGGGGGGAGAGAGAGAGAGAGCAAGAGGAAGAGATGGAGAGAGAGAAGGGTGGGTGAGGAAGATGGGGAGAGAGAAGGGTAGGTGAGGAAGAGGGGGGGAGAGAGAGGAAAATATGGAGAGAGAGAAGGGTGGGTGAGGAAGAGGGGGAGAGAAGGGTTGGTGAGGAAGAGATGGAGAGAGACAGACAGACTTATCATCTTGCCACCAACAACGACTGTTTACATATTGACCTTACATATTGAACACTTGGTTTCAAGTGTTAAAATGGGTGTGTAATTTAAATGTTGTGTGTGTGTGTGTGTGTGTGTGTGTGTGTGTGTGTGTGTGTGTGTGTGTGTGTGTGTGTGTGTGTGTGTGTGTGTGTGTGTGTGTGTGTGTGTGTGTGTCCAGCGTCTGCTAAATGACTGTAATGTAAAGTAGTGGAGGAACAGCATAGAGGACTACTCACATTCACATTGTGTCTTGCTGCAACTTTTACATTTCAATGTTACTTTCTCAGGATTCTCCATTCATTTTAAGGAAAAGGGGAATGATCCGCTTATAGACACATGAGCAGTTGACTTAATGTGGTAATTTCTTAAATGATGAATGGAAGACAAAACCAATATGTGATATCTTACGGTCTGGTGAATATGGCGATATATGTGATTTAATGACTTGAAGCTGGTTCAATAAATGTAATACATCAAGTTGCCATATATTTTGTTTGCCTGTTGACTTTAGACTCAAAACGAAGCTTAATAAAGCACATTCCACCATGTAAAGAGACTGTACAGGGACAGGCTGATGAGGTATCCTGGTGCTTTACTGCCATCTAGTGGGTGAGACTTCTACACTGCAACTTTAACACAATTTTCCATATATTGGACATTATAAATTAATGGCATACTTCGGACATTGACACGTGAAACTGGACCTTGAAAACTTTACACCATTCATGTGGACAAACCCAATCTTTATACTCCCTGAGTATAACGCGATGTATTCAAAGCAACTGTGCTTCTGGTTGAGGCCTACGGATAATATAGAGTAACATTTGTATATGTATGTATGTATGTATGTATTTATGTATGTATGTAGGTATGTCAACCAAACAAGAGCATACAAGATTCAAGATTAAAGATTTTTTATTTGCCATGTATGTACCAATAGAAAACTTACCCTGCGTTTGAGTTGTACACGGAGGTCTGAATTCTGGTTCCAGGCAGGAAGTTTCAACTGGAATGCCCCCTAGGGTCAGGTTTTTTACCCAGGAGGTCGGAGCAACTTTGGGAACCCTGAGTTCATAATTCAAGATGGCTACCCTTTGCATCAACATTAAGGAAACATTATTGTTAACATTTGTTTGTAGCAAGAACCAAGATAAATAACTTAATCTGAATGTGATGTACTCCAACCCAGAGTTATGGGACACAGAGGACTGTGCCATGCCACTTGATCAAGAGGAGCTAGATATGTCCAAAGGACAATTTGTGTTTTGCTGTTGTGTTCCTTATGATGAAGATATATTTCATCTTTGTATGACGCTTGTGGAGGGCTTACCGTTCCCCAGTAGATGCCCCCTGGAAGCTGTTGATGTATATTTAACACTAAGGAATTAAAACAACGTACTAACTAAGTGATGACTAGATATGTTTGTAGTTTTAGCTTACGTGCTATACCTCTCATTTGTGTCATCAGTAGCAATTAACTCAACTACTACAGACTATCAAATCCCCTGTCAAGAAGCCCCGCCCCTATGGAAACATCATCGTCCACACTCTGGTTGTCAGGGACATTAGAGCCATTCACACACATTGTGAACATTGTGTTTGGTTCATCAGGTCTTGTTCATCTAAAAGCATCAGGACAGTTGCAGTTGGTTTTGCTCTTCATTGGTCTGTTCAATGTCACTTGGAGGAGTTTTTTCATTTTCTACTAATGACACACTGATTGGGTCATCTCTTTTGTTAGCAGAGCTGTGTACCTTTTCCAGCTAATTTTGTGTGCAGTCACAAGATAATTATATTGTGAGAACAAGTTATTATCTTGTGCACACAAGTTATTTATCTTAGCACATAAATGTCACCTCAACTGTCAAGTCAGGACTGATGTCTGAGCTTATAGAACACACCATAATAAGCTAACAGTGTGTCCTATTCCACATTGTAGACTGTTAACCAGTTATTATCTCAGCAAATGAAGGCCCTATTATAAAAGATAGACATTCACAGGTTCTGTTTAGGCGAGCATGAACACTTAAGGAAAACAAGCCAGTAGCGGAAAGATATATTCTCAACTAGCTCACCCACCAAAATCATAGCAAATTGACTGTCAAAATAAAACAATGAATGGCGCCATATTTCAAACATAGCCTAGCATGAGAAAGCAACAAACTCATAAATGCAACCTACCCCATTGGTCCTCAAAGCCAAAATTACCTTGTAATCACAACACAAAACCACTTGTGCCCACAAGATAATTATAAGTTAATTATATATAATTATAATAAGATAAGTTATATTGTGCACACAAGATAAAACAAATATTACCTTTTGGGATTTTAGGGGCTCCGCACTTGTCTGAATACATCGTCTTCAGTCTTTTAAAAAAAACTGTTCAACTGCTGTCTGTGGACATGTTTCTGCTGTGTTTGTATGCTTAAAAGACTGCGTAATGAGTTATCATCAACTGGTAACCGATTTGTTTCTCCCCATTCTCTCCCGAAATATGGATTTTGTACAACAATTCCAGTTTTCACGTGACGTCCTTAAAGGACCGCCCACTCCGCCTTTCCATCCATCCATCCCATCCATCGTCTACCGCTTATCCGTGGTCGGGTCGC
Organism: Muraenolepis orangiensis; assembly: GCA_027704905.1. NCBI lineage: Eukaryota > Metazoa > Chordata > Actinopteri > Gadiformes > Muraenolepididae > Muraenolepis > Muraenolepis orangiensis. The sequence goes on along the minus strand of CM051017.1, from coordinate 7,661,060 downwards.
GGAGATAGCAGCTTCAGCAGGGGACTCCAAACTTCCCTCTCCCTGGCAACATCAACTAGCTCTGACTGGGGGATCCCGAGGCGTTCCCAGGCTAGCGTGGAGAGTTAATCACCCCACCTGTACCTTGGTCTGCCCCGTGGTCTCTTCCCAGTTGGATGTGCCTGGAAAACCTCCCTTGGGAGGCGACCAGGAAGCATCCTTACTAGATGCCCGAACCACCTCAACTGGCTCCTCTACGTGAAGGAGCAGGAGTGAAACTGTATAATTTAAATATATATAAAAATGCAATATATTAAATGCAATATTGTCAGAAAAAGAGCAATATGTATATATAAATCAATGTAATAAAATGTACATTGTTATATGCTATACACCCTTGTTCAGCAGCCTGATGGCCTGACTGTGGAAGCTATCTCTAACTCTATTTGTGCGGCACTTGATACTGCGGTATCGCCTGCCTGACGGTAAAAGGTTATACAGTTTGTGGCTGGGGTGGGCAATGTCTTTTATGATACGTTTGGCCTTGGCCATGCACCGCCTGTTGTATATATCCAGGAGGGAGGGTAGCTCACCTCCAACGATATATTGGGCCGTCCGCACCACCCTTTGAAGCGCTCGAGTGCGGTGCAGTTCCCGTACCAGGCGGTGATACAGCCTGTAAGAACACTCTCGATTGTCCCGGTGTAGAATGTTCTCAGGATGCAGGGGCCCATGCAGAATTTCCTCAGACGCCTGAGGAAAGATGTGGAGATGTTTGACTACCGCAGTGACTTCCTCCAGGGATATGTTGATGTTTGATGTTTGCCGTCCTTCATCCTCCAGCTCTGTCTCTGCCGTTGAGGGTGAGTTAGTCGGGTTAAGAAGTTCCTCAAAGTGCTCTTCCCACCGCCCGATCACCTCCTCCATTGAGGTCAGCAATGTCCCACCCTTACTGTACACAGCTTGGATGGATCCACGCTTCCCCCTCCTGAGGCGCCGGATTGTTTGCCAGAAACGCTTTGGTGCCAACTGAAGTCCTTCTCCATGGCTACTCCGAATTCCTCCCACACCCGCTGCTTTGCCTCCGCTAAGGCTGAGGCTGCCGTCCTCTTGGCCTGTCGATACCTCGCAACTGAGTCCGGAGTCTCACAGGCTAACATAGCCCGGAAGGCCTCCTTCTTCAGTCGGACGGCTTCCCTGACCACCTGTGTCCACCACGAAGTCCAAGGGTTGCCGCCCCTTGAGGCACCAATGACCTTGAGGCCACAACTCTCAACCGCAGCTTCAACAATAGAAGCTTTGAACAATGACCACTCTGGTTCAATGCCCCCAGCCTCCACAGAGATGCCCGAAAAATTCTGCTGGAGGTGGAAGTTGAAGGTCTCCCGGACAGGGGCATCCACCAGACGTTCTCAGTTCACCCGCACTACAAGTTTGGGCTTACCAGGTCTGTCCAGAGGCTTTCCCCGCCATCCTACCAAACTCACCACCAGATGGTGATCGGTTGATAGCTCTGCCCCTCTCTTCACCCGAGTGTCCAAAACATGCAGCCTCAGGTAAGATGACACGATAACTAAATGTATCATTGACCATTGGCCTAAGGTACTCTGGTACCATGTACACTTATGAGTATCCTTATGTTTGAACATGGTGTTATGGCCAATTCATAACTAGCACAGAAATCCAATAACAAAACCCCACCGATGGTTCAGATCAGGTAGGCCGTTCATCCCCATCACGCCCCTCTAAGTTTCCCTATCGTTGCCCACGGTGTTGAAGTCTCCCAGGAGGACTATGGAGTCCCCTTTTTTTTGTTTAGTTAGTTGTTGTTATTTAAATTTGAGCTTTTAGGTATTAGTGTGTCAACTGTTGCACCATCATTTCCCTCGGGATAAATAAAGTTATCTTGAATCTTCACAGGGACACCCAAACCTCTACACCACGATAAGGTAATGGTTCCCGGAGAGGAACCATCACCATTTTTGTATTGACGTATTTTAACCAAAATACCAGACAGTTGTTGTCTGGCGAGGAGGCAAGCATGGGTTTTGTTTCTTTTGAAGCCCGTTTGAGAAAGAAAACCCAGAGAGAAGATTGTGGATGTATGTGTTTTGTTTTGCCCGCCAGTCACGTGACTGAAACTGAGGCGCGCGAGGCACGACGTCATGACGTCACACCCGGCGTAAACGGCCTGGCGCGATTTTTGAAAAAACCTAGGAAGGAGAAGGAGAAGCGGATGACAAAACATTATATAGACAAACATAAGAGTTAGTCAACATTAACCAGGACATTTCGGATTTACATCTTCATTAAAAGGTACGTGCTCAGAGTTACTGGACGGGTTTATATGTCTTTATTTATTCTAGTAAACGAATATAAACGGAAGTAGCGAGTAAACGAAGACCTTCGTCTAGATGTGTTTGTTTTCCTAATACGATGATGTCGACTTAACTGTATGGTCAATAAGTTAAGTAGGCTTATGCAATATGTTAACTGCGTATCTTTTCAGTTATTCATTTTAAGTAGCGTTTATTGTGTTTTTTGATGCACATATGTACCACGTACAATGGAACGCTTACTCCCATTCCCTCCCGCAGTATGAATTCCAACAAGACTACTATGCTATACAATACTTTACTATCAAGAACGCAATAAACTGCCTACTATATATTACAACACTATATACGACACAGTATGTGCTATGCGATATACAACACTATACTATAACAATGACATGCACAATAAAGAACAAAGTGGCTGATTGTTGCTACAGTATATACATATGACGAATGGTGCAACGAATGTTGCATTTTAAACTGGCAGTAGTGCAGCAGCTTCATGAATACAATGCAGTGCATGCGTACATACATGCATACACATATTTCAGTCATTTAGCATTTAGACACTTTTGTCGAAACGACTTACAATACTGCGTTCAACAAAGGTATACAAGAGAACAACTCGCTACCAGAAGTCATAAGTGCATTTCCTTCCTAACAAGTCTCCAAGAGCTGAAACTGTGCTCAGGTAAAAGTACAATAAGTTGGAAAATAATATAACTATCAAGCAAACAATCAAGTTACTACTAGAGCTAGTAAGACGCAAGTGCTAAGATCAGGGAAGCATCAGGGTAGTGCTTCCTGAAGAGGTGGGATTTTAGCCTGCGGTGGAAGATGGCCGGAAGATGGCCTCTGTTGTCCTGACATCAGCAGGCAGTTCATTCCACCACAGTGTGGCCAGGACAGAGAGCTGTGACCGTGTGGATCAGCCGCAGGGGCCCCTAAGCGAGGGGTCAAGCAGACACCCGAGGTAGCAGCAGAGTGAAGTGGACGGGCAGTAATGTAAGGTTTGACCATAGCCTGGAGGTAGGAAGGAGCTGTTCTTTTCACTGCCCTGTAGACACCAGGGTCTGCGAGCAGCTACAAGGAGCCAGTGTAGAGAACGGAGACTGGTAGATGTGTGGGAGAGCTAGGGGTGGTTGAACCAGACTTTTTCAACAAGCTCCAGAGGTCTGATGGCAGACACACACACACACACACGCTTGGTTATCCCTAACGTAGTTAAATGCACTCCATTTTGTTTGTATTTCTCATTTGTATTTCTAACTTTATTTTTAAAGCATGTTTTGTGCAAGGTTTCATTGTGAGGGATCCAAAGCTTTTTGGTCAGGCTTAATCTGGCACCCAGCTGTACTGCTGTGTTGTATCTGATCTAGTGTGAGACCAGGTCTGGACCGTGGTTTCAAGTATTAGAAGTACAACTGAACTTTCTGCACTACACTTTACATGTGACATGTATACTGTTCGCAATTATGTTAACATAACATTTGTGTATTTTAGATTTTTGTAATCTTTGCATATTCCTGTACATTCGAGCACATCATTGTACAGGCCATACCATGTAACTGTACATTGTACAGTGAAACCACTGTACCATATTCATAACATTTCACTGTACCTTTATTATACATTATAAATAAACCCCATCTGAATCTGTACACACCGTAACGGCAAACAGATCAAACCAATACCAATTTCTCTGTCCGCTCCAGCCGCTGCGATGAGCGTCCTCTCCACACCCGTCTCGTGGACCCCTACCAAGAACCCCAACAGCGGTTGCATGTCCCCGGCCTTCTGCAGCACGCCGCTGCTCGCCGGCAACGACGACGAGAAGGAGCGGCGTCAGAGGAGGAGGTCCAGGGTCATCGACCTCAAGGCGACCACTGACTCCTCCACCTGTGACTCTCTGGTGTCTCAGAGGTGAGGAGCCTTCACCTGGAGTGACCTGGTGGACTGTAGAGAGGTGTTGGACTAAGTCTGTCTGTGTGTGTGTGTCAGTGTCCATAGTTCCACAGGAACCCCCGCTGCTATTCCCAAGCTGTCGAACGCACAAATTTCGGAGCACTACTCCACCTGCATCAAACTATCGACGGAGAACGTGAGTGTGGGGACACACGATGGAGGAACACTTTACTGTTACAATATTGTGTCCTCTTACATTTTATTTTATTTAGCAACTAACAAGCAACACATGTGATCACATTTAAAACTACAGGGCCCTCAGTAGGCCCCATACCCCCTGCACACCAAAATGTCCCCTGGATCCGGGTTCAGATCCGGGTCTGTGGCCCAAAATCAAATTAACTGTTCCTTGGCCCGTAATCTAACCACCAAGTTTTGTCAAATTCTGAACATAACCTTTTTTAATTATCTTGCTAACAGAGGTGAAAACATAACCTCTGATCCATCTTCAATGGGAGGAGGTAACAACAACAACCGGATGTCTGTTATTTAACACTGAGTATGACGTGTCGTCTTCCACAGAAAATCACCATGAAGAACGCCTTCGGTCTGCACCTCATTGACTACATGTCTGAAATTCTCAAACAGAAGGATTCTGAGGCCACCAACTTTAAGGTACCACTTCCTGTTGACTCACCGCTGTGTGTGTGTGTGTGTGTGTGTGTGTGTGTGTGTGTGTGTGTGTGTGTGTGTGTGTGTGTGTGTGTGTGTGTGTGTGTGTGTGTGTGTGTGTGTGTGTGTGTGTGTGTGTGTGTGTGTGTGTGTGTGTGTGTGTGTGTGTGTGTGTGTGTGTCAGGTCTCTGTAAGGTGTGTGTGTGTGTGTGGATCTGTAAGGTGTGTGTGTGTGGATCTGTAAGAAGTGTGTGTGGATCTGTAAGAAGTGTGTGTGTGTGGATCTGTAAGAAGTGTGCTTGTGGATCTGTAAGAAGTGTGTGTGTGGATCTGTAAGAAGTGTGTGTGTGGTTCTCCGCAGGTGGCGGCCGGTACGTTGGACGCCAGTACTAAGATCTACGCTGTGAGGGTGGACGCCATCCTTGTCGACACCTACAGGGTTCTGGGCGGCCTCGGGTCTGAGACCAAACCTGGAGATGGTAAGAATCTCTCTCTCTCTTGTTGCTCTCTAGTTGGATCCACTAATCAGTTTATTCACAAATGGCGAGCAGTATTTATATTCACAAGCAATGTAAATATTATCCATATGAAATAATTAGGCAGTAGGTAGGGTTAGGTGATGTATGTGTGTTAGATAATGTATACCGTGTGTGACTTCCAGCTGAGGCCGGGGATAAGGATGAGGCCGGTGAGGAAGGGGAGGTATCTGCCCCCAAGCAGGTGAAGAAGAAGAGACCTCCCAAGAAGACAGTGGAGCAGAATCTGACCAACATCAACAGCACCGAGTCAGAGAGGAAATGTCAGGTCAGATGATGATGATAATAACAATGTACCCCATGTTCCAGCGACGATGATAATAATGATTGATTGATGATTATAATAATTAGAATCTGTTCGAGCGCATGGTGTCCTTTGACGAGGAATGATAATAATAATTTAATGATGATCTCCAGGTGGACCCCATGTTCCAGCGCATGGCGTCCTCCTTCGACGAGAGCAGCACGGCTGGTGTCTTCATGTCGGTGCTGTTCAGCGAGGACTACCGCTGTGAGCTCCTGTTTCCCTCGGGCCTCACCCTGCTGCGCTCGGGACCCCCCGCCGGGCCCCCCGCCCCGCAGTACGTCTCCGCCTCCCCCTTCACCGGTACGCAAATCACAAACTAATTAATTACAGTTAATTACAGGGATCTTGTCATCAGAAGGTGTTCCCAGGTCTTGCTTTGGAGCAGGATGTGTCGTTAAATGGTCGAGGCACTTTGTCATGTTTTGTTGTTGTCGTTGACGTTGAGGCCGCTTTCAATCGGCAAATGACCGATGTGGGGTCTGTCCCGGTTCTGTTTGTCTCTCGTTCAAGGGGTCCTTGGGCTAAAAAAGGTCAAAGACCCCTGTAGTGTACTTAAGATGTCTTTTATTTGTTACGTATAAACGTATTGTCATGTATAAAAAGGAACCGTGTACAAAGTAAAGTGAAATGTTGGCGCCAGCTCCAAAGATGTGCTCAAAATTACAAAAATATTACAAAATTGCAAGAATTACTAAATACATATATATTTGCAGAAGACCTATAAATGAGTATAACATACAGATTTTAAACTGACTTTCGATGCGTGGCGGTTAGTTCAATCCGTGGAGGACATTAGATTATGAGTATGTAATTCATGCCCAGAGGGGATGATTTGAGGCATAACGGGCAGCACGTGTGAATGCACACATAAATATGCTTTCGCGTTAGGACCATGACAAACTTGACGACTTTCCTCCTCGTCACCACAGGGGGTCTGCGGCAGGTCAAGGAGAAGGCGTCCATCTGCCCCTCGCTCAAGGACTTCTCCTTCACCGAATGGAAGCCAGACCAGGTCAGTCCGGCGCACGACGGGCTGTTGCTCTGGCTTAACTACCACCCGAAGACTGGTGGCAAACCAGTCTGGGACTTTGTTTAAACGGGAACCTTGCCGCTTTTCAACCTTATCTCTGTCTATTCACATTGGAATCTAGTCGGAAGAAGGGCTGCAGTTGTGGCCGATGCTCTCTGTGTCTTACCCTAACTCAGATTCAGATGTGCTTACGATGATGTGGTACGATGTACAGTGAAATGTTATTAATATATCATTTTATATACCATACAGTTATGTGGTTTATTTGTCACATGTATAAGGTGGAGGTAGTCCAGCTACATGATAGAGGTGGGGTAAGACTTGCGCCATCCATTGGAGATGAAAGTAGCATGGAGATCAGGGTTGAGGCAACATGAAGGGAATGTAAACCTGTTCATGTGCATATCCCTCCCGCCATGAAATGATACTAAGCTGACTGAAAAGCAAAGTTTCCCTTAAATTAAATGAGAGTATCTGATCATCCCTTGTCATCGACTTGTGGGGTGGGCAGGATAGTGCCTTAGTGGCAAGGTCGTTGATTCCGCAGCCTAACCTGTAGACTTTTGAGCAAGGCACCCTAACCAACTACACTTTCTTCCAGTAGTGTTGGATAGAAGCGTCTGGATGTATGACAATCTAAAGAACTGTGCTCTCCGTCCTCCAGACCATGAACCAGATGCTGGAGAAGATGGTGAAGGGCGACCACGTGTTCGACCTCAACGCCAACGCTGAGCCGGAGGACGACGAGGACGATGGTGGGGGCGGGGTGGACTTTGACGGAGACTACGAGGACAGAGACGAGGCCGCCTTGGAGGTCAGGGACGGCTGTGCGGCGTTGGGTTCCGGCAGTGGGCGGTAAGGGTTTCTATACTGTCTAACCCCTACCTGCTCCTTAATGACCGGTCGCTGTACTGTCTAACCCCTAACTGCTCCTTAATGGCCTGTCTCTGCTGTCCAGGGATGTGATCCCCATTGGCGAGGGAGACATCACAACCATGTGTCTCCAGCTGTCCTCCCAGCCAAGGGACTACTCGTACTTTAGCCCCCGAACCATGGCCACCTGGACTGGGCCCGGGTACTGGCAGTTCAAACCCAAACACAAGTGTGAGTCTCATAACTCATAACACAGCCAGTGGCTGTGGATGGCCTTCACCTACTGAATGTTTTTCTCCATATTGGTAGTTATTTTTAAATAGATTCCCTAAGTAAAAGTGAAACATTACAGAAGTAACGGTCATTTAAAAGGAGCTGATTTCCCTCAGTCTCTAGTGCTTTAAGGAGCCATTCAGAGTGTTGTTTAAAGGTTTTGTGGTCCCTCTCCTCCTAGTGGACCACCTCCCTGACAAGGAGACTCGCAAGAGGAGGCCCAAGAAGACATTTGAGTTGGACTTCAACGACGACGTCAACTTTGACCCACACTTTCACACCACCAGAGTAAGTATGGCCCTACATCCTGTACTTCAGGGTGAAGTAACCCCACATCCTGTACTTCAGGGTGACGTAACCCTACATCCTGTACTTCAGGGTGACGTAACCCTACATCCTGTACTTCAGGGTGAAGTAACCCTACATCCTGTACTTCAGGGTGAAGCAACCCTTCATCCTGTACTTCAGGGTGACGTAACCCTACATCCTGTACTTCAGGGTGAAGTAACCCTACATCCTGTACTTCAGGGTAGTCCGGTACTTCAGGGTGAAGTTACCCTACATCCGGTACTTCAGGGTGAAGTTACCCTACATCCTGTTCTTTAGGGTGAAGTAACGTTCTACATCCTGTACTTCACGGTGAAGTAACGTTCTACATCCTGTACTTCAGGGTGAAGTAACGTGCTACATCCTGTACTTCAGGGTGAAGTAACGTTCTACATCCTGTACTTCAGGGTGAAGTAACGTTCTACATCCTGTACTTGAGGGTGAAGTAACCCTACATCCTGTACTTGAGGGTGAAGTAACCCTACATCCTGTACTTCAGGGTGAAGTAATCCTACATCCTGTACTTCAGGGGGGAAGTAACCCTACATCTTATACTTTAGGGTGAAGTAATGTTCTACTTCCTGTACTTCAGGGTGAAGTAACATTAAGTGACAAGAGAATGTGATGACCAGGACAGAGAGACTGTGATGACCAGGACATAGAGACTGTGATGAATAGGACAGATGGAATGTGATGTTGAAATGTGATCATAAATATGTTATTAATCATAAAATGAAAATGATCATCAGGAGGGGAGGAGGAAAGTCTGAGAATTTACAGAGTGGGACTCCTGCACAACCACGCTGATCTCTTTCTTCCTATGTCTCTCTCTGTCTTTATCTCTCGGTCTGTTTGTCTCTTACTCTCTCTCTCCCCCCCCAGGCTGCTACCACCAATAAGTCGGCCCTCAGCGCCAGTAACAAGAAGACCACGCTGCCATCGGACTTCCAGTTCCCCCCAGAGACCCTCTCCCAACTGGGCCTCAAGCCCTCCAGCACGGTACTGCAGTACTCCAGTTTTAACGCTAGGGAATACTGTTGTTTAAGTTGTTAAGTTGTTTGTTGTAATTTGAGTTGATACTAACTTTTAAGATAAATAATATTGCATGTTATTTGTCTCATTTTTAAAAACTTAAAAAATAATACAATAAAATACAAGTATGATACGAGTAAGTTTAGCTTAACGTTTCCATGAGTTTAACTGTGGATACAGATAACGACGAATCCTGGACTGACAGATTTCCTTCTAGATGGTTCTGATGTGTTCTCTTGTGTGTGTGTGGGTTTGTGGTTCTAGCTGCGCCAGGAGGGTGAGAAGCGTCTGTCTGGGGACCTGGGCGACGGCTTTGGAGACTACGACTACAACAATGCCAACGACACCGCCAACTTCTGCCCTGGCCTGCAGGTCACACATGTTCTGTTGATTTAGAACATACTGGAACATACAGCAGCCTAACGGCACCACCAGTTCAATAATGGTTCCTGCAACTTGATGAAAACATTCAGAGGGTCTCTAATCTTCAGCTGGTTAAGCAGAACTAATGAACTAATGAGTTAATCAAAGGTCCACCTTGTCCTTTCCAGTCTACACTACTTAATGTTCCACCTTCTATTCTGGTCTAAACTAGTTAATGTTCCACCATGTCTCTTTTGGTCTAAACTAGTTAATGTTCCACCTTGTCCCTTCTGGTCTAAACTCGTTAAGGTTCCACACTTTCCCTTTTGGTCTAAACTAGTTAATGTTCTACCTTGTCCCTTCTTGTCTAAATTCACACTAAAGTAGTTTCACACTGTCGCGTGCGCGCTTGCGTGTGCGTGTGTGTGTGTATAGCGTGGACAGGGGATGAGTTAACTCCTCCTGCCTCTCTCCCTCCCTCCTCCAGGGCGGCGACAGCGATGACGATGCCGACGGTCTCTTGGCGTCCGATGACACTCAGCCTTTGGTGGACGAGGCCACGCCCTCCTCGCTGGACCCCGAGGGGTTCCCTGCCTACGGGGAGGATAACCTGGTGCCGGAGCCCCACAGGGTGAGGAGACGTGTTAGAGTCAGGGGTTCGATTCCCTTTCTAGCATCACTGGTAGAGCAAGGCACTAATACTGCAGGGTTAGGCGTTATATTCCCTGTTTAGCTCCACTGGTAGAGCAAGGCACTAACACTGCAGGGTTACAGGTTCTATTCCCTGTCTACGTTTTTTCTAACCGTGTGTAGTAGTAGTAGTAGATACATGAACCTTTCTAACTGTGTTTCCTTCAGGTGAACAAGATTGAGATAAACTACGCCAAGACAGCCAAGAAAATGGACATGAAAAAGTTGAAGACCAGCATGTGGACTCTGTTGACCGACAGCACGGAGTCCAACAAGTCCAAAGAGGTACGCTTCAAACGGCCTTCAAAATAAAAGCCTCATCACTAGTATGCACTAGGGCTGGGCCTTTTGGGCTAAATCAAATATCCCCATATTTTGGACCAATACTTATGATACTATACTATGATATTGTAGAGTTGATTTGTGCTTTCCCTATATGTATTGTAGAAATGTATACTGCTGGAGGGAATGGGGAGTAAGCGTTCCATTGTACTTCGTAACTCTTAAAGAAGGATATAAACATGGTGATAAAGAGGGATATAATGTATAATATAATCTAGATAATCTAGACTATATCCGGAGTATACATACATTATATCTCTTTTAAGGATATAATATAGATATTTTTGATATAATATAGATAAATTGGATCTAAAGCCCCCTCTTGTATTCACCCAGTGGTCCTTCATGTTTCACTGTAGGAGCTTCAACCTGAGGAGACTTTAGAGGTGGCTGGAGAGAAGGTCTTCAGTCAGACTACTAAGAGCCTCTTTCAAAGGTACCACCACCCTACCTCCACCCTAGTAGCTTCTCCAACACCACCACCCTACCTCCACCCTAGTACCTCCAACACCACCCTAATACCTCCACCTCCAACACCTCGACCATAGTGCCTCCTCCAACAACACCACCCTAGTGCCTCCAACAACACCACCCTAGTACCACCTCTACCTCCAACAACACCACCCTAGTGCCTCCAACAACACCACCCTAGTACCACCTCTACCTCCAACAACACCACCCTAGTACCACCTCTACCTCCAACAACACCACCCTAGTGCCTCCAACAACACCACCCTAGTACCTTCGCTACCTCTAACAACACCACCCTAGTACCTTCGCTACCTCTAACAACACCACCCTACCCCAAGGTAGGGTGGTGTTGTCAGACCCCCAAGACTCTGTATGATCCAATGTAAAGCGTGTTCTCTCTCTGTCTCTCTGTCTCTCTGTCTCTCTGTCTGTCTGTCTGTGTGTGTGTGTGTGTGTGTGTGTGTGTGTGTGTGTGTGTGTGTGTGTGTGTGTGTGTGTGTGTGTGTGTGTGTGTGTGTGTGTGTGTGTGTGTGTGTGTGTGTGTGTGTGTGTGTGTGTGTGTGTGTGTGTGTGTGTGTGTGTGTGTGTGTGTGTGTGTGTGTGTGTGTGTGTGTGTGTGTGTGTGTGTGTTTCTCTATCTCTCTCTCTCACCCCCCCCAGCCTGCCCAACACCATGGCCCAGAACCTGTCTGTTCCCCTGGCCTTCGTTGCTCTGTTACACCTGGCCAATGAGCGGGTGAGTGAACTAACTCCCATTATATAATGTTTAATCCATCGTCTACCGCTTATCTGTGGTCGGGTCGTGGAGGTTGCAGCTTCAGCAGGGGACCCTGGCGACTTGCTCTGACTGGGGGATCCCGAGGCATTCCCAGGCCAGCGTGGAGATGTAATCGCCCCACCTGTACCTTGGTCTGCCCCGTGGTCTCTTCCTAGTTGGATGTGCCTGGAAAACCTCCCTCAGGAGGCGACCAGGATGCATCCTTACTAGATGCCCGAACCACCTCAACTAGCTCTTTTCTACGCGAAGGAGCAGCGGCTCTACTCCGAGTCTCTCATGAGTGACTGAGCTTCTCACCCTATCCCTCAGGGAGATACCATTCACCCTCCTGAGGAAACTCATTTTGGCCGCTTATATTCGCGATCTCGTCCTTTCGGTCATTACCCATTGTTCATGACCATAGGTGAGGGTAGGAACGAAGACAGATCGGTAGATCGAGAGCTTTGCCTTCTGGCTCAGCTCTCTTTTGGTTACAACGGTGCTGTAAAGGGCACCCAATACCGCTTCCGCTGCACCTATTCTCCGGTCAATCTCACGCTCCATCCTCCCCTCACTCGAGGACGAGACCCCAAGATACTTTAACTCCTTCACTTGGGATAAGGACTCCCGTCCTACTTGGAGTAGACAATCCACCGGTTTCCTGCCTCACACCCTGAGCAACTCCAGGGAAGGAAAGAGTCCAACCCCTATCCAGGAGTTTAGTTCCAGAGCCAATGCTGCATAGAGGTAAGCCCCACCAGATCTTACTGGTAGCTCTCCACCTCCCGCACAAGCTCAGGCTCCTTCCCCCCCAGAGAGGTGACATTCCACGTCCCCAAAGCCAGTCTCTGCTGGGTTTGGTCCGTCGAGGCCCCCTGCCTTCACAGCCACCTAACTTGCAGTGAACCTGACCCCGGCGGTTCTTCCCAGTAGATGGCCACGTTGCTTTTTCTGGCTATGCTCCGTGGCTAACCCGGCCACCAGGTGCTCGCTGACGGGCCCTCTTCCCAGGCCTGGCTCCGGCTTCCTCCGGGCAGGGTATCCTCACTTCTTCCTTTTTGTCCATTAGGGTCTTTGAACCCTAATGTTTAATGTATATATAATGTATTTATACCAGGGGTCAATGCTAAGCTCTACTCGTTGAACTCGACAGGAGCTTTGAGGCTGCCATGTTTCTGTATTGTATTGTATTATATTATATGTTATATATTTGTTTGTTTTCCTAGAACCTGGAGTTGGTGAAGTTGGAAGACATGTCTGACATCATTATCAAACAAGGCCATTGAAGAGAGGAAGATGTTTCGGAGCCTTTTTGCTCTACTTAGAAGATATGTACGTAAGATGTATGTATGTATGTATGTCATAAGTTGTATTTCAAAACATTTTGCTCCTTTTTCTGTAGCTTTTGCTGCTTTTAACTTTGTGTAGACCATAACCCGACTATGAAAACATGTACATTATGGAAATAAATCAACAGGTGTTTTCTATAACGTTGCGTGGTTGGTTCCTCATTACCAGAATGATCATAAACCGTTCTCATTAACATCAATACTTGGCATAGAGGTGTTTTCTGTCCAAAAAGGGATCCTGAAAGGTTTGACATGGTTTGACATGGTTTCATGGTTTCAGGGTGACTTTGTCCAAGCCCCGCCCACTTCCTGTTCTCTTGAGCACCTCTACAGGGGGGGGGGCTGTCACCCGACTCGGCTCCTAGAAGCTGAGAAGCTCACATGTAGTTGATCATCTTCAATTATAACACCCGGCGTTTATAAATAGAAGTGAAATGTGTTGCTACACATAGTATATGAATTATATACATACATATATGTATATCCTAAACAAACCCCATATAGTCGCTATACATATGGCAGAGGCTTAATGTAATCCATGTCAAACCAATATTGTCCATTCTGTAGTATAACATTTATTTGCGATTTGATTGTACTATTTATTTTGTATTTGCCATTGGTTATGCAGAGTAGCTTACACAGGGTTCCCACGGTACCTGGAAAACATGGAATTTATTTTTTCATTTTCCAGGTTTGGAAAAGTCATGGAAACTGAGCAAAAGTGAAAACTTACATGGAAATTTAAACAGTTGTCCTGGAAAATGTTATTGCTAGATGTGTAAAATAGTAATACAATGAAACTATTGAGCACAGAATTAAGATGAGTTTATAAAAACCCTTTACATGTGAACAGCTTTTACTGTAGATAGAAATGGATGATCCCATGTTGTAGAGCATGCTCTTGGCATCCTATCTGGTATATTGGATGTTGGAATTTGATGCAGGCAACCTGGTGATATGGACTTTAAAAGTATAGTTTTGGATTGGTGGACTTCGGGAATAATAACCGAGAAACGTTACTCGCGATCTCAATGGAAGGGTCAAATACATGCATTTCCCAGCCAACACGGGAGCCTTGACATCTACAGTGAAACTTCTCATGCAAGTTTATCCTCAAATGTAAGTAGCTGTTTTAACTGTGTGGTAAACCTGGGTTTATCAACGTTAGTTAGTAAGCAGTGCAATCTTGCTTGAGTCTTGCATTGATATTATCAATAAGACATAATCTCTAAGCATTTACAATGTAGACTTGACTGGCACATCTTTTAAATCAAGTAAGTAGTCAGGTGTCCTAGGGGGTTGTGTGTGTGAGGGGAGGGGGGCGCGGATGGGGGCGGAAAGCTTCAGGGGCCTATAGATCATCACTTAATGTGGTACCTGGAAAATCAGGAGGTAGCATGGAAAACAAATTCAAGGCAAGCGTGGGAACCCTGTTACAGTCACTGCATTATTTTCTACCATCACATTACATTAGTCATTTAGCTTTTGTCCAACGCGACTTACAATAGCACTATCACATGTTTGTGCGCTCAACATCACTATCACAAACCCAACATGGGTCAACATCTGGGATGATATTATGAATATATATGAATAAATTAATATAATTATTCTGACGTCATCTGTAAAATACTTTCTGGCTCCTTACAGGCCACCGTAGAGCCTCCTTCCTACGACACAGAATCCGCCGCTGCTCCGCCTCTGTTCGCTGCTCTCCACTAGCCCTGCTAGTAGTTAGCTGTTGTTATTCATTGTATATTTTTTATTATTGATTCAAGATGAGTGTTATTGATCATGTTCGCGACATGTCGTCCGCGGGGCTCCACTCCAACGTTCGGATTATGAGCAGCTTGTTGTTGACGATGAGTAACAACAACGCGTAAGCAAATACCACCTCCATCTATTAGCTGGACACACGTTAACTACGTAGTGTTTTGAATATGATATATTGAATATCATGTTTGTAGATATGATCTTCGTAGTGTTTATCAGCTGTTTAATGTTGGTATTCTTACCACGTAATTTCTAACCTAACCTACCTCGTTGTACAGATTCGGTTGATGTTATTTAATTCTGCCAGAGTAAATCAACTATATCAACTACACTATCCAGTAGTCGGTTGTAATCCCATGAATTAGGTTTGGTTTATCCCTATAATACTTAATCGTATTGTGGTGTAGTTATGTTGTCCAGATACTAACAATACTTCCATTATATTGTGGTGTAGTTATGTTGTCGGGATACTAACGGTAATTTATCATAGTGTGGTGTAGTAAGAGTTAAATATGAGTTTATGTACATCCTGTTTCTACACATTCTGGTTAATTGTATCTTCTAAACCCTTTATGATGGCCTAACTTATACCTAACATTTATATTTTCTGATAGATATCACTTACAATACACGTACAATAAATAATATAGTCGTATGTGTTCTGCGCACAGTGTTTTGTAATATATTATAACTAATGTGCAGTGTCAGGTAGAGCCTTCCATGTGAACTGACTTGTCCTCTCGTCCACCTCCTCTGGTCCCCTTGTCCTCTCGTCGTCTGTCCTCTCCGCTCGTGTCCATGCATGGCAGGGAGCTGTTCTCTCCGTCCCAGAAGTACCAGCTCCTGGTGTACCACGCTGACGCTATCTTCCACGACAAGGAGTACCGCAACGCCGCTTGCAAGTACAGCATGGCACTGCAGCAGAAGAAGGTCGTCAGCAAGACGGCTAAAGTCCGCACCTCCACGGGAGGCGGGGCGTCCAGCCCCCAGGCCCAGGTACACCAGTCCTTTTCATACTGGACCACATAACGTTTGCCTGTAAACAACGTCACTCTGCGTCTTATTTACGTGAATACATGACTTTCTACACAACTTTTCAGAGCCTGCCCTCGGAGATCGAGGTGAAGTATAAAATAGCGGAGTGCTACACCATCTTGAAACTGGACAAAGACGCCATTGCCGTGCTGGACGGAATCCCGTCCCGCCAGCGGACTCCCAAGGTAGACGGGCGTTACGATAAGGGAACGTTTATCTGACTTAGTGATGAAACTGTGATGAACACAGGAGGAGTTTGCCTTAAGCGCCGAGCACTAGGTAGGCCGTTCACAACAACAACAACAACAACAGCTTCAGAGGTCAGCGTCGACCAAGGCTAAAGTTCAAACATTTTGAACTTTATGCGCAGCGGCAAAGGTGGACGATCCGAGTGGTTCGCTATGGCAGGGGTAGCACCGACACTAGGTTAGCTTCACCGTTCAACTCCATAGGTCCATGTGTCCCATAGGAACACATGGGCAGCGCTGGCTCCACTCATGATGTCCTCTTTAGTCTCATGTCCATGAGGTCATTTGGTGAGTTGAGATGAAGACATGAGGACATGTCTGTCCACAGATCAACATGATGCTAGCCAACCTGTACAGGAAGGCGGGCCAGGAGCGCTCGGCGGTGACCAGCTACAAGGAGGTCCTGAGACAGTGTCCCCTGGCCCTGGACGCCATCATAGGTACTACGGGGTAACATCCAACGTTTCTTCTGGGTGGTGGTGTTGTGGTACCCCCACCACCACCTCCACCCGCTGAGGCCAGCCTATTCTCCCTTCGCCCCCAGGCCTCCTGTCCCTCTCGGTGAAGGGAGCTGAGGTGGCCTCTATGACCATGGATGTGATCCAGAGTGTCCCCAACCTGGACTGGCTCTCAGTCTGGATTAAGGCCTATGCCTTCATCCACGCTGGGGACAATCAGAGGGCCATCAACACCATCTGGTAAGTACTTTATTAACCAACTACCTCATTGGTTAACTTTATTACCTCACCAGAGGCCTATCAACACCATCTGGCGAGTACTTTATTATTTTTTACTTTAATACTTTATTAACCAACTTACTCACTGGTTAAGTATATTAACACATTGGTTACTTTCTTCAACACCATCTGGTGAGCACCCACTTACATATGGGTTATTATATATATTATATATATATATATATATATATATATTTACTGCGACCCGCCCATAGATAAGCGGTAGACTATGGCTGTATATATATATATATATAATAGTTATAATAATAATATAACTAACTAACACACTGGTTACTTTATTAACTTACTAACACACTGGTTACTTTAATAACTGACTTAGGTTTGTCGAGTGGTAAACATTTTGCACGTTTTAGGAAGCAGTGAAAACAGGGTGTCCAGTGGGATGTGGTAGAACCTCCTAAATCAGTGAAAGTGTTGTACTGTAGAACTTCGAAAACGGCCTTGTGTCTCCCAGCTCCTTGGAGAAGAAATCTCTGCTGCGGGACAACGTGGACCTCCTGGTGAGCCTGGCCGACGTGTACTTCAGGGCCGGGGACACCAAGAACTCCATCCTGAAGTTTGAGCAGGCCCAGATGTTGGACCCCTACCTCATCAAAGGTGCAGTGACCAGTACATTTTCCAGTACTACCTGTTAAATGAGTACATTTGCTACTACTACCTGTTGAATCAGTACATTTGCTAATACTACCTGTTGAATCAGCACATTTACTAGAACTACCTTTTAAAATAATCTATTTACTACTACTACATTATCCTGGTACCTCCAACCTGTTGAATCAGTACGTGTTGTACTACTACTACTACCCGTTGAATGAGTACAGGTATGGACGTGTACGGCTACCTGATGGCCCGTGAGGGACACCTGGAGGACGTGGAGGTTCTGGGAGGAAGACTCTTCAACATCTCCGACCAGCACGCCGAGCCCTGGGTCATCTCCGGGTGAGTTGACCCGCCTTCACGGTGCCCCATCACTGGTTCTTCATCACCGCACGTTTGGTGATGAAGACAAGAGGAAGAGGTTTTGGTTGATCTTCTTCTAATGTGTCTCAGGTGTCACAGCTTCTACAGCAAGCGCTACTCCCGGGCTCTGTACCTGGGGGCCAAGGCCATCCAGCTGAACAGCAACAGTGTGCAGGCACTCCTATTGAAGGGGGCGGCGCTGAGGAATATGGGCCGAGTCCAGGAGGCCATCATCCACTTCAGAGAGGCCATGAGGCTGGCGCCCTGCCGCCTAGACTGCTACGAAGGTGAGTTATCAGTCTGACTGGGGCCAGGTAAGGCTGCTTCACTAAATGTAAATGCTTCAACCAGACTGTAATCGGTCTGACTGGGGCCAGGTTAGGCTGTTTCAACCAGACTGTAATCGGTCTGACTGAGGCCAGGTTAGGCTGCTTCAACCAGACTAATCAGTCTGAATGGGGTCATGTGTGGCTAACTAAGATCTGGTCCTCAGGTCTGATCGACTGCTACCTGGCGTCCAATGGGATCCGGGAGGCCATGGGCATGGCCAACAACATCTATAAAACCCTGGGGGCCAATGCCCAGACCCTTACCATCCTGGCCACAGTCTGCCTGGAGGATCCTGTGACCCAGGAGAAGGCCAAGGCACTGCTGGATAAGGCGCTGGCCCAGCGGCCAGACTACACAAAGGCTGTGGTCAAGAAAGCTGAACTACTGAGTATGGAGTCCTATCAAAATACAAGTCCCTGCTCTGTTTTCAACCGTTGAATCATTTTTTTTTGTTTTGATTGTTTCTTTTTCAAGGCCGAGAGCAGAAATACGAAGAAGGGATCTCTCTCCTCCGCAGCGCTTTGGCCAATCAGAGCGACTGTGTCCTGCACAGGATGCTGGGTGACTTCCTGGTGGCTGTAAATGATTACCAGGAAGCCATGGACCAGTACAGCATAGCCCTAAGGTAGGATCCATACAGGTATGACCAGTACAGCCCTGAGGTAGGACCAGTATAGGCAGGACCAGTACAGCCCTGAGGTAGGGCCGGCACAGCCTTGAGGTTGGACCAGTACAGCATATAGCCCTGACGTAGGACCAGTATAGCATAGCCCTGAGGTAGGACCAGTACAGCATATAGCCCTGAGATAGGACCAGTACAGCACAGCCCTGAGGTAGGACCAGTACAGCATATAGCCCTGAGATAGGACCAGTACAGCACAGCCCTAAGGTAGGACCAGTACAGTACAGCCCTGAGGTAGGAACAGTACAACCTGGAAGTAGGACCAGCATATAGCCCTGAAGTAGGACCAGCATAGCATATAGCCCTGAGGTGGGACCAGTACAGCATATAGCCCTGAAGTGGGACCAGTATAGCATATAGCCCTGATGTAGGACCAGTACAATGTGTTGTTCCCTGTGTCTCATCATATGAAGCCTGGACCCCAATGACCAGAAGTCCCTGGAGGGGATGCAGAAGATGGAGAAGGAGGAGAGTCCTACAGACGCTACGGTAGAGCTGGACGGAGACGACATGGAGGGCAGTGGCGAGGACGGTGACCTGGAGGGCAGCGATAGCGAGGCGGCGCAGTGGGCCGACCAGGAGCAGTGGTTTGGCATGCAGTGACCTCCCCCTGGGGGTCTTTCGGTTCAGAACACGTCAGCCCCTCTCGTGCTCCTCCAGGGTTCCACAGAGAACGTAGCTCCATGTGTGGGGAGGCCAGGACAACAATCATCTCTTTCGCATAGTCATTTTTCTTCTAAGGTTCTCCGCTTTGCCTGCTGAAGGTTAAAGTACCGTAGAGCTCTTGAGGTTAAAGTACGGAGCTCTTGAGGTTAAAGTACCACGGAGCTCTTGAGGTTAAAGTACCATGGAGCTCTTGAGGTTAAAGTACCATGGAGCTCTTGAGGTTAAAGTACCATGGAGCTCTTAAGGTTAAAGTACCATGGAGCTCTTCAGGTTAAAGTACCGTAGAGCTCTTCAGTACCCTGGAGCTCTTCAGGTCAGGTTCTGTTGTCTTGGTTTCGTGGACTTGAAATATGAATACGTTCTGTGTGAGGGTCTCGTAAGTTTGCCTTTGTAAATAAAATAAAAAGCATTTTATGTTGGACACTAAACATTTTTAAATGTTCTGTCGCTTCCTTCTTAAGTGAAACGTTAATTTGTATATATGTTTTTTATTATACATAATAAATACTCTCCTTGGCTACATGTGACCCGGAGTTCATTAAGCTGCTTTAACCTTCATTGATTATTTTTTTCAATCTAACCATTAATCAGTATTCTATAAAATACCCATCACAAGTTGATTCTTGAGTATTAAATGCCTTGCATTATGTCTGACATTTGGTCTTCATTTTATAATCGACCTGCATTAATTAAATGCAGAATACAGAAAGCATTTACTTTAACCATTATTTTTGCATTTAGCAATTTGGTTATCAATTATTTATTACAAGTACTAATACTTTCACTTCTACATAAATAGTTTCATACATTCATAGAATAAGCTTTCACTTCATAGATCCTGAGTGTAAACCTGTAGATCCATTTGATCTAGATAAAATGTAGATCCATTTTATCTAGAAGATCCATCCGGGTCCCCGTATTGGGAGCGTACCTACCACTTGATGAACCCCAGGTCTGTTATCAGCACTATCAACCACCTTCTTGTCACGCAGTGTAAATGTTTGTCCGTTAAATGTAACTTCTAAGATTCCAATTTAAGGAAGCAAAATACAACATATCAACGCCCCGACAGTTAGGTTTAAATATGAATTAGCCTTCCATCGTGTCTGAGCATAGTAGGACTTGAACCAAGGCCCTTTGATTTGCAAGGTAAGAGCTCTCTCCATTGCACCACAGACATGATTTTGCATCCAAAATTATCACATTGCCAATTTTAGTGCGCCATTCTCGGAGATGATTTAGTGCAGTGTTAATGTGTTTGTTGTTTTGAGGGCCACTTTGGGATGAGATAATAATTTGGAGGGCCGCACACATTTCTTAAACTTTAATGTTTATTGCAACATTTGCTTCGAGAGGCTGGTCCTCATTAGATAAATACCAATTTGCCTACCGTGAGAACTGGAGCACGGAGGACGCCATTTCCTCAACTCTTTACTCCGCTCTCTCCCACCTGGATGAGAGCAACACCCACGTGAGAATGCTGTTCATAGACTTCAGCTCAGCATTTAACACCATCATCCCCTCCAAACTAATCTTCAAACTTGGTGACCTCATTAAAACCAAGAACCTTGACATCAACCCCTCAGTTTGTAACTGGTTACTAGACTTCCTAACCAACAGACCCCAGTCAGTCAGGTTAGACCATCTCACCTCCTCCACCCTCACCCTAAACACCGGCTTTCCACAAGGCTGAGCCCTCTCCTCTACTCCCTCTTCACCCACGACTGCACTCCTGTACATGGTACAAACACCATCATCAAGTTTGCTGACGACACAACCATGGACGGTTTGCCCTCCTCCCCTCCGGGAGGCGCTATAGAAACCTCTGTTCCAAGTCAAGCAGGCTTAGGAACAGCTTCTTCCCCTCAGCTGTCATCTCCCTGAACTCTGCACCACGAAGACAGCCCCCCCCCCCCCCTGCTGCTGCACCTCTGTCCCCCCCACCCCCCCCCCCCGCGCTGACGCCCCCTCTGCCCCCCCCCCCCCCCTGCTCACGCCCCTGCCCCACACCTCTGCTCAACACATATAACAATCACCACCAATGTCTCTGACTAACTGTAAACAAAAGAAAAAAACAAAACTGTAAAAACAAACTATCACAACTACCTACCACTCTATAGTTACATATTTATTACTAAGATACCTGGTTACTGTACCTGCAATATATATTTTAATCTGTTGATAGAACTGCTCCTACTCCTGTATATACATAGATTTATACTTGCCATACATTTATATATGCTCACTTGTATATACATTTACATCTATATATTTATATCCTGCTTTCAATAATAGCATACCCCTGATCACTACCTGTTAAATACTCACTCACCTGTATATACATATAATTATGCTCATATCACATTTATACCTAGACTTAGTCTTAGTCTTTTAACCTGTACATTTAAACTGTATATTATATTACCATGCACTTTACTGCAACATTTGCACTCTGGTTAGATGCTAAATTATTTTCGCTGTACTGTACTTGTGCTGTACATACATTTGAATCTAATAATCTTTCGACCATTATTTGATTTTGTGGAATTTCTTTTGTTGATTAGATGCATAGCCATGTGATCTAGATTAGATGTACAGTAGATCCATCTGATCTAGAATAGATTAAACGGGTCTCGATCAATCGACTCTTAACTCCAGTCCCGAGTTACAAATCATTCAATTCTGTCGCCCTTTTTAAAATGGAAGAAGAACACCACTTCCCGTTCCTGTACGTTTTTATTGACCTGAAACCACAGTTCATGTTTTCATTCACCTGAAACCAGTTTAATGTGACGCGTTGTACATTCTCCATTTGTGATATCACAGTACAGCAGTTTGTCGAAGATGTCAACGTCTTTCTCGTGATGTTTACGCCACTTTAAAAAAAAAAAAAGCACAAAAAACAACCTAATCTACACGTAGCACATCTCAGTGAAAAGCACCAAGTCTTCCTACGATTATATTATATTAAATGATTATTTAGGACCCATGTTAAGTATTTCCTTAGGAAAGATGACTCATGTTTAGCCTCTTCAACATTTGTACCGCGCGCGTGAACTAGTCTTTCCCGTTTGACGAGCAGTGGTTCCCACACTGGGATCCGAAGGACCGCAGGGGGTATCTGAACACTAAACGTACACGTTCTGGAATTCTTTCCGTTATGACATAACTCTTACGCTAAGCCTGCGTTTTTTTTTTTTTAAACTAACACCTCAAAGTGTTTGAACATCAATTGAATGTCAATGTTCAAAGAATATGCACATACATTATATTAATTTACATGTTTTCCCCCCCCATCCCAAAAATAATTTGTGCAGGTGAACTTGGCTGAATAAATAAGTTTGGAGGAGGGGGTACATGTGTTAAAATAGTTTGAGAACCACTGGCCTACAGTATACATATGAACGGTCTGTTACAGAGAGCTGGTCTGATGTAAGACCTCACAGAATGTGGTACAGCATGAGAACCAGTCCTTTAGTCTAGGACATAGACTCTAGGTCCTCTAGTCTAAAAGGCTTTTCATGCAGTAGAAAGAAAAGACTTAAGGGACATGAGATCAATCGGTTAAAATCAAAAACATTAACGTAGGTTTTATTTAAAAACAAAACAAAAAATGAGCCATTTATAAAAAAAAATGTTCTTAATTGACATGCAGGTCTCGGAAGATGTGTTGTTCCTCAAAACACATGCACAAGAAAATCAAATAAGAAGAAGCGGACCCTCTCAGGTCCCGGAGGGAACATAAGAGGAGGGCCTACTTGGCCTTAGCTGCAGGGGAAAAGAGAGAAGGGAGAACGAAATCAATAGGACACACATACCACAGGTCAAAGGTCACAGGGTCTGACCAGCACATTCTGTTAAATGGACGGCCGTGGTGGCGGCAGAGCCCTAAGCAAGCAGGAAAAACTCGAGCATAGAACACAAACGGATGCGGCGCTTGAATGTCAGCGGTGGCCAGTTTACCAGTCGGTCATTCGTTTCTGTATAATCCAACACCTGGCGACCAGGTAAAAACACACCTGGCGACCAGGTAAACACACCTGGTGACCAGGTAAACACACCTGGTGACCAGGTTTAACTTTGTTTACAATCATAAACACACCTGGTCAGGTTTAACCTTCTTTACAATCATAAACACACCTGGTGAGGTTTAACTTATAATCACACCTAGTCAGATTTAACCTTTACAATCATAATCACACCAGGTCAGGTTTAATTCATAATCACACCTGGTCAGGTTTAACCTTGTTCCAGGATGTACAGTAGAAAAGGCCTCTGGTTAAAGCCTGGCACTTGGTGACATTTAAGGCATTGTAGGGCGATGCAAATTAATCAAGAACCAAACATGATACTAACGGCCCACGAGTCGAAGCAAACGCTCCTCGGTTCTACAAGCAGACAAGTCCGTGGGGAGCAGTGGGTGTGGTTAAGGTGGGCGGGGCATGCAGGTGGAGGTTACTCACTTAGTTTCACAACAGCTCGGAAAGCGTTGGAACAAACGACAGCTTTAGGCAGATTGAAGAACCTGGCCTGCTACTACTGGACAGAACATGCAAGAACACCTATAAGCCCTCAGGGGAGCTTTTTGAAAACCAAATATATAGATTTCTATATACAGAGACTACTGTGTGTGCTATGTACAGATATACAACCATCTGTCCAGAGTAGTAGTGTGGTCTTAACTTAGTCGTTACCCAACAGATTCAACCTACCAGCCCCCCCATACGAGACCATCGGCCTGTCTCTTACCTTCACATATTCAAGTACAGTTTGTGCACATAGATATAAATTATAAAAGAAAATCGGATTGGAATTCAGACCGAAACACTGAATTAAAAAAAGTGATATATATATAATAAAAGTGTGTTTCAAGTAAACAAGGTTTAAAACAGCCTCTTCTAGATCAAAAAAACATTTGTAGATGTTAGTTTGATTTCCATTATATCTTCGCAAACGGTTGTAAATGAACAAAGAGGTTTGAACATAAAACGGAACTAAAATTGTGCTAGTTTGACTACCATGAACATGAGGAGACTCATACCTCCACCACGGACACAAGGAGACTCGTACCAGTGAAAAAACAAGAGGATGGTTAGCATCCCATCAATAGCACTGAGGTAGAAGCAGCACCTAACAGGGACCACATGCGGAGAACCAGGGATGGAGGATCCAGGTGGTTCCGTGCCAAGAGAGATTATTTAGACACATATATTCTATTGATTATTGTTTAGCTTCTCTCCACAACATCTGACGTCAGTTAAAAGTCTGTGGACCATTTTAACTTTTTTGTTCCAGAAGGATCTCGCTCCTCAACGCCAGTCGAGTTAGTTCCAAAAACCACTAAACCTTTAATGGTAAAATAGTGTAATATGTTCTCTGTGCTTCCTCAATGAAAGAAAAGGCTTCATGTGACTAACGACAGACTCCAGCAATAAAACACTGCTTAAATCAAATAATAGACAATAAAAAAAACATGGAATGTGAAAATGTCCTCGGTAGAAAAAAACCAAACAAACAAAACCAAACGTGGGGAGGGTGGGCGGAGTCACACAGGAGAAACTCAGCTGACACCAAGTTAATGAAGTGGTGGTTAAACACGTGTGTGTGTGTGTGTGTGTGTGTGTGTGTGTGTGTGTGTGTGTGTGTGTGTGTGTGTGTGTGTGTGTGTGTGTGTGTGTGTGTGTGTGTGTGTGTGTGTGTGTGTGTGTGTGTGTGTGTGTGTGTGTGTGTGTGTGTGTGTGTGTGTGTGTGTGTGTGTGTGTGTGTGTGTGTGTGTGTGTGTGTGTGTGTGTGTGTGTGTGTCACACAGGTGGTGCAGGGGGGGGAGGAGTCAGTCAGGGCCAGAACATGGCGGAGGAGTTAGTGTCGATGCTGTAGATCCACACCACCAGGGGGAGAACGATGGCCACGAAGGGCCATGACACGCCCTCCATGCATGCAGATGCCGAGCGGCCCCCGGGGGCCTCGTCCCGCTCTTTACCGGACTCCAGATAGTTCCGGGCCATGAACTTCAGCAGCTCATCCAGCAGGATGACGGGGAGAGAGATCTTTAGCACCATCACCCACTGGGCGCAGTCAAGAGGCGTGATCTGGAAGATGACCTGCAGGGGGACACAGAAGGAGAGTAAGGATGCTGGGAACCGCACTGGGGGAGCACACTGACGGGAATCACTGGGATGAAGTAGCTCCTTCCTTATCTACATATTACAGCCTACATCCATGTTTGATGTTGTATGCAGACGCAAGCTTTACAGTCAGTTACTTTGAGGAGGGGGGTGGCAGTATCTCAGAAGATAGAGCGGAATGTCTGGCAACCGCTGGTTCGACCCCCCCCCTCCCCCTCCTGGCCTAGTGTGGAGGTGTCCCTGAGAAAGACACTGGCTGTCTTCTTGCATGGCGGACACCGTTGTCGGTGGATGAATGTGTGTATGTATGGGTGAATGAGAGTCAGTAATTGTCAAGCTTAGCTTTGAGTAGAAGCACACTCACAGTAACTGACTGTAGAGTCCATCATTTATATGAGACAGGCTTCTCTTGTATTTTGTGAGTCAGAAGAGGAGACTTACGGGCAGCGGCTCCACGTAAAGGATGAGGAAGTGGAGTGACATGGAGAGGCAGATGGCCCCCAGGAGCCACACATTCTCCCAGGGAGGCATGCGGAGCAGGGACTGGTTCTCCGACAAACTGGAGGGGAAGGAAAAATAACATCTCTCATCATCCTGCTTCACATGACCTCCACCTTGTGTTCAGAGAACACTTGTTGTTTTCCTACCTGTTGAGGGCGTTGCACATCTCGATGGTGACCAGGACGGACAGGGCCATGGTCATGGGGTACGGGGACTCGAACACCTTGCAGTCCAGGCCCTCGAAGTCTGGGTTGTCCGCAGCGCACTGGAGGAAGTGGCTCTGAGGACATGATAATCAACATTAATATCAACAATACTAAGCGGATTGACTGGACCAGGTAGAACCAGACGGCTCAGACTCACCAGCTGGTACAGAGAGATCTGCGGTCCTTCATCAGAGACCATGAACCACCAAGCAGCTGCACCCACCGTGGCAGCGCCAACGTAACCTGCAGAAAGGACAGCAGCCAGTAAGGACCACACCGAATACACAACACTAAAGCTCTACGTTATTGGGCTGTAGACCAGACCTCCGATGGCCAGGTATCTGAAGAAGAGCCACCCGGAGATGAGGGGCTCTTTGGCATTGCGGGGAGGCCGGTCCATGATGTCCAGGTCGGGGGGGTTAAAGCCCAGGGCTGTGGCAGGCAGGCCGTCAGTCACCAGGTTGACCCACAGCAGCTGGACAGGGATCAAGGCCTCGGGGAAGCCCAGCGCCGCCGTCAGAAAGATGCTATGGAGAGGAGGACAAGGCTCCGAGTCAGTGGCCGGAGGACAAGGAGGCTCTGAATGCTTTCAATGAGACTCAATCAACCACTTTGTTCTGGTGTTTGTTCAAGTGGTTCAGGATGGTGAAGTAAATGTGCAAGCAGCACGGTTTCAAGAGGAAGAGACCTCCCCCCTACCAACATTTGGGAGGGAGGGGATATTTCGGTCAATAATATGGACTCGATATATGGATATTTTAAGTATATATAACTTAACATTTTACTACAAGTGCCTTTACTCGTCGACATATACGTTGTTGGCGCTGAGGCGATCAAGTCCTTAAACAGAGTTGAAGCCGACTCTAATCGGTCTGACTGGGGCCAGATGAGGCCCCTTCAACCAGACTCTAAATCTGTCTGATGGGCCAGGTGAGGCTGCTTCAACCAGACTCTAATGAGTCGGGCTAGAGTTTTGCTGAAGCAGCCTCACCTGGCACCACTCAGTCCGACTCTGATGTAGTCTCTAATCTCTCACCAGACGACCTCGCCCACGTTGGAGGAGATCAGGTATCTGATGAACTGCTTCATGTTGTTGTAGATGGCCCGGCCCTCCTCAACAGCCGCCACGATGGAGGAGAAGTTGTCGTCGGCCAGCACCATCTCGGAGGCGGACTTGGCCACGGCAGTGCCGGAGCCCATGGCGATGCCAATCTCCGCCTTCTTCAGGGCGGGGGCGTCGTTCACACCGTCACCCGTCTGAGGAAACAAAACAGCATGTTCAATTTTACGTCCCCGATTAACAAAACGGGTCAAACGTGTTCCTCTTCCACCTCATATGGTGTATGTGTGATTCAGTCATTGAATTTCTTCCCCACTACTTTATTTAATGAAGAAATACTTTAGCATTTCCCATTAATTTAATTTGTAAACTACTTCAGTGGTATCGGAGAACCGTTTTTTGTGTTAGTTTATTATCGCCTTGTGGGAAAAAAATATATATATATCTTAAATTTAATAATAAAAGAAAAATGTTAAAAGAGCATTTATAGTCACCATGGCCGTGATCTCGCCAAAGCCCTGCAGGAACTCTATGATCTTGGACTTGTGTGAAGGCTCCACACGGGCGAAGCAGCAGGCGTTTGTGACGGCGTCCCGCTGGGCGGCCAGCGGCAGGTCGTCGAACTCTCGTCCCGTGAATGCCAGATGCTCCACGTCGGGGTGGTCTGGCAGGATGCCGATACGCCGGCAGATGGCGACCGCCGTGCCCTTGTTGTCCCCGGTGATCATGATGACGCGTATCCCCGCCTGGCGACACAGCTTGATGGCGGCTGCCACCTCCTGGCGGGGAGGGTCCAGCATCCCCACGCAGCCCACGAACGTCAGGTCCGACTGCGGGAGGGAGAAATGGACTGCATTTGTACAGCTCTTTTACCCAAGGAACCCATTCATCCACCTCCGGCAGTGTCAGCCATACAAGGAGACAGCCTGCTGCTCAGGGACACCTCCACACTTGGCTAGAAGGAGCCCGGGGATCGAACCAGCAACCTTCCCGGTTGCCAGACGACCCTTGAGATACTGCTGCTTCATAGGAGGGGGGAGCATGGGAAATGGGGCAGAATGGATATCATCGAATGGACATGTTGCTCTGGTCCAGCTTTAGGGTCCCAAACCCAATACTTGACTCAAGTTTTCGTCCTTGATCATAAAAGGGAGTGTTTCCTTGCTCTAGGGTTAGGGTCGGGCCTTGGAGACAAACTGATATTACAAATAAAACTGGACTTTAATATCGATGCAAGGTTGTGTGTCTGCATGTCTTTTGTGTGTCTTTTCACGGGCCCAGTTGGATGGACTTATGGTGTCAAATCTAGGGAGCCAACTAATTGTACTTTGACCTAAACACTGGTTCTGCTCTTGTAGGTTTGTAAGGAAGGAAAGGTATTATATATTATGTTATGATATATGTGTATATGTAAGTCTATATTATAATATTATGGCTTGGTAGGAAGGAAATGCAAGTATGACTTCTGGTGACTAGTAGTTCTCTTGCCTACCTGTTGAATTACCTTATTGCAAGTCTTCTAAATGACTAATGTTATGGGATATGTGAACGACAAAGTGTCTCCAGGTGTTGAGGGTTCATCCACATGTACCCGAGCTCCCAACAACGGAGAGGATCTCGTACCTCGTACTCTGCGAACTTGGCAGTCTCCGTCAGGTTCATGTCCTCCACCCTGGGTGGGGTGTCCCGGGTGGCGAGCGCAAGGCAGCGCAGTGTGTCCCGGCCAGTCCCGTACTCCCGGATGGTGGACAGCACCTTGTCCTTGATGGCCTGGCTGAGGGGCACCTTGGTGTTGCCCAGACGCACGTGGGTGCAGCGGTCGATCACCCCCTCCGGCGCCCCCTGGGGATCGTTGGGATAATCAACGACATGTTACCGTCGTCCATCGTAACAA
Organism: Muraenolepis orangiensis; assembly: GCA_027704905.1. NCBI lineage: Eukaryota > Metazoa > Chordata > Actinopteri > Gadiformes > Muraenolepididae > Muraenolepis > Muraenolepis orangiensis. Next base: position 7,631,580 of record CM051017.1, on the reverse strand, counting down.
TGCTACGAACGCTAGGGATGTAAAGCCCTCGTCACTTAGAGACACTCAGAGATGGTGGTAAAACGTCAGCTCCACCGTCAGCCCATGTGTTGGTAGCCAAGAGCACTAATAAAAAAAATTGCAGCACGATAAAAAGGGATGTGCTTCCACTAAATGATGAGGCTATACATTTTCCCTGGTCATCTGTGGAACAAGTGAGCTACGCTCATCTTTTGACTGAGTTTGATCGAGTTGACGGGTAGAAGTTAACCGGAACCTGAAGCCGCTTGATAAATCCTACATGAGTGAAATTCTGTTCAGTGATAGTCCACAGAATATCTGGTGAGCCAACTCAGTATGTGTGCAAATGGAATTAATGAGGCTTTTTGTTGCACTAGAACATTAGAGAAGGATCGCTGTATCCCAGATTAGTCACATGATTACAGCGGTGGAAACTGTTATCAATGTGTATTGGTCGTTCATGGCCTTATTTTCTGTATAGTGTAAAAATTTAAATAAATGTTTAACTTATTCTCCCATAGACAACATCTCACAGTATTTGTTGGACCTTTTAAAAAAAAATTCTGTCCAAAGCTTCATGAACGTTAATATTAGCTGCAGGACAAGGCTGCTCCAGGTCCTTTAAAAGCCAGCATGTCCTTAGTGTCCACATGGGAGCGATCACTTCCCTGCAGATCGTCACACCAAGACCAACTCTTCCCTCAGCCCTCGCTTCGTAACGTTTAAATTTAAAGTGGCATCCGTCGTCTTTGTTACCTTGACGAACATCTTGCCAACGGAGGAGCGGGCCCGGTTGGGGGTGCAGTAGACTGACATGGACTTGCGGTCCCTGGAGAACTCCAAGGTGAACTCCTTCTTCATCAGCTGCTTGATGACCTGAGAGAGACACACAGAGGAATCAGCTTCATGTGCAGTACGAAGTAAAATCATCTTTAGGGCGTCAAGTGGTCCCTTACTGAGTTGCAGGCGTTGGCCCGGTCGATCTTGGACAGGTTCTGGACGTCTGTGTCAAAGGGGTTCATCTTCTCCACCAGACAGGTCAGGGCCGTCTCTGTGGCTTCGCCCACCTTCTCGTACACCCCTTTGACCTGGAAGCACAAGTAGTCAGTATTAGTGTATTCCCAACACAGTAGTCAGCCATCGAGGGTCAGGAAGGCCCATACCTCGTTGTAGTCCAGGGACGAGTCGTTGCACAGGGCGCAGATGGTGGCCAGCTCCACCAGGGCGTCGTACTTGGAGCTCTTCACCAGCTTATCCTCGTGGAACCTTGAGGGAAACCAGGGGAGGGGTTTCAGTACGCACACACACGTGTGTGTGTGTGTGTGTGTGTGTGTGTGTGTGTGTGTGTGTGTGTGTGTGTGTGTGTGTGTGTGTGTGTGTGTGTGTGTGTGTGTGTGTGTGTGTGTGTGTGTGTGTGTGTGTGTGTGTGTGTGTGTGTGTGTGTGTGTGTGTGGTGTGTGTGTGTGTGTGTGTGTGTGTGTGTGTGTGTGTGTGAATACACAAGCGGTGTGGAGGGCTTACACTTCTCCTTCGGGGGCGTAGGTGGAGCCAGTGATGGTGAACTCAGTCAGCGAGCAGTCATTCCCGGTGGCCTGGTTCATGATGAACATCTAAAAACAAAAAGAGGATTTAACCGCGTGCGACCAGCAGAGGGCAGCAGAGACGCCCCCACTTCGCCAAATGACACACTTGAGCATGCGGCCGGGGTAGTTTGTCTCAAAAAGCGCGTTCTGTTCAAAGTGTCGGTAGGACGTGACAAGACTGAGGAACTATTCTGAAAAACGCACAGTCATCGCTTTCAGGAAACCCAACTGGCTGATAAAAGACTATCAGGCTGAAATACAGGATGTAACGTCGTCTGTTTCTCTCCACTGTGACATCCCCAGAACCAGAGGAATGAGGAAAGGCAGAGAAAGGAGACACATGGGAGGAGAGGCTGAATGCTATGCAGCACAGTGACGCAAGGTCAGTTATGCAACAGCACCACTGCAAGTTATCCAACAGCTCCCATCAGAGCACCGGCAGTCTCCTGCCATCACATTTACATCTGATTATCTGCGGTTATCTGTACTTCATCCAAAGCAGGTTTCATAATTGGACATATTTAGATAAACAAAATAATTTCTTAATCTGTTTGAATCTGTCTTTTAATTGTTTAAATGTGTTTTAATCAATTTCTTAATGTGAGAGCGTCTCACCCTGCAGACGGACATCTGGTTGGTGGTGAGTGTGCCCGTCTTGTCGGAGCAGATGACCGAGGTGCAGCCCAGCGTCTCCACGGAGGGCAGGGATCGCACGATGGCGTTCTTCTTGGCCATGCGGCGTGTGCCCAGCGCCAGGCAGGTGGTGATGACGGCGGGCAGGCCCTCAGGGATGGCAGCCACCGCCAGCGCCACAGCAATCTTGAAGTAGTAGACGGCGCCGCGGATCCAGGAGCCGCCGTGCACCGGGTCGTTGAAGTGGCCGATGTTGATGATCCACACGGCCACGCAGATCAGGGAAATCACCTTAGACAGCTGCTCGCCGAACTCGTCCAGCTTCTGCTGCAGCGGCGTCCTTTCCTGCTCCGTGGACGCCATCTCGTCTCGGATCTTCCCGATCTCCGTGTTTACGCCAGTGGCAACCACCACGCCTACAGCCTTGCCGGCCGCGATATTGGTGCCCTGGAAGACCAGAAACACCGCATCGGGGATCAATTGAAGGACAAGAACAACAACAACAAGAGAATCTCTGGAAAGACCCTCCAATATCTCCGCCCTTGGTTTGAGTAGAAGGCTTACAGAGAAGAGCATGTTCTTCTTGTCCTGGTTGACAGCCCGCGGGTCCGGCACCGGGTCGGTGTGTTTGATCACAGAGATTGACTCACCTGGAAGAGACAAGCGGGTTTACCTCACTACAGTCCAACAGTTCTGCTGTGCCAATACATTTTAATTGAAAATGGCACTCTAGACACTATTCAAAATAGTATATAGCCTTCATTTGATGTGGAGTCTAAATAAGTCGTGGCTACAGTGATCACAGCCACGTTCTGATAATCAGAAAAAACCACAATGAACTGTTAAATCCCTGCACAATGTGTCAAAAAAATACTACAGACGTTTCCCTCGGAGTTGTACGAGACAGGAGAAGTGTGATGTCTCACCGGTTAGGATGGACTGGTCTACCCTCAGAGTTGTGGACTTGATGGAAGAGATCCGGATGTCAGCAGGGACCTTGTCTCCGACTGTAAGAACAGGAAGACGGATTCAAGCACTTTGTGAGTACATGTTAAATCAGCACGGAACCACCCGTTAGTTTAAAGCTCACATGTCTAGAGTTCAACGAGACTAAACAACACGGGCAAATTAATCATCCTGGTTATCAGGAGTGGGGAGTTTTCAAATATTGACATGGGTGTTGAGCCACACGGCATACAGAACCAGACCGGCACAGAGATGGATGTACAGGATTTGTTGCCCTGAGACTGCAACCATTGAATCAGATTATGTTGCCCCATGAAAACTTTAATGGAGCCTTTCTAGAAGGGCAGCCCATGATTTACACACGCAGACATGTTGTTCTGGCGCCAGATCAAAGTCACAACAGAGCTGTCTTCCCCGGGTTCGGAGGGGCTGCGATCGCTGGGAGAGAAAAAAAGAGAATTAGTCAAAGAAAGGAGAGGAAGGAAATGGAGGAACTTGTGAGCCATTAAAAGGCCCGTCTCAAAGGAAAAGGCCAATTTTGGCACATTTGAATTGCGGTGACCCAATTCATCTTCTTGATAGTATATAAAGGCCATGGAAAGTGGGGAAACAGTTCAGCCTGTGCCACAGTTTCGTGTGAACAGCTTAGCCTACATATAGGCCTACATTTGGAGAATACTAATGGGTAACCCTATAGACCGGGGACAGACTACAGTGTCAGGAGTACATGCAAAAACAGACGCAGGCAGACACCCTTGACAACAAGCCAACCCACTCTTTGAATCTTGAGGAAGAAATTACAAGAGCATGGAGGATAAAGACTAAGTCTGATGCTGTAAGGATTCCCTGTTGGGGGGACCACAGGCTCAGTCTACAAAAGTAAAAGGCACCACCGAGTAAAATAAGATTAGAGTTTATTTCACGACTCGCTCATGTGCTCCCAAATCGAAATTCACGTTGGCAATTTTACTGGCATATGCAAGCGAAGTGGTGTGGAGCCCTGCCTCGACAGGGGGTAAACGCTCCAACCTTCCAGTGTCCCATCGAGGTCTCCAACACCGTGACATATCTTCTGCATCAGCCATACAGTTTGTCCCTCAGTGGGAGCACGGCCAGGGGTGAGTGTCAACTCATTAGGTGTACCTGCCGCGGTGCCAACAACTCTGATCTCCCAGTGGGCGTCTGCCAATCACCGGAGACACAGGCTGATGTTCTCATAAAGCCGAGGTCAGCTGCACCATCTAAATGTGGAACAATGGGAGGGCAGTGGTCCTCTTCAGAGAAGTGAAGCCCATTGTTATGGATTCTCACCAGGAGAGGGCCACTCGACATGGTCTGCATTCCGTACAACATCGTACAACATTAAAAGCGGGATTATATTATTTTAATATATAAAAAAAGGTTTCTATAGAAACTACATAACTTTAGAAATGTCCTCGCCACAGGAAGAGTGCAGAGAAAATGCCTAAATACAGGATTCAACAATCATGGTAAGAACAAGCCCAGGAGTGTGGGACAGGCTGGCCACCGCCATGTGCTGATATGGAGTTATGGGCAGCACTGTGTTACCGCCACGGTTGTCCAGAACCCTTTGTTACTGTGCAGACCTGCTCTAATCTCAACTGGACTGAATGGTGGGTGTGTATATCATCCGTCCCCTAATATCAACATCCTACTTGGTCGCGGTCCAGCAGTCTCTTTAACGACCTGCGGACAGCTCCGTGACAGGCCGACGAGGGCCATGCATAGACATGACATGTCACAAATGTACGAGTACCACTCCCACTAAGTTTGCCCTTTAACGAAACTATCTAAATGAATACAAGTAAGCAAGGTCACTACCGCCCTCAGGGACTGATTGGCACAAGCTGCTGCGTGTTTGCATGGGCAGAGCTCTGCTGAGGCTGGTGGAGGGGAGGCTGCACACGGGCAGAGCTCTGCTCCAGGCCGGAGGTGGAGGGTGCTCATGGGCAGAGCCCTGCTCAAGGCTGGAGGGGGAGGCTGCTCATGGGCAGAGCCCTGCTGGAGACCGAAGGCATATGCGGATGGCAGCTCTAACAAGAGCCGCTGCCACCGTGGAGGAGGCTATTTCAGACAGCAGGTGACACCCCCTGCTGCTCACCAACACTGCTTCCCTCCTCACTGTCGCCGCTAAACCTTCCAGGACACTAGACTCCTGAGCCGTGCCCGTCAGCTGCTGCTGAAGGTGGAGTAGCAGTGGGCGTTGGGTCAGACTTTTGACTTTTGGTCGTGCAAACAGTTTCCCTGTTCCCACCTTTGTATTCCCGACATGGTCTGCTGTGAATCTTAATCAAGATGATCCCCACCACATAACATGCCATGCCATAGTGTCCATGGCAACAGCCCCAGGACCACTGTTGTTCCTTTCCCCGAGACCGGCTGACTAAACATCCAATAGGTTTGAATTCTAACAAAAAATGTGCAGCCAAAACCTCCTTCTGGAGTCATGTACTTCTGTAGGTCGTACTTCCTAGTATCACAAGTCAACATACTTCAAAAACCCACCAAGAAGATCATCTTGCCCAGTACGATGAAAATAGTCACTGTAACCGAGTAAGTCCTGGTGTATTTGACCCGTCCAGTACAATGTACAACATAACTGTTAGTACTAGAGCAGGAAGGGGGTTCAGGGTTTGTAGTGTCTGGGGAGAAGAGGAGGAGGAGACAAGTGTCCCGTTTCTTAAGTTCACTACTCCCTCCGTGGACGGTGCTCATTCCCTCTCCGCTGTGGGTCAAACTTGCAATGCTGACATTGTCCCAACACAGGCCCTGCATAGCCAGGATTCCCAGACGTCAGCGCGGGCCTCCGTGACCAGGGGTTAAGACACATGAGGTGTCGTCAGGGGAAAGGCTAATCACTTCTGGTGAATATATTATTCAGCAGCATACTCTTCCCAATGTAGTGGGAAGCTGGTTGCTGTACTCTTCTAAATGGAACACACACACACACCTTGCCAGGCTGCATATCCTGGCTGTCGTTTTGTCATACCAGAGGGTGGTGAGGGGTGGGGGTGGCGCTGATGGGCTACAGCCTCCGTGTGTCGGTTGGCCTGCTGTCCTGAGAGCAAGTCCCTATAAGGTCATCTCATGATGCATACAATAGCAGAGGATGAGACCAGCAAATGCAACTCCCCCGCCCCCCCAACATTAGCAGAGGTCATGACCTCACATGTAGAAGACCACTCTCTGATGCTCTGCTCGATGGGTCTGTAATTTTCATCCAACCAGTAGCACCCTGCCCACACAATAAGCTCTGGCCATTTAAAAACACAGTAACACACAGTAACCTCCCCCTCAAGTGCAGGCTTCTCCATGTATGGCACATGGTTGATAAAGTGTTAGAACACGTTGTAGTAAACACAACATTGAACATCTCTCATAAAAGGACTCTCTTCCAAAGGGCATCGGCTATGACATACGGACCATATTCAGTGAAAATCTGTAGTGACTGACTCCGGCCGTAGCGGTGGAAGTTCCCTCACCCCTCTTTTGCAGGTCATCTGCACTCTTTGCCAAGTGAGTTGTGTCTTAGCGCTCTCCGTTGGCAGGGAGATGGGATTGCTTACGACTGCAAACCGCCGTACAGCCACCGTGAAGTGAGATGAGATCATTAAAACAGCAGCAGGAGGGCTGCGCTTTACCACCCAGAGACACGCAAGCAGAACCGGACAAATGTGCAAGCACTGTGTCGTCTCCCTTGTGCTGTGGTACAAGGCGCATCAGGAGAGTATTTCTAAGCGCAGCAAACAAGGAGAACAGCAGAGCCTGCGAGTATTGTATTCGTATTGACATCAAGAACACCGTGTCGAGAGACGTTTGAATTCCACTTCCTTCGACTCCGCGGGCGATACGTCTGACCGGGTTCTAACGAAACACGGAAAATGGGTTGATGGTTTCTCCAAATACACCGGAGCTCATCGGCCCGTCCTCGTCACAAGGTGACTTTGGAGTCCCACACGTCACCAAGCGGTCCCCCGGGGGAACAGGAGGGGACCAGACACCTGTCATCTACACTACTGTCACGGACTGCTATAAATACGGCATTCCATGATCTATACAGCCTGATGACGGCTAAAAATACAGACCTGCCACGATGTGAAGCAGAGAGCGAGAGAGAGAGAGACAGAGAGCAGCATCACACACAGCATCACCTCTGTGTCTCAGGGTTAAGCCTGCAGCCGATAACCCAGCACTTGGGAGGACTCCTGTGTTCCACAACAGTCAACTCCCCCCTCTAAGTGGATAGAGGGGTGTGTGTGTGTGTGTGTCAGAAGGTAAGGGCTGAATATTCATAATCCTTGTTTTGTTTTACATAAAATGTTATACAAGACGTTAAGTTAACAGCTGCTGCCATGTTACTGAAAAGAGTTCCTGATGACCTCTTTATAAAAAGCAGAGAAAGTTTCCTTGCACTTTTAAATCAAACCACTTTGAGTGCCTTTCTGTGAATGCAGAATAAGTTACACCGAGTGAATCACCCAGACATGGTTTCCCTCAGGCAGAGGCGAAAGCAACCAGCGCTCATAATGAAAACATGAGTTTGTCATCATGTTCACCTAAATAATAAAATAAGAAATAAGACTGAAGCTAGAAGGGAAAGGCGTCCGGACTCACCGGCCACCTCCACAATGTCCCCGGGGATGAGTTCCTTGGCCTTGATCCTCTGGACCGTCTTGCGGTCCTGCCGGTACACCTTGCCCATCTCGGGCTCGTACTCCTTCAGCGCCTCGATGGCGTCCTCGGCATTGCGCTCCTGGCGAGGAAATTAATTCCAATCAAGATGGTCCAATAACCATTAGTTACTCTCTAGTGGTTGGTTCTACACAGAACCAGGAGCAGTTGGTCCACCGTCACCTAGCGGGGGAATTTCTAAACACACGCGACGACGCGGTGAAGCTAAGCGATGTGTCTCTACGTCTCCAGGACCAACATGCAACATCACCCGTCTTGCACTCCACATCGGGTAGAAGAAAAAAAAAAAAATATATATATATATATATATATATATATATATATATATATTTGACGGCATTACAAAGAACACACAGCGGAAGATCTCCGTTGATCTGCATTGTGAGTGGGTGATGATTCGTTATCATTTATTGGATTATATCTTTTTTTGCAAGCAGACGTAAGACAATCTCATAAAGTAACAGACTCCCGCGGTGATGTGGTCCCCTAGACAGCCGATTAAGAGCTTAGATTAAAACAAGCTGAATCCAACATGAAGATGTGAAGGGGGTCTTACCTGCCACACTCCCACGATGGCGTTGGCGATGAGGATGAGGAGGATGACAAAGGGCTCGACGAAGGCTGTGATGGTCTCCTCTCCCTCCTCGAACCAGGCCAACACCTGCAAAACACATATGTCAAGCTCACGGAAAACATAGAAAACGTGCATTTACATGTTTGCTTGCTTGCTTCACTACTGTATTAGCCGCCGAAGGCCTGACATGTAATCATGGGAAACGTTCATTCTTTCATAAAAATAAAACATTTCATGACATTCCCATTCATACATTTATTAAGGACATCATTGCTGCTGAGCCATTAAGCCTTAGTCCCTCCGAAAGTACAAACTGTTAAAACAGTTGACCAAATAGGTCACAAGAACGATAACATCATTAAAATTGCTTTAAATCATTTCCTGGTCCTTTTAGAGAAAGGTCCTCATTGGTGTCGGAACAGTTCTGCATCAATGCTTACAAAGGGGCTTCACTTGAGGTCATAACCTTTTAATGGTGACGGTCCTGGTGACCTTCAATCTAAGCCTTCAACCTTACATTATTTTGTACATTTTCAACAAAGCCATGCATGTTAGTCGATTTCTCGTAAACACTCCAAAAGCTCCTCTAGGAAACGTCTTAAATCAAGCATTTAGATGAGGCCTGGGTCCCGTCTGGTTTGAAGGCAGGACGTTCAGGATTGATAAGTAATTGTTTCATCGGTAGTGGAAATAATGTGTGATGTTATATTCTTTGGTTCTCAAACCATCACCGCCTAGTCTGGCCTGTCTATACCCCCCTGCTCCCTTCCCAGCAACACCACCGACCAACTGGTTCTGAATGGGAAGTGGGTGGAGGTCTGTGTGGCATTTCAGTAGATCTAAAAGCTCTGAGGGATCCCATGCCCTCCCACCGAAGGACAAGGGCCCAAATTTGGTATTTTAAGTGGTGTGGCACACACCCCGTCAGACAGCAGTTGCCGACACCTCCCTCAGCTGACCTGGGCCACAGCAGCTCTGCTTGGTGACAGAGACACACATCATGCTAACTCTGGTCTAGAGGGCTGGTTCCTCTCCAGAGACCAACAAAAAGGAACCCTTTACTTCAGTGTGATTTCACACTCAATTAGTTACTCAATTAGTATTTTTTTTGTTCAAAAGGGAGACATCTGTCCGAGTTCTTCCCAGTCTGTAAAACAGCGGGTTGGTTATAGTCACTGGCGTCTGGGACAAATACAATCAATCAAGCCTTCCACCACTTACAATGTTCACATCAGTTTGTGCTCCTATAAGCAGCAGCTGACCATGGCCGCTAGTTCGCGCCAAGCGACACTAAGTGGCGACCACGCTACGGGAGAGCGCCAGCAGCAACAAGGTACGAGAGGGGGAGCTTGGTAGGCGGGGGGCACATTAACGCCTGCCACATGTCTGACTTGGCATGCAGTTAGAGCAACTCAATACGAGGCGCCCGTCGTCACCCTGCCTGAGACGGGCCGCCGGCATACTCAGCTGTCTGCCACTCTCTAATCTGTTAGTGTAACCTCGGCTACCCAAGACGTTGACACGCCGCTGCTATGCCCAGCGTTCCCTGCCGTTTATCACCCGGAATTTATATGGGGGGGGGGGGGGGGGGAAATCAACGAGTGTAAATTCATCCGAAGTGTAAATTCATCCGAGTGTAAACGTGTCAAAAAGAGGACGGGGTCCGTTTTGGTCACAGGGTCAAACTCACTCACGCAAGTTCGGTTGAATTAGCAGCAGCACACTAGTGTTACCGTGAGTGTCCTGCACTGGGCTCAAACTCACGATTCCCGGAATTAGTGGCGACGCTCTAACGTGAGAAGCTAAAACCCACAGGTTCTAGCTTCGTCGCTAGAATGTCTTTTAGTTGTCGGGAGTGAGGTTTACTTCACTGCACAGCACCACCGGCTGGCGTCCGTTACACTAGCAGTGAATGAGTTTGAACCGAGCCGGCTGGTGGAGGCCAATCATATCAGGGTCACACATTGACTTTTGACCATCGTTGTGCAGAAATTATCACACAGTCTAAAACACAAAAGATCTTACAAAGGAGATGCACGCTGCCAGGAGAAGAATCCGAACAAGCAGGTCCTCAAACTGTTCCATCACCAGTTCCCATAAAGACTTTCCTGCAGAGATAGGAAGCAACGTGATGAACACATCACTCAAGATGCACATGCATATCATCATCATAATCATCAATGGTATGACATCATTACCTTCCTCTGCTGGCAGCTCTGTTGGGGGGGGGGGGGGGAGACAGTGGATTCAGGAGACATAAAACAAGACAAAAAAAAGGAGCCATTAGTGTTATCATGACTTAGTGACTCATCACATTGACAGGGGAAACCAGTTACTGGAACACTGTTCTTTATGCGGATTCAGATTGGACTTTAAAAGCCATCTCAAATGACGAGTAGGATTGTAGGAGAGGATTGATCCTTCCTACGGAGTACACTATGGGTCTGGTATGTTTAATTACATGCCTTTTAACAAGGTTTCAATTAATTTGGATCTGATCTATGCATTTTTAAAAAGACCGAGTTTCAACCACGGGGCTACACATGATGACGTCAGCCGAATGACGAGTCAACCGGCAGCGGTGACGTTAAAACCCGTATATATATATATACACACACTACACTAATATCATCAGATAAATACAACATACAACGTAGATGTATACATACCGTTGAGGCCCCATCTCTCCCGCTGCTTCTTGACCTGATCCAAGCCCAGTCCAGTGCTCTCGTTGACGCAGAAGTAACCGTAAACTTCCTCCACGCTCTTCGTGTGTGCGTTCTCCATGACGGGCGGGCGGTGAACCGGCAACCCGGTGTGGTGGACTTAACGTGAAGCACGCGTGTGAACGTACTGGTTGGATCCTTAAATATAGATATAAGAATAAACCCTGGTTGGCCGACGCTTCAGAGACATAAACGTTAGCTTCTAATAGTCCGCCTTGCAAGGTTATTGATTAACGACTACTGGATTGTTCCCTTCAACAACTTAACAAAACGGTAAGAAGAAGAACATCTAGCATCAGTATCTCCAACCTCCACCTCTGAGGACCGCAGTCGTACAGTCCCGGTGCTCCTCTAACCGTCCCGGTGCTGCTCCGGTCTGTGTGTGTGGCGCAGCTCCTACTGCCCCGTGCGGGATATAGTCCGCTACTCTCTGGCCCTGCTTCACGGCGGAGGGATATAAGTGTGGACGGGACAACGTGTGTGTGTGTGTGTGTGTGTGTGTGTGGTGTGTGTGGTGTGTGTGTGTGTGTGTGTGTGTGTGTGTGTGTGCTAATGTGCGTGTAGGGCTATGTGTGTGAGTGTGTAGGGATATGTGTATGTGTATGTGTAAGTGTATGTGTGTGTGTGTGTGGATGGATCTCATTGGAGGAACGTGCGTATGCCCGGAAACGTTTAAAAATATAGATAAGGGAAAAGGGAAGTAGGGAAACACAAAAAAACATATGTCCATAAATAATAAATACAAAAATAATGAATAAAAAAATAAAAAATAATACATTATTATAAATTATAAAATATAATAATCAATAATAAAAAAGGTCATTGTTTGATTCTCATTGTTTTAGTAGGCAATACAGCAATAAAACAATATCTAGCATAAACAATGGATAACTAAGAATGTATGTTCGCTGCTTGACCGTTTGACCTCTACAGCTTGCAGTCCATTATTTGTATATTGTGATTTATGGAAGTCCATAGTTAAATATTTCCCTTTGTGCCAATATGACACTAGCTAGCACTAACGCACAAGCTATCCCATCCATATCGACCGTCTACTTGTGTACAATCTACTAATTCATTTATTAAGACACATTGAATGGATTAAGACATGACTTTACATTATTATAACTTATAACGTGGTTCTGATCGTATGACGTTAATATTGTACATATGATCTACAGGACTACCATCTCAACCCATTTCCGGAACTACATTCATGACATTACAAAAAACACACACAAGGAACTGAGCTGTCTCAAATATAGATTTATTCTAAATGTGAAACACACACACACACACAGCATCAATATATGGCAGATATAAACATTAAACCTGTAGGTTATAGGTTGTAATAAGACACAACCAGGGCTACTGGCTACATATCAGAAGCACATTATATAAGCATGTGTCTGAGACACCACCCTGTGCAACAACACCAGCCATCCCCTTGGAATCTATGAATTGTCAAGCTAGCCGGTCCAAGGTCACAGCTAATAATAGCTCAAAATGGTGCCCAGCCACATCCCAAGAGCCTCTTTGTAGTCCTTATCTGTGGCTGAAAGTGTGTTCTTGAAGATGTGTGAGAACGGAGGCTACGGTGCCGGGATCCTGTCAGTTGGACAGAGGAACGCGACAGCCCTTATCCCCGGAACACGTTCCACTACACGCCTTCTGGAGTCCTCCGCCATCGCAAGATGGACGCTCTTACAGCGGAATAAAACCTAATGTCGCTACATTCACCCTTTACTGATTCACTAACCATTTTCTCTTATCACTAACCACTTACTACCCAATGTCCATCTTTACTGAATCACTAACCACTTCCTATCCCCATGTGTGGTGAGACTGGCCTCACCCCTCAACCCCAGCCGAGGGCGGGTCAAAGTGCCTCACCCCTCACGCCCAGCCGAGGGGAGACGGGTCCTCACAGCACCAGCCAGTCCTCGGGTCCCTCCTCGACCGCCGGGCCCCTGGACGCTTGGTTCTGGGCCCGCTGGAAGCACTGCTTCTTACAGTCCATGAGCTGCTCCAGATCTCTCCACATCTTCACCTGCTTCATGTTGGCCCCGTGGTTCTCCCGGACCGCCTTCTGCTGCTCACGCAGCTTCTGAGAGACCAGAGGAACACGTTTGATTCAGCATGGAATCAATCCTTTTAGTTTCATTTCAACAACGTTCCACAACCTTCCTGGATTTTTGATCGTTGATTGATTGGTTAATTAAACATTAAACCAAACGCAGACTTATCGGCGCTCAGAGGACTTCCATTAATAGCGTTTGTCTGACTTTATGTAATCGGCTATGCTGACGGTGGAGGGCACGGTGCTGCTACCCCACCTCCACCTCCACCCTCCACCTCCACTCACCTTGCCCAGAGCGTCCTGCTCTGCGATGTTCTTCATGTACACCTCTCTGAGGACCGAGACACACAATGACGTTACAATGCTATGTAGTATATATCTATGTAGTATATACTTATATAGTTGATATATACATATATCTATGTAGTATATATCTATGTAGTGTATATCTATGTAGTATATATCTATGTTTTATATGTTCTTTCCACTAAGTTGTTATGAGGGTCCGAACCACAGCAGTGCAGTGCCGTAATGACACCGTAATACGAGTGTCCCTCAGGGGGGGGGGGGGGTGCTGTGGTGACGGAGGTGGGGCTGTGGTGATGGAGGTGGTGCTGTGGTGCAGCAGCTGGCGGGCGGTGGCCCAGCTGCTCACTACCTGATAGCTTTCTTCCTCTCCAGCGGGTCTGAGGACACATAGGCTCTGGTCTCCTCCAGCGCTCGCTGCATTTGCATCTCACAGATCTGGGGGGAGATAGGGGTGAGGAGGGGGGTGGTTAGTGTCATCAGCATGACAGTCAGGAGGGGGGAGGAGGCCAACAGTAGATCTATGGGAGGCAGCAGCCCCCCTTTTTCTTCAAAGCTCACATGGCTGATTGTTTGTTGTCATTTTACATTAATGCCTAGTGGGGGGAAAATGGAGTCTTTAAGTTGCTCCTGCTTGAGGAGAACCTAAAAGATGGAGTCTTTTAGGTTCTCTTTCAGCTGCTCCTTGCCTGCTTCATGCAGTTAAGTTGGTGGTAGCGGTTCTCCTCCTGTGCCATCTCCTCCCTCAGCGTCTTCACCTCCTGCACGGGGGAGGATGTTGTTTAAAACACAACTAAACTTCAGCAGGTGGGGGGGGGCGGGTCATTGTTTGGGGATACATAGACAGCTATGTATGGGATTGTTGTGTCATTAATAATTGAGTGCCGGTGAGAGCCGAACCTGCTCCAGCTTGGATCGGTTACTGTCCAGACCAGCAGCACAGCTGTCGTACTGCGCCTTTCTCTCCTCATACTCCTGAGTGAGCTCCTGAAACACACACACACACACACACACACACACACACACACACACACACACACACACACACACACACACACACACACACACACACACACCACACACACACACACACACACACACACACACACACACACACACACACTTACAATACACATAACAATAAAAGCATTTTGCGAGGCTAGTAAGCGCGCTAGTCTATTTCTGTATTTCTTTGTGATGTAAACCTTCATTAGCGGGCCTTGTTCTGCACAATGGCCCCATGCAGTTCTGGGAACACTGCAACATGGAAAATGTAATCCTCTGCTCTGAACGAACAATGCAGGGGTACTTTCCCCACCACCATACAGTATTTATAGATGGCATGAAAACCATTGTAGAGCATTGTTCTGATAAAAACCATCCCACCTTATGTTCTACTGGTCAGGACCAGATCAACTTTATAAAGTATTGTTCTGATCAAAACCATCCCACCTTATGTTCTACTGGTCAGGACCAGATCATCTTTATAAAGTATTGTTCTGATCAAAACCATCCCACCTTATGTTCTACTGGTCAGGACCAGATCATCTTTATAAAGTATTGTTCTGATCAAAACCATCCCACCTTATGTTCTACTGGTCAGGACCAGATCATCTTTATAAAGTATTGTTCTGATAAAAACCATCCCACCTTATGTTCTACTGGTCAGGACCAGATCATCTTTATAAAGTATTGTTCTGATCAAAACCATCCCACCTTATGTTCTACTGGTCAGGACCAGATCATCTTTATAAAGTATTGTTCTGATCAAAACCATCCCACCTTATGTTCTACTGGTCAGGACCAGATCAACTTTATAAAGTATTGTTCTGATCAAAACCATCCCACCTTATGTTCTACTGGTCAGGACCAGATCATCTTTATAAAGTATTGTTCTGATCAAAACCATCCCACCTTATGTTCTACTGGTCAGGACCAGATCATCTTTATAAAGTATTGTTCTGATCAAAACCATCCCACCTTATGTTCTACTGGTCAGGACCAGATCAACTTTATAAAGTATTGTTCTGATCAAAACCATCCCACCTTATGTTCTACTGGTCAGGACCAGATCATCTTTATAAAGTATTGTTCTGATCAAAACCATCCCACCTTATGTTCTACTGGTCAGGACCAGATCATCTTTATAAAGTATTGTTCTGATCAAAACCATCCCACTTTATGTTCGACTGGTCAGGAAGAGATATGTCATCTGAGCTGTTCAGTTAATATTGGGTACACTACAATACACTAATAATAATAATAACTAGAAAATACATTTACTAGTAGAAACATAGTGTAATGGTAGTGTAAAATAAGGTAAAATAATATGCATACTCCAGTGGAAATATTTGAAGTTCAAAAGTGCAAGACAACATGGGACTCGTTGAACAGCGGTCTCCTGGGTCATAGGCCCGTGTTTAACCAGCTCACTCCCTACATGAATGATGAGACAAAGCTAAATACCAAGTGCTATAAATCTAAAACTAAGTGCAAAAGTTGAAGTGGAACTCTCACGGAGAATGGCCGGGCTGCAACTGACTTCCATTATAAAATGTAGTGTTGTGTAAAAGTGTAACATTTTAAAAAGCATACAGTAAAGATCTGCACAGGATTACAAGCTAATATGAACATTTAGAAAGCTGAATGGTATCGCTGGGTTAAAGAGAGCTGGAGGAGATACACTAGGTCCCGAAAAGAGAACAATAAAGAGAGGAGAAGAATCATCACCTAATAAGGAATACAATCTGGACCACTTTTAATCTAAACTGGGCCATCTTACTATAAAAGGACCTCATGTTTTTCTCCAAGTGTGTGTGTGTGTGTGTGTGTGTGTGTGTGTGTGTGTGTGTGTGTGTGTGATGTCCTCCCATACCGTTGAGTGAATCTACACTCAGATTGACGTCAGCTGTGGAGGGCTGTCATAGTGCACTCCACTGTGTGTGTGTGTGTGTGTGTGTGTGTGTGTGTGTGTGTGTGTGTGTGTGTGTGTGTGTGTGTGTGTGAGTGAGAGCGAGAGAGGGTCAGAGGATCCAGGTGAGACGCCCACCTGACACTCCTGCCTCAGCGGCCTCAGCTCCTTGATGATAGGGGCCAGAGCTATCTTCTTCTCAGCAATCATCGAGTTTAACTTCTTAACCTGGAGAGAGAGAGAGAGAGAGAGAGAGAGAGAGAGAGAGAGAGAGAGAGAGAGAGAGAGAGAGAGAGAGAAGGACCCTGGGGTTGGAAGGGTGGTCTACTAACTAGAACACTACAGTGTCAGAGTGGCATATGCATCACTCAAATTAAACCTGCCAACAACAACCAAAGAATGAAAACAGCTAACCAACTGTGCAGCTTTGGAGGGTTGAAGCGTTGGCCATTTGACAGGCTGGTGAATACGGCTGCGAGCACCAGATATTTAAAACACTATAAATCGCTCTAGCGAGTCAACTTAAAAAAATAAAGCTAGTATGATAATGCAGCCAGAGGGCAGAACTCCCCTGAAGCAATCACCGTTAATAGATTAGCCTCTGGTGATCGTCAGAGAAGGTCCAACACAATCTTAAATGGACCTCATCTTCAACCCTCCCGTGTGGAGGACAGGGTCAATAGGCTTCATCTAAAGACTCTTTACGTTACTGTAGTTCAGCTGGGAATCGAACACTGCAGAAATAATGGCCATGCTAGTGTAAAACTCCTAGCACACGTTGTGAGCATGTTACTCCTCAGTAGTTATCATCTTAGACATGTTGTAAGCTTGTTGTTCACGTGTTACTCCTCAGTAGCTACCATCTCAGAAATGTTGTTAGCGTGTTACGCCTCAGTTACCATCTCAGACATGTTGTTAGCGTGTTACGCCTCAGTTACCATCTCAGACATGTTGTTAGCGTGTAGTTACCATCTCAGACATGTGGTTAGCGTGTGGTTAGTGTGTGGTTACCATCTCGGACATGTTGTTAGCGTGTAGTTAACGTGTGTTTAGCGTGTGGTTACCATCTCGGACATGTGTTTAGCGTGTGGTTACCATCTCGGACATGTGTTTAGCGTGTGGTTACCATCTCGGACATGTGGTTAGCGTGTGGTTACCAACTCAGACATGTGGTTAACGTGTAGTTACCATCTCGGACATGTGTTTAGCGTGTGGTTACCATCTCGGACATGTGTTTAGCGTGTGGTTACCATCTCGGACATGTGGTTAGCGTGTGGTTACCAACTCAGACATGTGGTTAACGTGTAGTTACCATCTCGGACATGTGGTTAGCATGTGGTTACCATCTCACACATGTGGTTAACGTGTGGTTAGCGTGTGGTTATCATCTTGGACATGTTGTTAGCATGTAGTTACCATCTCAGACATGTGGTTAGCGTGTGGTTACCATCTCGGACATGTTGTTAGCGTGTGCTTACCATCTCACACATGTGGTTAACGTGTGGTTAGCGTGTGGTTACCATCTCGGACATGTTAGCGTGTAGTTACCATCTCAGACATGTGGTTAGCGGGTGGTTACCATCTCGGACATGTTGTTAGCGTGTAGTTACCATCTCACACATGTGGTTAGTGTGTAGTTACCATCTCACACATGTAATTAGCGTGTGGTTACACTCTCGGACATGTGGTTAGCGTGTGGTTACCATCTCACACATGTGGTTAGCGTGTGGTTACAATCTCGGACATGTGGTTAGCGTGTGGTTACCATCTCAGACATGTGGTTAGCGTGTGATTACCATCTCAGACATGTGGTTAGCGTGTGGTTACCATCTCAGACATGTGGATAATGTGTGGTTACCATCTCACACATGTGGTTAACGTGTGGTTAGCGTGTGGTTACCATCTCACACATGTGGTTAACGTGTGGTTACCATCTCGGACATGTGGTTAATGTGTGGTTACCATCTCAGACATGTGGTTAGCGCGTGGTTACCATCTCAGACATGTGGTTAGCGTGTGGTTACCATCTCAGACATGTGGTTAGCGTGTAGTTACCATCTCACACATGTGGTTAACGTGTGGTTACCATCTCGGACATGTGGTTAATGTGTGGTTACCATCTCAGACATGTGGTTAGCGCGTGGTTACCATCTCAGACATGTGGTTAGCGTGTGGTTACCATCTCAGACATGTGGTTAGCGTGTAGTTACCATCTCACACATGTGGTTAACGTGTAGTTACCATCTCACACATGTGGTTAACGTGTGGTTACCATCTCGGACATGTGGTTAATGTGTGGTTACCATCTCAGACATGTGGTTAGCGCGTGGTTACCATCTCAGACATGTGGTTAGCGTGTGGTTACCATCTCAGACATGTGGTTAGCGTGTGGTTACCATCTCAGACATGCCGTCCAGTGTGCGTCCTTTCACGTCGTCCAGTTCACTTTTGGCAGCCGACACTCGCTCGAGCTCCTCCTGGGTGTCGCTGAAGCCAGAGATGCCCTTCTGGGCCTCCATAGATTGCTGCACACACCACACACACACACACACACACACACACACACACACACACACACACACACACACACACACACACACACACACACACACACACACACACACACACACACACACACACACACACACACACACACACACACACACACACACACACACACACACACACACACACACACACACACACACACACACACACACACACACACACACAGGGAATTATATTATGGTCTGGTTTTGATTCAAAAACAAGAAGGGACATTTGGCGTCTTGCTGGTGTTAAGTGTTTGTCAATAGTATGGTTTGAAATATACAGCAACTCTAAGTGTGGGTGGTAAATATCATAGTAAACCTGTATTATAATATTAATAAATATCACAGTACTTGTTGCATAATATTAATACTATCACAGTATATTGTGTATGTAATATTATATTGTAATATATTGAAATATTAAGCTACTTAGGACTGTATATACTATCTCTATTAGAATGGGAATTGTATTAATTTGTCTTATTTTTGGTGATTCATTTTTCATTGGAGTTTCAAACAATGGTACAGGGATGTGGATCAAAAACTCAAGAAAACAAGCAGAGGCGAGCACACCTCCCCTCCTGTATCACCACATCCTCACATCACATCCCCAGCACACCTCCCCTCCTGTATCACCACATCCTCACATCACATCCCCAGCACACCTCCCCTCCTGTATCACCACATCCTCACATCACATCCCCAGCACACCTCCCCTCCTGTATCACCACATCCTCACATCACATCCCCAGCACACCTCCCCTCCTGTATCACCACATCCTCACATCACATCCCCAGCACACCTCCCCTCCTGTATCACCACATCCTCACATCACATCCCCAGCACACCTCCCCTCCTGTATCACCACATCCTCACATCACATCCCCAGCACACCTCCCCTCCTGTATCACCACATCCTCACATCACATCCCCAGCACACCTCCCCTCCTGTATCACCACATCCTCACATCACATCCCCAGCACACCTCCCCTCCTGTATCACCACATCCTCACATCACATCCCCAGCACACCTCCCCTCCTGTATCACCACATCCTCACATCACATCCCCAGCACACCTCCCCTCCTGTATCACCACATCCTCACATCACATCCCCAGCACACCTCCCCTCCTGTATCACCACATCCTCACATCACATCCCCAGCACACCTCCCCTCCTGTATCACCACATCCTCACATCACATCCCCAGCACACCTCCCCTCCTGTATCACCACATCCTCACATCACATCCCCAGCACACCTCCCCTCCTGTATCACCACATCCTCACATCACATCCCCAGCACACCTCCCCTCCTGTATCACCACATCCTCACATCACATCCCCAGCACACCTCCCCTCCTGTATCACCACATCCTCACATCACATCCCCAGCACACCTCCCCTCCTGTATCACCACATCCTCACATCACATCCCCAGCACACCTCCCCTCCTGTATCACCACATCCTCACATCACATCCCCAGCACACCTCCCCTCCTGTATCACCACATCCTCACATCACATCCCCAGCACACCTCCCCTCCTGTATCACCACATCCTCACATCACATCCCCAGCACACATCCCCTCTCCTGCATCACCACCTCCCCAGAGACACAACACACAGACTCCATTCTCCCCGGATCAGCGGAAAGAAACTAATTAACAAAAATAAATAAACATGATGAGGGGGAGGCGAGGACAACAAACCACAGTCATAAAACCCCCTGTCTCTCTCTCTTTCTGCTGCCCATAACCCCTTTCCCTCCAGACCAGACCATGTAAAGGAAGGATCTAGAAGTCTACCACCGTGTGAAGAAAGGAACCAGAACCACCTTTGGGGGGGGTCCCAGACAAAGGTGCTCCTTCCTCCACATGGTCTGGGGACACCCAGCGGAAGCATTAAGCAATTAGGTGAGGGTAAGATTTACATTTGATATAATGTGCGAAGGGCATCATATGTGCCATGAATAAAATGGAGATCAACAATGGAGAACAACCTCAGTGGTTGTTGGGGTGTCTGGAGGAGAACACTGTGTGTTCCCTTGTTGAGATTGTTGCCATTAGATGACAGGTCCGTCTGCCTCGCGGTGATAATGGTAGTAGGTAGTAGATAAAGAGAGCAGACGTGGCGGAGACTAAAAGACTACAAGAGTCAAAGGGATGAGCGGCCAATTGGCCGTCCCAAGGCCCCCAATTCTGGACGCCGTTGTAAATAGAAACATAAAGGAGTTTTGAATAGAAACATAAATTAGTTGTAAATACACTCATAAAGGAGTTGTAAATAGAAACATATAAGAGTTGTAAATAAAAACCTAAAGTTTAAGTGCTTCTGAAATTCTTGGAGTGACCCTCCTGAATATATCAGAGAGAGATATAGATACATAATATTTTAAAGATATGATATATATAATATACCCTCTCGATTATCACTCTATTGGGGATACTCATAGACTTATAACTTCACAAAACCGCTCAGTGTGACCTTCATTTCAACCTAAAGATTAGTGCAAACCTGAAACTAAACTTCCTTACAAAAGAAGTAGTGGTCTAAAGTGGTGTATTCATGCATTGTCTTCTGATAATCCCATGTTTAGATAACCTCTGTTATGGAAACCTTCGCTGGTTGAATACCCAGCCGGAGCCCTCGGGTGAACCGGCTGGGAGAGACATTACCATGTTAAGATGGAAGACGCCATTGTGTCAGACAGACAGGCATTGTGTTGGAACAGAGAGACAGGCATTGTGTCAGACAGACAGGCATTGTGTTGGAACAGAGAGACAGGCATTGTGTCAGACAGACAGGCGTTGTGTGAGACAAACAGGCATTATGTCAGACAGACAGACAGACATTGTGTCAGACAGACAGGCAACACTGAAAGCAAAGTGTTGAGACATATTTAAACAGTCTTTTGAGGGGAACACGCGGCTAGCAGCTGGGTGTATGTATGTATGTATGTATCTATGTATGTATGTATGTATATATATATAATAAAGGTTATATATATAAAATCCTCTAATGTAATATAATATCCTCTGAGGAGACAACGGAGAGAAGGAGGTGCAGTCCGGGTGAGTATGGGGAGGGGGGCCATTTTGATTTATTGTGATTGCTGGGTTGGGCTGGACGGCCATCTTGTCAGACAAACAACCACTAGCACTAGCCCCCCCCCCCCCCCCCCTCAGAGCGCAGGATCTGGGGGGTTGAACTCCCTTGTTTGTTTGTCGGTTTTAGTGGACGTAGAGTCTGGTTGAAGCAGCCTCACCTGGCCCCAGTCAGACTAATTAGAGTCTGGTTGAAGCAGCCTCACCTGGCCCCAGTCAGACTGATTGGAGTCTGGTTGAAGCAGCCTCACCTGGCCCCAGTCAGACTGATTGGCGGTATTTTCCGTTGTTCTGGTGGTGTATTGAGGGTGTAGTGACGGTGTAGTGAGGGTGTATTGACTTGGTAGCCCCACCAGCTGTTGCAGGACGTCCTGGCTCCTCTGAGCGAGGACCTCCTCGGTGCGCTGCAGCACGCCGTTCTCCGCCTTCAGCTCCGCCAGCTCCGCCCTCCTCTTCTTGTGCGTGCTACCCTTGCCGCGGAGCTTCGCCACCAGCCGCTTGAGCTGCGACACAGGAAGTGATGTCAGAACAGAAACGCAGAGCCACACAGGAAGTGATCCCACAAGGAGGGGAGGAAATTTAAAAAAGGGTTTTCCTGGGCTTCTTGTTGTATTGTATTCATGTTGAGAGAACCTTTTGGAATGACCAGCCTGCCACATGAAAAGACAATGAGGATTAGGAGAGGAGTGGTGTGTGTGTTACATTAAAATAGTCTCATGCTGCAGTCACCCAACCCTCCCTGGCACCCAGCCAGCCCCCAGAGAGACACATCTCCAGCTGGCTTCAGCTCTACTGACATGACCCCCTCGACTCCTCTCTCCCCCTCTCTCCTTCCCTCCCTCTTCCTACCTCTCGCTCTCTCTATCTCTCTCTCCATCTCCCTCTCCCTGGCTCTCTGTCCATTTCCCTCTCACTCTGTCTCTCTCCCTTTCCTACCATCCGGCTTTCTCTCTGTTGGACGGCCTCCTCCCCCTCTCCCTCCACCTCCTCTCTTCCTCCAGCCCCCCCCTGCTTCCCCTCCTCCTCCTCAGTGAAGAGCATCTATAAATGTATTTCACATGGGAAAAAGAGAGCAGTGGCCCCAGGAATCACAGTGAGCGTGGTGTGGTCTACTGGGACATGTGACGTGTGTGTGTGTGTGTGTGTGTGTGTGTGTGTGTGTGTGTGTGTGTGTGTGTGTGTGTGTGTGTGTGTGTGTGTGTGTTTTGATAGATCAAGGGCAGACAAGGTAGGCAGAGGAATTAGCACCGCAGAACGCCGGTCCCTCGTCGCCCAGCGCTTGTCCCGGGAACAACTGCTGCTGAAGAGGCTACAGGCAACAGCATGACACACACACACGCACACGCACACGCACACGCACACGCACACGCACGCTGTGTGGACAGGCTATATAAAACCATGAGTGGAGGGTTTCAGGTAATAGTTTGGTTTGGTTTAGAGATGAAAAGAGCATCTGTGTTCTCACATCAGTCAAAAGGTTTCAAATATATATTATACAGTATATATATATATATATATAAAATACAGTATATATATATATATATATATATATAAAATACAGTATATATATATATATATATATAAAATACAGTATATATATATATAAGTATATATAGTACAGTATATCACTGTATATAAAGTATAAATAATACAGTATAAAAAGTAAAAAATTCATACTGCGGGAGAGAATGGGGAGTAAGCATTCCATTTTACTTGTTGCATATTGCAAATAAAAGTATAGATAAAGTATATATAATACAACCCTAGGGGCCGATTGGCTGGTTCGTTGAGAGTGGTATGGTGAGTGGACCAATCGATGACCAGCAGACGGGGGAGTAGTTACGGTGAGCGGACCAATCGGTGACCGGCAGGTGGCAGTGGTCACAGTGAGCGGACCAACCGATGACCGGCATGTGGGAGTGGTTACAGTGAGTGAACCAACCGGTGACCAGCAGATGTTGGAGTGGTTACGGTGAGCAGATCAAACGGTGATAAGCAGATGGGGGAGTGATTAAGGTGAGCAGATCAATCGGTGATCAGCAGACAGGGGAGTGGTTACGGTGAGCGGACCAACCGGTGACCGGCAGGTGGGAGTGGTTACTGTGAGCTGACCAATCGGTGAGTAGCAGGCTGGTGAGGGTCGGGGGAAGGACATGTGATGGAACATTCCTCTGATAAGATGATCACTTCCACTGTGGCCCGCAGCCCTGGCTGGCGCTAACACTGATAACAGTGTGTGTGTGTGTGTGTGTGTGTGTGTGTGTGTGTATATTTGTATGTGTGTGTGTGTGTGTGTGTGTGTGTGTGTGTGTGTGTGTGTGTGTGTGTGTGTGTGTGTGTGTGTGTGTGTTCTACATTCCAGTTAAGATAATATCATCCTTCTGTGAAACCAGTGTTGTCTATTGAACTAGTATAAATATATATATATATATATAATATAAATATCTATATATACCGAATATATATACTATTGAGGTGAAGAGAACAATGTGCTCTTGGTGTATCCAGGGATCACGGAGGAACTTAACGTCCATGAAGTGTGTCTACACACGTCTGTACTGTATAGTGTCTGTACTGTAAAGTGTCTGTACTGTCTGTACTGCACATGGGCTGTACTGTATAGTGTCTCTACTATATAGCATTTGTACTGTCAGTATACAGTACAGACACTATACAGTATAGCATCTGTACTGTATAGACGTTATTCATTATAGTGTCTGTACTGTATAGTGTCTGTACTGTACAGACACTATACAGTACAGACACTATACAGTATAGCATCTGTACTGTATAGACGTTATTCATTATAGTGTCTGTAATTTCAAGATTCAAGATTACTTTATTTATCCAGAGGGAAATTAAGGAAACACTATACAGATCAGGCACTATAGACACTATACAGATCAGGGTCTATACAGTACAGACACTAAACAGTACAGACACTAAACAGATCAGGGTCTATACAGTACAGACACTAAACAGTACAGACACTAAACAGATCAGGGTCTATACAGTACAGACACTAAACAGTACAGACACTATACAGATCAGGGTCTATACAGTACAGACACTAAACAGTACAGACACTAAACAGATCAGGGTCTATACAGTACAGACACTAAACAGTACAGGGTCTATACAGTACAGACACTAAACAGTACAGGGTCTATACAGTACAGACACTATACAGATCAGGGTCTATACAGTACAGGGTCTATACAGTACAGACACTATACAGTACAGACACTAAACAGTACAGACACTAAACAGTACAGATGATATACAGTACATACACCATACAGTACAAGGTGTATACAGTACAGGGTCTATACAGTACAGACACTAAACAGTACAGACACTAAACAGTACAGATGATATACAGTACATACACCATACAGTACAAGGTGTATACAGTACAGGGTCTATACTGTACAGACACTAGACAGTACAGGGTCTCCAGAGACTCCTAGTCGACTCCTAAGAGAGCAGGGACCCTTTCTTTATCTCTCTGGGTCTTGAATGAACGCATCAGACCGCAGAGTGCAGGCTGACACAGAGGTGCTGAGGGCAGCAGACCCCTCCACTCCTGAACATTTCTTTATCATGTCTTTCTCATGTCTTTCTCATTTCTTTCTTGCGTTACCTTTCTTGTATGTCTCCTGGTAGAGAGACCGGGGTATTAAATTGTCACAGGGAAAATACACCGGAAGGCACATCGGAAGAAACATAAGCCTCATCTCTCTTTGTTTAATGTACCGCTTGCCTCACCAGAAGACTGATAGCATGAGAGTGTGTGTGTGTGTGTGGGGGGGGGGGGGGTTGTAACGTTTCACAGAGAGTCTGGTTTGGTGTCTTGTCCCTGGTTACTGTCTGACAGTTCTATTTAAAGCCTGCCGTGAGATTCAGGGGGGGGGGGGGGGGGGTGACAATGTTGTAACAATGTTCAATTGTCCGATTGTACATCGGACCTCATGTTCACAGAACAGCAGAATGAGAGCCTGGTGCTAGAGAGGAACCTTATTAACGCCAGGCTGTACCTCGTCACCCCGGACCACCTCCTCCTGGTCGTCTCCACGGCCCTGGCTGCTGCTCCTCTGGGCCAGCTCCCTCTCGGCGGCTGCCAACTCCTCCCTGGCCCGCTGGAGCTCCTCCGCCTTCGCTTCCTTCTTACGGACGATGATGGAGGCCTGCGTGGACCAGAAGAGGTGGTTGGTGTATATATCTATATAGATGTATGACTATGAGCTATACATCTATAGATAATGGCTACAGAACATTGGCATGTTGAGATGATGATGTACTGTCGGTGTGTCTGTAAAACGGTAAAGCTGTGTGTGGCTGCTGCCCAGCTGTGGGCTGACATAGACGTGAGCGTGGTGCAGCGTGGAGGATTGGTGGAGGATCACCTGCTGGCGGAACAGCGTGAGCTTGTTGTCCGTGGGGTCGCTCCTCATCAGCCGCTTCTCAGTCAGCTGCTTGATCTGAGCGCTGACCTCCTTGATCTGTGGGGACGGAACAGACGGAGTTCAAATTCACACGCTACGTTGTTGTACTCAGTTGTTTACAGTAGTATTTACTGATCACAACATGATGTCCCATGATGTGTATCCTCTCGCGTTTACCTTGTCCTCCAGGTCCTCGTTTACCTTGTCCTCCAGGTCCTGATTTACCTTGTCCTCCAGGTCCTGGGGCTCACCTTGTCCTCCAGGTCCTGGGGCTCACCTTGTCCTCCAGGTCCTGGGGCTCACCTTGTCCTCCAGGTCCTGGGGCTCACCTTGTCCTCCAGGTCCTGGGGCTCACCTTGTCCTCCAGATCCTGGGGATCACCTCATCTTTCATGTC
This sequence comes from Muraenolepis orangiensis, assembly GCA_027704905.1. Lineage (NCBI taxonomy): Eukaryota > Metazoa > Chordata > Actinopteri > Gadiformes > Muraenolepididae > Muraenolepis > Muraenolepis orangiensis. Next base: position 7,604,587 of record CM051017.1, on the reverse strand, counting down.
TCGGGGCTCACCTTGTCCTCCAGGTCCTGGAGCTCGACGGGTCCGAGGGTGGGCTCGGACGCCACCTTCTGCAGGAAGTGCACCGTACGCCGTGTGCTGTCCAGCTCCTTGGGCAGCTTCTCCGTCACGATGTACGTGTTGATCTTGATCTCCTCTTCCAGCTTCCTCATCAGGCCTGGGGAGACGACAAACAAACACACCTCAGAACATGGTCCAGAGCCAGCGTGACGGCCGACAGTCCACGTCCCGACTCGGCTCCGTCCAAAGTTAAAAACAATACACACAAAAACAGTCTCATCCTCGGTTCAAAAACTAACCCTGGTGTCTGCCAACTGTCGACCACAAGAAGCTTCTGTCTACAGAAAAACTGAAAATAAATTCCCACAACATTGAGTGACCCCCATCTGTCTTCGGTTTTGGATTCATACATTCTGTCAGCTGATGCGTAACAGGGTGCGCTGTGTGTGTGTGTGTATGTGTGTGTGTGTGTGTGTGTGTGTGTGTTACTCTAGTATATAATGTATGTATAGTTCCACATCCTCAGTGTGTATTTGGCTTCTTAACGCGTGAGGCGGAGCCCAGAGCTATTCCTCGTGTCCCTCAACACCAGCCTCTCTCTGTGGTTGGTTTCCATGGCGGCAGCATTATCACCACCAGCTCCTACTCACTTTCAGGGTCTGTGTCGACGGAGGCCTGGCCGAGGTCCTTCAGCTTCTGCTGGCTGACCTGCAGGCGCTGCTCGGCCCGGAACAGCTGAGCAGAAAACACACACACACACCTCTGTTACAACAGTGTTCCTCAACATTGAGTTTAGACATGCTAAGAATATGTTCTCACTCAAGGTATTGTAAGACAGACCAATTGGTAAAAGCAACTGAATACACCATATGTTGAGTTTATTATTCACGATAAACAGCAGCGTTTCCTACGCGGTTGTGCACAGCGAGAGGGCCGCAAATTAAGGAGGTCAGTTACCTGGTTTTTCTGCTCTTGCTTCTGATGGGCGAGAGACTCTTCTCTCTCCTTCTCCACCCGCAGCTGTCGGGCCAGCTCCAGCATGCGCTGGTGGCTTGGCACCGTCTCCACCTAGTGGACAGGTCATGGTGGTGCACAGACACACCAGGGTCGTCACTAGCAGACAATCAGTAGCAGACAATCTCGAGGCCCTGAAAGGTTGCAGTTCTTCACAGGGAGTTTAGGAGCAAATGCATCCACTTCAACACCACAATGGCCTGGTCAAAAGGAAGACACTTGGATAACTGATAACATAACTGACCAGTTTGTTTCTATTGCGTTTGGTATGCTACTTGAGATGCACTGTATATATATAGTATTCATTTATTTTGGGACTTACCCTCTTCCTCAGCCTTTCTACACGTTTGATGAGTTGATCCTTCTCCTCCTCCATCACCCCGATGTCCTTATGTACATGAGGACACATTTTGCTGTATAAACTACATACTCTTGTGTTAATGTGTGAGTATCAGGGATGATTCACATGTCGTGTTTACCTTTCTGATTTCTGCTGTGGAGAAACCTGAGGCCTTCAGCTGCTCACATCCCTTGTGGTAGTTCTTGAAGGTTTCCACAAGGTCTTCATACTGAAAACAGTCAATCCTCCATTAACATTGCTTTAGGTAGTTTAGGTTAACCTCTCAAAGTCAGTGGGTTTCAAATTAATTGTCGGGACATTACATTACATCACATCACATCACGTTACATTACATTACAGTTGTTTAGCAGACACTTTTGTCCAAAGACAAAACTACTAGTCATCAGAAGTTATATGGGCATTTCCTACAACAAGCCATAAAAAAAGATATATACACACATATATAATACCATTTAGACTACATTACATTCCCTTCCTAACAAGCCTCCAAGAGCAGAACCAATGCTAAGGTAAAAGAACAATAATTTGGCTCCATAAATTTGACACATTAAGTAATAATAATAATAATAATACATTCTGTTTATATAGCGCTTTTCTGAATACTCAAGCCCTTTACAGACAGGATACAATTACACACACAGTAAAATCATTGAATAGTTTGATAGATAGATTTAAAATATGACAGATGAAACAGAGGAGTACATCGAACGGGGCCTATAGTCTGGACCCATAAGTCATATCAGGGGATCAATATCAAATGTATCTGCATGCCTACATGCCATGGCCGTTATTTGATCAATCATATCTTTAAAGACTAATTTGATAAGCAATACCCAACACTGAGAAATGGGATTTATCACACTCTTTTTGAATTAAGACAAAAGAACACATTGCTTATTTTACCGCACACACCAGATCTGGCGGGTCCTGGGACCTGAAGCACCTCCACAGGTGGGTCACTCGTCTGGAGGCCCAGGTGTCACATACCTGGTGGTAGGTGTCGCCGACAACCTCGTCCTGCAGGAACTCTGCGGGGACCTCCAGCTTCACCAGGTACCTCGCCAGGTAGGCGCGCTTCTTCAGCTCCGGGACGCGCTGGAGCAGCCAGTGAAGAAGAGGATGGACCACAGGTTTGTGACCCGCCACCAGACCTCGGCGGAAGCTACTCCTGAATATGACAAGAGAAGAACAACAACGCATTAGGAGTCGACTTAACCTGCAACGGCATAAGTCATAATACAATAATATGACATAATTAATACTTGATTGGGTTAAACAAGGTTTACCTTGTCTCCTCGCTTACAAGTAATAACACACATTACTCCTAAACATAGTTTAGTATTATTTACATATCAATAGTTGACATATATATATATATATATATACACACTATATAGTATAAATGTAGGATACTTACGCGTCTGTCTGGTTTCCAAGAGGCTTGTACTTAAGCATCCCAAGCAAAGAAAACATCCTTTTAGCTGTCTGCTCTGGCTGCTCTTCTCGGATGTCAATAGCTTGCTGAAGCCCAAACCAGAACCAGAACCAGAATCAGAATCCTTTATTGTCATACAATTTAGTATCAAACCTCACGGTCACTCTTTACAAACAGCAATTGAAAAATATAAATTATTTTTAAAAAACGAAACCAGTTAAAATGTTGCCATATACAATTGGATATACAGACACATTGCATGTGTACAGAACTGCAAAATATAAATATAAACGCATACAGAGGTGCGGTTGGATGTAACATGTAACTAGGTTATGTGGTATTGATGAAATACAGTATTGTAGTTAGTCAGAGTCAAATAATATAAAAGGCATACATGTAATATATATATATATATATATATTACATGTATGCCTTTTATATTATTTGACTCTGACTAACTACAATACTGTATTTCATCAATACCTTCATACCTACATTGGGTCCACCTCAGCCAGAACATTATTTAAAACATATTACATACATAGAGGTAGCAGTTCAATGTGTGTGTGTGTGTATATATATATAGATATATATATATATATCTATATATATCTCTATATATATATAGAGATATATATACACATACCTTAGGGTCGACCTCAGCCAGCACATCATTCAACAGCTGCAGCAGCTGCATCGCCTCCAGAGAGTCAAACAAGATGAGGTTCAAGTTTTTCTTGAAAGGCTCCTTGTTCAGCTGCTCCACCACGAACTTGAGCTGTTGGCTCATTTTTGTTTGATCGAATATTATAATTATATTATAAAACCCACTATGATAGTACTTCTTCTCGATAACCGTCCGTTATTCGTTAGTTATTTAAACGACGTTATAAACAATAACAGCAGCGTCTTGTTGACGCTGTAGTTAAAGGTTTGAAGCCGACTGCTACTGCTCAACATCCAAAATATTCATCCTTTATCCCGATACCCGACATATTTAAAGCATAAAGTATTCATCTAAATTATAAAATCAATGTAATATAAACTGTAATCTAAGATGTTAGTTTGACGACAGGATGAAACTCCAACTTGGATACCAAGGCACGAGCGTCAGAGCTGGTTGCTAGCCGGAAGTTGTAATACAGAGGCTTGTTCACGACCGTCCTTGCTGCGCCAAACATGCGATCATCATTGCAGTTCAGTTAGTCATTTAGCAGCCGGTTTTATCCAAAGCGACTTACAATAGTGTGTTCAACAAAGGTTATTTTTATTATCTTTTTATTGATAGATGTATGACATCTGTTCATTTATGTTGATTATGTTGTTGCACAAACACACAATGGTCGGCACCTCACGTCAAAAGCAGACAGTCTCAAGGCCCTGAATGTCCTCACAATTACTTACCAATTTCAAGACTACAATATACATGTATGTATTACAGGTGTGTATATATATATATATAACCCTAAACCCTAACCCAAACCCTGTTGGACGACCCAGAATGCACTTTGATAAGTTATGGGAGTTAGGGACTCATGCAATGGACGCAATATATATTACAGCCACCAGATGGCAGCATCCCTCTCACCCGTATATATAATATAGCCACAAGAAGACGACAGCGCCACTTCTCACCCCGCAATATACAGCTAGGTGTTCCACACTATTGTTCCCTCCAGTGCGGCATGCGAGTGCGGTGACCCTGACCAGACCGCCGACCATATAATCACCATCTGCCCCTTATATAGACCACCCTCGGAAGCCAGCCTCTTCGACCTAGGACCAGAGATGCGGGCATGGCTACACGACACAGAGTTGGACCTCTGACGTTACACAAAAGAGTTTTCCCTCCAAGCTGGTGGGACTTCAGGAGCCATCGGGGGACCCACTTCAACCCAGCGCCTGCAGGGGACAGCGGTGGAAATCGTCAGCTGCTTCCGTTTCCTGATACTACCAATATCAGCCGACCTGGCATGGACCCGCAACACAGAAGTCATGCTGAAGAAGGCACACCAGTGCCTATATACCTTGCCGTGCCTCAGGAGAAGCGGCATAGGCAAACAGTGGCTGGTGATCTTCTACCGTGGCACCGTAGAGAGGGTCCTGACGACTGGTACCACTGTGTGACAACACCACTGCACAGGAAAAGAAAGCCAACCGTGAGGACGGCAGAAAAGATAATCGGGTGTGCACTTCCTTGCATGGAGGAGATCTGTAGGACAAGATGTCAAAATAAGGCCCTCTCCATCACAAAGGACCACAACCACCCACCCTGTATTCATGATGCTGCTGCACTACTGGCACTTTAAAAGGCTTTTTGAATGGTATTTGCAAAATAGTAGTGTTGTATAGTTACAGTAGAGTACCAGTGGCGGCTGGTGGTTGTGAGAGTAGGGGAGGAAGGAAGGTGCCTCACTATAAATGTTGACAGTGTATTAGTGGGTCATTTTAGCAGACAAGCCAAACTGAATGGAAACCGATTGTGATCTGAGGAGGAAGAAGCATTGATTTGATGAAAAATAGATATTTAGCGATATTTAGAAGTTTCTGCCGTCGGTGTATGAATGGGTAATGTGAGGCATGACTTGTGAAGCGCTTTGGATAAAAGCGCTATATAAAAGCCGGCATTATTATTATTATTAACGGAATTTTAATTGAGTGAGCTTTGAGGGAGAATCGTTTTTTGTGTAAAGTATTGTAGCGAAATGAGCCGAAGGACACGGAGTAGAGTGAACACACGTTTATTTCCCTTAGCCGTCAGCTAACAAGCTAGTTTCCACACACACACACTTTACTCTAACTCTGAACAACAACCCCTAAACTCCCGCCCAACCGGAACCACTCCCCTCGGGCCCACCTCAAATCACAGCCTTCCCCAGGCCGTTACAATACCCCCCCCACAAATAAGGTCCTCGCCCCCGAGGGACCCGGGAAGTAACCCCACCCCAACCGGAGCGGACTCCCCAACGAGGTTCCTTTTCTTTTTAGGAAGAGTAGGGTGGACCACCTTCTCTTCCCGTGAGACAAGGGCACATTATTGCCCTCTAATCCTGTGGTCTCCCCTCACCTAGTACCCCTCTGCCCCAAAACCCGTAAAGTCCCGAAACCTCTCCGGCGGCCGCTGGTGCCTGGTAGACCGAGTTCCCGGCCGAACCAGCGGGCCCACCTAGTCGTGGGGAACCCGGGGAAGGTGCCCGGGAAGGTGAGGCTTCCCTCTCCCCGGAGACTAGGATCGGGTGGGGTGGAGATGGCTGGGGAGGAGTTTTCGGGGCCCCCACGGCCCGCAGGGACACCCCCCCTCTGTAAGGGGCCAGTCTGTCCCGGAGGAGTGCCACCTTTCACCCTCGGACCGGCAGCTGTACCCGGTAGACTACCTCCCCCAACCTCTCCAGGATGCGGCACGGCCCCATCCAGGGGCTGTCCAGCTTCGGGCAACGGCCCTTTTTCCGCTGTGGGTTTTAAACCCACCCCTGCCTCGTTTCCACCAACGCAAACCTAGTTCTGGTGCTAGAGCAGGTTCGCAGTTGGTTCAACTGGCGAGCCGTCTAAGAACCGATTTGCGTTTCCACCGACTTTTTCGCCGAGAGAGCCACGTCATAACGTCACTGTTAACGTCTCTGCTTTCCCAGCAACGCTAGCGCGAACTTCCACAACAGTGGTGGATTACATGATGTATGTAAAAGTGTTGCTCCTGGCTTTCAGGCTACAAACGCGGCTGGTCCAACGCGTTGAGCTGCTCGTCTTTAGTGCTGTGGATGCGATTACGTTGAAGCCCTTTCAGACTGTGATAAAGGACTATACAACTAAAATGGACTTGACGTTAGAGCTGCATTAATAGTAGTACTGGAGTATAGAATAGAATGGTCCCTTCTTCTTCTTATCGTGTCCACAAGGCTTGTGGTGTTCTGTGGCTTGCTTGCAGCTTTCAGCGTAGCTTGTGGCGGTTTTGTAGCTTGTAGTGGTGATAGGATTAGCAGTATCTAGTTGATCTCGTCAATACTCCCAGGGCCGCGACGTGGACGCTCCTTTCATGACTTGACGTTAGAGCTGCATTAATAGTAGTACTAGAGTATAGAGTAGAATGGTCCCTTCTGCATTAACAGAAGGGACCATTTGCCTTTTCTTCTTCAAAACAGTCATGTATTAGGTTTGTGTTTTATCTGAGAGTTTTAGGGTCTTCTCTGAATACCTTGAAGGCCCTGACGCTTCACCACTGGTATATAGTGTTAACGTGTAGGAAGTTCATGCAGGAGGGAATGGAGTCAGCGTTCCATTGTACTTTCTACATATGGCAATTTATTACAGCCACCAGATAGCATCACCACACCGCAATATGTATTACAGCCAGCAAATGGCAGCAGAACGTTTCACCTCGCTATATATATTACGACAAGATGGATGCACACCCTTCATGACCACCTACCTTTATCACCTCTGCTTGTTACCATGAGTCTATGGCAGCCATTTGAAGGAAATGTGCTTGAGCTACAAAACAATTCATGCATTCGCAGTTGGAACTACAAACACGCACACCGAATTTGACCATTATTTTTATATACAGTACATTATTTGACCATATTATGTCACCTAGGATAAAACAATTATAATAATGTCCGCCTCCACTTACCTTGTGGAGTAAATTATATTGTCCAATTGAACATGATTAGGGATATTGCGCTTTAAAAGCATGTGAGTGGCTCTTAAAAGAGCCTTTGTTTTGGTTGCTTATGGATTTAGTTTACTTCTTGGCTGGCTTCTCAGTCTTCTTGGGCAGAAGAACGGCCTGGATGTTGGGCAGCACACCGCCCTGAGCGATAGTCACTCCGCCCAGGAGCTTGTTCAGCTCCTCGTCGTTACGGACGGCCAGCTGCAGATGGCGGGGGATGATACGACTCTTCTTGTTGTCGCGGGCGGCGTTTCCAGCCAACTCCAGGATCTCAGCGGTCAGATACTCGAGCACAGCCGCCAAGTAGACGGGAGCTCCGGCACCGACGCGATGAGCATAGTTGCCTTTACGGAGAAGTCTGTGCACACGTCCGACGGGGAACTGGAGCCCGGCACGGGATGAACGGGTCTTGGCCTTAGCCCTGGCTTTGCCTCCGGTCTTACCTCTTCCAGACATATTTTGCTTTTCCTTGTAAGAATCTCAAAATATAACCAGCATCGCAGCACAGTGGTATTTAAGCCCACCCAGGTCTTTGCTCATTGGCCTGCTCAAACGTTAAATAATCGACCAATGGAAAACCACGGTACAGACTTTCCTTTTACGCGCAATAGGTGGCAGTATTGTACATAAAGCAAATGTGTCCTAATTTGAAAAAGGAGGACAAAGATATATACGTTTTATGATGCATAAACACATACCATATTCTATATCTAATAATTTTGAAGCATGCACATTGCTTAAATATGTTAATTATTCATTCGAGGAAGAAGGGGCAGCATATAAAATAAATACATGTATATATAGATATAAAGATTAGGATGTGTAGGAGAATGAAGAGTGACATCACAATACATCTCCACGGCAACCTCTTCGGAATCAGAATACAAGAAGACATTCCAGATTCTTTATTTTTACACAATGAAATGAAATGCTTACTCCCCATTCTGAATCGCTGCACCAATATTTACAATACTACGAAAACTAGCAATACCACAAACAATAAAGACGTTGTCAATACGACTTTTACTCACCGTAATGCCAAATTAATTTCAACACATTATGCATATGTTTCGTGTTTTGAACCGTTGTTTACCTACTTATTTGAATACTGCAGCGACAGTCGTAAATTACATTGGTAAACAGTCAAGCTGAGCGCTGAGTATAATTTGTGTTCAACGCCTAATTAGTTATCGCGATCTAACAAACATACATCTTGTGTCCTTGTGGTGACCCATTGAGGAGGTAAGTCTCCTTTAAGACAGGTCAACCAAGGAGCTTTTGAATGTACCGGTTCTGATACGTTCGCATGTTAGAATGAGCGGGAGTTTTGAATGTACCGGTTCTGATACGTCGCCTGTCGTAAGTTCACTACTTCCGCTGTATTACCGTTCGTGTTGGGAAGTTTAAGTTTCGACAACCCGGCTACCGTCTCCTCATTTATACGCACTCCATTACATAGTGGCCTACACGCCAGTTTGTTGTAATTTTTAATCCATCGTTATTGGACAAGATTACATTAGAGCAATACAATTTCACCTAAAAAAAAAGAAGGTTCTTTAAGACGTGTATGTGGCTCTTAAAAGAGCCTTTTTGTTGGGGGGGGGGGGTATGGTAGGTAGTATTTATGCGCGTTCACCACGGATGCGGCGGGCCAGCTGGATGTCTTTGGGCATGATGGTGACTCTCTTGGCGTGGATTGCGCACAGGTTGGTGTCCTCGAACAAACCGACCAAGTAAGCCTCGCTGGCCTCTTGGAGAGCCATGATGGCGGAGCTCTGGAAGCGGAGGTCAGTCTTGAAGTCCTGGGCTATCTCCCTCACGAGCCGCTGGAAGGGCAGCTTGCGGATCAGCAGCTCGGTGGACTTTTGATAACGACGGATCTCCCTCAGAGCCACGGTCCCGGGCCTGTAACGATGGGGCTTCTTCACGCCACCGGTAGCTGGGGCGCTCTTACGAGCAGCCTTGGTAGCGAGTTGCTTCCTCGGGGCTTTGCCACCGGTGGACTTACGAGCGGTCTGCTTTGTTCTTGCCATTGGAGAGTCTTCAGTGTTACTGTGTGACTGCCAGACGTAGATCGGATTTATATAGCCAGCCCCGGAGAAGCGAACACGCTGATTGGTCCCTTTAAAAACGCTTTAGCGAATACAGCAAAGAGATGATCAAGTCCCGCCCTCCGATTGGCAACTGATGACTAAAGTAGCCTACAGCTCCGAGTAGGGCCTGGGAGTAACCAAGACGCCACATTTTGCAAGAATATGCTTTATAAAATGTAGCAATAGTTTTCAAATATATCTCAATATGTTAAATATTCACACACAATACCCCGCACAATACAAAGTCGCAATGCGTCTAGCTCTGTCTCCGCGTTAATGAATAAAGAAGTTCGCCAACCGTTGGAATTTTAATTTCAAATTTGTACAATGGAATGCTTACTGCTCATGCATGTACTGCACTACACACAAATAACTTAGTCAACTTACAATGGGTAGTCTCCACATAGAGGAGTAAGTGCTTGTAGATAGCAGTAGTACTGCAGTGGTAGCTAGCAGTAGTAGTCATCCATACTTAGACAATGTATTGCTCTTTATTGTTTTAAAACGGTTCAGAAGTAATAATGCGTAAACGAATGGAGAGTATGCATCCCGTTGTAGCCTACTCGTTTGCACATAGCCAAAATAAAGAATATTGAATTGAATTGTGTCGTTTTTCTTTATTTCATGAATGAACGAAAACACGTTAACGCACTTGTACCCAGAGCTAGTTGGTCGTTGGTGTATATACATCTATTTATACAGGTTTGTAATTCAATTCCTAGAAAAGTTATAGGCTTTTTGATATTATGACCAGGCGGAGACCGCACGTTTGAACAAGTCTATATGTATACATTTGTAAGGAAACGGGCAAATGTGGTTAGTGTTGAATAACTACATTGTTAAGAATTAAATGGAATTTTGACTTCTGGTGACGAGTTGTTCTGTTGTTCACCTACCTTTGTTGAACGCACTATTGTAAGTCGCTTTGGACAAAAGCGTCTGCTGATTATGTAATGTAATATAGAATACATACGAGTGCTAAGTTTTCTTATAACAAAATTAACTGACTAACATATAATACAATTTAAAAACGACTATCAAACACACATGAATATTAAATAAATGTTATTTGGAACATAGGCTCTTAAAGTTGTGTGGTTGGCTCTTAAAAGAGCCTTTGGGTTTTTGAACAGGGAGCTTCTACTTCCTTTTGGGGGCTGTCCTCTTGGCGGCTTTGGGTTTGGTCGCCTTCTTCGCCGGTGATTTCTTGGGAACTGGCTTGGCTACTCTTTTGACGGCTTTCTTGGGGCTGCTCAGTAGCTTCTTGGCCGCTGCGGGCTTCTTTGCCTTCTTCGGGGTGCTTTTCTTGGTGACCGCAGGCTTCTTGGCGGCAGCGAGTTTCTTTGGGGTAGCCTTCTTGGTAGCGGCAGCCTTCTTGGTAGCGGCGGGTTTTTTGGCAGCGGGCTTCTTGGCTTTAGGCGCAGCAGCAGCCTTCTTTGGGGCTGGCTTGAGGGCCTCCTTGTTGACCTTGAAAGAGCCGGAGGCTCCGACGCCCTTGGTCTGGACCAGGGTTCCCTTCGCCACCAAGCTTTTCACGGCGATCTTGACGCGGGAGTTGTTCTTCTCCACGTCGTATCCCTCTGTAGCCAGGCACTTTTTGACCAAAGCCAGAGAAACTCCGCGACGCTCCTTGGAGGCCGTCACGGCTTTGACTATCAGGTCTCCCACAGTGGGTACTGCCTTCTTCTTGACGGCCGTCTTCTTCTTGGTTGCTTTCGCCGGGGAGGCGGCCGGGGAGGCGGCAGCGGGAGCAGCAGGAGGAACTTCAGCCATCTTGTCGGTAGTTACAGTCTGGATCAGAGTGGCCCGTAGAGCGTCAGTGGGCTGTGCTTATACACACGATGAGAACCGTACAGACTCAGCCAGCGAAGCGTTTCTCTATGAGACACAACGATCGTCTTGTTTGTGTTTCCTCCTTCATTTTAACAGGATACTATTCACATACGATGGACATATTTGACACGTTTAGTTAATAAACAACAAGAGGATATGTTACATTTCAACCGTGCCGAGTTGTACGCACCGTGGATGCAGAGAATGTATCTTAAAACATTTTATTGTGACGTGCCATGGTTCTGATATCAATGCCTTCACTTTGAAGTTGGTTTTAAACATTACACAACGACATTGTTAATGCGGACAAAGCTTATTTATGTGACGGAGTCTTGTGCCAAGCGGTTAACAGGGACCAACGTGTCCTGTGTTTCTATTGTTTAGGTTAAAAGGAACGTATAAAGTGGCCGGTAAACACACGGCTTAGTAGAGGCTGGCCCTAAAGCAGCCAGCATAAAGGCTACATCCGTATGGCTCTAAAACACACAGCTTTTGTTTCTTTCAACAAATGTTTTATGTTTACTATTTTATTAGTCTCGACTGTAAACGTCATTCCTTGTTTTTTCCAATTTATAATATCCTGGATCATGTTGGATAGATTAGAAACAATCTGCATTTACTTTCTTGTATATTTTAATCAGAATATAAATAGGTGAAATATGCTGTCAACCAGTTATAGTCATTCTTCCTAAAATATTAAAGCATGTTTGATGTTATGTTTTTAAAATGCATTAAGTCAGATGATGAAAGAGATAATATAAGATGTACATATGATGATACTGAAGTGTGAACGTGGCCAATCACATACAGATAATTACAATGATCGAACAATACACAGAAAAGGTGTAAACAGTAAATGCATTGTGCATCATTAGCCAACAAAAACATACCCTAAATGTGAAATTTAGGTGTTGAATAAAGTACAAATGTATTTGATGTTATGCTCATTATCATGGGCATAACACATTGAAATGCAAGAAAATATGTTTCATTGTGAAATGTAAATGTTAAACCCACCACATGAAAATATGTATTAATTTTATAGCAGATTGTCATTGTAATATAAGTATTTGTATATGGTTATGAACGATAGGTATGTTATCATAACTCTTGTTTCTCAGTTTTGATTAGAAAAAAGTATGATTTTACTGTGAATCAAAGCACATAGGTTGTTGACAGAATTACTCACACAACACATTAACTATGCGCGTTAATGTTACCTGTCTTGGTCATGGAATGACCTTTAATGTCATTGTTCATATGTATGGGTAGAGCCTACTGTAGTCCTAACGGTAAAAGGCTTGCATTTATATGAAAACCATTGGCTCCTGACCGGCAGGGGAAAGCAGTGAAAGGGTTAGGTGTCTTGCTCAGGGATAGCAGGCCGAACTACTATCTAAATGTAGAGGTAGTTGGATGGCATGGATATAGGTATACACAATTAATTTACATACGATTATGAGGTGAAGGTATTTACGAATAGTATCGATTCAATCTTGAGTATCGCTCCTTTACGGCAGGCGTGCAGTGACTCACATTGTGGAAACCAACCGTACAATGAGTACGCAGTCATACTCTGCCATGGAACCAAAATGACACGCCAAATTGTTCCATTCATACAAGGAAAATCTCTTATTATCATTTGGGTGGTCCTGAAAAGGACCGTTGGTTTTAAGATGAACTTGTAAGGTTTACTTAGAGCTGGTGTACTTGGTCACAGCCGTGGTGCCCTCAGACACAGCGTGCTTGGCCAGCTCCCCGGGGAGCAGCAGGCTGACTGACGGTGGTCTGGATCTCCCTGGAGGTGTTGGTGGTGCGCTTGTTGTAGTGAGCCAGACGAGACGCATCGCCGGCAATGCGCTCGAATATATCGTTGACGAAGGAGTTCATGATTCCCATCGCCTTGGAGGAAATTCCAGTATCAGGGTGGACCTGCTTCAGCACATTGTACACGTAGATGGCGTAGCTCTCTTTCCTGGTCTTTCTGCGCTTCTTGCCGCCCTTGACAGCAGTCTTTGAGACTGCTTTCTTGGACCCTTTCTTGGGTGCGGATTTAGGCACTGATAAGGCATGATGAAGCACAATGCAGTAGTGGTGTGTCGTTCGCAAACAAACGAGTCTTAACGAACGAGTCTTTTCAGTGAACGAGAACGACTTGTTCATTCATCTTCCATCTCGTTTGTTCGTTCACTTCGTGGGCTGTTTTAAATTATTGGTTTCGCAGCAGACTTATTAAAGTGCCTCTCAGGCAGGATCACTCCACGGCGGAGTGATTCGACTGTGAGTGGACTCGGAGCAGCATATGGAGGAAGGATGTAGCCAAAAAAGTGAAAGTGGGATTTTTTGTTGGCCGAGCTAGGCATCTGAGCCATCGAGGGGGCTGTTCTGAATCCACCACTCTCGTTCGTCATCCCTTTAGGTGAACGAATCAATGAACGAACTGGGAGTCGAAAGGCGATTCGTGATTCGTTGAACGAGTCGACAAGAGACTCGTTCGTTCCGAGTTATTTCAAGTAGGTCTTTCGGTGAACGAATCACCTATCAGTTATGTAGAGCCTTTACCTATAAGCCTACTGCGAGGGTCAAGTGGGTTGAGTTGAGTTAGACGCGTGCTTGAAGAATTCAATGTCCAGAGTGCTCGTATAACTTCGGATATGCCAATCCATTTATTTACCATTATCAACCAAAAATATATACGAAAACTCTTTTTACAAATAACACTGAACGCCGACCTATATACAGCACATCAACACGACACGTTCACGGTGGTTGCCATGGTGACTGAGAATGCCACACCTCTGCACGTGAGTTAAAATAAAACAAAATAAACAGATAGGAATTTTGGCTCCAACAAGTTATATTTCTTATAGGCTACGCCGTCTAGGTTTAGCCTAGGGGCTTGTCCCGTGCGCGCACTGTGCACTGAACATTTCAGCAATGCAGCAACGGATTAAGTTAAAACCCAAATGCAGCACACGGACACCAACGACAGTTTGTGATATTTATTACAATATCCACACAGACAGGCACGTGCACACATAGACATTCAAAGTGGGCTTTAGCCCCTTCCCTTTTTCTTCCTCATGATGCAGCCTGTTGCAAGTGGATGGTGTTGATTTAGCTGTTGAAGAAATTCAGAACGTTATTGCAGATGTCTGTGGGGAGGGTTGTGGGAGGTTGAAGTAGGTGGCTGGCGGTTGAGAAGAGGTTTCTTGTGTTACCTTTTGCAGAACTGATGAGGTTGGAGTAGTAAGATGACTTAGCGGTGGTGAGGGCATTCTTGTAAAGGCATGAGAGGTTCTTTGTAGAGCTGTATGTGGATTGAGAGTCCAGTCATTTTGCACAGACTTTCAAGACGCCGGCCATTGGTTAGGTCAGCAGTGTACCACGGAGCAGTGTGCACAAATGAGACTATGTGTGTCGTCCGGGGGGCCAGCGCATCCATGGGAAGTTTAGCAGGGGTGGAGGTAGAGGATGGGGGTGGACTGGGCACGGAGGTAATTAGGGAGTTAAGGTCTCTGGGGTCAATGTGTTTGATGTTTCTGAAGGTGATGGTCCGCAGTGCTCTTATTTTAGTTAGGGGGACAATTACCTCAAAGAGCACATATTTATGGTCAGAGAGGAGGAACTCGGCATCAGTGAGGTTAAAAGGAGTGATGCCGGTGCAGCAGACTAGGTCTAGTATGTGACCTTTTTTGTGGGTTGGAAAATTGACATATTGTGTAATACCAAGACACTCAAGGAGTAAGGCTCCTTTGCAAAACCATTGGAGGGGTTATCAATATGCCTATTAAAATCACCCAAAATGATGACAGTGGGGGACATAGCACATATTGTTGTAGTAAGGCGAATTCAGTGAGAAAACAGCTGAGGGCTTCGGTGGTTGTCATCAAGTTTGCTGACGACACGACAGTGATGGGCCTGATCGCCGGCGACGACGAGACAGCCAACAGGGAGGAGGTCAGATCGCTGGAGCAGTGGTGCCAGGAGAACAGCCTCGCCCTCAACGTCAAGAAGACCAAGGAGCTGATCGTGGACTTCAGGAAGCAGAGAGGAGAGCACGGCCCTATCTCCATTGACGGTGTTGCAGTAGAGAGGGTCAGCAGCTTCAAGTTCCTCGGCGTGCACTCCGAGGACCTCACATGGTCCACACACACCACACACGTGGTGAAAAGGGCCCAACAACGACTGTATTTCCTCAGGCGTCTGAGGAAATTCAGCATGGGCCCCCGCATCCTGAGAACATTCTATACCGGCACCATCGAGAGTGTTCTTACAGGGTGTATCACTGCCTAGTACGGGAACTGCACCGCACTCGAGCGCAGAGCGCTTCAAAGGGTGGTGCGGACGGCCCAGTATATCGTTGAATGTCGCTCCCCTCCCTCCTGGATATATACAACCAACGGTGCATGGCCAAGGCCAAACGCATCATAAAAAACATTGCCCACCCCAGCCACGAACTGTCTTCACTTTTACCTTCAGGCAGGCAATACCGCAGTATCAAGTGCCGTACAAATAGACTCAGAGATAGCTTCCACAGTCAGGCCATCAGGCTGAACAAGGGCGTATAGCATATAACAATGTATATTTTATTACATTGATTTATATATACATATTGCTCTTTTTATGTGCCGATATATTGCATTTTATAAATTGCATTTTTATTCTGTTTTATTTTATTTTTATTCTATTTTTATCAATTTTATCCTATTTTTTATAACTGCTGTCTGTCGTCGGGTATTGCACATAAGATTTTCACCCACTGCTTTATACTTGTGTAAACTGTGAAGTGACAATAAACTTGACTTGACTTGGTCTGTAGATAGTCACAATAATGGTAGGTTTAGAGCCTGTGGGTTTTATTGCCAGGCACTCAAAAGAGGAGTGATGAGGGACGGCGACAGCAGTGAGTTACATGTCTTTGCGACAACAAGACCATCACCCCTTCCAGTAGTACGGGGTTCACATACATAAGCAAAGCCAGGAGGGATCGCTTCATTTAGCTGTGACAAATCGTTTCTGCTGTTGCCAGGTCTCAGTGAGCAAATCAAGTTTGTTGTCAAGAATAATCTCGCGAACAAGCAGGGCCTTGCTAGTAAGGGATCTGATATTGTGAAGAGCCAGTTTTAAACAGTCAAGAGGTGCATAGCTGCGTGCAGGGGAGTAGCAACGTGTGATTGACAGGTCAAGTGGAGGAGCTTGGTGGACAAAAGACAGCGGATGTTCCTCAGGGAACCTGCTGGGGAAGATGACCTGACCCAGGGTTAGGATAGTGGTTCCGTCCAGGCTGATGGTGGAGTGGGTGCCCCGGTGGCTCCTGAAGTCCTCAATGAGCTCCTTAGTCTTGCTGACATTCAGTGCAAGGCTGTTGTCCTTGCACCATTGCGTCAGCCGGACTACCTCATCTCTGTACTCTTTTTTGTCGCCGTTGCTTATCAGGCCAATGACTGTGGTGTCGTCTGCAAACTTGATAATCCGATTATTGCTGTGCGTGGCAGTACAGTCATGTGTGTACAGCCAGGGACAGGCTACAGCCTTGGGGTGCTCTGGTGTTGAGGACGAGTGGATGAGATGTTGTTCCCAATCTTTACCACTTGAGGCCTGCCCGTCAGGAAGTCCATAATCTAGACAATCATCCACGCGTTTATATTGTCTAGACTCGATTACTGTAAACTTAACTTGATTACTGAACTCTCCTACGAAAAGCCTCCAGCTTCTGCAGAACACTGCAGAAAATTTGACCACATTACTCCAATTGTACTTACTTATACAATCCTACATGGATTACCACCATCATACCTGCGACCGTTCCCTATTGTCCTTCTCGGCCCCTCTGGTCTTCAGGAGCCGGCCTTCTATCAATCCCAAAAGTTAGAAAGAAATCAGCAGGGAATAGAGCGTTCTCCTACCATGTGCCCTATTTGTGGAACAGTCTGCCACCTGTAATCAGGAAGCAAACTGTGGAAATATTTATATATATAAACTTAAAACCTACCTTTTTACATTGCTTTTTGGCTCCTAGAAGTGCCACTCAGCTCTCATTTCAGCTAAATCGACCAGTCTGCCAGCACTACCCCTGTTGCCAATAGAAATTGACTAGAGGTTCTCTTCATGTTCCCTGTACACCCTACCCTCTACCATACCGCAGTCTGCTTCTTCTTTTTCAGTGTGATCCCAAGATCCCCATCTGAAATAGGCCAGCACCACACACAAATCATATTCTCATTTAACAATTTGTACATTTTCATTTCTTTGTACAAAACTATGTATGTCACTTATGGCACCCCTGAACCATCCCTGGAAGGAGGGATCCCCCACCCCACATTCCTTCTTCTTTCTCGATTTATTTTTCTTAACTTAGCTGACTAACTTAGGGCTATACAAATACAATTGACTTGTGTATGTGTGTATGTATATATACCTATTAAATACATATAACCCTAATCCGTTTGACCTCTCTGCATGCACTTTGACCAAAGTTATGGTTATGGGGTGAGGGACTAATACTATGAAGCTGACGTGGAAGCATGCTAAGATATATTCCAGCGACCAGCATCACCTCTCACTCCGCAATAAATTGATCCACCCATCACTTATATATTGCAGAGTAATTAATACTTAGTTAATTTGAACATGTTTAGGGATATTGCGCTTTAGAACCATGTGAGTGGCTCTTAAAAGAGCCTTTGTTTTGGTTGCTTATGGATTTAATTTACTTCTTGGCTGGCTTCTCAGTCTTCTTGGGCAGAAGAACGGCCTGGATGTTGGGCAGCACACCGCCCTGAGCGATAGTCACTCCGCCCAGGAGCTTGTTGAGCTCCTCGTCGTTACGGACGGCCAGCTGCAGATGGCGGGGGATGATACGACTCTTCTTGTTGTCGCGGGCAGCGTTTCCAGCCAACTCCAGGATCTCAGCAGTCAGATACTCGAGCACAGCCGCCAAGTAGACGGGAGCTCCGGCACCGACGCGATGAGCATAGTTGCCTTTACGGAGAAGTCTGTGCACACGTCCGACGGGGAACTGGAGCCCGGCACGGGATGAGCGGGTCTTGGCCTTAGCCCTGGCTTTGCCTCCGGTCTTACCTCTTCCAGACATGTTTTGCTTGTCCTTGTAAAAATCTAGTCGAGTATAATGAGCACCGCGGTGGTTAATCCCACCCAGGTCTTTGCTCATTGGCCTGCTCAAACGTTAAATAATTGACCAATGGAAAACCACGGTACAGACTTTCCTTTTACGCGCAATAGGTGGCAGTATTGTACATAAAACAAATGTGTCCTCATTTGAAAAATTAGGACAAAGAAATACATATATAAATATATATAATGCATAAACACATACAATATCATATATCTATATATAATTATTTTGAAGCATGCACATTGCTAAAATATTGTAATTATTCATTCCAGGAAGAAGGGGCAGCATATAAAATAAATACATGTATATATATAGATATAAAGATTTGGATGCATTGTGACATCAGATCGTGGCTGAACCGATACAACATCTCCACGGCAACCTCTTCGGAATCAGAATACAAGAAGACATTCCAGATTCATTATTTTTGCACCATGGAATGAAATGCTTACTCCCCATTCTGAATCGCTGCAACAATATTTACAATACTACGAAAACCACAGCAATACCACAAACAATAAAGACGTTCTCAATACGACACTTTTACTCACCATAATGGCAAATTCATTTCAACACATGATGTACATATTTTACGTGTTTTGAACCGTTGATATGTTTACCAATTTATTCTAATACTGCTGCAACAGTCGTATATTAAATTGGTAAACAGTCATGCTGAGCGAGTATAATTTGAGTTGAACGCCTAATTAGTTATTATAGCGAACTAACAAACTTTAAATGTCCAGTTGTGGTGACCCCGCAATTCAGTGGACATTACGAGAGGAGGTACGTCTCCTTTAAGACAGGTCAACCAAGGAGCTTTCTGGGTAATGATTGTTCGAATGAGCGGGATTTTTGAATGTACCGGTTCTGATACGTTCGCATGTTGTTCGAATGAGCGGGAGTTTTGAATGTACCGGTTCTGATACGTTCGCAACGTTACTGTTGCACTACTTCCGCTGTATTACCGTTAATGTTGGGAAGTTAACGTTTCGACTCGAGAACCAGTATACCAGTTTACGCACTGCCACCGTCTGCATTACATAGTGACCTACACGCCAGTTTGTTGTAATTTTCAATCCATCATTATTGGACAATATAATTAATTAGTTATTCAATTTCGCCTACAGGGAGGTTCTTTAAGACGTGTATGCGGCTCTTAAAAGAGCCTTTTTGTGGGGGGGGGGGGTATGGTAGGCAGGATTTATGCGCGCTCTCCGCGGATGCGACGGGCCAGCTGGATGTCTTTGGGCATGATGGTGACTCTCTTGGCGTGGATTGCGCACAGGTTGGTGTCCTCGAACAAACCGACCAAGTAAGCCTCGCTGGCCTCTTGGAGAGCCATGATGGCGGAGCTCTGGAAGCGGAGGTCAGTCTTGAAGTCCTGGGCTATCTCCCTCACGAGCCGCTGGAAGGGCAGCTTGCGGATCAGCAGCTCGGTGGACTTCTGGTAACGACGGATCTCCCTCAGAGCCACGGTCCCGGGCCTGTAACGATGGGGCTTCTTCACGCCACCGGTAGCTGGGGCGCTCTTACGAGCAGCCTTGGTAGCGAGTTGCTTCCTCGGGGCTTTGCCACCGGTGGACTTACGAGCGGTCTGCTTTGTTCTTGCCATTGGAGAGTCTTCAGTGTTACTGTGTGACTGCCAGACGTAGAGCGGATTTATATAGCCAGCCCCGGAGAAGCGAACACGCTGATTGGTCCCTTTAAAAACGCTTTAGCGAATACAGCAAAGAGATGATCAAGTCCCGCCCTCCGATGGCAACCGGTCACTAAAACACTCCATTAGTTTACGCATTATTAACTCTGAACAACCCATTGTACTACCCATTGTAAGGTTAAGACTAATTTCGGGGTATTTATTTGTGTGTAGTGCAGTATATGATAAATAAGCAGTAAGCATTCCATCGTACACATTTGAAATTAAATGCAAACTGTTGCGATATTACTTTATTCCTTAACGCGAAGCAAGAGCTGGACACTACCATTGCGGCTTTGTTTTGTGGGGGGTATTATGTGTAAATATTGAGATATATTGGAAAAATGTTGATACATTTGATAAAGCATGTTCTTGCAAAAGGTGGTCTTGGTAACTCACAGGCCCTTCTCGGAGCTGTAGGCTGGTTTTATACTTTTGTAAGGAAACAGATATGTGGTTAGTGTTTAATAACTATATTGTTAAGAATGAAATGCAATTTTGACTTTGACGAGTTGTTCTCTTACCTACCTTTGATGAACGCACTATTGTAGGTCGCATTGGACAAAAGCATCTGTTAAATATGTAATGTAATATAGAAGACATACGAAGCTGTTTACTTATTTAAAAAAAGAACTGCCTAACAATTACTAATTATATAATTTAAATAATACGGCATACAAACACATTAATAAATAATGTTATTTGGAACATAGGCTCTTAAAGTTGTGTGGTTGGCTCTTAAAAGAGCCTTTGGGTTTTTGAACAGGGAGCTTCTACTTCCTTTTGGGGGCTGTCCTCTTGGCGGCTTTAGGCTTGGTCGCCGGTGACTTCTTGGCAACTGGCTTGGCTACTCTTTTGGGGGTTTTGGCGGCTTTCTTGGGGCTCTTGCTCAGTGGCTTCTTGGCCGCTGCGGGCTTCTTTGCCTTCTTCGGGGTGCTTTTCTTGGTGACCGCAGGCTTCTTGGCGGCAGCGAGTTTCTTTGGGGTAGCCTTCTTGGTAGCGGCAACCTTCTTGGTAGCGGCGGGTTTCTTGGCAGCGGGCTTCTTGGCTTTAGGCGCAGCAGCAGGCTTCTTAGGGGCTGGCTTGAGGGCCTCCTTGTTGACCTTGAAAGAACCAGAGGCTCCGACGCCCTTGGTCTGGACCAGGGTTCCTTTCGCCACCAAGCTTTTCACGGCGATCTTGACGCGGGAGTTGTTCTTCTCCACGTCGTATCCCTCTGTAGCCAGGGACTTTTTGACCATCGCCAGAGAAACTCCGCGACGCTCCTTGGAGGCCGTCACGGCTTTGACTATCAGTTCTCCCACAGTGGGTCCTGCCTTCTTCTTGACCGCCGTCTTCTTCTTGGTTGCTTTCGTCGGGGAGGCGGCAGCGGGAGCAGCAGGAAGAACTTCAGCCATCTTGTCGGTAGTTACAGTCTGGATCAGAGTGGCCCGTAGAGCGTCAGTGGGCTGTGCTTATACACACGATGAGAACCGTACAGACTCAGCCAGCGAAGCGTTTCTCTATGAGACACAACGATCGTCTTGTTTGTGTTTCCTCCTTCATTTTAACAGGATACTATTCACATACGATGGAAATATTTGACACGTTTAGTTAATAAACAACAAGAGGACAGGTTACATTTCAACCGTGCCGAGTTGTACGCACCGTGGATGCAGAGAATGTATCTTAAAACATTTTATTGTGACGTGACATGGTTCTGATATCAATGCCTTCACTTTGAAGTTGGTTTTAAACATTACACAACGACATTGTTAATGCGGACAAAGCTTATTTATGTGACGGAGTCTTGTGCCAAGCGGTTAACGGGGACCAACGTGTCCTGTGTTTCTATTGTTTAGGTTAAAAGGAACGTATAAAGTGGCCGGTAAACACACGGCTTAGTAGAGGTTGGCGCTAAAGCAGCCAGCATAAAGGCTACATCCGTATGGCTCTAAAACACACAGCTTTGGTTTCTTTCAACAAATGTTTACTATTTTATTTGTCTTGACTGTCAACGTCGCTCCTTGTTTTCTCCCATTTCTAATATCCTGGATCATGTTGGATAGATTAGACATGATCT
Source organism: Muraenolepis orangiensis (assembly GCA_027704905.1). NCBI lineage: Eukaryota > Metazoa > Chordata > Actinopteri > Gadiformes > Muraenolepididae > Muraenolepis > Muraenolepis orangiensis. Next base: position 7,582,268 of record CM051017.1, on the reverse strand, counting down.
GTATCGACTTGCTTCTATATTATAATCGTAATATCAATAGGGGAAATAGGCGGTGAAAATGTATTAAGTCAGATGATGAAAGAGATAATATAAGATGTACATATGTTTATACTAACGTGGCCAATCACATACGGGAAATTAGAATGATTGAACAATACACAGAAAAGGTGTAAACAGCATTGTGCATCATGAGCCCAAAAAACATACTCTAAATGTGACATTTAGGTGTTGAGTGAATTACTAATTTATCTGATTTAGATCCATACATAACTGTGAATATGATTAATCGTATACACATTATCATGGGCATAACACATACAATTAATGTGTAAATGTGACACTTTACTTGTATTCCTCTTATTCCATGCTGGAAAAGACAAGCTTGAAATGCAAGAACATATGTTACATTGTGAAATGTAAATGTTAAACCCACCAGATGCACATTATACAATGTGAATCTACTGTTTGTGACATTATAAACCCACCCAAGTCTAATTAAAATATGTTTATATTGTATACCATATTGCCATTGTAATATAAGTGTTTGTATATAGTTATGGACTGCCTATAGAGAGGCTATACTATATTAGGGACTCCCTGCCTCTCCTTCGATATTTTTTTTTCTGCCCAGTTCATTTGGCCAAATGGGTTTCTCAGTTTTGATTAGAAAAAAGCACAAATGTTGACATAATTACGTGAAACCAATGCAACACATAAACTATGCAAGTTAATGTTAACTGTCTAGGTCTTGGAATGACACTTAATGTCAGTGTTTTAATATGTATGGGTAGAGCCTACTGTAGTCCTAACGGTAGAAGGCTTGCATCTATATGCAGGGGAAAAGCAGGCGAATGCTGCGGAACCGGCGACCGGACTGTATTGGGAGAAGAGATGGGGCCCAGGGCGGTTGCGGTCCTTAGTGATGGAGATAGCCTTCTTCCAGCACCTGGTCCAAAAGTCTCTTGAGAAAGATCTCCTCGATGCATGGAAGTGCACATCCAATGATTTTTTTTCTGTCATCCTCAAGACCCTCTGTATCGCTTTCTTGTCCTGTGCAGTGGTGTTGCCATACCACACAGTGACGCCACTCTACAGGACGTGGTAAAAGTTCACTTGCCACTGTTGGCCTTTTCCGCTTTTCCTGAGGCAGAGCATAGAGGCGCTGGTGTACCCTCTTCAGCATGACCTCCGTGTTTCGGGTCCACACCAGGTCGTCGGAAATCTTCAGCCCAAGGAAACGGAAGAAGCTGACGTCTTTCACCGGTGTTCTGTCCAGGCTGATGGTGGAGTGGGTGCCCCGGTGGCTCCTGAAGTCCACGATGAGCTCCTTAGTCTTGCTGACATTCAGTGCAAGGCTGTTGTTCTTGCACCATCATGTCAGCCGGACTATCTAATCTCTTTACTCAGTTTCGTCGTCCTCGTTTATTAGGCCGATGACTGTGGTGTCGTCTGCAAATTTGATAATCAGATTATTGCTGTGCGTGGCAGTACAGTCATGTGTGTACAGCGAGGACAGCCGGGGACTGAGGCAGCAACCTTGGGGTGCTCCAGTGTTGAGGACCAGAGTGGATGAGATGTTGTTCCCAATCTTCACCACTTGAGGCCTGCCCGTCAGGAAGTCCATAATCCAGAAAATCATCCACGCGTTTATATTGTCTAAACTCGTTTACTGGGTTACTGAACTCCGCTACGAAAAGCCTCCAGCTTCTGCAGAATGCTGCTGCTAGACTCTTGACTAGAACTAGAAAGTTTGACCACATTACTCAAATGTTGTCCTTGCTCCACTGTCTTCCTATTAATGCAAGGTCAGATTTCAAGGTGCTACTACTTACTTATAAAATCAAACATGGATTACCACCATCATACCTGAAGGACCTTTTTGGTCCCCATTGTCCTTCTCGGCTCCTCCGGTCTTCAGGAGCCGGCCTTCCGTCAATCCCAAAAGTCAAAGAAATCAGCAGGGAATTGTGCGTTCTCCTACCATGCACCCTGTTGGTGGAACAGTCTGCCACCTGTAATCAGGAGGCAGACGGTTTAAATATATACATCTAAACTTAAAACCTACCTTTTTACATTGTCTTTTGGCTTCTAGAAGTGCCATTTGTACATTTTAATTTATTTGTACGTCACTGTGTCACTTATGGCACCCATTGTACCATACCTGGAAGGAGGGATCACCCACTCTGCGTCCCTTCAACATTTCTTCCATAATTAAAGGAGTTTTTTCTTGATCTTAGGGGGGGGGGGGGTGAAAATATGGTGGCCCGTGAAGCCCTTTGAGACTAACTGATTAAAGGTTTTACAAATCAAATTGACTGGTTAACATGTATATACACCTAATAAATTGATCCGCCCATCACTTATACCTTGCGGAGTAAATACTGCGTATAGTCCAGTTGAACAATTTAGAGGTATTGCGCTTTAAAAGCATGTGAGTGGCTCTTAAAAGAGCCTTTGTTTTGGTTGCTTATGGATTTAATTTACTTCTTGGCTGGCTTCTCAGTCTTCTTGGGCAGAAGAACGGCCTGGATGTTGGGCAGCACACCGCCCTGAGCGATAGTCACTCCGCCCAGGAGCTTGTTGAGCTCCTCGTCGTTGCGGACGGCCAGCTGCAGATGGCGGGGGATGATACGACTCTTCTTGTTGTCGCGGGCAGCGTTTCCAGCCAACTCCAGGATCTCAGCGGTCAGATACTCGAGCACAGCCGCCAAGTAGACGGGAGCTCCGGCACCGACGCGGTGAGCATAGTTGCCTTTACGGAGAAGTCTGTGCACACGTCCGACGGGGAACTGGAGCCCGGCACGGGATGAGCGGGTCTTGGCCTTAGCCCTGGCTTTGCCTCCGGTCTTACCTCTTCCAGACATGTTTTGCTTGTCCTTGTAAAAAATCTCAGCGTATAATGAGCACCGCAGCACAGTGATTTTAACCCCACCCAGGTCTTTGCTCATTGGCCTGCTCAAACGTTAAATAATTGACCAATGGAAAACCACGGTACAGACTTTCCTTTTACGCGCAATAGGTGGCAGTATTGTACATAAAGCAAATGTGTCCTATTTTAAAAGTTAGAGGGAGTAACTTGTGTGTGCATGTGCATATATATATTTTTTTCAAAATAGTTTTTTACATTTTTCAACCAGGTAAAAGTCTCGTTGAGATTGAAACATCGTCACATACATCACATCACATACACTTATATATCCAGTTACAACCGAGTGCATATGCAATAAAAGTGCATGGATACAAATCAAATGATATAATGCAAAAACACAAACAATATAATATAAATGTAAAAATGTAGAGTATTTATCCCAAGAAGAAGGGGCAGTATATAATGAATACATGTATATGTAGATATAAAGATTAGGATGCACGTGTAGGAGAATGAAGAGTCAATGTATTGTGACATCAGATCGTGGCTGAACCGATACAACTGAACGGCAACCTCTTTGGAATCAGAATACAGGATTAGACCATGGATTAGACCGAGAAATTCAATTTCGCCTACAGGAAGGTTCTTTAAGACGTGTATGTGGCTCTTAAAATATCCTTTTTGTGGGGGGGGTATGGTAGGTAGGTAGGATTTATGCGCGTTCTCCACGGATGCGGCGGGCCAGCTGGATGTCTTTGGGCATGATGGTGACCCTCTTGGCGTGGATTGCGCACAGATTGGTGTCCTCGAACAAACCGACCAAGTAAGTAGCGAGTTGCTTCCTGGGGGCTTTGCCACCGGTGGATTTACGAGCGGTCTGCTTTGTTCTTGCCATTGGAGTGTTTAGAATCGACGGGTGATAACCAAATGTAGAGCAGAATTTATATCGCCAGCCCCGGAGAACCGAACACGCTGATTGGTCCCTTTAAAAACGCTTGACTGAATACAGCCAAGAGATGATCAAGTCCCGCCCTCCTATTGGCAACTGATGACTAAAAGTAGCCTACAGCTCCGAGTAGGGCCTGGGAGTTACCAAGACTCGACCAGACTGCGTCTTTGACATTTTAACAGCCACAATATTGTTTCGCAAGAATATGCTTTATAAAATGTATGAATCATTTTCAAATATAAATCGACGTAGTTTAAATATTAACACATAATACCCCCTACAATGCAAAGCCGCGATGGTAGCGTCCAGCTCTGGCTCCGCGTTGAGGAATAAAGATAATGTCGTCAAGAGTTTGCTGTTATTTAAAGTGTGTACGATGGAATGCTTATTCCCCAATAAGTACTGCACTACACACAAACAAACACACCTTCTTAACCGTACAATGAGTAGTCTCCACATAGCTATGGAGTAGGTTATTATATATGTCAAGCAGTAGTAGTCATCCATACTGTATTGCTGTTTATTATTGTTTATATTATTAAGAATTGTTTACAATTCATAATGCATGAATGAATAGAGTATGCATCCCGTTGTCGCCTACTCGTTTGCACATGGCAAAAATAAAGACTCTTGAATATTGTCGTTTTCTTGATTTCATGAATAAACGAATAACTGACATCAGCGCGAGCTGTCCATGTGTATAACTTGTACCCAGAGCACATAGGTCGTTGTACCCATATACATATATGTATACGGGTCTTCAATTAAATACCTAGAAAAGTAATAGGATTTGTGAAATTATGACAAGGCGGAGAAAATGTGGTTAGTGTTTGATAACTATAGTTATTTTTTTTAGGAATGAAATGCACTTTTGACTTCTGGTGACGAGTTGTTCTCTTACCTACCTTTGTTGAACGCACTATTGTAAGTCGCTTTGGACAAAAGCGTCTGCTAATTTACTTTCATGTAATATAGAGTACAAACGAAGCAGTTGGCTTATTTCGAATGCAATAAATAAATAAATGTAAATAATACTGTATCAAACAAACGCATGCGAATATTAAATAATGTTATTTGGAACATAGGCTCTTAAAGTTATGTGGTTGGCTCTTAAAAGAGCCTTTGGGTTTTTGAACAGGGAGCTTCTACTTCTTCTTGGGGGCTGCCTTCTTGGCGGCTTTGGGCTTGGTCGCCTTCTTCGCCGGTGACTTCTTGGCAACTGGCTTGGCTGCTCTTTTGGGGCTTTTGGCGGCTTTCTTGGGGCTCTGTCTCAGTGGCTTCTTGGCCGCTGCGGGCTTCTTTGCCTTCTTCGGGGTGCTTTTCTTGGTGACGGCAGGCTTCTTGGCGGCAGCGGGTTTCTTTGTCGCCTTTGGGGCAGCCTTCTTGGTAGCGGCAACCTTCTTGGTAGCGGCGGGTTTCTTGGCAGCGGGCTTCTTGGCTTTAGGCGCAGCAGCAGCCTTCTTAGGGGCTGGCTTGATGGCCTCCTTGTTGACCTTGAAAGAACCGGAGGCTCCGACGCCCTTGGTCTGGACCAGGGTTCCTTTCGCCACCAAGCTTTTCACGGCGATCTTGACGCGGGAGTTGTTCTTCTCCACGTCGTATCCCTCTGTAGCCAGGCACTTTTTGAGCATCGCCAAAGAAACTCCGCGACGTTCCTTGGAGGCCGTCACGGCTTTGACTATCAGGTCTCCCACAGTGGGTCCTGCCTTCTTCTTGACCGCCGTCTTCTTCTTGGTTGCTTTTGCCGGACTGGCAGCAGCAGCAGGAGCAGCAGCAGCAGGAGGAACTTCAGCCATCTTCTCGGTAGTTGGGGTCTACAGTCTGAATCAGAGTGGCCCGTAGAGCGTCAGTGGGCTGTCCTTATACACACGATGAGAACCGTACAGACTCAGTCAGTTAAGCGTTTCACAAAGAGACCCAACGATCGTCTCGTTTGTGTTTCCTCCTTCATTTTACTAGGATACGATTCACATACGATGGAAATATTTTACCTGTTTAGTTAATACACTCCAAGAAGACATGTTCGGTTTGAACCCTACCGAGTTTTACGCACCATAGATGCAGAGAATGTATCTAAACATATATTTTATTGTGACGTGACATGGTTCTGATATCAATGTCATTACTTTGAAGTTGCTTTAAAACAATACAAAGGGACTTTGATAATGCGGACACATGTTTTACATGTGACGGAGTCTTCTGCCAAGCGGTTAGCAGTGACCAACGGGTCCTGTGGGTCAATAGTTTAGGTTAAAAGGAACGTATTTGGTGGCTGGTAAACACACGGCTTAGTAGAGCCTGGCGCTATAGCAGCCAGGACAACATGTAGGCTAGGTCGGTATGGATCCAAAGACAAACCTATTTTTATTTCGTTCAACAAATAGTGTTATAATGTTTAATATTTGATTAGTCTCGACTGTAAACGTCGCTCATTGGTGTTTTCTGTCTCCAATGTATAATATCCTGGATCAATATAGAGTATCTACTGGTTTTGTTTTCTAGTATATTATAATCATAATATAAATAGGTTAACAGGCTGTCAACCACAAGATAATAGTCTTTCTGCTTGGACACAATATTAAAACGTTATTTGATGTTTGGTGTTTTTTGAAAGATGGTGAAAGAGATAATATAAGATGTACATACTGAAGTGTGGGGTCAATCACATACGGGAAATTAGCATTATCGAACAATACACAGAAACGGTGCATCATGAACCAAAAATACAAAAAACATACCCTAAACATGAAATGTAGGTGTTGAATACAGTACTTAAATATCAGACGAAGGCTCATATATATAAGTAGCTCAGGAGGTAGAGCGGTCGCCTCACAACTGGAAGGTTGCTAGTTCCCTCCTCCTAACATAAACTGTCTAGGTGTCCTTGAGCAAGACACACTCACCCTCACCCATTCATAGACACATTTAACCACTGACGGCAGTCAGCCCTGCAAGGAGACAGCCAGCACTTCAGGAGCAGTTAGGGTTAGCTTTTGCTAGGAGGAGCCGGAGGATCAAACCAGCAACCTTCCGCCCCTCGTGTGAATCATAGCACATAGGTTTTTTCCATAATTACGCAAAACCAATGCAATACATGAACTATGTTAACTGTTTATGTCTTTGGATGAAATTTAATGTCAGTGTTTTCATATGTATTGGTAGCCTACTGTAGTCCGTCTAACGGTAAATGGCTTGCATGTATATAAAAACCAAGCAGTGAGGGTTAGGTGTCTTGCTCAGGGATAGCACGCAAAACTACATCTAAACGTCGAGGTAGATGGATGGCACGATATAGGCTACACAGTTCATATACATACGATGATGGGGTTAGAGTAACTAACGAATTGTATTGATTCAATCCGGTCAGTCGAAAGTATTGTCATGGTGTAACTAGTGTCTTTTCACAATGATGGTCCTTACGGCAGGCGTACATGGACCCACATTGTGGAAGGAAACCAATGGTACAACGAGTACCCGGTCATACTCGCCATAGAACTGAAAGGAACGCCGACGTGTTCCATTCATACAAGAATAATCTCTTATTATCATTTGGGTGGTCCTAAAAATAACCGTTGGATTAAGATGAACTGGTGAAGTGTACTTAGTAGTGATGTGTCGTTCGCGAAAGAACGGGTCTTCACAAATTGATATTTTCAGTGAATTACAAGAAATCGTTCGTCAACGAACGACCAAACTACTTGTTAAGGAAACAACTCCCAGGCATGTACCTCGGCCAGTGAGGCTGCTGTTGCTGTAAGCGAGCACATGATTAGCTGGAAAGTATACCTGGGATTAAATGTATACACCTACAATGAACAAACTACTTGTTAAGGAAAAAAAACTCCCAGGCAGGCACCTCGGCCAGTGAGGCATGCTGTTGCTGTAAGCGATCATATGACTGGCAACAATGAACGAACTGGGAACCAGAGTTGAGACAGGCCAGAGCAGAGGGAGTAAAATAGTTGGTGAGTCACCAACTCTGTTGGTTTGTGAGTGAGTGAACGAACTGAACTAGGAAAGACCCACTGAACGAGCAACCGTTTAGTGATGGGAATTCCGACTCTTTTGAGTGAGCCGCATATACCTTTTATAATTAAATCAAATTTAGCCCTATTTTGACTAATTATTTATATGTGTACACATAGCTCACTTAAATTATTCAATACATCCTTTGTACTGAAGTATTCAAAAGTAAAAATTTAAATTGTAATAAAAATGATTTGCTGTGGCCAATTGTTTTCATTGCATTTACAGACCCTTGTAACTCTCTGATACCACCCAATGAATGCACTGACTTGCTTGTAGAACCACGCTACACAAAGCAGATAGCAACACCTATAACAACTTAAGCATAGACATTTTAAAAAAAGGACAGCTACTGTATTTTTGTATATTTGACATTTTTATTTAAACAAAAAGCCCTCACAAAACAGCAGGGCTCTATTTCAGTATAAACTATAGAACAAAAGACAGCAACAGCTGACATAAAATCTTAAAAAATAAAAATAATCATAAAAAAAACATAATGAAAATAAATATATTGTAATGTGCAAAACAGCAGTATAAAACTAATCTCTAATGAACTTACCACCGTCAAACTGTAACCTTTTCTTTTTCTTTTCAGGGCAGATTGGCATTGAGGAAGACCAAGTGCCTCAGCTTAGAGGGGTTGATCCGGTTTCTTCTCTCTGTTATTATCTGCCCTGTTTTAGAAAATATCCTTTCTGAGGGGACTGATGTGGCTACAATGCACAGTCGCCGTGCCATGACCTTCACAAGTCGTGGGTACACTGAAGGCTTGGACTCCCACCAGCTCAGCAGGTCTGCGGTTCTTGGGATAAGAGGCTCCTCCAGATAGGACCTTACTTCCAGCATATCATCTGCTGAGGGATTCCTTCTTGCAATGTCTTCTGTTGCTCTTGCATCAAAGAGCCTCCAAACAGCAGACATTTGTGGCTCCACTTCTGGTGCCCTTGCTCCCTCTTCTCCCTCTTGGCCTCCCGGTGGTTGAGCTGGCTGGCTGCTGAGGTCGCATCAAGCTGCTGCTGCTGCTGTTACTCTCTGAAGAGCCTCATCAACAGCGCAGTTATCATTAAAGGCCAGCCTTTTGAACCTTGGATCGAGTACAGTAGATTCTGAGAGGACAGTGTTGTATTCCATTCTGTGGAACTTTCTGTCCATCGACGTTGAGAGAGCAGTCACCAACTCTGTCACTTTCCTCTTGGTCACTTGTGTCTGGTTGTAGGCTGGTTGTAGGTTGTATTTTCTGCAGACCCCTGCAGAGGAGTAGCATTTTGGAGGATGTCACATAGCTGAAAAAAGAGAAAACAGTTACTCAGAAAATTATGCTTTGTTTTATTATGTGGTATATGGACGTTTATTCTTGTTTAATATTACTGACATTCACATCTAAAATGTTCCTTAATATGTTATTATATAATAATAAATAATATAATAACAACTGTCAAATGTACCTCTCTGAGCTGATTTCCACAGTGACCTGCTCAAAGGGTTCCAAAACAGTGCAGGTCTCCTGTAGTGCCTCCCATTCTCTTGATCCAGAGCATCAATATGTGCATTGATAAGGGCCAGGGTAGAGATGATTGCATCCTTTGACTCCAGAACCCGTTTCAGCATGTACAATGTAGAATTCCACCTTGTGACACAGTCTTGCTTGAGCCTCAGCTCAGGCATATCCATTTGGCGCTGAGTAGACTTCAACTTCTCTGTTGCTCTTATGGAAGAATTCTACCATCCCCTTCACTTAGTCAAGAGTGGTCTTCATGACCTTCAGGGCATCTCTTACCATCAGGTTGATGGTATGCACGAGACATGGGTGGTGGGTCCATTTCAAGAGTTTAATGGCTTTGGTTATGTTAGCTGCATTGTCACTAACACAGCAAGTCACTTTATTTTCAATGTCCCACTCTTTTGTCACTCTTAGCAGTTCCTCTGCAAAGTTTTCTAAAGTGTGTCTGTCGCTAAACTCAAAACAGTCCAGAAGACAGGCCACCGTTTTATAATTTTCTATAAAGTGACATGTAACAGACATGAAAGAGGTGGTGGTTCTTGATGTCCATCAATCAGTGGTAAGGCAAACTGCAGTAGCTTCCTTAACCCTGGCCTGCAGTGAAGCACGTTCTCTGTCATACAGTCTCGGAATGATTTTTTTTAGAGTGTTTTCCAGCTTGGAGATACACGCCTGTGTGAAGCTTCGGAAAATGGTTGGAAATCACTTGCAATCATTTTGGCCAATTCTTCATCCACTATGTTCTGTCTAGCTGGGGTCATTCATTGCCTTTGATATAAGTTGGCTTATTGAGGTCCGTGTAGCTGTTGGTGTTTGGGTACCTGATGCATGGGGGGTAGATCCTGTAGCTGTAGCAACAACAGGTGGAGTAGACACACTGGCAGAAGCAGGCAGTCTGGTCTGCCTTTTTTCTTCCAACTGAACTGTTGGATGCACAGTTCTCAAGTGCCTGTGGAGGTTGTTTGTGGACCCTGCTCTATATGAGAGCTTCATGTTGCAAATTCTGCATTCTGCCTTTGTGTTTGCACAATTGTTAAAATACAGTCAAATGCTGCTTCATTTCCTACTTTCACTCATCTTATTAGCGCGACGCAAACTGACACTTCCCCGTGTGTTCTCCTCTCGCTCTGTTCAGCAACCAGCACTGAGCACGCGCCGCCCCTCCCTCCTCGTCTATCCTCACGTGATGCACAGCATGCGCGTGACATTCAGTCAATGCATGTACGCGGAGCACCCGTAAAAAAAAAAATAACGGCTCGTTCGCGGGTGCGAGCCGGCTCCCGTCGTTCACTTAAAAGAGCCGGCTCTTTGAGCCGGCAGCTGCAGCGCATCACGGTTAACGTCTCTATTTAAGCCTACCCCGCACACTCACACGGTGCCAGATTGTTCAACGGACTATGCAGACATCCAGCGTCCTGTTCCTGTTCCACTGCCTGTCCCCGATTACGCTTCCGCCTGTTCCGTCTGCCCTGCCTGGTTCCCGATCTACTGCCTGTCTCCGACTACGTCTCTGCCTGGTTCCCGATCCACCGCCTGTCCCTGACTACGCCTCTGCCTGTCCCTGCCTGGTTCCCGATCTGCTGCCTGTCTCCGACTACGTCTCTGCCTGCCCCTATCGGTGTGATATTTAAATAAATATAATATATCAAACTGTTCCATCTGACGTCTGTTCTCCCTGCTTTTGGGTCCCACCTACACACGGCCGTGACAGGTGATATTGACCTTAAGGCTTAAAACTAGCCTATTTATTTAGCGTAAATAATAGGCATTTTCTTTACACAACGGGAAGCGATTCAGATCTATTTTATGCAAACCGGAGCCGAGGGAGTGACTGTTCGTTCTCCCAGTTTGTTCGTGAATGACATGTGTAAACCTTTGACTGACTGCCTGAAGGCCAGACTTGCTATATTTTGCCATTGACATAAAGATTTAAATGATTAACACACCAATTACATTCAAATGTCCTTTATTGTTTTAATCCTAAAAGCAGCTTCCAGTGCCCATTTATTTCAATTACATTGCCACAAGCGATAAAGAGCTAAAAAAAAAAGACATTGTACAGTTAATGAGTATATCTTACCAGTGGCGTCGCTAGGCTGTTTTATTCGGGGCTAAAGCCCCGGATGTTTTGTAATTAGCCCCGAATGTATATATACATTTTCTGTAAAAAACAAACAAAAAATAACTTTTTTATTTTTGATTGCATGCTCTCAAAGCTTCTCTTATGCTGTGGTTTCAATGATATTTGAACAGTTAAGAATAACAATGAATTATTATTATTATTATTCTTTTTTAAATCCACTAATATAGCATTGGCACACAGAGGGTTAACACCAGGTCGCTACGTCGTCATTCACCCTCACAAGCTTCAGCAGTCGGCGCGCACGTTAGTTGTCGTTGCCTAGACTTGTCACTGCAAGGCAAGCAGAGAAATGTCACAGAGAAAGATTTCCTTAAAAACACTTTTATGCGTTATTTTAATAAATAAATGAAAAAAAAATGTTTGCTCCCTCGCTTCGCATGGATTCGGGAGGGAAGTTACAGCTTTTTTGGAAAAACTTCTCTTTTTTCAGCGTTTCCTGTTTGCATCCCTGCCTCTGGGCTAAGCCCCGGATGTTTTCAAATCCTAAAGACGCCCCTGTATCTTACCATCTCAGATGAAGACAGCCTGGAAGTTTTTCCTATAATTTACCGGCATTTGGTAAATCCTCAGCGCCAGGACGGCCCTTAATACAGCAGAGCGGCACGACTTGAAGGATAAACCACTCTGACCATGTTCCCTCCTTCTATGTTCCACTGGAGGAAACAAGCAACAGCAATCCACAACAGAGAACATGACCAGAATCAATGTTCACTGTATACGTCATGCTCTAAGAGGAAAACCATGACTCATCATCGTGGTTTGCCAGACCAAACACTTCATAAGCACATTTCTCAATCCAACAACTATAGAATTGATCCCTGAAGGTATAGTTTTACCTTGGGTACTTTGGGCACTGGGTAAACACTCGAAGCCGTTGATTGGAACGTCATCTTCACGAGCGGTTGTGTAAGAACCCTGGCTTGATCTTGATTTAAAATCAGGACACATTTCTCAATTAATTAATATCGTATCACAATATTCATCTGAGAAACTTAACATCAACATGGTTATCGCGTTTCAGTTTGGCAGATCTGCGGGTGGGTTAGGGGGGACTAAATATATTTTAAAGGGCTCGAGTACTAGTGTCACTTAAACTAAGTGTTTACGTGAAATCGACTAGGCTTTAATAGAGAACTCTTAACGTTGTCAAAAAGGTTCAGCATGCCTGTCCTTTCTTCAAACTCAAACTCCCCCAAAGAACAATGCTACTACTGCACACATTTGGCCAGCAGAAATGTCTTTCTGCTCGCTTAAAGTGTGTGTGTGTGTGTGTGTGTGTGCGTGTGTGCGTGCGTGCGTGCGTGCGTGTGTGTGTGTGTGTCAATAACACAGTGCGGTCATCAGGTACAGCGTTTGATTGTTTTTCTTTCCCAGCTTTCTAATATTTCTGACATCTCTATAGCTATTATCAATGTTGGTTTACTTTATTGGTCATTCTTTTACAGCCACTTAAAGAGCCTTTGTCTGCTTGTTTTATGATTCAAAAAATAAAGTATGTAATTATCCCCCCTTGTCAGAATTGTATTTGTTGATTTATGTACAGTACATTTCTGGACATTTGAGCTTTGTCTGTTATTAATCTCTGAAGTCACCCGTCTTTTCGACCACTGATGAGTGGCAGAACGTTTTAATGTGATAAATAAATCACAAATAAAGTTGTCATTAAATAGGTTTACAGTTCCACTTTCCCCCTCTCTCTCTCTCTCTCTCTCTCTCTCTCTCTCTCTCTCTCTCTCTCTCTCAATTGTATTGTTAAATAGTGAATAGTGTTCTTTATAGTATAGTATATTGCAGATAGTATATAGTGTTGTTGATATAGTGTTGCGTTGCATAGCAGCCTATATTATAGTGTAGTATAGTTTTGTATGGTTGTTGAAATTCCAGAATGCAGGAGTAAATGGGGAGTAAGCATTCCATTATACTTGTTACACATTGCAAAAAAATAAATGATCTTAAATCTTCATCATCATTAAAACGGTTCTAGAGAAAGACAACGTGTAATGATGCCGAGGTGTTGTATGTAGGTCACATGAGGTCATACATGTGAAAATACATGTTTGACGAAGCCTGCTTATCTGGACAGCCCGTGGCATAGTTGTACGTGTACCCCCACACTCCTCTAGCATGCATTTGTGTTTTAAAATCGTCCCGTGTCCAACGTGTTGTTGACATGTTGTTATTGTTACGTTATTAGCGTGATTGTTTACGCGGCTCCTCCAACCCAGAAGGTTAGGGGGGAGCCGACCTCAGACAGAGTAATCCTCTCTGTCATACCTGATTAAGAGCGTCTTCTGGTTTAAAGGCGGCCCCTGACGCACACGTCCCCTCAGACCCTCTCTGAAGACGCCGCTGCTCACACACTGCGGACGACAGCTCAATCAAGTTCGAGTGTCGGCAATTGGATTCTCTTTGTTTTTCTTCGCAACAGGTGAGCTGATTCTATCATAACCAATTGGATTGCTATGCGTTATGAGTCAATTATATGTTTTGGTACATTTTCTATTTCAGTTAACAAAGCAATTGTTTATATGGTTTTTATTGAATACAATATATATATTGTTAGATATTGTTGTCTTCCCTTGAAGTTGTCTTCCCTTTTCTTCTTGCTGAATGATTTTGCTATTATGGTCGTGTTTGGTTTACAATTGACTTCATGTAGCTTTTTAATGTATATTCCTCAAATCGATGGTCATACAAGTGTTCTACTAGTAGTGTTCTTCCATAACTGACCTGGTGAGGAAAGGTTTGCCCTTCTTGGCTGGCTGGGTGTGAGCTGTTACAGCTGTTAATCTGGGGGAGTTAGCATGAGATTATTGTGGAGTGACGTGTATAAACTCAACACATTTAATAGGAGCACACGGATTAGAGAGAGTGGGAACACAGATGATGTCATGCCAGGAACTTGATTGGTCAGAGTGAAGATGTCCATACCAGGCAGCTGATTGGGGATGAAAATCATCCATTCTGAATTGTTTTATTTATTATTATATTAGCAAATAAATACCCATTGACAGGAATCACAAACATATTCTCTTCAGAACTTCACAAGTGTTATTAATCAATGATTTCACTGCTTAGGGTGTTTGCTATATACAGTCTGTCTCTGTTTATATTGTTTTATATTTAAATTGTTATATCAGACATGTTGTCCACAGATCTGGAAACAAGACCACAGTTAATCCTCATAATGAGCCTTGGAGAGTGAGGATGTGATTGGATCCAGATGAATGGCTTTATGCTGGTTGTGTAACAAGAGTCTCGCAAAGCTGGATTACAAGTAGCTCGTGTTGCCCTTTTAGCTCAATCGCCTCTAAGAATACAAACTGTGTAGAACATCCCCTATATTAAGATGTAAAGGACTAAACCCATAATTGGAACATCTTAGTGTGTGTGTGTGTGTGTGTGTGTGTGTGTGTGTGTGTGTGTGTGTGTGTGTGTGTGTGTGTGTGTGTGTGTGTGTGTGTGTGTGTGTGTGTGTGTGTGTGTGTGTGTGTATTATCCTCATAAGTGTGTTTAAAAGTAGAAAACAGCTCTCTGTTTCCAAAGTCAACCTATGTCCACTGAGCCCATGCTGCAATCTAACCAGTGTGTTGTGTCTCTGTGCTGCAGTGCAACACAATGCCTGGACAGAAGCAGCTCCTGGTGGTGATCTCCTGCCTGCTGCTGCTGGCCGCGCTCCTGCCCGTCTCTGAGGCCCGGCGAGGGGGCGGCTTCGGCTTCGGCCGCGGTGGATTCGGCCGCAGCGGAGGATACAGCCGCGGCGGTGGGGGCCAGGCGTACAGGCCGCTCCCTGCCCAGAGCGGCGGCTCCAGCGCAGGGAAAATGATGGGAGCGGCTGCTGTGGGCGCCGTCGGGGGCGCCGTGCTGGGGTCTGCCCTGAGCCGGCCGGGATATGGACACGGTTATGGGGGCATGGGGGGAGGCTACGGGGGTTACGGGGCATTCGGAGGAGGTGGTTACCCGCGCTACGGCGGTGGCTACGGCGGTGGCTACGGTGGTGGCTACGCCAGGCCTGCTGGAGACGTGGAGGGATCCGGAGACATGGAGTACTACACGGCGGCCGCCAGCGGGCCCACATTCAGCAGCATTATCGTGGTCATTGGCTCCTTCGGGTCTGTGCTCATGGGCCACTGGATGACCGTCATGTAGATGTGGAGGAAACTCAAACACACACACATAAACATGACACGGAGAGCAAACTAAGAGAAAATTAGCCATAAGAGAAGAAAAGCCATCATGACACTACATATGTAAATTTTAACGTGAGGAAAAACTGTTCATTACTGTACATTACATACATCAATTTGAACTTACTCTATTTTTTTTACATAACATTCCCTTTGTAATGAATTATAAGAATACTATCTGAAGATATTGGTGGACAAATTACTTGTTGAATTGTTATTTATTGCGATAGGCCTAAAATAAAGCTAATTTAATGCAGAACCATTGTACACGTTATATATTACTATGTGTATCTTGTTTTGACCATAGAATGTGAATTTTTTTTACACCTATGTATGTCACTAAATGTCTTGCATATTGCTATTAAAGTAAAGCTATTTTGATATCATAACGAATGTGCTTAATATAGTTATTTCAATATGAATAACAATTAAAAGGAAACATTTTGTCTTAATATGTTCTTATTGGGAGGGTGTAGAAGAAAAGCAGGCATTAGGCATATATGATGATTTAAGATTAGTTGATGAAATTAAATCTTGCCACTGTCTTTGGACTTTTTATATATATACGGTATATATAAATGTATATATCTATATATCTATATATAGATATATATCCTTATACATAATGGAATAAGGCCAAACTGGGTTTTTGGCATCTCCCTTAGGGATAGGGTGAGAAAGGAGCCAGTTGAGGTGGTTCATCTATAGGCTTGGTCGCCTCCCCAGGGAGGATTCCCAGGCATGTCCAGCTGGGAGGAGACCACGGGGCAGACCGAGGTACAGGTGGGGTGACTACATCTCTACTCTGGTCTGGGAACGCCTCGTGAGTCAGAGCTGTTTGATGTTGCCAGGGATAGGGAAGTTTGGGGCCCCTGCTGGAGCTCCTACCTCTGCGATCAGTAGACGATAGATGGTGTCACAACCAAAGGTCTGATGACCAAACAAATTAGACCTGGACCGGGCTGTTGTGAAGCCAGCCCGTCCAGTGACTGCTTCTAAGCACAGGTCCCGGCAGGAAATAGACAAGGCGTTTTCCAAAAGTAAAATGATATTTATTACAATGGGGAATCAAACCCACAACAACACAATATAGTATCGCATCCACACACAGTGGCAAACAACGGGCAACCTCCACACTCCACTCTGGTCAGTGGCAATGACACAATGAGGCGCCCGGATGTGTGTCACATGCCAGGCTTTATCCACCCGTCCCTCGAGGCTGACTGCCGACAGCTGCCACTCATCAGGCAATCAGCGCTCTCTAGAGGAGAGACAAAAAGGGGGCCAATACAACGGTGACACACATCAAATACAAATAACAAATATTACATATACTAACCTGATGTTTACATGGTGTTACAAATAAGGTAATAATGATAATGACCAACCCACGTACGTCACAGATGGATAATAGAATATATAATAAAATAATTAGAATAAATTAATTGACCTAATACCACATATGCAGGAATTGAGAGGCATGACTATATAGCTCCATTGTAGTGTTCTTTCTATTTAATATGCATCAGGTCTACCTACAGCACCGTTAAACCAGTGTATGTGTAACGAACGCCAGCAGGTGGTGCTGTGCAGTGGTAAACCTCACTGCTAAAATGTATATATACATGGCCAAGCATAGGAGAGGAAAAGTGCAAAGTCAAAGTTATTTAGCAGACATCTTTATTCAGCTTACAAGTAAGGTGGAAAACAACCAAAGTGTACGATCAATATTGAAGTAGCCTAGATAAGAACAACAGTGTACTGGTTGTGAGGTTTAAAGTGATTGGAGGCTTAGAAAGGTGCTTGTAGAAAGTTTAGTGTCTAAGAAAGCTCATATAAATCAGTGATAGACACATAGTGGTTGACCTTGGCAGAATATATGCGTTACAATATATCAGATACATCTCACTATTGATGATCGATTGTATTGAACATGAGCGTGCAGTTAATGTGGATAATGTCAAAATGTCACCCGAGGATTCGCTTAAAAACATTCATTTTGTGATTATTGAATATATTGAAATATTGAAATTGTCCAATCCTTAGTGTAAGGTTTGAGCTTTGTTGACTATTTCCACACAGGCAGTTTGATCAGCAGCACACCATGAGCCTAATGTAAGAGCACTTACTGTTGTACAATCAGCACAGGACAGACGATACAGGCCTACGCTCTCCAGGAAGAACAAGTACATATGAATCATAAGAACATATACAATCAAATAAGAACATTTACAATCAAATAAGAACATATACAGTACAATACAATAAGAACATATACAATGAAATTAAATCGGCTCCAGACATTGGAGGTTAAATATTTGGAGATACAAACAAAATGAATAACCCAGGGACAACTGCCTGAGCTAGTGACAAGTTCAAAATGTCAGTAAGGACCTCGGTCAGCTGCTTAGCACAGTTCCTGAGCACGCAACCGGGATGCCATCAAGACAAGCTGCCTTATGCGCATTTGTTCTGCTCAGTGCCGCACGCACGTCTGTGGGGGATAGGGTGGGGGGTTGGTGGTCAACGGGGAGAGTAGCCCTGGTGGGCAGTTGGGGGTTGTTCCGGTCGTAGCGAGCAAAATAATTATTGAGTTTGTCAGGGAGGGATAAGTCAGTGGTTGGGGGGGAGTTGTTGGAGGTTTTAATATATGCTCATCAGTATCAGCAAAGTGCCAGTGACCACAGCCACAACCTGCTGGAGGCCTTTCCCTGTGGCCTGAGCTCCTCCATTGGGTTTCTTCAAGAAACTAGCAGAGTAGGCCATGTAGAGCTCCACACACCTCCTGCCGTTCAGCTGATCTATCAATGCAGGGTAGCCGATATCCACGATGCTAACGGTACCGTCATCGCCATCGTCTTCCACCTTGCTAAGACCTTCCAAAGAATGAGGTAGGCTTATGGCTTGTGGCTTGTCGGTCTGGTTGGGACTGAGAGTTGTCAAAATGTTGTCTATGAGGGTGTCATTACTCCCCGATGTGTAGTTGTTGCTTGTGTTGTTGTCTGTTGCTATGGGAATGATGGAAGAAGTGGTAGTGGTAGAGGGAGTGGTGGTGGTGGTGGTGGGGATGGAGAGGGCTCTGGCAGGCTGTTTGTTCTCTGAAGGTAACAGGTCTTGCCTCTTCATGCAGGTGTCCATGTGTTTATCAAAGCTTATAGGGGGTGGGCTGAACTGGTAGTCTCTGCTGTAGTCGTTCCTGTCTGTGGAATTGGTGCCGTACGTCTTGTACATGTATAGTGGTTGTAGTAGTTTTCCTCCCGATGGCTGTGGAAGTGGAAGTGGGGACGGGGGAACCTCCCGAGACCATAGCCCACGGCCATGCCTGTTATGGCCCCTGCTCCGGCTGCAACCACCGGCGTACGCCCAAACCCTTTGGATCTCACGGACGGGTTAATTCCCATGCCCTCAACTGTACGGGAAAACGGAGAGCCGCCTTGGCCCCCATGGCCTCCGTACCCGTAGCTTCCTGCGTAGCCAGGACTTGGGATTTGGTTTTTAGGGTTAGAGTTCATGTGTCCACCTGGATTGCCCCTGTAACTATAGCCCCCAGCTGAAGGGTGGTTAGGTCCTGGTTGTGGGTATCCACATTTATTGGACGGTGGTCTCCCCAGGGTAAAATGGGTGAGGACCAGGAGGAAGGTGAGGAAGAGGAGACACAGCAGGGCTACTGAAGTCAGTTTCATATCTGCCCTGCAGCAAGAGGCATGGGCAGGGAAATATGGGACAGCATACGTTTCATCAGAAACCATGCCGGAAGAAGAGGCAAAGCATTAATGACTCAACACGTCTAAATAAAAAGGCTAATTCTGAACAAACATGCCAATCCTTGAGGCTAATTTATCCTAAATGAAGGACAGTCGGGCCTTTGATTTAGCTCCTCACTCTCATGCCAAATATAGCCTACAATTCGTCTGTCATCCTATACACGCATGATGTGTCAAATAGCAACGATATTTGAATAAAACCTCCGACTTCAGATAAATATCCACGCGTTATGGTATTTATTTATTTACTTTACCAAACGTCCCGTTACGTTGGGTGCGTCGATCCAAAGTGCGCATGTTGCGAATGGGCGCAGCAGCTGTACTTTCCCAGTCAGACATACAAGGCCTAACGACATATCACCAAGTCTTAAAGGAGCTACATTACCAAAGGAAAGCATCAGATGCAAGCTATTTAGATGCAATATAGATGCAAGCGTTTAGCCATTCGGGCACACGTAAGCGACGACCATTTTGCTATAATGACAAAACTATTTAATATATAATGAACTCTTTAGACGTGTAAGGAAAATGAGAAACGCTACACACACATCAGAATGATATTGTACAAGAAGTCCCTTTACCTTGGCAACAGGTGCGGTTCTATCCCGTTAAACTCTCAGGTCTGCCACAGGTGTGGGTCGGATGGAGGTTGCTGTCAGTGCGTAGACCGAGGCGTGGGTCGGGTGGAGGTGATTTCCAGGACGTCGCTTCCAATGTTGGACAGTAGATCTCAACATGAAGGGAGGATCTCGTAACGCCCCCAGTTAAGCTTAGGTTACACCACACACAGGCGCATGGAGATGTAGGCGACCGAAATCCGATCGCGACTACTTTCTACCACCATGTCCATCGATTTCCTTCACAAAATCAAATACATTTACTATCTTGGATGAACGAATGAGGTACAGGAATATGCTACATATTTGACTCCACAACCGACAGTTTGCATATCAAAATCAAACAAATTCAAATAAGCGGGGCACATATTTTGTTATCTCTCCTGGTTTTAATATTGATCACTCAAACAGCCATTGACAAGGTGAAACGAGGTACAACATTGCATGGGTCCGCATAGGAAAAGCGAAGGCCTCCAGGATCCAATATGGAGACCATGTGGTTGAATTTGACCAGGGAGAGGACCGACATCTCCGAGGAGCAGTCCTGTGAGCCAGTGGAGCTCTGAGAAACAAAGGCTCGGCCTAAAATGTAGCAGAAAGAATAAGAACAGGTTCTCTCCCAATACAAGACTATTTGTTTAAATATAGTTGTCAAATCGTTTTGAGTCTGGAGTGGTAAATAAAGTAATTATTGGTTGAACAATGCAATTTATGTATGGGCAAGTCATTACAAACTTTTGTCAAACATTTGTATAGATTTGTATAAACAATTGACAATCTGGCATATTTTGGATTATTACAATGGAGGCTATTGCTTTGATCAGTTCATGCCTTGAGTGGAGTGGTTTCACTTAATTTCCACCCATTCATCCTTCATAGTAAAATGAATAAAAGGACATGCCAATCTGTAGGAGTCATTGACAAACATCTTAATTAAATTCCATTTGAATCAATATAGTAATAGATGAGTTGAGAAGAGAAACACTAAACGTGTGACATGGCAACTTTGGACCTTGGCTTCAAAAGTAACTCAAACCAGTTCAAAGCACAGGGTGGGGAATGGGAATCCAATTTATCCTGCATGGCCAATAGAGGTGCTCTTTGACTACAGCCTCATATAAACTGGGTTTCAAATAAAGCTAGAGATGAGCAAGAACACGGTTGAAACCAAAATCCTCTCCACTTCTTCGAGGGGTCTAACAGTCTATGTTCAGATCCGTAAATCATTAGTTTCTGGATGTGTTAGAATCTGACTTTAGGTCAATTATCTTCGTGCCAGGGGCCACATCACACACACACACACACACACACACACACACACACACACACACACACACACACACACACACACACACACACACACACACACACACACACACACACACACACACACACACACACACACACACACACACACACACACACACACACACACACACACACACACACACACACACACACACACACACACACACACACACACACACACACACACACACACACACACACACACACACACACACACACACACACACACACACACACATCCAAAAATTGTCTTCTGGTTAAAATTTGAATATGAAAGCTTAATTAAGGGTTATGGGTGGACATGTTATGTTAGTGATGACATATCTATATTTTTTTAGGATTACAAAAATAACTTTTGCGTGTGGATTAAATGCACCGAAAACAAACATAACTTATGCTCAATTCATTTTTTTACAATGAGAATGATACATTTAATTGCAGTGATAGCTCGTCAAGTCTCTTCAAATATATCCAAAATAAAAACAGAATTGTAGCGTTAAAACACACAATTTATCACTGTAAAATCCAATGCAATCACCAAATTCTACAGATTGTCAGTTCAACTGCACATGACTGCGGTTTCTCAATATGTACTGTCAAACGGTATGCATCATCCAAATCAGAACCTGTCAAGTTGACATTTTTTCATTAATTTGTAGTGAATTGTAAAATTTAAATAGCTTCTATGGTATTGGGACCATTTGCTTCAAGCAGCCTAGTCGGGGAAAGAATCTTCCATTACCATACCAGTTGACTTTGAGGAATTTAAGGGTAAAGCTAATTCAACTTTAAAGTTCATGGAACCTTTTCTTAAGAACATTTTAGATAGCTGGATAGCACACTGTACATAGCAGCTGCTGCATGTTAAATGACTGTTAAAAATATACAGGGTATTTACAAATATACAAGGAGAGGAAGGCTCTTCAAGACCACATCCAACAAGACGGAAGCCATCATACTACTCCTCCTCCTCCTCTCCCCCTAAGTAAAATATTAATCAGTTAAGTCAATGCATTGTTCAACTGAAAATAATGCAAAAACTGCTGCTACTGATGGGCATAGGTGTGTGTGTGCGCCTTCCCTCCCATGTGAACGTCTGGGACAGAAGACCATAGTGGAGAGATCAGTGCAGACCCTGGCATTGGTAAAATGGCAATGGCAGACACTGAAGAAATATATATATTTTTTTAACTGGGCCAAGGGGTGTTCCACCGTAAGAGTTAAGGCATGGAGGACGGGAGGGGTGTCTAATGGCTGAATGCTTTGTGGTGAAGATCACTGCAGGCTCGATGTCCAATCATCACATCTCTGTCTGACAAGAGTCACGCTCAAGGCTTTAAACTCCATTAGCGGTCATCTTGCTCTTCTGGGATATTTCCGTGGCTGCTTTTGCCTGGATGAGGGATTGAACAGACACATACAGCTGAATGAAGACCAGTTCTACAAGTCACATTTGTATTCTGGAGAATATACAGCACCTTGTTGTATGTGCATATTTGAGTCTGCCTAAACCTATACAGGGTTCTTAGAACTTGACTGACTATAAAGGGTTCGCAGGGTTTACAGAGGTTGAGACCAGTTAGATTGAAGATGCCACAAAGACCATCTTTACTTTAAGATACCTGTTTACTGTACCTGCAATATATATTTAAATTTGTTGATAGATTTGTTTGATTTATATATGCTCACTTGTATATACATTTACATTTATATATTTCTATCCTGCTTTCAATTATTGCATACCCCTGATCACTACGTTAAATTATCACTTACCTGTATATACATATACCTATTATTATGCTCATATCACATTTATACCTAGACTGTCTTTTAACCTGTACATTTAAACTGTAAATTATATTATATTACCATGCACTTTACGGCAACATTTGCACTCTGGTTAGATGCTAAATTATTTTCGCTGTACTGTACTTGTGCTGTACAATGACAATCAATTTGAATCTAATCTAACAGGAACATGACTTTCAGACTTTCCAGTAAAAAGGTTAGGTCAACTTAAAATGTTGAAAACGATACAATAGCTCTGCTATTCTTATCTGTATGATGCTAAAGCAAGAGGCATCTGGTAAATCGTTACCAATTATTTTGAGATTTGAAATTGCAACGATTGATTTGACTTAGTTTTGGATTAAGCATCCACACTGCTATAGATATATCTGAGGCTGCTTCAAAGGACGCCATTTTACAAAGTGGAACAGAAAAACTTCTGACTAACTTTAATTTATTTTATTGACCGAATCTTAGCCTTCCTGGTAAAAATGACTATTCCAAGATCTGCAATGCAGCATTTTCCTGCATATATGTAGCACACTATATCTTAGATTTTAGTCTTCAGCACACATGGTGGTGCTCAGCTGTTCGCTCAGGAGGCACTAGTTATACACATGAGCTCCACGAGAGCAGACTGCGATAGGCCTAATGCCAAATATCAAGGAAATATAGTTTCAGCCTAATTTAAAATAGGATTTTGTTATATAAACATTACAGTAAGCATTTTAAATGGCTCTTATCATCGTTTCCCCCCCCCCCCCCCATGTTTGCCCAATTTCGTATTTTCCCGGTCAGGGTAATTAGTCGTTCGGACCATCCCTAACCCGAGACCAATGGAAGCAGAAGCCAAGTGGATTACCTAAACCACCCTTGCATGGAATACTCTAGTTGTGCATGTTGATACGATGGGGGTCAAGGGCCATTTACCTGGAGAACCTCAGCAGGAGTGAGCGGTTTGTTTGACACCATAGAAGGAGCTTTGTCGCTCAACTGCTCCACCTTGGTTAAAAAGACAGATGCATTATAAGGGCAGGAGTCTGTTTACCTTTTATATTTTACATTATTGGACCAAGACAAATCCTAAAAACACAGGTCATCATTTGTACAGTAAATGCTTGCATAATGTGCAATGCAAATCAGAATAGAATATTGCATACATTGGGATTTTGCAATTAAACAGTTTCCACATTTGGTCCACAAAGCTTCACAATATATTCCTTTACATCTGTCAGCTGTACTTACCGGTCTGTCTTTGATGACCAGCGCAGGATCAGTCAGCAGGTCACTTTTGGCTGATGTCCGTTTCTCTGAATTCTCAACTGGAGGAGTGGCTTTCTACAAAAACCAGAGAGAAACGAGTCACATGATATTCATCCATACCAGAGAGCGGCTGAGTCCTGGTCTGGGTTCATGGGATTCTAACCTCTATCTTGGGCACTGGAGGGATAACGGGGGCTTTGGGTTTGAGGTCGGTCAGGTACATGGCCCGAGACAGCAGCAGTAGGGATGGAGGTACATTTTCCTTCAGGTGCAGGTCCAGCCACTGGTGGAGCAGACAAGATGGTCAGATTGATTGACGCCATGAGTAGGCCAAACCCAAGTACTTTACATTTGTCTCATTTTAGCATTCAATAAGTCTCACCTGCTGGATCTGCTGACGAAGCTGATCAGTGGTCAGACCCAGCGACCTCATACCACGACTACGAGATGCTGCCTGGAGCTCTGACACACTCATAGCGGGAACACCCTCGGTCGCAATCAGCTGCATAGACGAAAACAGAAGAGCCAGGAGTGGTCACCATTGAGTATACACCCAACAATGTTAGAATGACGATTTCAATTTTATTTCAATCGGTGTAAGAAATTACCTAGTCTTCCCTCGATCAATTTTAAGCATGGTAACACGGCCAAACATGGACAGTGTCACCCCTCCACCCCCCCTCACCTCGTCATCTGCCTTGATGGCCCGCAGCTGCATCATCAGCTGGAAACGCAGCAGGTTATTGGTGCCGATGGGCTGCAGCTCCAGGAGCTTGCACAGAGCGACCAGCTGGGGGCGCTCAAGGTGCTCCAGAGTCAGCTCATCCTCAAACAGCTTGGAGAACTTCACTATGTCCTTTGTGGACGGCTGCTCTCCAGTGTGTCGTACCTTTTTAAATTAAAACAACAAAATAACAATAAAGACCCAACAGACAATAACAATAATGTTTATACATTGCTTCCAGGGCCAGAGTATTCTGTCTGACAGACACACTATTACACATCTCAGAATCAGGAACAGGTTATCTTGATGAGGCAACTGGTTGAAGATAAATAGAGAAATTAGCAGTCCCTAAAGCAGAGGCACAGTCTACAGGAAGAGCCACCAAATGAGCTGGTAAAAGATTAACCCTTCACCTTCTGGACGTAAGTGGAGAAGCGCTGTGTCTCATCATCCGTCAGAGCCTTGGCCTTGTTTCTGCGTGCCATCTCAGCGATGGTCTCCTGGAGGAACTTGGCCAGCTCCAACTTGGCTGCAAGACCCTTCTTCTGCTTCTCTTCCTAAAGACACAGAGTCCAGAGAGCCTGTGTTTAGTTGATGTCAATTATAACCTGGTGGGATAATACTGTGTCAACAGACGTACAATATACAAGTTGCAGGCACCCGTCGACATAGCGAGTGGGTTGGGTGGAAGTCAACATCCTGAATTTAGCATGGAAGCATGCAGGTGGAGTGAATGCATCATCATGAAAAACATATGCATTCAACAAAAATGATCTAGCACTGTATTTTGATTGTACAACCACTCAAAGTAAAAAGGTTTACATGTAATACAATTACAATAAATCGATTAATTTAGTTATGTTCAATTAAATATCAAAACCACATGTAGATCAGAGGAAGAGGTCTTAAAATGCTTGAGACTGACAAAATAAGCGAATGTTATCCCTTTCCCATCACAAATTACGTCTTGTATCTAGTCTGTATGGGTTTCCTGTCCATTTCTAGATGAAACGTTACCAACACTGGGTTCAATGAAACAGAGTGTTGGTTTTGCTTTCAAAAATAGGAAAGACGTCTCTAGTCCAGGGCCACTAGGAAATGTTTTTAAGGCCCTCACACCACGGCGATCCAACCCATGGAAAATTTGGTATTCAGGGAATACCAGTGCCACCATGACTCATAGTGGTCTTCTGCCACGTGAAACCATGCAAAGGAACACAGACAGGCTGGGCTTTTGGAGTAGGCAAAGCAAGATCGAGGACCGAGATGCTGAATGTACTACCAGACCCAACTTATCCTCTATAGGATCATTATCAACTTTATAGTAGGGCTGGGCGACACAAAGAAGATTTTTACCAAATACCCAATGTCATAATATATGACATTGTAGATTGGCTATTGGTGCAGTCACAAAATATTTACACCATGAGATTTTTGATAGTTGCTCAGTGATCAGTGACATGGATATAATGACTAAGAGGGTAATGGCAAATAATAGAACAGCCTGGCAAAAAAAAAATGTATTATTATTATTTTAATTATTTTTAATTATTATTATAATTAATATTATTATGATTCTTTAAAACCAGAAAAGACAACCCTTACGCTGCCTCATATCACGGTATTGATAGAATATCGATATATTGCCCAGCCCTACTCTAAAATCCTGATCAAATCATACAAGCAACAACATCAGCAGTCCCCTTGGACATAGGGTAAGAGTGTAACCTTGTGACGGGCTGGAGGGGGTCAAACATGTGTGGTTAGTCGTTACTGTGCAAGCGCGCAAATGTCAACTTGCCTTTTTGGACTCTGTTTCGAAAGTGGAGGGCAGCATCTCTGGAAAGAGCTTGAGGAAGACTGGCAGCAGAAACTCCATGAAGGGGACGATGATGAAGACAATGAAGGGGACCAAGCGGAACAGGTCTGCACAGGTCCTCAGAAGCTGTGGAGAAACAGAGACGTGAATAAAACAGAATATAATATATTAATATTAAGAACGATGAATACACGCCGGAAGCTAAATGCCTTGAGAGCTTCTTGGCTTCAGGATGGCCTTGATTGTTAGTGAAAAAAACAAACTGTCCCATCTGTTGATGATGCCGTTTTAACACGCACACAAAATGTAGCCACGGGCTCATCGCTAAACACTCACACTTGTCTATCCTTATTTGAGCATCTTTGTTGACTTGCATTTGTTCCCATTGTGGGGGCTGTGACAGTACAGTGACCTGAAATGGAACCAGATAGAGTTACAGTGTATGGACTAGACTGTCGAAGTGTCTCTGGGGTATCTCTATCGCTGCTGTCAATACCAGAGTCTTTCAGATTAAGACATTATTCAGTAAATAATCCTTATGGAGGTACGGCATACATCCTTTTAAGTCAATAAACACCACCTAAAACCGATTAAGATTTCCCGCTTGGCGTCATCACCGACAGATAAACAACAATTAGTTGAAACGGAGAAACGGAGCTGGTAATGCAAGAAGATTTGTGTCACACTCAGCAACTAACTTCTTCTGTGGTTCAACAATGACCTGTAGACTTGTTTATTCATGTTACTTTAAACTAGGTGGGGACAGTTGGTTTCTGATTAACTTGGCTAGTCGATACCCATAGGTATCGGCAGAAGAGGCCTTATCTCACATTGTGGCTTATTTTACAGATAGGCCTAAATTAAGAAATACTTTGATTGCCATTTATACACCAATTATTGTTATGTCTGCATTATATTAAAAAAAAACATCATCCTTCTTGCACTCAAGTGTGAAACAGTTCACAGGGTTCCACAGTACGGGGGCCGGATTGCTCAGGTCCAGTAAGAAGTTGGGTCGGGACAGAAAACTCAACTCACGGCCCCAATT
The DNA here is from genome assembly GCA_027704905.1 of Muraenolepis orangiensis. NCBI lineage: Eukaryota > Metazoa > Chordata > Actinopteri > Gadiformes > Muraenolepididae > Muraenolepis > Muraenolepis orangiensis. The sequence continues at coordinate 7,554,259 of CM051017.1, read as the reverse complement.
AGGCCAGTGCTTATAAAAATTAAGCATTAAAGATATACATTCAAATAAACCCTACAGTGCTGTACAGAGATGGCCGTCAGCATGGCAGAGATCTTGCTGTGTTCGAGGCGTTTGCAGTGAAGTGTTTTTGTGGTGTTCCAATACTGATAATCGCAACGTTGGTTCATCTTACCCTTCTCCTCTCCCTGCGTGTGAGAAGCTGCCCGTGCAGCAGCCTCCACACCGTCCGGCCCGCTATCGTGGTGTCGATTCCCAGCAACCGGAAGCCGTTGTAGTAGTGTTTAAGCTCGTCCAGAACTTTCTGATATAAGGTCTTTTTCACAGCCTTCTCCTGCGCCGGAGAGACAGCGGCCGGCACCGCTGCTGCTGCCGTGGCAGTTGCCGAATCCGTGGTAATGGGAGTCGGCGGTGGTTGGGATGGAGGGGAGGGCACGGCAGAGTCATTCCCTGACCCTGTAGAGACATCCTGTGCTGGGGCAGCGGAGGCTCTGGCGCTCTCCTGCCCCTGCTTGGTGTCCTGGAGCCAAGCGGTGGAGCCGTGCAGCGAGCGGGCCAGCAGCGCGGCGGTGGGAGTGCGATGAGGGACGAGGGCGTGGGAGCAGTGGGGGTAGGTCGAAAAGAGACGCCTCAGTGGACACCGCAGTGACGCGGGGCCGGGTGGGTCAACGTGGCGGTAGGCTTTAGATGGGAAAGCGGTGCAACTGTGCCGTATATATGAGCCTCTGGAAAGCAAAAAGAAGAAAAAAAAAGTGTTATTACTGAATAGGTCGGTTGATAACTTCTATATAAAAATACAGTGTGGTGAACAATACTAAGTTTCAGTCTGTTGCTGATTGGACACTTATCTGAACTAATGTCACTGTATGACAACTGTATGAGCAAAAGACAATATTTTGAAGCACTTCCTTACACCAAATTGAACATAATCTAAAACACTTATTTGCTACAACATTGGATTCACTTTACATCACAAATGACAATGCACAAAAATAATGCTATGCAAGTCCCAGGCCACCATGACAGCAAAATGTATGCTCTCTCCGGCGGTGGGTGTTGATACAGTGTGGCCAGACCAGGTCATGTACGCAGACATTACGTTGCATCATAGTGAACCTTGAAACCATTAATATCACCCCCCATAATAACAGACATACATTGCATTGGGTTAGTTTAGTTGAGTACCGTAGAAGCTTTTTAGTCGTATGACGTACCTCGATCTTGTGACTGCAAGGAGCACCTGTGAACTATACACAGCCATGGCAGCGACAGGTTATGTACGGTCTTCTGTGAAACAGATCGAAAGGTTTTTTTTTTATTCATGTGCAGACTTCACCACAAACATGAGCTTACCGGTATGTGCAAACGGCACACCTATAGCACGTGTGTGTTTAGGCAACCATTAACCCGGGGGGGGGGGGGGGGGTGCTGCATTACTTGTGTTATGTCACGACGCGTCCGCGTCACGTAAATAGAAAGAACACAAGCAGACGACGACCTGCGACACTTTCGTGTATGTGGCCGGCAAAACACTAAAACACGAATCTGTAATAACACAAACAAACAAACAGTCCAGCACCTAGTCAACATTAAACGCATCAAGGTTTAGTCAACACATTTTGCCAAAAATAGTACCTCAAATCACTCCCGATTCACTGCACGTCTGTATATGAACATTAAATATACGCGTTATTATATACGCGTGTATATGCGATTGGTTCTCGGTTCTCGCGTAACAAAGTCTTAACGAGTTAATATTCTGGTAGTTGTGTTCAGGGCTGAGCAGCAAACAGCCGAAAATGGAGGTCGGTTAATGACGAACCTCGGGCTCCAATGGCCAGGCTATGGCTGCCGACTGCGGGTTGTGAGGCCTCTTCGTAAGACGTCCACAAAACAGTCCATTCACCACCGACACTTCGACGTAAAAGCCTCGACGAATATCCCCACTGTTGTGATATTAAACCCATTTACAGTGACTCCAAAACGTGTTTTTAAAAAAACTCGCGTCGAAACTCGCTATTCCCACAACATCCTCCCGAACGGCGCAGCACTCGCCATTCCACTAAAAGGTCGCGTGCGTGGACGGTCGTGGACGCGCGCGAGGGAGGGAGGATCAGGCGAGTGACGTGACGTCGTCCCCAACAGCCAACCAGCGCGTCGATACGTCACACCGCATCTCCTTCGTCGTTGTATCTAAATATTTTAATTTGAATATGTACAACATCATCATGGCATATCATAGTATGCGTTCACATTATAATTGTTCTTGTTGTAAACTAGTATGGGGATTTATGTTCATCCGCAATGCAGCTTAATCTTCATTATATGCAACATAATTTCACGATATATATATATATGTGTGTATATACATATATTAAAATATATATTTTATGTGTATATACATATATTAAAATATATATTTTAGCTGCTATGCGCGCTCATTGCGTGTAATGTGGTGTATCACGAAGGGCATTCCCACGAGAACTACACATCCCGGTGTGCGCTCGTTGACCCCTCCACTCGAGCTCTCGCTGATCGCAGACCGACCAGGCCTCCAGCCAGGGCGCTTTTGTTACGTAGAGGAGGAGGAGGAATGAGGAAGAACTGGACTATCTGAAAGGGCCACACAGGGGTTGTGCATATTTATATATTTTTCCCAAACCGAGACTCTCTCACTCTCTCAGACGCCACCGCCAACAGATCCTCCAGGAAGAGCCAAGCGGTGGGATTGGGTAGCGACCATTCACCGTAACCCCCCCACCACCCTCACCGACCACCACCACCACCACCTCATCATCATCATCCAGGAGAAGCGATCAAGCCACACGGAGAGGGCCTGCGCACTATCACTGTCCCCCGTCGGTGTTGTGGTTTACGCCTGATACATATTGTACAAGGAAGAGCTCCCTGCTGCATGTGTTGAGAATGGGACACGCTGAAGGTATCGACGATATGCTTTTATTTCCCTGCACTCCGACGACTCTCTGCGCGTCTTGTGTGTCGCTTCTGGTGTTGTTTTTTTTGGTCAACGATTCAAACGGGTGCATTAATGATAATATAGTAAATCCTGCGTTGTACACGTCGTGGCTTTATGTACTGGCGTGTTTTGCCGAGCAAGAGATGGGGGGGGGGGTACTATCACAGCAGAGACAATTTGATTTAAAGGGGATATAGGCAGCCATATTGGCAACAATATAGCATAGCAAACGTTAGCTCCCTTTCATCTCGTTGGGTCTCGTATTACTATCAAAGATACATCGCGAAGCACTTCGACACGTAACCAAGTGCACAAGCAATCACCGCATCACCATTTTAAACGCACCGCAACATATGCGGGGGGGAATGTTATTAAATGTTTTTGTGCAAAAACGATCTCGATCATGGATGGCGGTAGCAGTGGGCTAGCCTGTAACATCGCAGTATAAAATCATTCCGTGCAACATTTTGACTGTTGGGTTATCGCACGGTCGCTGCAAGGATCCAAACCTTTACCACTGTCACTTCAGATTGTAATGTTTCACATGCAGGTCGAGGGTAGCACGCATAGCTGACACCTTTTAGGATATGTTTACGTTCCCGTTATTCGACGTGAGGACGGCGACGCGGCGATCCGTTCATATAGTACACCGTAATTACATCACATTTAACGAACTCTTGTGTAATGTAACTTGTCACAATAGGAATATGCACAATTGGACTTGGTCTATTTGAAGAACAAAAAAACACTCTTAATAATTTATTAATCTGGACATGAGACTGGAATACTAAATTACCATACTGTTAAACAAGATTTTCTTTCTTCCACCACAATTATGAGCTATCCATCACACACTTGTGTATCTGGTTGTTAATGTGTTGATAGCGTGATGTGAAATTCTCCTGGGACATATTTTTGTGCGTAGCTTATGACAGCATCGTTATAAACTGAGCACCTATTCATCCAAAGTCTTTTCACCTGTAAATTCTGTAATTTCTCTTTTTTCAGGTCCAGTCAGAGAAAAAGACAGTTAAGGATGCAGGAGCACAACAATGGATTTCTCCTTTTCTTTCATGCAAGGGATCATGGGAAATACAATTCAGCAACCCCCTCAACTAATTGACTCAGCCAACATCCGACAGGAGGGCCCCTATGACACCGGTAGTGACCCGGGTGAGGATGGAGGTCCCTCCTATGATGCTGCCCTGGAGTTCTCCTACCCCCCGTCGGCTTCAGAGGACATACCCCAGGTGTCCAACGGTTACCCCCCTGGCCTGGGCATGTTTGAGCCCCAGACCAAGTTCTCCATGTACTCCCAGTTCCCTAATGGCTCGGCCAACGGCTACGGAGCCATTAGGGGCTATGGGGAGCACGGCCTCATGCCAGGGGAGGGGACAGTGCTGAGGGGCCCCGGGCTCCAAGAGAGGCCACTGTCTCCGGTGTCCCCGCCGTTGCCCACGCATCACCCGCACCTCCTGCACCACTCCCACCACCCCCACACACTGCCGTACCACTCCGGCCTCCCACATCTCCAAGCTCACGCTCATCCACACACACACACTCAGACCCTGTTACCGCTTCCACAACAGCATCACCTGTCCCATACCCCTCACATCATGACCCACACGCTCCCGCCGCCACCGCCGTTGCTCCTGCCCCCCTCCAGTCCCCCCCCCTCCTTGGTGGACGGTGCCCTATCGTGCCAAGCCCACCGCACTCAGTCGACGGCACACAGCGGGGTGCTGAAGAAGACTAACTCCCCAGAGATCAAGCTGAAGATCATCAAGACGTATCAGAACGGCAAGGAGCTGTTTGAGTCTGCGCTGTGCGGGGATCTACTGCAGGAGTTACAGGTAGGGTTAGGGATAGTTTTTTTTTTCTCGATCATTCCGATTTAAATGGGGAGGTGTGTTGTCTTACGTGAATGGTTTGTTTTCCCCTTTCTTTCTCCCTGGCCATCTACAGGAGGAGACGCAGAAAGACCAGGCGACACAAATGCAGCGCAGGAACGAGAGGAAGAAGGAGAAGAGGAAAAAGAGTGCCAGGCTGCAGGTACACGTCCAGGAAGAGGGGTTGGACTCCGTCCAGCCGCATGAAAGTTCCACCGGCCAGACAGAGACGGAGACTGAGACTGAGACGGAGGCCCAGGTCCAGCCAACAGAACTGCTCCTGGCGCAGACGGAGAGGCCTCAGAAGACCGTTATCAAAGCTGAGGCAAAGACACCGAAGGTAAGTGTAGCTCAAATGGCTCATGAATGTTTCAATACATGCTAGCAAATGTATTCCATGTTATTACTGAGGTTATTATTGTTTAACACCTCCTTTTTAGGTTCCAAAGGTCCATCATCCCTCTGTCATTCAAGAGACAGGGTTCTGTAAAGAGTTTGTCATTGGGGATTTGGTCTGGTCCAAGGTGGGCACCTACCCCTGGTGGCCCTGCATGGTCTCCTCAGATCCCCAGATGAAAGTACACACGCGCATCAACACCAGAGGTAACGCACCACACATTTACACACAAACACACCTGAGAATACCTTTTATGTTACAACCTTACACAAGCCAGCAGTAGCACCCTATGGCCCTTTGTGGGTATACCTGATATGTTTCAGGCAAATGAATGGCACCTCAAGACTTGAAAGCAGTGCATGTGCAGTCTGTTTACCTTTCTCTATTTTATTAACAAGCAACAGAACTCCCTCCCAGAGGCAGCCTTTATTATTGCAGGCGATTTAAATCATGCCAACTTAAAGACTGTGCGCCCCAAATGTTACCAACATGTCTCCTGTTCTACAAGAGGAGACAGAACATTAGACCATGTTTACACCAACAAGGCTGATGCTTACAAAGCCATCCCCCTCCCCCATCTTGGGAAGAGTGATCATGTCTCTTTGTTCATGCTGCCTAGGTACACACCACTCATCAAGCGTGTGAAGCCCACCATTAGGACAGTCAAAGTGTGGCCTGAGGGAGCAGACTCTTAAGTTGCAGAACCGATGCACACGGATTGGAGCCTGTTTGCCTCCCAGTCTACCCTAGACTCCCACACCGACATCGACTCCTACGCCTCCTCTGTTATGGATTACATCAACTCCAGCATTGACACTGTCACCACCCTCAAACAGATAACAACATTCCCCAACCAGAAGCCGTGGATGAACAGAGAGGTCCGCCTACTCCTAAAGGCACGTGACGCTGCTTTTAGGTCGGGCGATGCACTGGCATACTGTTTAGCCAGGGCTAATCTGAAAAAGGGCATCCAGCAGGCCAAGCTCAAACACAAGCGAAGGGTTGAAGACCACTTCAACAATTCCGATCCCCGACGCATGTGGCAGGGCATCCAGGCCATCACAGATTATAAACCCTCCAACAACTCCCCCCCCCAACCACTGACTTATCCCTCCCTGACAAACTCAATATTTTTTTTGCTCGCTACAACCAGAACAACCCCCAACTGCCCACCAGGGCTACTCTCCCCGTTGACCACCAACCCCTCACCCTATCCCCCACAGACGTGCGTGGAGCACTGAGCAGAACAAATGCGCATAAGGCAGCTGGTCCTGATGGCATCCCCGGTCGCGTGCTCAGGAACTGTGCTGAGCAGCTGACCGAGGTCCTTACTGACATTTTGAACTTGTCACTAGCTCAGGCAGTTGTCTCCGTGTGCTTTAAAACCACCTCCATTGTGTCAGTGCCAAAACACGCCTCTGCAGCGAGCCTCAACGACTTCCGCCCTGTTGCACTCACCCCCATCATCATGAAGTGCTTCGAGATGCTGGTCCTGGCTCACCTCAAATCTGACCTGTCACCCTCACTGGATAAATACCAATTTGCCTACCATGAGAACAGGAGCATGGAGGACGCCATTTCCTCAGCTCTTCACTCCGCTCTCTCCCACCTGGATGAGAATGAGAATGCTGTTCATAGACTTCAGCTCAGCATTTAACACCATCATCCCCTCCAAACTAATCTTCAAACTTGGTGACCTCATGAAAACCAAGAACCTTGACAACCTTGACCCCTCAGTTTGTAACTGGTTACTAGACTTCCTAACCAACAGACCCCAGTCAGTCAGGTTAGACCATCTCACCACCTCCACCCTCACCCTAAACACCGGCGTTCCACAAGGCTGTGTGCTGAGCCCTCTCCTCTACTTCCTCTTTTACCAGTGTGCTATTGAAAGCATCCTCACCAACTGTATCACAGTGTGGTACGGCAACTGCACTGTCTCCGACCGGAAAGCGCTGCAGAGGGTGGTGAAAACCGCTTTCAATAATAGCATAACCCTGATCACTACCTGTTAAATTCTCACTTACCTGTATATCCATACACCTATTATTATGCTCATCACATTTATACCTAGACTGTCTTTTAACCTGTACATTTAAACTGTAAATTATATTATATTACCATGCACTTTACTGAAACATTTGCACTCTGGTTAGATGCTAAATCATTTTTGCTGTACTGTACTACTGCTACTGCTAGCTACTGCTGTACAATGACAATACATTTGAATCTTATCTAATCGAAATCTAATCTATTCCTCATGCAGGGCACAGGGAGTATCATGTGCAATTCTTTGGAAGTGTGGCTGAGCGAGCATGGATTCACGAGAAGAGGATAGTGATGTACCAGGGGGAACACCAGTTTGAAGAACTACAGGCCGAGACACTCCGGAAAACCACAAACCTGGCAGAGAAACACAAGGTAAATCCAGTTACTAGCTATCCAGTTATTTTTTGGGGGTTTTGTTTATGAATAAATAATATAATAATAATTTGTCAGGAAAACAAATGAATGATTGTTCCAGTAAATTCAAGATGATTTTATTTGCCATATGGAATGAACAATGGAATGCTTAATCCCCATTCACTCCCGCAGTATAAATGTCCTACAATTAAACACTATATACTATACACTATACTATGTACTATACTATAACAATACTGAACACAATGGATAAAAATAACAATAAGAACAATAAAGTGACTGATGTTTTTCGCCGTCCTCACGACCCCCTGGATAGCTTTCTTGTCCAGAGGGTCGTGAATTGTCAATGCAAATGGTTCAAAACCTGGATAGGCTCAACAACTGTGGCGCATGGTACCACACAACAGTGAGATGTGTCTGTTTTGTGAATGTGTTTCGACATGATATGATGAGATATGATTTTGCTTCTGCTCAGCTGACGAAGCCCATCCCCCAGAGAGAGCGTGCTCAGTGGGAGGTGGGCGTGGGCCATGCCGAGGACGCCTTTGTGATGACTAAGCAGGAGCGCATCGACAACTACACATTCATCTACGTCGACCCCGACCCAAACCAGCCCCCGCCCGCCAAGAAGCCCCCCCCGCCCAGAGCGGAGAAGCGAACCCAGCGCTCCGCCTCGGCCAGTAAGAAGGAGGAGGGCGGAATCGCCTCGTCCGACGGAGAGCAGCAGCAGCCGCCGCCGCAGCAGCAGCCGCAGCAGCAGCCGCAGCAGCCGCGCAGGCAGCTGCCTCGCCGCCAGTGTAGCATTCAGAACGCCAACGACGGCACCAACCCCCAGGCCACGGATGGGGAGCGGGGGAGCAAAAGAGGGGATCCCAGCCAGGCAGGCTCCCCCGTCCCGGACGGCGCCTCGGAGGCCGGGGTCCGGCAGGAGTCCCCTCCCCCGGTCAGAGCCTGGAAGACGGCCGCGGCCAGGAAGCTTCTGCCGCTCTCCATCACCATGAAGAAGCTGAACGTGGAGATCAGGAAGTGTGACTGGCCTCTCCTGCAGAGAAAGGTGGTTCCCTCACCCAAACGGGAGCGGGAGGAAGAAGAGGAGAAGGAGGAGCGAGTGGAGGGAGAGGTCCGACAGCCCGACCTGGGATACTGTTCACCGGAGGTGCGTGTGAAAGGGGCAAGTTTTTTTTATTCTTTGCATTCTTAGCAAGTTTGGTCGCCCCCCCCCCCGCCCCAACAAACACTTAATCACAGAGCCAAAGTCCACTTTTATTTTCTTTTGTTTTCAAAGCAAAAGACAAAGCCATGAATGAATCATCTACTAGTACAAATAGTGTCATCATCTACAGTACTAGTAGTGTTTTTAAGCCCCAGTTTTTGATTAAAAAAGAGCCACCCTTAACCTTTATCGTGTGACTTAATGAACACTGTTACCAAGTATCCTTGACCATTAGTCTCTTAAATTTTCCTCTGTTCATTTGACTTAACTTACGTAATCAGTTTAAGAACAGACATAATCCTGTTAGACATGGCGTGATATGATCACCAATCTTTTTCCCACAGCAGCCTTTACTGAAGTGTTGGATGTTTCCTTAGCAGGACTGTGGTGCTAAACCTGAACCTAGCCCCGAGGAAGAAGAAGAGGAGGAAGAGGCTGATGAGGCAGAGGAGGACAGGGAAGAGAGGAGGGGCTCCCCTGCCAGTCAAAGGAGCGAGGAGGGAGGGATGCATCCTACCTCCTCTCCTGGCTCACATCACAGCAGTCCGCCAGGTATCAAACGATAAAAAGCATGTTGTATTTGATTGATGATGAAAAGTCATATAGTCACTCACATCTTGCAGATGTTTTGTTTTTTTGTTGGGAGAATAATAATGGCGTCATTGTTAAATGTATTATTGAGTGTATTTCTTATTTTTGTACATGTTATTAGATTCAAGATTTTTATTTGCCATATGCAACAAGTACAATGGAATGCTTACTCCCAATCCCTTTAGTCATGTTGCCCCAAGTACACACCTGTAGCTTCTGTGTAGCACAGGAAATAGATTCAGCAAGGGTTCCGAGACCCCTTGATTGACACTTGAGAAACCCCCTGGAAACCTCAACAGCAACTCTTTGAAGTATCTCTTCAAAAAAAGATTTGTCACTTGCAGCTGTCACTAAAGATGTCTTTAAAAGCATACCATGTCCAGTATTCATTATTCAAATTGCAAAACATTACATTCACAAATGTAAATAGGCATACAGAACAATATTGTTGGTTCCTCTTATATTTCCATTGAATACCACACTTTCTGGTTTCTGGTATGGCCGTCTTTTATGAAGAGGGGGGGGGGGTTTCAAATCCGTAAACTAAATGTTTAGAAAGCAGAACATGTTGGTGTCCGAGAAGCTTAACCCTTTCTTGGAAGCGGCCGCCATCAACCGCTGCCAAGACGGAGCTCCACACATCACCCCACGCGTGTCCCTTAGGCCTGATGTCAAAGTGCCTCGGAGAAGACACTTTGACGTCACCAAAAGAACGCAACTTGAGTTCGGTGTGGAGTAGAGTAGTAACCGACAAAAGTTAGGAAAGGTGATACCAGAAATGATTTCTGGTAACTGCTATTGTATCTGACTTGTATTGGCTGGGATCAAATACAAACTCATTAAACAAACATTTAACCTGGTATTGTATCTGACGGGTATTGTATGGGCTCAAGTATGAAGTCATTCAACAAACATTTAGCCATAAACAAAGAACTGGATCATCATCATCATCTATCATCCATGAAGACTTCAACAGTGAGTGAAACATTAGAAATGTGTTTAACGGCTTGTAACCAGTGACATAGTGGTCAAACATGGCCCACTTTAATGCCAATGAGTGATTGAGCATTACTGAGTGGTAATGTCACCAATCAACGCCTCCTCTGTATTCTTGGGTCAAGGGAGAATACATTGTCTTGTGAAATTAAATTTATTAAAAAAAATATATACATTTTGGGTGGAATATGAAACCAAGTGAGTTCTCAAGAAGACGCGCACAGTAGTGTTCAGATATTCACGAGGAGCCTTTGTTTCACGTAGTTCTCTTTTTAGGTTCTCAAGAGAGGAAGCAGCAGAGACGCTCCATCCGGAGCCGGTCTGAGTCGGAGCGAGGCAGCGATCCGGTCCCCAAGAAGAAAACCAAAAAAGAGCAGGTACCAGTGATGAACGAATACAGACAAAGTGAAGCTTCAATCATTTACATTTACATTTAGGGCATTTTTATCGTCGTTTTTATCCAAAGCGACTTACAAGGAGTACATTAGTTGAAGCAGACAATAGCATAACGCTGAGGTACGTGAACATAAAAAGAGAGCAGTTCACAAGCATTCATATTAACAAGATGAATAACACAATGTCGTACTGCCAGGTCACCTGCTTAAGTAGCTGTGATAAGAGCGTGTTATCAACATTAAGGATATACACTTTGCTAGAATATACAACATGCTAAGAGCTATTAATGTCAGGACTTAAGCAAGTTAGGGGTTCACAAAGGAGAGCTGGCTTATTTTGTTGCTATAGAACTTCTAACAGACTATACAACTTTATGTAAATTGTAAGTCCCTAGACCAAATTATTATTGCAATATTGACAAGATATCAGGAGTCTGTAGCCTAAATGTAAACGGGCATTAGTATGCTAAAGTTGTCAACTGTTAGTCAATCATGTCTAGGGAAACTGATTAACAGCCCCACTGATGGCAAAATAAAATACACTGAGTGTATGTTACTTGTTTTTTGTCTAAATTATTCATTTAAATACAGATGTATGTGTTATAAACATCAAATTAATATATAATAAGGACAACATGCAACCCATACTCGACTTGCACCCAATAGAGCAACTGTTAGTCACTACTACTTCTACCAATAAAAAAATAAAACAAATCTCTTGTGTTTATCCCGAAAACAGGCTGAGCTTGCTCCCGAGACTACGTTGAGAACGGGCTCCCAAAAAGGTACGTACACGTATATTGTCTAGCGAATAACCGGCGCGGTTCGCTGTGATTGGTCAAGATGCCGGCGTGCACAGGCGCGGTGTCTCTACGCTCTCCCCTTCTCCTTCCACTTTTTATGTTTTATGTGTTTTTGTTTCCGTGTCTGTTCGCTAACGCTACATCTAGTAGCTATGTCAAGAATGCGTGTCCATGTACTTGAGCTGAGCGTGTGGTAAGGCAAACCCAACACACAACCGCCAAGACTTTTTGGACAGTTTCTACCCCAGTGCCATACGAGGATTGAACACTGTCACACACTGACTGTTCTGTGTAGTACTGTATTGAACACTGACACTGACTATTCTGTGTAACTACAATACTGTATTAAACACTGACTGTTCTGTTTAACTGCAATACTGTATTGCATCAATACTGCTACAATATACTACCAAGTTACTTTGCGGCAGGATAGCTCAGTCTGTTTGGGACTTGGCTTGGGAACCGGAAGGTCGCCGGTTCAAGTCCCCGAAAAACCTGGGCACTACCGGTGCCCAGACAAGGCACCAGACACCTACACTGCTCCCGGGCACTATATATAAAATAGCTGCCCACTGCTCCTATTACTAGGATGGGTTAAATGCAGAGAAACAAATTGCACTGTGTACATGTATGTGATTAATAAAGAGGATTCAATCCTCCATATTTAGATGGTACATCACAATGCACTTTTTGTATGGAAATACTTTTCGAATTTGCAATAATGTGGATTAAGGGCCAACGATCGCGTTAGCCCTTAATCCACATTAGTGCAAATGTGTGTGTGTGTGTGTATATAATGTATATATACAGTATACCTTTGCAAGAGTGTCTTGAGGATTGCTAGACCACTTTGTTGTACTCATCTTGTACAATGACAATAAAGACATTCTGATTCTGATTCTGACCAGGAGCGAGCGAAATCTCAGACGCCTGCAAGCCTTTGAAGAAGCGCAGCCGTGCCTCCACAGACGTGGAGATGGCCTCGTCTCAGTACAGAGACACCTCGGACTCAGACTCCAGAGGCCTCAACGACCCCCAGGTTGGCTTTACACCTTGGCACTTATAAATCCTCTTTTCCCAAATATGTAAATATGTGCATTTTTTGTACATTTTCAAATTCTTGTAAATTATTGAACTTCACTTGCACATCATCGGAGCTGGTGATAACACTTCACTGTACGTTGTACACTGCACCTTATACATGTGACAAATAAACCACATCTGAAAATCGGAATCCTGTTCCTTCTTCCAAAACATCCAAAAATGACCCACGTAGCCTCACACACACACACACACGGATGATCTCTCGCCGTCTCTCCGCAGGGCTTATTTGGGAAGGGTCTGGATAGTCCCGCGGCGGCGGACGCCGACGCTTCGGACACGCAGTCGGTGGACTCGAACATGTCCCAGCAGACCGGCGCCTCGGGGAATAAGGACACCGTGTGCCAGGTGAGCGGTTCACTTCAGCTCCTAATGTCGTAGCGCGGTGCCGTCAAATGTGTTCTTGACCTTGGTGTGTGTGTGTGTGTGTGTGTGTAGATCTGTGAGCTATACGGCGAGGGTTTGGTGGTCTGCGAGGGAGACTGCAGCAGACATTTTCACCTCGAGTGTCTCGGCGTCACGTCCCTCGTGGACAACAAGTTCACCTGCTCGGAGTGTAAGAATGGTGAGAGATCCCCGGGCCCCTTGTTTCCATCTTATCTACGACTATGGTATGCCCCCACGTGATCCTCAATACGTCTATCTCTCTCTCTCTCTCTCTTCTCACTTTATCTCTCCCTCCAAGGAAATCATTCATGCTTTAGCTGTAAACTGTCAGGGCAGGAAGTGGCCCGCTGCTCCACAGCGGGATGTGGCTGCTTCTACCACCAGGAGTGTGTGCGCAAACTCCCAGGCGCCAGCAGTGTTGCGGGCGGAGGTTTCTGCTGCCCACAGCACACCTGCTTCACCTGTTGCCTGGAGAGAGACCTGCAAAGAGCCAGCAAAGGTAGAGCAGCAACAATTGACCTCACCTCAGGGGAATGCCAATACCAACCACTGCTGCATAAGCTCATGGCGTTAGTGGCCTTTACGGTTGAGCTAATATAAGCGAGAGTAGGGCTATTCGATATGGAAATAAATTATCACTATAATTATGAATGGAATTTTAATGTATGGTGTCTGAATGAAACTAGTGTTCTTCTCTCACCAATGTTTCAAACCTCATATTTGATTATTTCAATATTCTTATTGTAATTCATTCCTACGACAAAACTGGCCATCCCGATAAGTCGACATCTTGACTTTGTGACAATACACCATTCACCAGGACGAGGAGTGAAGTGATGCTATTGAATTATTGCCCAGCCCTCCGCTGTCGCATGTTGAGCTTGTGTGAAGTGCATGGGAAGGAAAAACATTGAGTAGTACAACTCGAGAAAAGCAATAGCATGCAAGCAATGGCAAGAGCGTGTGAGAGCACAGCTGGAGAAGAACTCTTGGAACTGTGTTCATTGGTGGTGATGATGACGAAGCCCATCTCTCCCTCCCACCAGGCCGTATGATGCGTTGTATCCGCTGTCCGGTGGCGTACCACGCCGGCGACAGCTGTGTGGCGGCGGGCAGTGTGGGCCTCACGCCCCACCTCATAGTCTGCAGCGGCCACGCGGCCGCCAAGCGGAACGGCCTGCCCTCCTCTCCCGTCAACGTGGGCTGGTGTTTCCTGTGTGCCCGAGGTAACCCACGCACACGCCCCCACTGCACATCCCCCCCCAGCCCCCCCGGCTCCACGCCCAAAAACAACGGTCCAATGTAAACGCACACACACTTGCGATTGATTTTGATAATCTGGGAAGATTGAAGTGGAGCTGAGATGAAGGGGTTTGGCAGGGGCGGGGTTCTCTATTATGGCCTTGATTAATGGGAGACCCAGTAACACACAGCTGCTTTAATCCAATCCTCTCGCCTGTAAACTAACTCTCTGTGAGGGGCGTTGACTCTCCTGTTCGACGATCCTCCTATGATGGACTCAGAAAACCAAAAAGGGACTCAACCACTGCGTTTATCCTAGCGATTAGGACAGTTTCTGCAACCGCCCTGTGGCGCTTCATAACCGATGGATAAGTAAACATTGAGGGCTTACTTATTGTGTGTGTTTAGGAACCCATTTGATGTATAACACAATACGTTACATGTAACAAGCAGCATTGTTGTTGTGCTATGTCACATTTGTGTTCCGTGGTTCTACTAACGTACCAGATGATCAGGGAGCCCCATTTGAATAGCTGGTGTATTGACTGGGTCTCCCATTGTCCTGGCAACGATCTCAGTCGTGAAAATGAAAAAATGGTTGATTTGTATTTAGTTGCACTCAAACATAATACTATGTAGAGTGCACGGTATAGAGTCTTTTTTTGAGGGGGGGGGGGGGGAAGGGGTTACTTGTTTTTAATCTAACAATACGTGTGTTAGTGTTTTGTCTCTCTCGCTCTCTCTATCTCTGTCTCTCTCTCTCTCTCTCATATCTATTCTGTGAAATCTTGGCTACCATAGTTTGATTTATTTTTCGGCTCACCCCCGTCTCTTCCTGTGTGTCTTGTGTAGGGCAGTTAGTGCAGGACCTTACTGACAACATATTAAGTTCATATGCCTTTAAGTCCCACTACCTTCTGACTGAGTCAAATCGCGCTGAGTTGAAATTACCTATGATTCCCTCTCCTTCGTCAGCTACCAAAAAGAATGTTGGGAAAGGTAACGGAACATTTTTTTCCCTTTCTCCTTCTCTCCCCCACTGGTTTGTGTTTGTGCTCATGCCTGCTCACACTTTGTTTCCTTTGGATTTATCCCCTTTGCTGCTCCTGTTTCATTTCAATGCCTCGAGGTGCCTCGTCACTTAACTATCTGGCGCTACTACGGCTTGTGTCTCCCGCCAAATCGCTGCGAAATAACTTGAGGCTGATTTCTTTCTTTTTTTTTTTTCCCCTTGACCTTCTAACCCGTTTGTGTTGATATGACCTTGTGTTTGAGTCGGAGCGGCTGTGCTGTGGTAATGAATTAATGAGGAGGGGTGTATGTAAATACATGGTGGTGGTGGTGGTGGTGGTGGTGGTGGTGGTGGTGGTGGTTTGCATTTGGATGGCAGGTCCTGCTTAATTGGCCGAATAGTTTTTTTGTTTTTGCAGCAATCAACCACAATATTCATGACTTTTTTAAGCTTTATGATTATTGGTATTATGTAGTATACTTTTTTGACTTATGGAAAAGCTTAATGATTATTTGTAGTATAGTAGTATATATTTTATTTTAATAATGTTGCATAGTTTAATACGTTGAATGTCTTACTGAGTAACTACTCTTTTCTTTGTGAGGAAACACAATGAGACTAGACTATGAACTATGAAAGCAACTGCCAGCCCCCTGTTTTGTTGCATTGTTGAGGCTGATAACTGCAGGTTATTACTGGTCCGGTCTTTAGTGTATGGTGTTAAATGCTGCAGGACGAATGCTACTTCTTCTGCTTCTTGCATTGCTTACATTTTAGAGGGTCTTGCTACTGTCTGTCATGCATACCGCAAATAAGTTTGATTTTTGACTGAAATTACCTGGGGGGACATCTCTGTCCTTTCCATGTCTTGAAGCCATGACCTCTCTTGGATGGAATACACACTGCCTGATCACAACCCACAAGTGTGAAGTCAACCTTCACTCCCCCCAAATGCACATTAGTGAAATTGAGCCATCCAGTGTTGCAATATAAGTTTATTTTATTTCTTTTTTTCAAAAAGAAATAATTACTTTTTTGGATAATGGATTGTTTTTAAATGTGATTCCATACAAGCTGGTCCATGCAGGGTCTATGTTGCTGGTCTATGGGAAAAGCTGCTTTACTGTGCGGCATGGCAGCTTTTTCCAAAATACTTATTTTGAACGCAACTCTTACTGATTCCTGGTTAACCTGCTTCAATCCTGTGCTATTGCATGTACTGACTGTTGACCCATATTGGTTCACACTCTGAATCACATTTGGTTGTTGTCCATATCCTCGGCCTCCGAGAACAAACACGCAAACGTGGCCTTTTCATTTGTTTTACACATGTAGACCTTTTGTACCTTTTATTCCATAAAATATTTTTTTACAATAGATAATAATAACATTTTCACAATACTCAATTGAATATCTTATTGAGGAACTGTTATAAAGCCTATAATTTGTTTTTATGTCCGTAAATGAGATTCAGAGTATGGCCTTTATGTTTTTAAGGTTCAGTGTCTAATCCTATGCCGCTCCTCTCTGTGCACACTAATTCCCCACAATGCACGTACACACTCAGGAGGCAAGTTGCTGTGCTGCGACTCGTGCCCCGCCTCCTTCCACCCTGAGTGTCTGGAGGTGGAGATGCCCGAGGGGCCTTGGTCCTGCAGCGACTGTCGGGTGGGGAAGAAGCCACGCTACAAACAGATTGTTTGGGTCAAGCTGGGGAACTACAGGTGAGCTGGACATGGGGTATTACAATAATATACTACAATAATGCTTGCGCAAAATCGCAATATGAAGTACATGACACAACAAGATCGAGAAATAAAATGAGTTTATTATAGAAATGCAGAAATCTGAGTGGGGGGGTAACCCTGTTGGAATCCTAGTTGTTCAGGTGACCAGAAGGCCTTTAGGCATGCAGGAGTGCACTGTAACACTGTTTACTGCACATGATCCAAGATCCAGAACAACCACACAATAGCCTGTGGCACAGGCAAAGTTATTGTTTTCTTCTTCATATGGAGTACCCCTGCATTTCTGCTGGATCCCTTCCCCCTGGTCCTGTTCTTCTTTGTGAGCTCCTCAAACCTCTACATTTTCTCCATTGGGTGGTTTTGTCTGTGCTCCACAGGTGGTGGCCGGCGGAGATCTGTAACCCCCGCCTGGTGCCGTCCAACATCCAGAGCCTCCGCCATGACATCGGCCACTTCCCTGTCTTCTTCTTTGGTTCCCACGACTACTACTGGATCAACCAGGGCCGGGTTTTCCCGTATGTGGAGAACGACAAGAACTTTGCGTCGGGCCAGATAAATGTCAACAAGACCTTCAAGAAAGGTGTGTGTGTGTGTGTGTGTGTGTGTGTGTGTGTGTGTGTGTGTGTGTGTGTGTGTGTGTGTGTGTGTGTGTGTGTGTGTGTGTGTGTGTGTGTGTGTGTGTGTGTGTGTGTGTGTGTGTGTGTGTGTGTGTGTTATTGAGCTTGTTTCTCTTGTTGCAGCGCTGGAAGAAGCCGCTCGGCGTTTCCAGGAGCTCAAGGCCCAGAGGGAGAGCAGGGAGGCTCTGGAGCAGGAGCGCAACTCGCGCAAACCTCCGCCCTACAAATTCATCAAGGTAACGTCACCTGGGTGTGCGTGGAGCCGGTTTTAGTTTTGTAGCCCTTGATCACGGTTACTTACTTTATGAGCCCACATCTTACAACACACTGCCTATATTATGAAGCATCCTTTAAGTTGATTATTGGACTATACAGGGTTCCTGTGGATCCTTAAAGTGCCTTAAGAGCTTAAGGCATTCATTGGTATGGAAATGTCTTGTATCATTCTTCAAAACGCTGTTTTGTCCCCAACACTAAGTAATTGTAATTGTAAAGTTGGTCGAATAACAACATAGGTGAGGTCATTAAGGAGAACGCCATAGCAGCCACCCTAGCCACTACAGGATGCCACCTGTGTGCCAATGTGTTTTGTTGTTGGTTCCCGGGTTGCAGTCCAACAAGCCCGTGGGGAAGGCGCAGGTCCACGTGGCTGACCTCTCGGAAATCCCACGATGCAACTGCAGGCCCGCGGACGAGCATCCCTGCAACGTGGACTCCCAATGCCTCAACCGCATGCTGCAGTACGAGTGCCATCCCCAGGTCTGTGTGGTTCTGCCTCATTCACCTAGTGGCCACCTGCGTTCTAAGTACTACCTCTGAACAGACTACTAGGTGGTGCAGTCCACTGGGTCGGCTCGTACAGTTGATATGTCGATCACACAGCTGCTACGCCCTTGTTCAGCAGCCTGATGGCCTGACTGTGGAAGCTATCTCGGAGTCTGAGCTCTTTACTGATGTGGTTGTCGTTTCTCTGGCCGCTATGACAGGTGTGTCCGGCCGGGGAGAACTGTGAGAACCAGTGCTTCTCCAAGCATCTGTGTGCAGAGACGGAGGTGTTCAAGACGGAGGGCCGCGGCTGGGGGCTGCGGACCACTCAGGCTCTCAGGAAGGTGAGCGTCCTCCCCAGCCCCTCCCCTCTGACGGGGATGGGGGAACAAAGTGTGTGTGTGTGTGTGTGTGTGTGTGTGTGTGTGTGTGTGTGTGTGTGTGTGTGTGTGTGTGTGTGTGTGTGTGTGTGTGTGTGTGTGTGTGTGTGTGTGTGTGTGTGTGTGTGTGTGTGTGTGTGTGTGTGTGTGTGTGTGTGTGTGTACTGTTTCATGTTTAGTATGTCTAAATAAGGCTTTCAAGCTGTCAGTTTCCCTGGTAACCCACGATTGGATAACGCTGTCGTTAATATATTTTCCACTGGTCTGTTGGAGACAACGGTCATCATTTTTATAAAAACGTTTTTTTTGGTTTTTTCGATGATTCATTTTCCATTGCAAAAATGAACAAAGTTCATCAACATTTCAAGTCCTTTTCTATCTCTTAGGCAAGCCAGGTTAATAAAAAATCAAGCATAGAAACTTTTATTGACGTTATTTTCCTCAGGGTGACTTTGTGACCGAATATGTGGGCGAGGTGATCGACGCCGAGGAGTGCCAGCAACGAATCAAACACGCCCACGAAAACCACGCCACCGACTTCTACATGCTGACACTCACCAAGGTAACCCTGTGGAGACCACACGCGACTATGTGAAAATAAGTCGTACCGTAGACCGCTTTAAAGCTCCTCCCTGTTCTTCTTCTACCTAGGATCGAGTCATCGACGCAGGGCCCAGAGGAAACTCCTCACGCTTCGTGAACCACAGCTGCAGCCCCAACTGTGAGACCCAGAAGTGGACAGTGAACGGGGACGTGTGCATCGGGATCTTCACCCTCTGCGACGTCGACGCGGGTGAGTGGACCCGAGTGACAATCCAAATAAGTTTAAGGTTTATCTCACTCTGGAACTCACACGCAATTACATTTCGCAAACGATTGACACATACACACCTTAATCAACCACCTCTACTGTATTCAAACCCCTGCCTGGTTAGAAAATCAGTTTGATGCTAGTGCTTCCTCTGCTCTCTTTCCACTCTCTCTCTCACTCCCTCAGGCACGGAGTTGACTTTCAACTACAACATGTACTGTGTGGGCAACAGAAGGACCTCCTGCCACTGCGGGGCAGACAACTGCTCCGGGTTCCTCGGGGTGCAACCCACGGTGAGAGAGAGAGAGGGCGAGGGAGAGAGAGCTTGCCTTCAACACCACCAACATGTTTCAGTGTCTGCAGCAGCCCGCTTTAACGGCTGATGATTATCCTGTTTGTTTAACCAGAGCACCGTGGTCATGGAGAAGGAGAAGGCCAGGAACGCAAGGTTGAAGCCCAAGAGGCGCAGGCTCCGGCCAGAGGGCAAGCACACCCATGAGTACTTCTGCTTCTGCTGCGGAGACGGAGGCGAGCTGGTTATGTGCGACAGGAAGGAGTGCCCCAAAGCATACCACCTCCTGTGTCTCAACCTCACCCAGCCACCTTTTGGTAAGGAGAAATGGCTGGGCACTGTTAGCAGTTGTTTATGTGAAACACACCTATATTTAAGGATGTTACTCCATAGCTGTATTAACCTTACATTCTCTGCCTGTCTTTGCAGGTCGCTGGGAGTGCCCTTGGCATGACTGCAGTGTGTGCGGTAGCCCCGCCTCCTCCCTCTGTGACTTCTGCCCACGTTCCTTCTGTGGCGACCACGAGGCAGGGGCCCTCACCCCCTCCTCCCTGGATGGGCGACCCTGCTGCTCCAATCACAACCCCTCCAGCCCTCTGGGCTCCGAGCCCGCCTCCGCCCAGCCCTTCAGCCTCAGCCTGAGCCCGGTCCGGGTCAAGGAGGAGCCTCCGGAGGAGGATGAGGAAGAGGAGGAGGAGGAAGAAGAAGATGAAGAAGAAGAAGAGGAGGGAGAGGTCGAGGAGGAGGAAGAAGAAGAAGAGGGTGAAGAGGAGGAGGAGGAAGAAGAGGAAGAGGAGGAGGAGTCGTCAAGCCTGCTGGCTGCAGAGTGACATTGCAGTCCTACCCATACCTCAATATCACTCCTGGTGGAAGCGGCCTCACTGCAGCCTCCATCTGCTGGCTGGGGGGCGGGGGGGCTGCGACAGGGGATGCAGTTCTGTGACCAGTACCACAGCCACTAACCAGAGGTGAGAAAGACCAGAGGCAGGGGTGGGGGGGGTGGTGGGGGTGGGGGGACATGGCACCTTGTGAGGCATCAACATCATCATGAAATGGGAGCTGGTTGCTGTTTGTTCCTTGTCACTCCCTGTCCGGAGTGAGGGCCCCACGCCGACAACTACTTCTACCTTATTTTTGTCAGTCTTGAGTCATTTTATCTTTTTAACAGCAGTGGACATTTTGTATGTCGCCAAGTTGTCAGCAGCCGGCCACTTTGAAGAAGGACGAGGAGGAGCAAAGGGTGTGTGTGTGTGTGTGTGTGTGTGTGTGTGTGTGTGTGTGTGTGTGTGTGTGTGTGTGTGTGTGTGTGTGTGTGTGTGTGTGTGTGTGTGTGTGTGTGTGTGTGTGTGTGTGTGTGTGTGTGTGTGTGTGTGTGTGTGTGTGTGTGTGTGTGTGTGTTTACTTGCTGTGAGTGGTGGTGACTGTATGCCTGTCTACGGTGGCTGGGGGCCTGCCATCACACTCCCACAAATAACCTGCTTCAGATCATTTTGTGCATCTCTTCTTTAAAAACTAAAGTAAAAAAAAAATGAAAGAAAGAAGGGCCAAATGACACTTGTGCAATTGATCAGGACCACACTACATTCCAACTTTCCTTAAGACATGGTTTAATATACTTATGAGTAAAAAAATGACTAATTATATATACAGTATATATGTTTGTTAATGTTTACAGACAGATTCTCTCACTCCAATCTCGGCGAGTGGCGTATTATGTTTGTTTGTCCGTTTGTTTGTTTAGGTGTTAAGCATTACACAGACCTCCTTGTGAAAGATTAGCCCTAAATAACGGTGAATTATAACGGTATATCGTGTCATGGAATCAAATTGCAAATGTACTTGTGATTTCCTTTTAATAACGCCAGTATCACTCACCATTGTGAATATAAATTGCTCGTTCCGAGCAGCAGAGAGCAAACCGCCAGCAGTAAGGACGGACACGAGTCCGGTTTCACATTCTTTTCCTATTCCGACGATGGACAGAGGGGGCACGGGTTGTGATCACTGGTGCTGTTTTAAGTATTGTACATCAGCCTTAAGGTATGACTTCGGGCTGTGATAACTACTGCCCAGATGCAGTTAATTTTTTGGTATTGTTGTGTACTGTGACCGCTGATGCTTTTTGTTTATTTTAATTTTTTGTGTTTTTTTTTTTTTTTTTTGCCAAACCTTCCTGAAGAAGCACTTTCACTCGGCTTTATCGCTACACAATTTTTAGGTAGGTCATGCATCTACAGAAGTGTATATAAACGAACATATGACGTGTACATGTTTAAAAATAATAATAATTAAAAAAGAAACAAAAAAAAAAGAAACGCACACACACACACAAAAAAAACAATACCTCTTATGTAGTAACGTTGAAATCGAAACTGTGTCGTAACTCCATTCGCTTGGTCGTAATCAAGCGCGTGCCCATCATCAGAAATGTGTCTCGACCCCTGAAGTTGACGTTAATTAGATCCTGCCAGCCTCGCGACCGAGCCTGTTTTTATAAGACACCGAGTAGGGGGGGGGGGTGCTACTCTCAACGACGTGGTCAATGAGCGCTTTGTCACAGCTAGATTTGTATCGAGTAGGAGACATGACGTCATACAGCAGTTCATTATATTGTACAAAGAAATTGCAAACCCAATGTACAGTGTTTTTAATGGCTCATTCGTCAAATACATTTTTTTTGTACATTGTTGCTTTTGTCTGTTTTTGGTTTCAAAGTGAAGAGAAAATATGACTGAAGCATATTTTGAGGGGGGGGGGGATACTTTGAAAACTGTCATCACTTGCTATATGTGTTTATACGTGTAATGTTCCCCATTTGGTAACAGCAGCTGCTTATGAAAGTGTCACAAGTCATATTTTTTAAAAGGAATAACTGATTTTTCACTTATAAGTATTTGGAGGTTCTTTGCATACCAGTTCAGCATGGGCTCACACAATGAGATTTATCAGGCCCCAGACTGCTTGTCATTTTGTTCTGGTATAGGACTACTTTTTCTTTTCTTTCTTTTAAGATTTTGCTCTCCAATTGATCAGTGTCAATCATTCAACGCAAGAGAGGGATCATCAGTGGTGTCAATATCTCAATACATGAAAGTATTGATTGAATTGATCGAATCATTCCTGTGAGCTAAAGTTCTGAGAATGTTATATTCTTTTTGTCAGATATAAATTCATAGATTATAAGTAGGACCCTCTACCCTGCTGTAGTATTAACACATGCTCATGTAGGTGCCTCACCGTAGCACTTTTACATCCTCAAACAAAAATACTGTTACTCTTTATTTGACAATTATATTTGTATTTATTATCTTTTACATACACATATATATATATGTATATATATATATAAACATTTCTAGTTTAGGACTACATTGTTGGAGAGTTTCAGTGTATAGTTTGACCTAATGGTAAAGAGACATTCACTCCGTATGAAACGTTATGACATCTACACAATTATTATACTTTATTTTTTATATACGTTTTGACCAGTTTTTTCCCCTTTTTGTTTTTTTGTTCTGAACAACGACCTCTACTGTTACACCTCCAAACCACTTAGATAGTTTGACTTTGCCCCTCACAGCTGTTACAGCGACAAAATCTTGTATGCCTGAATAGTGCATTGCAGAGCCACTGCATTATTTGATTTACTTGTCATCAAAAGTACATTGGCGTTATCCTAGTCGATTGTTGTGTTGTGGCCACATTCTTCAAGAGAAAAGCATGTGTGTTCTCATGAAAGGGACCCTAAAAAGGTGGGGTTTTTTGGACATGTCTTGAATATTGCCATTTTCTGCCAACTTAATTGAACAGATCATAGCCATTATGTCTTAATTGTATGCTTCCATTTATTGTGATGTTTTCTTTGTTCTGCATTTGGTTGGTTGCCTTTGCGGTTGTTGATTGACAGGAAAAATACATAAGAACACAACTTTTTTTAACTTTTTACATGTAAAGTTGCTTACAGTCATTCTTACTGGGGTCATATCTCTCTTTGTGTTTGAGTCAAGTTCATTTGTATAGGAATTGCAGCCGCCAAAGGCGTCAGTGGCCTACACACATTAGGTGGAATGACCTAATCCAAAAGCCCTCACACGGGGAAGGAAACCCTTTTAAAAACCAAGTTGGAAAAGGCGGAAACGTTGAAGGGATGCATAGCAGGGATTCCTTTCATCTTTTAAACGTTGATTTACACAAATTACCAACTTTCTTACTGTTCCACCTGTGTTACTGCATATTGCATATTGATGAAGACTTGTGTGTGTATATAGCATACTTTGCATTGAAATTTCATAGGATCATGTTACTGTGCTGTGCTATTGCCTGTACAATTCTGCTTCTAAATGTGTGACTGTTGGGACAACTTTTTGTACATGACTGTCTTTTTATTTTAGAATATTGATTCAGTTTTTCCATTCTAAAGTTGGATTTGAGGAGTTCAGACATGCCTGAAGTTTGACTTTAATAAAGCTATACTCTGTCTAAGTGAAACCTTTCTGTACATTGTCTTTTCTTTTTTTTAACCTATTTTCACTCTTGTTTAACCGTTTCAGAAGTTATTTCATTATGTTCACCTCAGCAGCCAATAATCTAGAATCTCTCCCAAGAAGGTCACACAGAAAATACACTGAAAGGATCATGCATTCATTACGTTACACATAAACTGAAACGTCATACAAATAAGACATGCCTATTGTTGACAAAGATGGAGGCGGCAGTAGTGTTTGACTTCTCCAGCGGCCCGCACCCGGATGTGTTGAATTTCGCGTGCTTTTACTTTGAAAACCTCAAACCAGAAGTCGATTGCTACGTAACGCTACCTTTGCTCGGTATTCATGCCGCGGTGGCATCCTCGATTGGCTTGCACATTACAGAAGAATGCACTATAGTGCCGAGTCGACGCCATAAAGACTATGAGCTCAAGAAAGCGATAATCGACCGTGTTCAAGGTTGGTTGTTTCTAATAAGGTGTGATGCTGCATGCTTGTCGTTGGCTCATCTGGAAATAAGCCCAGGCCAGATGCCCAGTCTTGACAGATGTTACTAGTTTGCTAATAATATTGCTAGCTTTTATTCCTTGCTCCCAAAAGAACCCCATCGTTTTGTTTTGTCATTTGTGAGGTTCATGAGGTTCCGTTCCTATTTTAACAAAGATCTTGGGCGTGTAGGAAATGCTTTCTCTTAATTGGCCAATGTGAGGAAACCAGGTAGCTCTAGTTGCCACATATAGGCTACATCCATGCACGTCAAAAGCGACGCATCCACTGCCAACATTGATGCCAAACGTATGAACAAAAGTTGTCCCTTTTTTCTTTTATTTGTTTCCATGCTCACCAATATTTACAGTTGTCATCAAAGCATGCGTTTTATTTCCTGTTAGTGTGGGAGAACTTTGCTGCGGACTGGTCTATCAGAAGAGAAGAAACATGAAGGGGATACTATTGCAGGGTTTACTCTCTGAGGTTTCCATCCGAACCGTGCTTTTGTTGGTGTTCCTGTGAGTGTATATTTAACCTGGCTGCCTGCTACTTTTCTTACATCAGGAAGAAACAATATTTTTATATTGTTTTTTTTAAATATATTTTTTGTTCATTTCTGTCAGTATAACAGAGGAGCTTCCTCCGTTCATCCGTGAAATCCAGCCTGAGGAGATGTGGTTGTACAGGTTCCATCGTGTGGAAAGCGACCATGTACCCACAAAGCTGATGTTTGTGAGTAGTGTGTTCAGAGCGGGTGGCTGTAGAAGCCTTGTCCTCAGTATAATCATTCGACATGGACATCATCTCTTATGGTTTCAGCTTGTGAAGTGCCAACATTATGTAAAAAATGTTATTGTTTTTTTTTGTTCACCAGAGTGTGGCGTGCTTCACTCCAATGATCGTCATCTTCCTCTTCACCCTCCTGCGCAGGCCGGAGAAGGGGGATCTGAAGGAAGCTTCCCTTGGTAGGACAGGAGCAGCAGTTTGAATACGTTGGAACGTTTTATTACCGAAATTCGCGCAAAGCAGAGATTCAGTTGGTCAGGAAGAATAACTTTGGATAATGAAATTCTGATTGTGAAATATGTGATGTATGAAAAAGTGGATTTTATTTTGATTGTTACAATATTTTCTCCACAGCTGTGAGTCTAACGCTGGTGCTGAATGGAGTTTTTACCAATGCCATTAAGCTGGTGGTTGGAAGGTACAACTACAGTTAGGGCTCGTTGCTGATTTAAAAACAAATGAATATCTTAAAATGTGATGGAATCTAAAAGTAAAAGGCTGTGTGTTTTTTTCTTCCCCTTGTCCCCTTAATTCAGACCACGGCCAGACTTCTTCTACCGCTGCTTCCCAGACGGGCAGATGAACGAGGAGATGCAGTGCAGCGGCGACCCAGACACCGTGATGGAAGGCCGGAAGAGTTTCCCCAGCGGTCACTCGTCCTGTAAGAGCTGCTGCTCCTCCTTTTCATATTGCATGATTTCTCATGTCATTGATTCTTTAAAAAAAAAAAACTAATGGACATCCTAGAGCAGACTTACTCAACACGCGACCCATTATTTTGTGGGGGCGGGCCCAAAGGGGACATATTGTGGACGACATTCAATCCACTGGTTCTCACCAGTGGATTGTCTACTCCAAGTAGGGAGTGAGTCCTTACCCAAAGTGAAGGAGTTCAAGTATCTGGGCGGCAGTCTAGCTCAGGAGGTAGAGCGGTCGCCTCACAACCGGAAGGTTGCTGGTTCGATCCCCGGCTCCTCCTAGCAAAAACTGTCGAGGTGTCCTTGAGGAAGACCCTAACCCTAACTGCTCCCCGGGCGCTGTATGAATAGCTGCCCACTGCTCCTAATACTAGGATGGGTTAAATGCAGAGAACACGTTTCACTGTATGTCTTCATGTATGTGACCAATAAAGAGGATTCAATCCTCACGATTTGTTTGTTGTTGTTATCTTGGGGTCCTGTTCTCGAGGTGAGGGGAGGATGGAGCCTGAGATTGACCGGAGAAAAGGTGCAGCAGGAGCGGTATTGGGTGCTCTTTACCGCACCGTTGTAATTAAAGAGAGCTGAGCCAGAAGGCAAAGCTCTCGATCTTCCGGTCAGTCTTTGTTCCTACCCTCACCTATGGTCATGAACAATGGATAAGGACCGAAAGGATGAGATCGCAAATACAAGCGGCGAAAATGAGTTTCCTCAGGAGGGTGGCTGGTATCTCCCTGAGGGATAGGGTGAGAAGCTCAGTCACTCATGAGAGACTCGGAGTAGAGCTGCTGCTCCTTTGCGTTGAAAGGAGCCAGTTGAGGTGGTTCAAGCATCTTGTAAGGAGGCTTCCTGGTCGCCCCCCCCGAGGGAGGTTTTCCAGGCACATCCAGCTGGGAAGAGACCACAGGGCAGACCGAGGTACAGGTGGGGTGATTACATCTCCACACTGGCCTGAGAACACCTCGGGATCCCCCAGTCAGAGCTAGTCCATGTTGCCAGGGAGTTTGGAGTCCCCTGCTGAAGCTGCTACCTCCGCGACCCAACCCAGATAAGCGGTAGAAAATGGATGGATGGATGGATTTTCTTTCTCAAAAGGGACACATAGCAGAGGACATGCTGGCTTTCCTCTCGCTCACAGGGTGCACAAGTGGAGAAGACCTTCACTCTGCACTAATGAGTGAAGTTAAAAAGCTGGTTTCTCTGACCACCGATGGGGCTCCATCCATGGTTCATTTTCACCCAACCCTTACTGCGCTTACCTCACAGAACTGAAAGGAGTTTTCTTTCCGGCTCGTGGACGTTTAGTCCTTAATACACAGAGAATCCATCACATGTGCGTGTGACGTCCAGGCTATTTCAGTCTCAGTCACACCTGTGAAATTTGGAGTCATCTGCATTCATCCTGTGTGCTCGGAAAATCCTGACCTGCTTTGGATCTACTTATGTGTGTGTGTAAGCTCCTTCTCTGCCGCCATGGGAATAATACATTCTTAATACAAATAATCAAAGCAGCGTTCCCTTGGAAGACTATCTCAGAGCAGGTACAACTGAGCAACCAGACCTGCAAGTAGTGAAAATAATGCACACTCAGATTGTAGTAACAATTGTTTGTTATATTATATTTTGTTCAATATTCCATGATGGTTTGTCAACTCAATGTCGTCAATGCCAATATATTCATTCTCTGCTAATAAAACATCAGCTTAACCAACATTTATTCACTACACTACATACGTAGAATTGGTCAAACTGGGAATATTTGTTTAATATTCCAGGACAAAGACGGCATATTAAGCAGCAGTAGTAAATGCAGTAAATCAAACGGTACAAAATATATGTTTATAATAATTTGTGGCCCTTTGCACCTGTTTTAAATGTAGCTCTTTTGGCCTCTGAAGTTGAGTACCTAGAGTTCTTCATCTGAACGTTCTTCTTTCTACCGGGCCTTTTTAAATTTGTTTTTTCTTTATCCAGTTGCCTTTGCAGGGTTAGGTTTCACAGCCTTGTATATTGGGGGCAAACTGCAGTGCTTCAACAAAGGGGGCCAAGGCAGGGCATGGCGGCTGTGTGCCTTCCTCACTCCTTTACTCCTGGCCGGCCTGATCGCCCTCTCCAGGACCTGTGACTTCAAGCACCACTGGCAGGGTGAGCACCAGAGCACTTTCAAGTACTGATTTTCTGTGGTGAAACTTGAAGCTCTAAACACATCTACAGCAGAGCTTCTGTGGATGTCTGCGTTCCACTCTCCTCAAACCATCTAGACGACCACCAGCCAGACAAACGTAATTTAAAAGGGGATGCACATCGTTTCCATTTTAATGGGAATTGGCTGATTGCAACTCTATTTGGTGGTGTTGAATCAGTTGTAAAAGGTGTAAGAAAATGTGATTTTACGTTTTTTGTATTGTGTGTGTGTATATATGTGATTCCATCCAGGTGTGTTTTGTTTACTCTCTTTTTTAAGATGTGGTGGTGGGCTCATTACTGGGTCTTTCCATGGCCTGGCTGTGCTACAGGCAGCACTACCCGTCGCTGCAGGACCAGGATAGCCCCTGGCCCATTAGTCACAGAGAGACTTTACCTGCCGCACAGGAGCGCAAGCAGGCTAACTCCAATTATTTACTTCCCTTATAAACTGGATGGAACCTTTACCATTTTCAGAGGATAAAACTATTTCTATGGATGCAGGGTTTGAACTATAACTTTTATTGAATTTCGCTATCAAGTCAATAATTGATCGTTTTCATTGCGGCAATTAATCTCCAGAAGTAACTGTTGGTTTACATTTTTTGTATATGTTGTCTATATTGGTTGAAAATTATCAGTGGTTGTTTTTGAATACCTTTCCTCTGTCTTCACCATATTTAGAATATTATTGTTTACATTTGCAAAATCTGAAAATATTATCGAAACACAAACATGCACAATTGTGTGTCACTTGACCCCTATATATGTATATATTTTTTTCAATGACGTTTTGTCAACTCAATGTCATCAATTGTAAAATGCACTTTTGTTAAATGCTTTGCAGTGGGAATTTCACACAGTGACGGTCTAACTTTGGTTCAACAGTTTGTTGTTAGAAATAATAATAATAATAGCATACCTGTATTTCTAAATGATTCATCTCAGGCATGGGTCTTCTACGCATACCTGTAATCCTACACGTATTATAATAAGGTGTTCACTGTAAATAGTAGAACATTGTGGTTATTAGTTGGTGGAGAGAATGTTTTGAGCTGATGTATTGGAAAATACCGTCTCACAACCTTGTAGGAGGTAGGACTTCCTAAAGCCCTCCCACCTCTGGGTGACTGGTGCTAGACCCATAACACACCTGCTGGGGATTCCATTCACCCTATAATTAGGCTGAGGGCGTTAGTATAGTGTGAGTCCGGTTAGTGCGATTATGATTTGTCATCTTGCTGGTCTTTTTGTTTGTGTCTGTCTGGTCCGGCTGATTATTTTTATAGAACTTGGTTGTAGCTATTACAGCAGGGGTTCTTTAGACATGTTTAATTTATGTGAAACAATGTGAAACAAGCTTAAGTTATGATGGGTTATAGAGTTTTGCTCTAAGTTTTTGGACCAAAACGAATGTGTGCCTTTATGTTATAGTATCAACTAATATTTAAAGGAAGGACAAGAAACGCACAAAGAAAAACATTCTTTGTTTAAAAGAAATAGCCACACAATTCCATTGATGTGTTTCGATATTGTTTTTTGCTTTAACCTCAGACAAGCTCCAACAGGCGATTGTGCCGTTAATGGGTACATGGTCATTATTTTTATTAACGAAAGGGGATATAATCTTCAAATGAACATTATTGTTGTATTTCATTACTATGATGGATGGGTTTTGCTGGCAAATAGGGTTTATCTGTATTTTTTTAAATGAATGCGTCTTTCATTGCCTTATTAAGTATGCAGGGGTTACTTGAGATTCAGATGTTATGAGTAAGCTGCATTTGCAGTGGCTATTGGTTATGCTTGCTCTTGACTTATCTTAATTCAAATGTTGCACGTCCAATTACTATTTAAGTACAATGTTTTATTCGCTTGGGTTTAACAATGGGTTCAACAAAGTTTTTTTGTTTTTTTTTAAAGACGTGGCATATCAGTCCCTTGCCATCATCGGGGAGGCTAGAGCTGAACATTACTGTATTGTCGTGCTGAGCGTTTATAGGCGAAAGTGTCTGCAGTGTCTTTTTTTTATTAAACTTTTTGTCAATGATTTCTAAATAAACTGATTTAGTCCCAACGTTGTATTCTACATTTATTTGCAACAAATCAGGCCTATATCACGGCACAGTTGAAAGCCGGAAGTACCCGTTCAAAATCGCTGAAGCAGTGTATCCCAAGTTCCGGTTAATGCATTCACCATGGCGGACAGTTATCGCTGGACAACATCGCTGCATAACCTTCCAAAAGTGGGTCAAGACGATGTGGTTCAACTAGTGAATGAACACTACAGTGAAGAAGTCTAAATCCGAATCATACAATTCCCTGACATTGCGTCTTGTGGCTCTATCTGGATATATCGCCATATAACGAAGGCGATTTAGTGTAGGAGCAGAGGTATGCCTATGTATTTAATATAGGCGATTTATTTGATGGATTTTGATTATTTCAATGTACCTTTTCATTTACGTGTTAATATGTAGTGTGCAGCTGTATATTTTCTAAAAGGGAATGCCTGTTATTCTTGTGAATATGAGTTGTCTTCAAATAAAAGTGCTTGTGACATACTTGTGGCATTGAGTTAAAACCGAATTAGTATAAAATACCGATATATATCGTATATCGCGATGCAGCCTAAAAACACCGGGTTTTGGTCCGTATCGCCCAGCCCTACTAGGGACCAGTGCTTTAAATCACACACTTACCCGACATTATTAGCCTATTCCGCCCACTTGTTGAGACGTATATGCTCTCCTTGTCAAAGTGCAAACTGCAGACATACGCGCTACTCCTGAGAACATGAAACGAGGGACCTTCATCCTCCTTATCAGCCTCACATAAGACTTGCGGAGGAGTTTGTCTTTGGGTAATGGTGTAAACTGAGGTACGGCTGTCTTTGTTTAGACGTTGAGCAGCCCGGTACACTACAATAACAGAGAGGAGAGGAGGCGGACACAGTTTGTCACGTATCTGGGGTAACTACCGGAAGTAAGAGTACACTGCTCGGCGATTTTTAACGTTCCGGAAGCAGGAAATGTGACATACGACCACAACCACGGAGTTCCGCCGGCGGTGACCGGACGTGACGTTGAGAATTGGCGCGATATTTTTAACAAGGAACTCTGCGACAGCTGTTCAAAACAAGTATTCCGAACTAAATTATTGCATTTTAAAACCACCACCACGCAGTTTCCGAAATGTTTGTGACGGATATCAGAAAGGAGTTTTATGACGTTGTTATCAACCAGGTAAAGAGGGTTTTTTTAAACGACGTTAACATGAGCTGAACTGTTTCCGTGACAGCTTGTGTCGTGCACCACATGAAATGTTGTGGCTTTAGATTAGCTTTGTTACTGCCGCTTAGTTCTTAGTTTTCTTATTTGAAGATAACAAATAATGTTTCTTTCCCCAGAGAGTGGCCCTCCTGGTTGCATCAGACATCGATGCACTCTGCGCCTGTAAAGTGCTGCAGGTAAAGTACACGGTCCTACTGGAGATGGTGGAACCAATGGCTCATTGAAGGACACGTTCCTAACCATAAGAGAGCCTGTTCTAAGGTCTTCGGCTTCATGAGAAACGAAAGACGACGAATACATTAACACAGTCCGTTTGTGTACTCATCGAAATTGTTTTCGCTGTACTGTACTCTCTGTGCTGTGCAATGACAATACATTTGAATCTAATCTAATCAAAGCTCGTCTTGTGACATTAACCTGTATCTATTTGTGTCAGTGGCTGGTGTGGTTACAATGGGGACCCTAATTAAAATGGTGTTCATAACCAGTATATTTGTTTTCACCCTCTACTCCAGGCCCTGTTCCACTGTGATCAGGTCCAGTACACATTAGTACCGGTGACCGGTTGGCAGGACCTCGGCACTGCCTTCCTCGAGCACAAAGAACAGGTGATGGACAGCTCATTCAAATGAATGTTGAGCATTCGCATCTTTTTAGCCCTTTCTGTACGAGTAAATGATCAGTTGGGTGATGGTAAGCATGTCTTCTGCGTTTCTTTCTCTGGGCTAGTTTCGGTATTTCGTTCTTATGAACTGCGGAGCCAATGTCGACCTTTTGGAGATGTTGCAGCCGGATGATGACTCCATCTTCTTCGTCTGCGACACCCATCGGCCCGTGGATGTGGTCAATGTTTACAATGACACCCAGGTGACCAAAATAGTGACATACTGTTGCTGGAATGTAATTGTGTCGATTTAAATGCAATATTTCTCTGCATTGCATTATTGTATCAGCTGGTTTTTGTGAAATTGCAACAGCTGAGACCCGGCCGTATTGGAGTTGGTTAATAAAAGCCATACTGATTGCCTACTGTCTTTTTGATGATTTTGATATATTGTTTTACCCCAGTTTAAATTCTTACTCATATTTTGTAGGTGTTTGCACTGAACGCCTATTGTGCTCAGTCTGTTACCTAGTTTTAGTATATGTTTGAAACGTTATCTATTTGTTCACCGAGCCTTTTAAGCCCTACAGGTGGAGGTTAGCTCTTAAGCAGTATGTCCTTCCTCAGATAAAGCTGCTGATCAAACAGGATGATGACCTGGGCATCCCCTCTTACGACGACATCTTCCGTGACGAAGACGAGGAGGCGGGCGGGGATGACTCCGGGAATGAGAGTGACGGCGGCTCTGAGCCTTCGGGGAAGCGCAGGAGATATGACGAGGTACGTCATCCCAGGACGTAGTGGATACTTGGGGAGTAGAATACTTTGTGTCCTGTCCTGCGTTACGGTTTTGTAATCTTTTCTAGGGGGCGGTTGAGAGGAGAATTGAAAGACAACGAGCAAAGAGGGAATGGGAGTCTCGGAGGTAACATATTTTTGTCCGCTAAGAATGCCAACATTCTGGTAGGTTTTCTGGAGCGATGGGCTAACGTAGAACTCCTCCCACAGACGAGAGATACTGTTTGACTACGAGCAGTACGAGTACCACGGGACTTCTGTGAGTATTTTTTTTTTTTTTTAAGTAATTTGTAGACGTCCATGAATGGGAACCTGGATATTGCTGATTTGAATATTGTATGTAATGTAATTGTATGTAAAAGTCTGTTTATTTATTTTATTTTCTTGTCAGGCTTCCCTGGTAATATTTGAACTAGCGTGGGTCCTGACTAAAGATACTAAAGATATGCTCTGGTAAGTGACCAAAACAAGAGAACCATTTTTGGCTGACCATCAACATGTTTGTGGAAGCCAGAAGACAGACATGTGCATTTAGAATAATTAGTTGTCCTTCTACAGGTGGGCTGTAATCGGACTGACCGACCAGTGGGTCCATGACAAAATCACCCAGTATGAATATTTTTTTCATATATATTTTTATAATAATATAATCACTGGGTTCGGTGGGAGCTTATACAAATGTATGTACCTCCAGTTGTTCTCTCTGATGCCCTGCACGTTTTCAGCATGAAGTACGTCACGGACATCGCGACCATGCAGCGCCACGTTTCCCGCCACAACCACAGAAACGAAGACGAGGACAACTCCCTCTCCATCGACTGCATGAGGATCTCCTTTGAATACGAGTATCCTTTTTCGTCCCTCTGACGTGTCCTGAACCCCATTGAACTTCGTAGCTAGTTCATACCGCGTACCGTTTCTCTTCCTTCCCAAATATTCACTGGCAGTGTTCTCCCTAACCATCCACCCAGCCTCCGTCTCACCCTCTATCAGCACTGGTCCTTGTTTGAGAGCATCTGCAACTCCACTTACACCTCCTGCAACTTCAAGCTGTGGTCTCTGAATGGCCAGAAGAAACTGCAGGAGTTTCTTGCGGACATGGGGTGAGTCTATTGACACTAGGCAGCTCTTTGTGGACAATGGGTACCGTTTACATTCATTTATCAATGCTTTATTGAGGGCATGTTTGAGTTATGTGATTTGTTCTCTCCAGTCTACCCCTGAAGCAGGTGCGACAGAAGTTCCACTCCATGGACATGACCATCAAGGAGAACCTAAGGGAGGTCATAGAAGAGTCATCCAACAAATATGGGTGAGGAGAAGGCTTGGACCAAGAGAAGTGATGCATGTTGATTTCATTGCAAGTTGTCTATTTGCGTGGTAGCATACCTGCTTCTTGATACCCTTTTTCCATATCAAACGGTCACTGGCAGCATGAAAGACATCCGTATCCAGACGTTTGGGGTTCACTTTGGGTTCAAGAATCGCTTCCTGGCCAGTGATGTGGTGCACGCTGCCGCTGCCTTGCTTGAGAGCACAGAGAAGGACCAGAGTGCCAGTGACAACTTTATCAAGGCCCTTGACTGCCTTTCTAGGTGTGTTCCATTAAGGGTGTTTGTTGCTTCCGATATATACTGTACCTTTTTACTGATGTATTGGTCAATTAAAAAAAAGGATTATGAGGTCCTTCATCTGTAATTAATTTGGACAATTCGCATAGCGTGAAGTAAAGCAACGTAAGAAGGCTCCAAGTTTTAAAGCACATATTCAACCAACATGTAACATGACTTTTACAATGGTATGTGAAGAGCCCCTATCAAGACCAAAATTGTTGTGAGAATTCAATTCTCTGTTGCTTGGTGACATCACACAGTGGGAGTGTCCACCCAGAGCTATGATGGATCAGTCTACCAGTTGGTACAGTCCACTGGGTAGGCTGCTAGACTGATCTATCCATCATAGACCTTGGTTGACACTTTTACTGTGTGGTGTCTGCAAATCAGACAATTGTAGTTTTTATTTAATTGGACTAATTTGAATACCTTTTTATGGTTTTGTAATACGTGGTCTGTTGCGGCTCTTTGTAGGAGTAACCTGGAACGTCTTCACCTGGGCATTGACCTTGCTAAGAAGAAGCTGATCGCCATCCAACAGACTGTGGCCAGCTGCATCTGCACCAACCTCATTCTGTCCCAGGGTCCTTTCCTCTACTGCTACCTCATGGAGGTGCCCCCATGTCTCCCTACACGCCTCCCACTTAGGTGGTTCCTACTGCTTTAGTTAGTCTCTGTGAATATAAGTGATATAACTGTCCTCTCCTCCTAATGCTTCGTACAGGGAACTCCAGATGTGAGGCTCTTCTCCAAACCCATGGCCCTGACTCTGCTGTGCAAGTATCTCCTCAAAGCTTTTGTTTGTTCTGTAAGTACTGCTACCGCAAACACTGCTGTTCACACTGCCAGACTCGTGTCTGAGTAGATGTTTATTGAAGCATGTTCATGGGAAAAGTTACAAGATTCAAAATAATCTGGCTCAATACTACAGTGAAGTATCGCAATATTTAAAATGATAATATTGTATCGATACATGGACTCCCAAGTATCTTGTCTGTCTGCTTGACAGTCTCACTTTACTGCAATAAGAATTATTGGAGTTGAGATGAACAGACTGAAAACGTTATCAATTACATACAACGTATGTTGAACAGATGATAAAGTTTTGATTCGCAGTTGAAAAAAGGTAATGCATCGCAATATATGTTGGCGCAATACTCGGCATATCGCTAAATATTAAAAATCGCAATAATGTATCGTGATTAAAATCTCACTGTGGGGCCTTTGGTGATTCTCACCCCTACAAAAGGTTTTATATAGGGAGAATAGATGGAGCAGTGCATAGATGCCAAGGAATAGCTTGTCCATCTAGGGTCATAACCCCAGAGTACGAGGTGTCTACCTGTGGGTCAAACAAAGAGAATGGGGAAACGATACCCACAGGTTCACAGCCCATCAGTAAGTTACACTGGACGGAGAGGAAGCCCTATGTCCAACACATTCCTACTAACAATGAGAAGGAGTGTATCAATTGGTCCACACTATTGCGGTCTTTGTGTAGATCCAGAGCCTCTCTGACTGTTGTTTTGTGTTGCTAGACGAGGAACAAGCGCTGTAAACTGCTGCCGCTGGTCATGGCTGTTCCCATGGACGTGGAGAAAGGCACCGTCATGGTTCTGGGGATCCCGCCAGACTCCAACACATCGGACAAGAAGAAGTAAGGCCGCAGGCTAATGCTTCTCTCATCCAACATAAGACTTTTTCAGAATATACTGCTGAGGGTCAACAGTTACTGTTGAAATGTTTGTATTTTTGACATTGAATGTATTTATGTTTTGTCAGTAGTTTTGGGGTACTGCTGAACAGTATTCCTCTCTAGGTTTTATGTTTTTGGAATTGATGCATTTTTTACATTGAATATATTTATGTTTTGTCAGTAGTTTGAGCTATGTTTAAATGGTGGTGATCAGCCGTTAATCGTGGTTGTACATTCTTGCTGTCTTTGGTAGTTTCTTCGGTCGGGCTTTTGAGAAGGCTGCAGAGAGCACCAGCTCCAGAACCCTCCATGACCACTTTGATACTTCAAGTAAGTGACACTGTTGTCTCGTGATTATTATTAAAGGTATAATTATTATAAAATGCACTTAAAGTGATATACATAATGAAAAGGTAAAGACTTTAATGTGAAGATGTGTGCATTTTTGGATTATGTTAATTGGTAAAATGTTGACTTGAAGTTCAAAGTTGCAATCCACCTGGTGTACATATTTTGGTGTTGCTCTGTGTTGGCCACAAGGTGGCAGCAAAGCAGTTCCATTCGTTGTACCATTTTAGAAACTCAATTGTCAAGGTTCACCCATAGGGTTAGTCCCATTTATCCAGACGTTTGAAGTAGCTTTTGAAGTATTGTTGCCTGTATTTTTACTGGCGAATAGACTTACCTCTGCTTACATTAGTATTCAAAAGAAGATGAACATGAATCGCTCAAACTTGAGCGATTCATGCTTCTAGGTACGTGAGAGTAAACAAATGTTAAAAGAAAGCATGGATTTATCCTTCACTGCACAGACAATATATCTGAGCAGGAGGAAAGCTTATTGCTTTGAGCCAGGGGTTTTGGAGGTCTAAGACGGTGGGCCTCCCTCTCAGAGAACTCTGACACACACTAACAAAACACAGGTTTTCCATGCGTCTGATTTTGTCTTCCATTTTTCAGTCATTGAACTGAAGATGGAGGATAGAACCAAGTTTCTGGACGCACTCATCACACTCTTGTCATGAGTGCTTCAAACAAGGAATCAAGGATATTCATTTGAGTGTCCCTAACGTACTCTGAGGGACCTTGTAGCTAGAGACCAGACGATGCTAGTTGTTGGCTTAGTTTCTATGCCGCTGTTGACCTACACAAGCTCAACCTGGAGGACAACTGCCATGTCATGTATTTTTGTGTGTATAAATGTACAGTGTGTTTTATTCTTTTTAAATATTTTAATCAAGCTTTTAAGTAATTTGTATATAAGGTGCTAAATGTAACGATCGTCTCTGTGTGAATATTAGTGTCATCTGTCATATTTGCTGTTCAATAAATAACATTTAAACATCTTTTGTATTCTTAAGTGATTTAATGACTTGGCATCTCAACCTTTAGCTGTAGCTTTGTCAGAAATGACAGAACTCTATACAGTCACATGGATTTATGGCTAACTTAACTTGTCCATGAGACTTCCTTAGCACATATTATACATTTATTTTAATTTCCGATATACATTTTCTCTGAACAAATGCTGAAAAATCTTGCACCGTTGTCTTCAAATGATTGAAGCTTTGTATAGATGTACTTTATTTGTCATGAATTGAAAATGTGCTTGTGGTCCTTGTATTACTGATCTATTTATTAGTATTTTGTGTGGGATTAATGTTATACAGGAAATTGCTACAACTAAAGGATCCTGTTAATACATTTAGACTCTCATGGCCTGTGACATTATGCCCGTTTTAACTAGTTTGAAGCAGTAATGTACTCTTCCAATGCTTGTTATTCTGTCTACCTATTGAACCCAAGGTCAAAGTACAGAGTGTTCAGTCGAAACATGTGGGCCCCCCGCTTGTGCAACGGCTTTCCCTCTTACAGGACCACTCCCCAAGTATGTTTTCACGCATTCTACATTATTGTAAACACACTCA
This sequence comes from Muraenolepis orangiensis, assembly GCA_027704905.1. Lineage (NCBI taxonomy): Eukaryota > Metazoa > Chordata > Actinopteri > Gadiformes > Muraenolepididae > Muraenolepis > Muraenolepis orangiensis. The sequence goes on along the minus strand of CM051017.1, from coordinate 7,515,646 downwards.
AAAAGGGCAAAGTTGGTCCTCTCACTTAATTGTTTACGTGTTCTCATCTCCAAAGTATTTTCCTGTTTTTATTATGTTTTTCCTAGAGTAAGTCTGACATGTTTTCCTTGAGCTCTGACCTTCAGTTTGTGGGATGAAAGGTATGCACGTGACCTTGGCCCACATAAGAGGAGAATGTAGGCCACACTTCCTGGCGCTGGTGATGGGAGCCCTGGTCCAGAGCAGAGCTGGAAGGGTGGGATCCGGCCTAATTAAGGCCCTTATCACCTCTGGATCAGGATTTGGTTGCGACCCTCTGTGCACTTGAGGCTTGAGTCTCTGTACAGGAAAAGGCAGGACTTTCTGTCCACAACAGAGAAGTGGGAACATGCTGATTGGGTGGTCGGCGTTGGAGAGAGGGATGCTCCGTTTTCATCAGCTTTGTGTTGGTCCGCCATGTGTGTAGAATGCCTTATACAAATTCAGGAGGATGATCAATAGACTGTATAAAATGTCATGATTAATTATTATGTTCTCATGATACATCCATGTATAAAATAGAGGTGGACATATCAAGAGCTGTAAGCATGGACTCCATGCACTCCTGCAGAGTGAACAATTGATGTGACTATATATCAGACTTTATTGGGAGATAGATGTTTTGAAGCAGTGCTGCTTCACATTTAATGACCAGACACCGGTACAAGTAGGAGGTCCATGTGTTTGGAGGTCAAATGAGAAGGAAACGTAAGCAGTAAATTATGAATAAAATGCAAAGCCCCAAGATTACCTCTGTTTATCCTGAGCGCTCCAGAAAATCTAGCTTCGCCAAATACAGTATGTTCTGCGTTGACTCAGCCCTTAACCTACACATACACACACGCAATTGAGGTCATTTAACGCATACAAAGTAGTATCTTCATTCGTATCTTTTGGGGGGGATTATTACAGTATTGAGCTTAAATCCACCAAAAATGCAGGGTTGCTGAATTGGACGTATTAAATGGCAGTGTTTAAACATGCCGTTTAACTATTTTTATTGCGTTTACCTTACTTTTACACATATCAGAGAGGGGGGTCCGCTTCACTTTCACCTCTGTACCTGCTGCGTACCTACGCAAAACAAAATGATCGCTTTGCGTACAGGATGGATGGATGTGGGAGCCTGTCCAAAGGAGAACTCTTAAGACACTCTTAAACTGTCGATGAAGAGCGATTGTGGGAATCCGCAAACCTGTGAGGCGTGTTTACAATAGCCTAATAGTCTTTATGTTCCTCTTATTCCCACGGCGCTCTATGTAGGGGCCCCGCCACCCTGTGCCTGTGTGTGTGGGGGGGGGGGGGGTCTGTAGGTCCAGAGGTAAAACAAGGGAGCTGGAGTGCTGCTGGTTCGACTCTACTGTTCTTTATGGCTAGCATGTAGCCTTACTCTTATATCTGCTGCCGATCAACTAAATCTAAATATGGAGGATTTTAATCCTCTTTATTGGTCACGTACATGTACACACACACAGTGGAATTTGTTCCTCTGCATTTAACCCATCCTAGGAGCAGTGGGCAGCTATTATAAAGTATATACAGCTGAACTGGCGACCTTCCGGTTCCCAACACAAGTCCCAACAGACTGAGCTACTGCCGCCCCCAACTTGCATGGCTGACAACACTGTCAGCGTGTCTGTTCACCTGTACAGCCTCTCCGCCCATTCATCCTGCATCGATGGTCCTTTCCTCCACCTGCTCTGCCCCTCCAAACCCCCCCCCCCCCCCCATGGGTTGCTCCGTCTTCCATCAGCAGGCCCCACTTCACCCTCTCTCTTGTGCAGTAGGGCCGCTGCCCTTTCCGCTGCTCTGACTCTCAGGAATGCAGCCCACACAAGGCCCTAAATGCGCCCATGCACACGGCTGCTCACACATGCTACACAAGCGTACACACTGAGCATAATGCCACTGTGTGGAGGAGGTATTGTACATTTAGAAGGTCTTATGCTAACCTGCTCATGTTGCCTTTCCCCTCTGAGGGATTAGCTGGCTTGGGAGAATGGTGTGATGTATGTGGTGTTATGTAGGGCGGTGGAGCACAATATATCAGAGATAGTGTACTGTATAACATGGAGTGGTCACAATTTATGCCCTGTAAAGAATTTTACAGTGTAAAAGGCTTTGTTTTTGATCCAATGAACCACTTTCACCATGTACATGCTATGCTTTCCTCCCTATTTAATCTGGGCAATATATTTATGGCCTGCCTGAGAAAAAGTGTTATTGTGATAGTGCACTTTTTTGTAATTTTACTCTGCAGCAATAAACACTACCAAATGTAACTTATTGCAGTAGTTGTTTTTGATTGGTTGTAGTCGACCTCACCAGATAATAATGTGATGGTTGTATGAAATCCAGCCCCTATCCTTTTTAATTCACCAGTGATAAAACTCGGAAATGTTTGTATCGGGTTGCTTTATAGCAAAACATAAGGTTGGTAATATAAAGTCAAAGCTTTTATTGCAACTAGTTGATTGCATGCAGTTGCACAAATAACCAGTGAAATCAGCAGTTGCATGCTGCATAGATATTGTTTACAATTGATATATATCAATTTTGCAGGAGTTAGTTTGTTTTTCAGTATCAGCTTACCAGGGTTTCATTAATGAGTAGAAAAAGTAAAAGAGGCCTAAATGAGCGAGGATGCTAGTAGATCAGCAAAATGAGAGAAAGGGAAGTGTGTTACTCTATATATGTTCCTTGCTTTTTTTATTATGTCTATTTAGTCTCGATACACTTTGGCAATCTCAATTAAAAAGTCGTATGGAGATTCTTGATAACCGAATGGCAGTTTGGATTACAGTAGGTTTTACACTGAAAATATGTTCACCCAGAGATTAAAATTAAAAAAAGTAGGACCAGCCACAGTAACGGGTCATTTGAATGACCCCTCGTTTGTGATGAAGATAGAATTAAAATGTTGTGGTAGTGTATTATTATATACCATTATACGTATATCAGTATGCAAACTTGGATGTCTATACATATTTCCCAGCCGTCTTATGAAAGCATGCACTTACAGGTTTCTAATAATTTGTAATTTCCAGAGCCGTTTCAGGGGTTTGGCACCTCGGTCTTCAACAATAACAAATTCCATCGAGGATTAGCTATAGAGAACCGCCAAAGAACAACAGCTGACTCCTGCCTACTGCCCCTTCCACCAGTCATGCTGTGAGAAATACACACACATACCATGCACGTATGTGTGCACACACACACACACACACACACACACACACACACACACACACACATACATACATACTTATATACAGAAAGACAGAAAGAGGAAGCGAGTGATAAAGGTGAGAGAAATCTACCCCAATTTAGATGCACCATTTTGAAACACCGTCACCAACAACAATAACAAGCCCCTCATTACAGACGTAAAGGTTTTCTGCATCACTGCCTCCACTTCCCTTGACAGGTCCAGGAGCCCACAGAGTCTTCTTAATGCTCCCTAACCCCAATGGCCCTTGACCTCCGTGACCCCTCACAATTGGGGTGTGATTCTCGGAACCAGACCCCACCGAGCCACTGTCTCGCCATGCTCTTACGCAAAGAGATATTATTAAGGCTTGTGATTGATTTAAATGTGATATGAATTCTTGACAATACATTATGAATGAAAGGGAAATGTATAATGTAATGTAAGGAAATTCGAAAAATCGAATGAAACGTAATATTGCATGTTGTGAGTGACACGATGGGAGCTTATTGTTTACAGCTTGCTTCAAACGATCGCGGTCCAGTCTCCCTCTCTGGCCTCAACTTCTATCGTCTCTGCCCGGAGGTCTGAGGGATGTCCTTTTCTTTTACTGTCAGCGGGAGGCGGCTCAGTCATGCACGGCTCTCCTGCCACGCTGACATGCACTAGGGCTTTCATTACTTCACATCCAGACTCACGGTTCTCGGCTCTGGGAGGGAGCCAGAGCCACAGTAGTTCCTCCAAGATTCAAGATGTTTTAATTGCCATTTGCAACAAGTACAATGGAATGCTTACTCCCCATTCCCTCCCGCAGTATATATGGTGCATTTGGCACATACAGTGCTGCTCGAAAGTATGTGAACCCCCTAGACATGGTCATTGTAATTGTACAAAAATGTAAAATAACCTTATTAAATGTATATCCAAACACCAATTTGTAAAGCAGGACTTTCCAAATAATGGACACAAACAAAGAAAAATGATGTATTTTCATTATTTATTAAAAAAAAGTGGTTTCTCCCACAAAAACTGAAAATATGACTTGTGCAAAAGTATGTGAACCCTTTTGGTTAATAGCGTGTGGCACCTCCTTTTGCAGCCATTACTGCAATCAAACGTTTTCTATAGCCACTGACCAGTCTCTCGCATCTGCTGTGGGGGATTTTTGCCCACTCTTCCTTGCAGAACTCAGCCAGTTGAGAAAGGTTGGAGGGATCTGGCATGTACCCCCCGCTTCAGGTCTAGCCACAACATTTCAATTGGATTGAGGTCCGGACTTTGACTTGGCCAATCCAGAGTACGAATCCTCTTTTTTCTGAACCATTCCTTGGTAGATTTGCTGGTATGTTTTGGGTCGTTGTCTTGTTGAAAAACCCATTTACGGCCCAGTTTCAACTTCCTGACTGATGGCTGGAGATTCTTATCAAGAATTTGCTGACGCTGCCAGAGAGCTCTGCAACTCTTTAGAGGTGATGTGTGGGTTGTCCTTTACCTGATTTATTATTCTACGGGTGCTTCTTGATGTTAGTTTTAATGGGCGTCCACTTCTAGGCAAAGATGCGGTCATCTTGGACGCCCTCCATTTGTAAATTATTTGCCTCACCGTGGATGGATGGAGCTGGAATCGTTTGGAGATTGTCTTGTAGCCTTCTCTAGACTGATGGGCTGTCAGTACCATTTTCTTGATTTCCTCGGGTATCTCCTTTCCTCTTGGCATGGTTGATTCGTATGGGTACACCCTGGCACTGCAGTCGTTTGGTTGTTTTTCTCTCTCTTTTAATCTGTGTTGTCCAACCCTTTTCCTAATGATGTCTCATTTGATTGGTTTGCTTAATTGACTAATTAAGCACCCAAAAGTGTTTCACCTGAATCTGTTACCTCCTTGACTTTACCAATACAGCTGGGGGTTCACTTACTTTTGCACATCCACTAATTCCATGTTTCATGTATTTTTTTGGCTACTCACACAATTCCCTCTAAAAAAGTACATGGAACTGTTAAACATAAACCTGACATTTCATATATGTAAAACTTGTGATGATAAAATAGGAAAATCATGGTAAAACAACAGAAAACTCTTAACTGTTCAAGGGGTTCACATACTTTCGAGCAGCACTGTATGTACAATGTACAATGAGTACACCACATGGTGGTGTGTTGGTCAAAGACCACAACATGCCCTTCTTGGTGTTGTCTGCTGCCTCCGAGAGTGTACGCTCAACTTGACCAAATATTGTTTCAGTGGATTAAGTGTTTTCACAATGTTTTCCCCTCCTTCCTCTCTGTCACTTGAATTTTGGTCATCAAAGCAAATGTGCACAATAGTCCTGAGAATAGCGTGCATAAAGTTTCCTGTCAGGTGCAATTAGTGCCAAAACAATGCACGTATTTACAACTCCAGATCCTGAGTGTGCGCACTATGTTCCTTACAACTGTGTATTTACTTAAATACTGATTGCCACATCCTACATACACGCTTGGCACGAGGAGCGAAACACAACCACCTGTTGGTGCACAGAGAGTGGGTTGACTATAAAAGTACTGGCCTAGCATAAACAATACATGGAGAACAGTGTTTGTGTATATTCATGTATGTAATGATTTCCCTTGAAGAGCAAGAATAGAAACTTAAAGAGAAAGAAAATGTGTGTGTGTGCGTGTGCGTGTGCGTGTGCGTGTGGTGTGGGCGGGCGGGAGGGCGGATTTTTGTGTTTAGATTTATATCCACCCCATGTCAATGTAGATAAATGGTAGAATGATATATAGTACATACCTGTCTCATGGTATGTATGCAGGGTATGTAAGACATGAAATGTTCTCCATCACTGCTCTCATACAGTATGTTTCACGAATATCTCTTCCCCAAACATTTCATCAATCATTTTTGGCTTGGACAATATCCTACCTGTAAAACCTTTGAGATGTTTGAGCAGGATCGGATTGGTAATAACTTTAACAACATAGAAATAGTACTTTCTCAGGATTTGGTCCTCATGTAAATACAATGTGTGTGTGTGTGTGTGTGCGTGCGTGCGTGCGCTTTGAGAATTGGGAAACCCTATTCAATTGATTTAAAAATGTTAAAGCCTCTCAGCCTAACTCTATCCCCAAAACAAATAGTACAGTAGCCACTCCAGCTACTGTGACGAGTCTCTGACTCACATGCCTGTAGCCGAGCGTTAAGAGAGAGACGTGTACGGCATTTGATCACCGTCTGGGCCACCTTGTTAGCTGGCTCATTGTTCAATAAGACACACGATGAATGGAGTCATTAGACGTAGTAAACAAGGCCACTTTTATACAGCCTGCTTGGTAATCTGTTCACACTTGGCTTCAGCACCAATGAGTAATTCTTCATCCAGGGCTGCTTGCATGCACCTGCTCGTGTCCTGGACGTCCAAGTGCGTCCAAGTGATTCTCTTTGCTCATAGGATATTGGGATGGGATAGGTTTTCAACCACGAGATAATGGGTGGTCAGCGGAGGGAAAGTGACTTCCGACGTCACTGACCTGGCGAGGCGAGAATTAGGGTTCAAAGTTCAGTCTATGAGGGGAAACAATCCAGCCAGCCAAGCGCCCAGCAGCCACCACAGATCTGGATCAGCCTCATGCAACCTGCCCAAAACCATGAGCGCTCTTCACTTCCTGACACTGGTCAAGGTTATGCCTGCACACCCATATCTCTTCATGAATGTTTTCCTTTCATATTGAAATATTTAAAAAAGTTAACCAATATGTGTGGCTCCCAAGGAATCCCTACTACTATACAATTGTGTGCGTGTGTGTTTTTGCATGTGCATGTGTGTGTGCGGGGTGTGTGTGTGTGTGTGTGTGTGTGTGTGTGTGTGTGTGTGTGTGTGTGTGTGTGTGTGTGTGTGTGTGTGTGTGTGTGTGTGTGTGTGTGTGTGTGTGTGTGTGTGTGTGCGTGCGTGCGTGCGTGCGTGCGTGCGTGCGTGTGTGTGTGTGCGCGCGGTGTGTGTGTGTGTGTGTGTGTGTGTGTGTGTGTGTGTGTGCGCGCGTGTGTGTTGCCGGGAATGTCTGCCGGCTGGCCTTTTTATTAGGCTCATCCATACCACCACATTATAGAGGCCTGTCTCCAGGCAACTGCAGGTTCTGGCTGGTTACCATGGTGAGGACCCATTGACTGACGTCGCTGGCACTGTTTGCTTCTCCACTCTTTGGAATGGGGGTCTTTTTAAAGGTGCACCCCCACTTTCTAACTCCCTCTCGCTCTCTCTCTCTGTCTGTCTCTCTCTCTCTCTCACACCACACACACACACACACACACACACACACACACACACACACACACACGCCGCTTCGTCACCCTCTGTGCGGTGACTAAAGTGGAACGAACAATCCCACAAAAACAGCCATCTCAGGCCGGCCCAGACTGGACTGTCCTCCGCCTGGTCTCTTTGTGTAGGAGGACCATGAAGACCTCTCCGTCTGAATGTGCCCACATGGGTGACTGAGCCCTGACGCATTCAGGCCTTGCCTGTATTTATTTACATCCTGAATACAACTGAGATTCGTTGAACAGAGGTGACGTGCGCAAACTCAACATGACAAGAGTTTAGCTTTTCAGAAGAGCGTACGACCCTTTAAGACTATTAAGCGAGAAAGTAATTCCAACCTAAGCTTTGGCACAATGCTGTAATCTATGTTTAGTTGTTTCATGCAAAACATGCAGTTCGCCAGACAATGTACATAAAAAAAATTGAATTACATTATAATGAGAGAGAGAGAGAGAGAGAGAGAGAGAGAGAGAGAGAGAGAGAGAGAGAGAGAGAGAGAGAGAGAGAGAGAGAGAGAGAGAGAGAGAGAGAGAGAGAGAGAAGAAGAGAGAGAGAAGAAGAAGAGAAGAAGAAGAAGAAGAAGAAGAAGAAGAAGAAGAAGAAGAAGAAGAAGAAGAAGAAGAAGAAGAAGAAGAAGAAGAAGAAGAAGAAGTGAGATGCAGGAAGACGATTCCCGCAAAAATTCTCCATAGAACTCATGTAGACGCCTTTCAGTGACTGGCCATGGGGGGCTGGGGGTTGTGAAGTATTGTGAGTTGAACAGTGGAGCCCCACTCTCTCGCTGAATGGGCATTGTCATCTGGATTTCAATGGATCACCAAAATACTTTCTCTCCCGCCGTGGGGGTTTGCGCAGTGACGGCGCAACAACCCCCAACAGCACGAACGGGCCTATATAACAAACACACGATATTATATATATATATATATATATATGTATATATAAACTCATTATATTGTCACAGACCGCAGTTCTGGGTTCTTCGTTTAGGTCTACGTCTTGTTATACATGAATATTTTAACGATGGCTATTTCGCTTTTTGGAAAATTGGAATGAAGAAATTGTATCATGGTTTGAAAAACACGAATTATGAAATCCAACATTCCCAAAACAAAAGTAGAAGTTTATTTTAAAAAAAATCCATTAAAGAAATACATCACGTGAACATTCAAATACATGGGGCTCAACTCAAGCCCAATTTAAAAAGCATTTTTTAAGAAAAAAAAAAAAGCTTATATCAAAAAATGTCCATGTAGTAAAATGCCCAGCATATAGCCCCAAAAAAGGTAGGTATAGTTTGGTCGCAGCCATAACCTGACATAGAACACAACTAAAAAGCAGAGTTTTCCTATGGGATCCGCTCCGCCACAGACAGACAGCAGGTGTCTGCACGTCTCGGAGTGCAATCATTGTTATGGTTATGTACAATTATGTGCTGAGATTTTTAGACACAGAGACAAACTATTCTATTGAAAGAGATACAGTGGAGAGTCCGTTTTAAACACTAGGATTTTAAGTTTATTTCGAGCAAAGAATAACGTTTTATTTGAATTTTTTATCAGGTACCTAACAAAGATAGGCCTACTCGTTGTGTCATCAGTTTGCCCCCCCCACCCCCCCCCCACCCCTGGAGTTCATGGTCTTGAGCATTCTTTTTATTTGATCTGGAGAGTAATAACAAAAATATGCACGACATTCTGGTCCAAACGTCTGTCCAGCACCCTGGTCCGATGCAGGCCAGTGTAAAAATGGCAGAGGTGCTTTCACTGATTTTCGAAGTTCAGAACTATAAAAACAGTATAGGTGCAAAAATACGTTCAAAAAAGTGTTCGCGTCGAATGTCACGGGGCACCATTACCCCCGTGTTTATTCCCCTGTGAACAAAAGTCAACGGGCTACACATAGTTTCTCTTGTCGTAGTCCCCGTTTTGTGTCGTCCGCTTGGTCGGGGAGTATTTCACCGCGTATCCAGAACTCCCGCTCGAGGGACACGAGCAGCAGAGGAGCGAGCCGCCGATCAGCAGCAGCGCCACGGCCGCCCAGCCGATGTACAGCGCGGCCCCGATCTCCCTCTTCTTGGACGGCGGCACCTGCGGGTTGTAGAAGTCCGAGATGATGTTGTTCGCTATCCAACACAGCGGCACGAGCACCAACAGGCCGCTGACGATGAACACCACGCCGCCGGCGTTCACCACCCGAGCCTTGACGTACTCGGTGCGGAGGCAGTTGGTGCACTGGGCGCCCGCGATCACCACCATCAGGCCCAGCACGCCCAGCACGGAGGAGATGATGCTGAGCGCGCGGGCCGCCTGCAGGTCGTTGCTGAGCGAGAGCACCGAGTCGTGCAGCTTGCACTGCATCTGGCCCGTGCTCTGCACCACGCACGACATCCACAGGCCGTCCCAGATGGTCTGCGCCACCACGATGTTGGCCTCGATGAACGCCGTCACCCTCCACATGGGCAGCCCGCACGCCACCATCACCAGGAGCGACCCGATTACGCACAACGCGAGCCCCATAATCTCCAGCCCGGCAGAAACCATTTTTCTTTTCTTTTTTTTCTGGTTTGTCTTGTCCTATTATTTAAGGTATCTTCGAGTTGTCCTGATGTCTTTGAGGAGAGCAACAACGACCAAATGCAAAGGCAGTTCCTCCTCGTTAACGGTGCGCTTCTTTCTTAATCACTAAAAAATGTAACCCGCTATCATCAAGCTGAAATATCAGGAGGGGGGAAAATCAGCATCGGCTTCGCTTTGTTGCTGACTGGGATTGTAAAAACAACTGGAATCCCAGCAGCACTGGACCGTGGATATGGGTTGCGTGGGGGCGAGAGGCTGCAGGGGAAACTTTCCTCCAATCAGAGGTGACCTCATCCCACAGGCGCCAATGGGATTGCGAGGAAGTGGTGTGAATAACGCGCTCCTGAGCGCTTTGTGTGTCCTCCTAACACTTATTTACAATACACGCAGCCCGGGTATGAGCGCACTTTTTTTGTTGACCAAAAAAAATGCTTTTGGTCAACGACAATACTGTGGTCTACATGTTTATGTTTATTTTTGGAAGAGGCATTCATTTCTGATGGTAGACAAAAGTGACTGACCATTGTATGGTGATGACCAGTAGCAGCAGTATGACATTCCTGGAGCAACGGCGGAAGATAAATAGAGCTCAAATAAATATACTTGAACACATTTCACATCATTTTAATTGCACACGTCATTTAATTACACAGTATAGCCAATGAAATGTCCTCTATAGCATTGCGAAGTAGGCCTGACGGTGTACAATTTGAACAATAAAACACTCAGAATCTGAATGCCTTTATTGTCACTGTACTAGTAGGTCTACAATGAAATTGTCTCGCAATCAATCCAAACAATGGAAAAATATTAAATGATTTAAATATTTAAATATATTTTAAAAACGGAGCAAAACTAAATAAACAGGTTTAAAAAATGCGTACATATACATATTGCACAGAAATCCGACAGATAATCAAGTCACGATAACGGCGCACGTCCATGGGCAACAGGTCGGGCGCAAAGAAACTGCAATACAAATTCGTCCATTTCGGACCGGACCAGCCTTGGCTGCCTATAGGTAAACTGCTCTGTGTTTGCGCCGCAATGGCGTCCATGCCGTCTAGTCCTACCCAGACCCTGGGGCGGCACTGAGACCACTAGGGCGGAATCGGAATTACTGGAACGGTTTCCGGGTATCCCTTCCTGGGTTCTGACGGAATCGACAGACAACAAGCTTTGTGTATTACTGTTTAAAAGTTACGCGCAGGTAAGACCACGAAACGTCAGTTATTGTAACGTGTTTTAAAGTACAACGCTAGATGAAAAACGACGTGTTTTGCGGGACGCGTGTACGTCAGCGTGAGATCGGGACGACAACCGTTGAACCGACAAGTTTAACGTTCAAAACGTTTCAGTCAAAGTTCTCTTCAGCGCACGCAGTACATTCAGTCATTTGACTTAACTTTGTCAAAAATAAGGAAAGCGTTAAGTTGGCGGGTAATCGATGTTTATATTCAGCTGATCAATTATGGCGTCATTGTGAGCATTGTATACTTGATGTTTGATAGCAATTCGCCGGAGTCTGACAAACTGGGTGTGGTAGACAGGGGGGGGGGTTTAATGTAACCATAATTGCAGCAATGACTTGTTCTAAACGGTTCCTGTGAATACGCAGACTGTGTTACATTCCCACTGAAACCTTCGAACATCCGATTAATCCGCAACCTTTGACCGTATAATAGCACGTCGACACACAATACATTTCGTGTTTAGACAACTTCACAATTACTCCGGGAAACAATCATGCACTTTCATTGTGTGTATGCCGTGGTTAATACGTGGCGGAGAGCCAGTTGAATAGTTATTATCCAGCTTGGATTGTGTTTCTGACTTACTATAGAGCTAATTGTACTTCCTTGGAAGTGTTCAGATGGCGAAGGCAAATAGTAATTGTAATCATTTTGGCAGGAGATTCCTCTGAAACCCAGTGTTTGTAACCCTTGTCTGACCCCTGAACTTCCTCTGGCCTCATCGCACCCACTGGCCCACTAAGCAGAGAGGCAAGACGTTTGTCTGATACCACCAACTATTTCCTTTTCATTGTAAGAAATGCATGAGAAAATTTCAATTATAATTTCATATTCCACATGTACATCATTACTGTGGTAGTATTTAGCATAATACTCCATACATTTATAGTTCATATCAACAAACATGGACACCTACACTACTAGGCATGTAAATGGGATATGTAACTGGTTAATACTTATAATACACTACTGCCCACTAATAACACTGTACTTGCATAGTAATTGTCACTTCAATTGCTATTAATGGTGTTATTAATATACATTGACAATAGCTTAAAATATAAGTGTAACTGGACAACATGATCATGAAGCAATGATCAACAATGATTACCGATCATTAGGAATTTTAACACAAGGTCAATATCTTCTTAATTTATCATATTGATCTACCAGTCATCCACTGGTTTTACAATGGGCTGCTGGGACCCATTGGTTGGACTTTTACGATAAAAGTAGAGCGTCCAGAAGACCAACCAGGATTCAACCAGTTTAGGCCAGGTTTTCCCAAAGCCTCTGAGTTGATGTTGAAACATCGCAACGTGTGGTCGGAGCATCCCGCTAAGGTTATATTACAGGGGCAGGTAATTGTTACCTTAAACCCAGCTGTGTGTGTCTCAGTGTACCTTCGCTATGCTGTCACCTTTTGTGCATGTCTAACCTTGTTCGGCCAGAAATGTGCCACGTTCTTCCTTAATTTCACAGTTTTATCCATTCACATCCATTTCTATTGGTACTTGTTGACAATTAGCAGGTGCAAAATGAAAAACGTAATATATTTATAATTCATAATATAGTTATGAACACTGAAATATTGTATTTATTGATCCACCTTCAACAGAAAATGGTTGGCAAGAAAACCTGTAGCGACGGCCTTATTGAAACAACCCGCTGGAGGTGTGTGTAGAAAATAATTACAGTGGGGGAAAAAAAGAACCACTGAAAATCTATAGCAGTTTCATAATGTGTCAATGATTGGCCCTGTGTGATGATTCATTCTGTTGTAGTATTGTACACCATAGTTTATTTAGCTCATACCATTATGCATTCAAACTTTTAAAGCTTTTAAGTTTTTAAGCATGCATGACACAGCACAATGTTCTCGTTGTGGAGTGAAAAGCCTGTCTCTTTAGGTGTTGTTTTTGGGGACTTGTCCCCATCTTCATGACCGCCTCATCCTGGGCTTTAGACCCTGTGTGTTATTAACAGGCCCGCTGGCTTCCTTTTGGCTAGAAAGGCCCACTCATTCCTATTGGGACATTTGTTTTCCCTTTGTTACAAGGCTTGTATTATGAAGTAGCTTAAAACCCGAGGCATTCCCGCTAGATTTGTGCCATTTCTACGCATGCCTCCATATCTGACCTATGACCTATGACCGGTGTGCTGTATTGTATTTGTTGGAACAAACTCCCCACGGAGGTCACGACTGCAGAGTCACTCCCCATCTTCCGTCGCAGGCTGAAAACCCATCTCTTCAGGACACACTTCCCGGATCCTTCCTCGTAGCGCTAAGTCGATTAAGTCAGTCAAAAGTAGACTACGTATTATAGATAGGTAGATATTGTTCTAGATATTGTTGCATATTGTTTGCCAACTGATTGTACTTTTTCCCTTACACTTTTGCCTGAATTATTGTACTTCTACCTGAGCACTGGTTCAGTTATTGGAGACTTGTTAGAAATGAAATGCACTTTTGACTTCTGGTGACGAATTGTTCTCTTACCTTCCTTTGTTGAAACACATTATTGTAAGTCGCTTTGGATAAAAGCATCTGCTAAATGACTGTAATGTATTACAGTCAAGCTTCCTGTCTTCCTCCCATTTACTTTGGTTCATGAACACATGTAGGCCTTTGGCCCTAGTCTATTATAGAGGTATGTGTGTGTGTCCAGATGAGTTGTTCATATTCCAGTTAACATTGGACAAATGGCTGCTTCAGTGCATTATCTGACAGTATGTTGTTTGACTTTGTTTGTATGTAGGCCTTGTTACTAATTTAAGAATAAGGTTAAGAATTAAATTATTTCAGAAATTATTTATAAAATAGATAAATAATTTAACAATTCATTGAATAATTCAACATTTTATTTAAGATGACAACCATTTTAAATTGTGTTAATGTATAGATGTGATAGTACGATTTCACTGGCAGAGAGCTTTCTACCAATTATTTCATATATACAACCCTATGACATTCCAGTCCAAATGCCACATTTTTTGGCCTCCCTTCACTTTTACCGTCCAAAAGCCGACTGGTAATTACTGGCTACCGTAACCTCTAGTCCGCCTGTATTCTTGTACTACGGTGTACTGCTGGGCCCGTCTTTGTTGATCCTCTCCAGGTATCTGACCGGGAGCAGGGGCTAGGGGGGCCTGTTGCTCAGATCTGCTGGCAGTAAATCAGCCGCTCCGCTGGTTGGTCTGCATCGCTTCACTGTATCGCTGCGGTGTGATAAATGACTATTTTCATTCTCTGGAGACGAGCGAGAGCTCCTTGGTGTACACAAACTTTGGTGTGCGTGTGTGGACCCTTGACACCTAGTAGTAGGTGCACTAGTAGCACCGGTCCTGCTGTTCCTACAGGGCTGCAGTCCAGCTCATCAATCACTGAGTGCCTGGCAAGCCAAGACCATGGCTTTAGACAGTGGCATTTTCCCCTTTGGACCAACATATTTAATCTCTCTCAGGCCGGGCTTGTATAGTGGTGTGAGTATGTGCTCGTGTATGTAACCGGTGTATGTAGGCACTTTTCAGTGCTGTTATGCACGTCATTTAGAGCCGATTAAGTGGTCATTGTTATTTGGGATATTATGGAGTAATGCCTCCTGCTTGCCTGTCCTGTAGTGTTGTCTTTATGTTATTAACACAGTGATAATGGAACAGTTTCATTAATCTGCCTTCTGATTTAACGCTGGTTCCCACAGAGCCAGTCCAGAAAAAACAGTGTGTGTGTGTGTGTGTGTGTGTGTGTGTGTGTGTGTGTGTGTGTGTGTGTGTGTGTGTGTGTGTGTGTGTGTGTGTGTGTGTGTGTGTGTGTGTGTGTGTGTGTGTGTGTGTGTGTGTGTGTGTGTGTGTGTGTGTGTGTGTTCCCATCAAAATAACCTCTTCACACAGCCTCCACACTAACCTCTTCACTTAGCCTCCACACTAACCTCTTCACTCAGCCTTCCACACTAACCTCTTCACTTAGTCTCCACACTAACCTCTTCACTCAGCCTCCACACTAACCTCTTCACTCAGCCTTCCACACTAACCTCTTCACTTAGTCTCCACACTAACCTCTTCACTCAGCCTCCACACTAACCTCTTCACTCAGCCTCCACACTAACCTCTTCACTTAGCCTCCACACTAACCTCTTTACTTAGCCTCCACACTAACCTCTTCACTCAGCCTCCACACTAACCTCTTCACTCAGCCTTCCACACTAACCTCTTCACTTAGCCTCCACACTAACCTCTTCACTCAGCCTTCCACACTAACCTCTTCACTTAGTCTCCACACTAACCTCTTCACTCAGCCTCCACACTAACCTCTTCACTTAGCCTCCACACTAACCTCTTTACTTAGCCTCCACACTAACCTCTTCACTCAGCCTTCCACACTAACCTCTTCACTCAGCCTTCCACACTAACCTCTTCACTCAGCCTTCCACACTAACCTCTTCACTCAGCCTTCCACACTAACCTCTTCACTCAGCCTTCCACACTAATGTCTTCACTCCACACACCTCCACACTAGTGTACCCTCGTGTACCCTGGCCATGCCGGTTTTTTCATTGCATACGGTCGCTGGTGAGACACGTGCGCTAGCTCCTTGATTGGCTGTGCCACCGTGCATAGGAAAGTCTTCAGGAACCGGTAGGGTAAATATCATTGTTCCTCCACCGGGCTCGACGCAGTCGTCACCGAATCACTGCTCCCTGCCAGCTGCTCATGTTGATGTTTCGGAGACCTTGGCCACTATCTTACATGGGGGAGGTTCAGATGAGTCATAACTAACTGACCTGGATGCTTCTTGACATCCGCGCTCACGCCAAAGGAGTAATGGGTGGCACGGGTTCACCGTGTTGTTTTACAATGAGTATTTCACAAGTACCCCCCCCCCCCCCCCCCGCCCCCATTGGTATTTATTTTTCACACTCACGGTGGAGAGCTGGTGTATCCGCCACGAAACACAGCCCGACAAATTCATAGCTTGGCCCGTTACACTACACACTACTCGGTGTCAATGTTATTACTGTTGTGTACATAATATCTGTTGGAATCTAACGTTTAGGGTTTTAGATCATGGGGTTAGCACTGGCAAAATGAAGGTGATTGTTGGTAAAGAAACATTTTATTAATTAAGACTGGCTGATTATAGACTATGATCAATGTAGATCAGTGTAAAAAGACATTGATGTACGGACACATTGACATATGGACCTATTTTTGACACAATTTTGTGTCAATAATCACTTTTGGGGTTTTTATGGTTGTCACTTTTTGGTTACATCAATTATTTTAATGAATGTTTATGTGGTTGTGTTTGCAGATCTATCCAAGGAGCAGAAATCAGCAGCCATGTCTCAGTCTGGAGAGAAAGGGAAGGTAAGCAGAACTCTGCCATCGGCTAACAGTTTATTTATCAAATGCACAGTATAACACAGGGTCATTCGGGACAATGCAAGGGACGACTATGAAACATTATCTTTTTAAGAAAATATGGTTTACCTACTGTACATACAATATAGAATATAGTGTCCAAGCAATGCTTGGCTTGTGATAATGAAACTGATTAGGTCACGGTAAGTCTGACACGTAACACTGGCTCCGTGACACACCCCTCGTATCCACAGAGGAAATCCTGTATGTAACGCCAGCGTTTTGTATATGCTGTCATTGGCCAATGGAATTACTTGATCGTGTACAACATTCACAAACCAGACCCCTCTGGGAGGATTTGGAGGTGGATAAATGTTGACGGTGGAACGGGGGACATCATCGTTGTGATCTATGTGATTTATACCATTGATTTCTTAACTTCAGTCTGAACTTTCTAGTTCTGCTGTGATCCCCTTAAGATCTTGATATAATTTAAGATAAGATAATATATAATATTTTTGAAAAAAACGACAAAATATCATCAAAATACAGACAAAATCTAATTTGTAATTATTATTAGAATGATTGCTATAATGATATTATTATTATTATAATGATGGCTATAATGATATTAA
Organism: Muraenolepis orangiensis; assembly: GCA_027704905.1. Classification (NCBI taxonomy): domain Eukaryota; kingdom Metazoa; phylum Chordata; class Actinopteri; order Gadiformes; family Muraenolepididae; genus Muraenolepis; species Muraenolepis orangiensis. The sequence continues at coordinate 7,498,294 of CM051017.1, read as the reverse complement.
TATTTGTAGGTTCATTTTTTAAATTATATTATTATTTGTTTTTACCTGCTTACAGTATAGTAAAACAAGTGGCCAGCTGAGAAAATCCATAAATCAATATATCAATACATTTTTATACTACTACTTTTCTTTAGAATTTGGTAGATCCTGTGATATTTGTTGGTGTCCTATAGTGCGCTGACTAGTCATTAATAGTGATGTAGACAAGCTAATCTGTGTTCCTAACGGCTTGTTTTATATTGTTTTCCAGTTTCCTGAGACCGCGGGTTATGTGGGCTTTGCCAACCTCCCCAATCAAGTCCACCGCAAATCCGTCAAGAAAGGCTTTGAATTCACCCTCATGGTTGTGGGTAAGTGACTGACGACCCACTTGCTTTACGACAGAACATTACTAAGACCGTTGTGTTGAACTATGTTATGCTAGTCACATTTCTCTTAATCCTTTCCTTACAGGGGAGTCCGGCTTGGGGAAATCCACATTGATAAACAGCCTGTTCCTCACCGACCTGTACCCTGAGCGCTACATCCCCGGAGCTGCAGGTAAATCCTCCCACACACTTAAAATGTAATGTAAGTAGCCTCTACAGTAGGAAAGATGGCCGTAACTCATCCCAGTCGGGCTGTTTGGGTGTCACAGCAGGACAGTAACAGAAATACATCTTAAATAGAGATTACATTTTTTTTACATGTATTATCTTGTATAATCTTGATACTAAAACATTGCAACATTGCAACAGGACGGATGGGAAATGTGGTCTTTATTCTCTGGAATGTATGATGCTTTGTCCAAACTCCCTTTTTTATTCTGCCCTTTAACACAAACACACAGCGTGCACACTGATGTGCAAGCTCACTGTAATAATAGAAAAATGTCCAGCAGAGCGGTGCACGGGCCGGAATGCCGGGAATGCCTGCTGTATTAGTTCAAAAGAACAAAAGACCCTTATGTTACGACTTAAACTCAAACTCTTGAGTTTGATCCGGCCTGCTGCTGCTCACTCACTCCCTCCCACCCTCTTCTTTCACGGATTACAACGCAGTCAGTCCCCTTTGCACGTGAACCACGGTATCCCTTTACGTGAGTGTGTTTCCCTGTACCGGTAGTGGGGGAGGATGATGGTCTCCATCATCGTCCCCCTTCCACGGGAGGATGATACTGTGGACAATATGATATTTTGATATTGAAAGTTATTGCCGTCCTGGAGGGCTGAAATACCTTCGATGTTTCCCAACCGTGTCCTCTCTCTCTCTCTCCACCCACCTCCTCCTCAATCTTCTCCTCCTCCATCTCCTCCTCCGTCTGCAGAGAAGATCGAGCGGACGGTTCAAATCGAGGCGTCGACGGTGGAAATTGAGGAGCGCGGCGTGAAGCTCCGCCTCACCGTGGTCGACACCCCCGGATACGGGGACGCCATAAACAGCCAAGACTGGTGTGTGTGTGTGTGTGTGTGTGTGTGTGTGTGTGTGTGTGTGTGTGTGTCTGTGTCTGTGTCTGTGTCTCTCTCAAGTTTCTTTGCTGCTCTTTTATTCTGCTCTTCCTCCCATAGAGTTCTTATTTCCATTCCTGTACACACTGCTATATATATGTATGTATGTGGGTGTGGGTGGGTGGCATCGCCATGCCAGTGGTGCAGCTGTAACATCCCTCCTCTCCATTCTGTCGTTGTTTGTGTTCCCGGATCTTTTTCCTGTTGATTGTCCCGACTGGGCTCTATTTGGACCTCTACCAGGGGTCGTCTGTAGAGAACCATACATCATTGCCGTTTCCTGTGGCTTTTGTCATGTTTGTGACCGACTATTAGCGACGCACACAGGCTGCTGGTGTGCTAGTAGGGTTAAAGATTATGATTATGATTCAAACGGCTTGTGTTTTATTTTATGCTTACTCAACTGCTATCTTCGAACAATAATACGTTTATTTAGCAATTTTGGCTTCACACATGAAGTTGAGCTATGAAGTTGAGCTAAAGCAATTGTTTACTTGTGTACTACTTTATCGGTTGTGTTTTTAAAAGAGGCTTGACCTTGCTGGGTGGCACTGAAGGAAGTCACTGTATCCGCTAATGTGGATATCCCATAATATACCATATCCTCTCTCCGCAGCTGACGACTTTCCTCAAATCACTCACTGTGTGACTTAAAACTAAAGGTGTGAATGGCGTGGAGGTGGCCTTGTGTGGATGAATGAAGCGGCGTGTTTCACAACCATGTGTCTCTCTGTCTCCTCCCCCGGGTGGCAGCTTCAAGACGATCATCCAGTACATCGACAACCAGTTTGAGCGCTACCTTCATGACGAGAGCGGACTGAACCGAAGACACATTGTGGACAACAGGGTCCACTGCTGTTTCTACTTCATATCTCCCTTTGGACACGGGTGAGCTACGCACGCACACACACGCACACGCACACGCACACACATAACATGGGACCACACTGATACGTATCACACACCCCCACACATATACACACACCTGTACCCACGCGCACACACACAGCAGATACACACGCGCGCAAAGAGCCACACACACACACACACGCACGCATTGAATCTTGCACCACAGTCACCTCTTAACTGTTGTCCCGCCATCATGACCTCCTTCCCGTCTGTTTATTACCCCCTCACTCTTAATGGTTGTCTTCCTCTGCTCACCACCGCACCCTTCTTTCACCACCATCACCACACCCTGCTGGCACCATGCTGTCACCACCTCGCTGTCGCCCTGCAGCCTCAAGCCCCTGGATGTGGAGTTCATGAAGGCTATACACAGCAAGGTCAACATCGTCCCCGTCATCGCCAAGGCAGACACGCTCACGCTGAAGGAGAGAGACCGCCTCAAGAGGAGGGTGAGTGGGACACGCACACGCACGCACGCGCACATGAACCCCAAATCTACGGCAGGTAGCGAGGTCACAGGTCGCTAATGTGTTTGCTTGTTGCCCCCCCCCCCCCCCTCTGGTCATATAGTTGCTCCATTGAAGCTTCAATAAAAGAATAATAAATGAGACCAGGCTGGGTGCAAGCTTCCTTGAACAGTATGTATAGGTCAGGTGGACATCCGTTTGTTTGTGTTACAATGGGCACGTGTTCTTCCGCGTGCGCGTGTGTGTGTGCAGAAAGACCCCCCCCCCACCCACACCCACACATAAACACCCACACACACCTTTTTAAATCATATCAAGTCCAGCCAAATGGGTCAGAGGGACAGGAAGGAGCACCTGACAGAGGAAGAGGGGGGCGGATGAGAGAAGATTTCTTACAGGGAAGAAGAAGAAAGCCTCACCCAGTCTCACCGCGTTCCCCACACTTCCTGTCCACACCGACGGTCTTTCTGCATGCACACTCCCCAGCTTCCTGCTGTCGCATACGTGCCTGTAGGTATGCACGTCCACACACCCACCCACACCACCACACACACAGGCTCAAACAGGAGGGGGGATGTAACTGGCTGATAATCTCTGACTCTATGTGGGAAAGAGTGAGGCGTGGTTGGTTCTGTGGCCTTCTTCTTCTCCGCCGTCCATTATGTTGAACTATGCTTGTCGTTCCTTCACCTTCAGTCCGGCGGGATATCGCAGCGGACTGTCGCTGACTGACTCAAACAACTGGGAATCTCACAAAAAAAAATGACAGTTTTAAAAGTAGTTTTTGGCCGCGCGACCCGTGTTCAGTTACGATACTACGTCCTTCCCTCTCTCTTTCTCACCACATGTTCCTGTCTGTCACTGTTGTCCTAGCCATGAAGGCATAAATAGCCTGGGAAATGCAAAGGAAGGGTGAAATATGTGTGTTTTGTGTGAAGAAGAACAAGAGGTGTGGACCTAATCCAACTAAATGTAAAGCGGCTGGCAGGTGGTGAGAAAGTTCCCGTCTAGCTAACGATCGTGCACAACCACGCCTGCGAAACAGAAGACATCGCTGCCCCACAAGGGAGAAAGAGGGGTGTGGTCCACACGCCCCCTCCCTCAATACCAGAGGCCCTACTGGAATCCCTGTAATTGGCAATTATAAAGAACTGATTAAATAAACCATTACAATCAGATGTATGGCATATAGAAGACATAATGGCTTGACTCACTTCAGCCAGTTACCCCTTCAGCAACCCTGGTTCCTAAGGATGAGAAGCGGACCGCAGGGAACGGATACTGAGGCCAGCTCCGAGCTCTCCTGCTGGCTTCTCTTTCAGGAACCCGGAGACGGTAGTCCGGCCGGCCGCAGCTTAACCGTAGCTTAGCCTAGCTCAGCTCAGTTGAACAGGCTCCTCTGTGGGAGAGCTTTTCTGTTCCTGCAGTCAGCCTGTGGAACAATAACACACAATCTGTACCACAACACTGTTCCTAGGGCCTAAGTTGTGCTTTTGAGGACTTCACTTGAAACGCCTCGTACCTCGAACGGCGGCCCAAGTAGTTCTGCCGAAATACACAATTGTTGTTGCAGCATCAAACATTAAGGTCTCCATTGTGTTACCCTTAAGGGATTTATTCATGAGAGAATGGCCTGCCTGGCTGAGTATTGTGTGGTGACCTTCCCAGAACCTGTTAAGGGGTTCCCGTGGTCCGCTGCCATGAACAAAACCACCGCTTCCTGCTACCAGAGACCCCGCCCCGCACTGCGTTATTTATTGCATCGCCGTTGATCTGAGCTACAAACTGTATAATTTACTTCTCTGTTGACGCTGTATGAAGGCAGCTTCAGCTTTACTTTAAGGGTTTTTTTTAAACTATTAAGTCACCACTAAATTATAACCACCACAATTATGAAAGCGCAGTTAAAAAACACTTTGCAAATTTGAACATATAATACCAGGTGAGCTATGAATAAGCTGCCTACATGTCCAACCGTGTGAATGTGTTTTTAACATCGATTTGCATGGCCCAAACATCTCAGGGAATGCAACGGGATTCCAAGTGTGAGCTGTTTTTGTCAGGAAAAAAAGGTTTTATTGAAGCCTATCTGTTCCCGATTTAGACATGGCTCTCCCCCACCCTGTGCGTCCCCCTTCGGGGGAGTGTGTTATTCCCATCCGTCTATCTCCTAACCTCGCTTATATCTTTCAAGTAATGTCGTCAAGCTACGAGGCACCCCGTGGCACTGGGTAAAAGACATGTAACGGTTCGTCATTCCCCTTTGGTGGCATTCCTGGACGGGAGTCTGTTTCCCTGGTTTTATCTGACGTGGTTAAATTAATGGACGCCTTTGTTCCTCCGGGACAACAAGTGCTCTGCTGCCTCTTGCAAGTGGGGGAACAAATTCTATGGTACTCGATTATTGGCGAGTTGGATCAGATTAGGTGTAGTGGTCCTCGGGGATCTCTGCCAGGTTTCTGCCATACAGAAGAGGTGAGTCCTTCTGCTGGAGGTCAGCGCAGCGGCAGCCAACAACCTGCCAGTGGCCCTACTGCCGCAGTATGATGGATCACCTCGCTGTTGTTGCCCTGGTATTTATTAGTTTATTTGTTTTTTTTCCAGGGTGCTTTCTCACTGCTTCTGAGCCATTTGTCTCTCAGTAAATGCCCTCCCCCCCCCCTCCTCAAACGTAGCTCCCTCTTGCATTATTAGGGGGAAACAGCTTGTAGAGAACAATGCAGACTTCCTGCAATGTGTCAAGAGTCTCAGACTATTCCACCGAGAAGACGTGGTTGCCGTCGCTCTGCGTCACTTGGCCACATCATAGCCAGCAAACTGGCCGTCGTCCGCCTGCATCCACGCCCCTCACCTCCACCCCCACCCTCCCTTCTGGTTCACTGGTTTAAAGCACCCCATCCTACCGGTCTCTCTTTGTTCAGCTTTCCCGGTATTGCCTTCTCCTTACCCTGTGCTCCCCCCCCCCTCCCGTGCCCCTTTTGTCTGTACAATCTTTAATGCCCTCTTAAGCCAATTTCCTTCGCTGTGGTCACAGTGGTCCGAAGCTCATAAAGTTACCTCTCCTTGGCCATACTGGCTGATCCTCTCTATCTACTCGTATGGAGTCATATCCTGTGCAGGGCTTTCGTTCTTCAGCTGGAGTTTGTTTTCTGTCTGAGAGTTTAGGGCGGGGAGGGGGTACATTGAACTTCTGCTGGGAAAGCGCATGTGACTCACACAGCCAGTTGCCAGTTCATCAACAACAAATGAGTTTCTTGCAGTTATTTTTGTTAATGTTTTGGTTTCATTGGCTTCCCGACCTTGTCACGTGGATCAAGAATGGGTCCCATTTGTGTGATTGTGAACCAATGATACAGTGGAGGAGGAAAAATGTGTCTACCCTCCAGGCTTTTCTCTCGTAATGTCAGTGTTTAGTTAGCAGGGCACAGAATTTCAACTAATCCCCAAATTACGTGACAAATTATTGTAATCTGAGTAATGGCCGGTGAACCAAGCTCCTTTCCCATTCCCTGATGGGAAAACGACAAAAACAACAGACGATACAAATGTTTCCCCTTTTCCCCTGTCTCAGACCCCCCACGACCTCCCATGCCCTCCCCTCACTCTTCCTAATTTTCCTCCTCCTCTTAACCCTTATCTCCTCCTCTACTCTCTTATCTCCTCATCCCACTTGTGACAGCCCCATCTGCAACCCCTTCCCCAAGCACACTGCTGTATTTCACGCTGTCTATTTAACCCCTACCATTGTCTGTCCAAGCCTGTCCTGTGCTCTCTGCTGAGCTCCTGCGGTGTGAACCATTCCTCCAGGCCCCGCAGGGACCCATTAAGAGTGTGCAGCCACACCGCCCAGTATTGTCATCACACTTGTCACACACACAGGGTGGCTGGCTTTGTTTACTGTGAGGGCTGTAAAGAGTATGTAAGGGGTGGGGGGGGGGCGCGATGTTGATTGCTGCTCAGGGATTAATAGTTTGTTTTGTTTGTATTTTGATTCTTAATATCCTCTGTGCGTGTGTTTGAGTTTTTGTGCAAGGCACGTTGTGTTCCTCAGGCCTTCCTTGGCACTTAAAGGACTCATCAGGCTTGGAGTCTGATGACTTTTGTGTGTGTGTGTGTGTGTGCCTGTGCACGTGTGTGTGTGTGTGTGTGTTATCCTTTTTTTCAATCTCTTCTCGGTCCTTTTCCTGCCACACGCGGGTGTATTTACTTTCCTGCTGTCCGCCAGTCATTGTGCCTGGGCATGTGCCACGCTTCTACGCACACAACAATAAATATACATTTCCCCTGAGCATCTCTCTCTCTCTTGCACACACGCATGCAAACAACCATCAGCTTTCTCAGGTGTGAGCTGATGACTTTAGACAGCCGTATTCGGGCCGTCCCGTACAGAACCGTGCGGTTCTTGTGACCGACCAAGAGCTGTGCCTTTTCTCTGTGTGTAAATCTGTCCTTCATGACCCCATGAGTAGCCAGTGTTATCCCTCTGCACACTCTCTGGCCAGGCAGCAGTGGGTGGTCCCCACTGTACTAACACTACAACCAGACGGAGGAAAGGGAGGATGAGGAGGAGGGGGCGAGGAACATATGTTGCACCTTTTCATTCTTTCTTTTCTTGCTTTCTTTTTATGTGTTGCCAATTTGTTGCCATGGCTTTATTGGTTACCCCACAGCACTTCACTGCTGTTTCCTTGTCTGATGAGTCCAGCGGTGTGTGTGGTGTGGGTGTGGTGTGTGTGTGTGTGTGTGTGTGTGTGTGTGTGTGTGTGTGTGTGTGTGTGTGTGTGTGTGTGTGTGTGTGTGTGTGTGTGTGTGTGTGTGTGTGTGTGTGTGTGTGTGTGTGTGTGTGTGTGTGTGTGTGTGTGTGTGTGTGTGTGTGTGTGTGTGTGTGTGTGCAGTAAGTGTTATTTTTAATCTTCTAATCTGAAGCTGTTAGATTAGCTTTTTCCTTTGTCGGGTTGTACATGTCTATCAGTGTTTATCAAGGCCTGTGAATCTCGCGTGTCTGTGTGTGTGTGTGTTCAGTGAGGTTTGTCATGGTTCCTGAGTGGAGTTGAAGCTGAGAGAATCTGTTCTTCCAAGAGGCTGGAGTAGAAGTCTCATTCTCCATGGGACCACCTGGACCCAGAAAGCTCTGCTTCACACACACAAACTCAGATATAATTCTTATGTATGTAGTTGTGCACTTTCCCCCTAGAGTTCCTCTGATGCCAGTTTTGTTTAATTAAAGTGTGTGTGTGTGTGTGTGTGTGTGTGTGTGTGTGTGTGTGTGTGTGTGTGTGTGTGTGTGTGTGTGTGTGTGTGTGTGTGTGTGTGTGTGTGTGTGTGTGTGTGTGTGTGTGTGTGTGTGTGTGTGTGTGTGTGTGTGTGTGTGAAGTAGCTTGAGTCTAATACCCTTTGACCCCCCCCCCCCCCCTAGTTATGTTATTGTTAGGACTCTTGCCCCTCAGGCTCGCTGAAGGCAGCAGAGAGAGAGGAAGATGGTGGAGAGAGGGGGAGGTGGAGGGAGAGAGGGCGAGGTGGAGGGAGAGAGGGCGAGGTGGAGGGAGAGAGGTGGAGGGAGAGAGGGCGAGGTGGAGGGAGAGAGGAGGAGGAGTGGAGGGAGAGAGGGCGAGGTGGAGGGAGAGAGGAGGAGGAGGTGGAGGGGGGGAGGTGGAGGGAGAGAGGGGAGGTGGAGGAAGCGAGGGGGTTGTGGGTGGAGAGGGGAAAAGACGGCATTTCCTCCCAGAAGGGACACATTTGTCCCAATGTTGACACATTTAATGGTAATGGTAATGGATGCTTTTATATAGCGCTTTTATCCAAAGCGCTTTACAAGTCATGCCTCACATTCACCCATTCATACACCGACGGCGGAGTTTACCATTGGAAGACGACCCTCCGTCAGTGGCAAAGGCCAGTTTGGTTTCCATCGTGTGACATTTGTTCTATTTAAAACTGCCAATCAACTCAATCTAATTAAATTTCAAACATTTCTACGTATGGTTTAATTTAAACCACTCTAGATGTGTGACATGATAAGGATCAGATCATATTCCTAAGTTGCCCTGGTGTGTACAGATGTTGTGGTTCAGTGTCGATAAGAGCACAGATGTGTGCGTGCGTGCTTCCCGACTCGGCAGCATTGTTGAGGTGAAACGTGAGCGCTGGAAAATGTTTCCACTTCCAAGTATTGTTCCCCCGGTCAGAGTGTCAGAGTCGCCGTTTAATTGACACACAAACCATGCCAGACCTGAAGAGACACACAGGACGTTTCAGCTCTGTCACCATCACACACACGCACACACGCGTGCGCACGCACGCACGCACACACGCACACGCACGTTTCTTTCTTTCTTTTGACGTTTGTCTCCTCCCCACTGTGTTTAGAGGTGTCTTTTGTCCAGTGCAGGATTTGTGGGTATTTCACTGGTACTAATATGTTTGGGTCTATTTGTCTCCTAACAAAAGGAAAACCCACATGTGAAAATATTATTCAGAGGGCGCCTTGATGCGTTCGGCCGCTTAACAATCGGATTGCTCCACTATTGCGGTGAAGAGTTTTTGACACGTTGACTGTGTCATTTTCCAAAAATTGCCCACGGCTTAACCCAGGTAATTATATGGACATGAGCCAAGCCGTATTTAGGTTACGTCTGACTCACACACCCACTGCAACAACGTCTGAACGGGGATTCAGCCCTAAAAATACATTGGAAATGTGTCCGTGTGCCAATAAGACTATTGTCTGATAAAGACCACTGATCCAAATCAGTATTTGGAGCTTGACTGTAGCATGGGAGGTGAAAAGGAGGTGTAGCTCTTAATGTTTTTGGAAGATGATGTTTATTGACATGAAATATTTAATTAATATATCAATGGCACATAATCCAAAACGCTTTTCATCAACTACACCGACATTAACAATCGGTTGATGTTACGGTGTCCACAATTTTTCTTTTTTTTGAAAAGTCTGTGGTTCCAGGTTCAAGAAGTGGGCCAGTGTTCTGTGCGGATGCCCTGGTGCCCGTCTCCTGAAGGATCAGGGATGATTTAGGTTCATTACATTCCCCATCGTCACTGTACTGTATACAGTGCCCGGGGTTTCTGATTCTGGCTCCAACAGGATGGTCATAAAAAATGTAAATGGCCGTGCCAATGAAAACACGACACTGTACATTAAGGCCGGCGAGAGTCGGGGCGTAGTGTAAAGGAGTGGGGCCACCACAGCGCTTACACTGGATTGGCTGGCAACAACATGGATTAGACGTAGGCAGTTATTTAGTCATGGGATCACCCCCGGGGAGCTCTTGATTACAGGCATCAGGCTGCTGTAAACGCACGGTGCTCTGGACCATCATTCAGGGTAAACAGCCATTTCACAGCATTTGGCTGCAGTTCTTGTTTGTGTTTGTGGCGTAACTTTTTTACCAGGACTGCGTCGTTAAAAGAAAACACAAGGTGTTTTTCGGAAACCGGCTTCGTGTTTGTCTCGCTTCTTAACTTCTCGATCTTTTAAACCGTTTATCTCTGCAGAATCTGTGTCACATTTGTTACAGCAGTTTGGTCACTGTTCTTGTCACTGTATTTGTTGTCTGGGTCATTTTTCCTGCCATTGTGCAGTTTATTTTGCCATTGTCTGCATTCCCAAAATGTTTGTTTTACAACATGTACGACAAAGTGTTGATTATATACTTGCGTTATCAAAGGGGTGTGTGTGTGTGTGTGTGTGTGTGTGTGTGTGTGTGTGTGTGTGTGTGTGTGTGTGTGTGTGTGTGTGTGTGTGTGTGTGTGTGTGTGTGTGTGTGTGTGTGTGTGTGTGTGTGTGTGTGTGTGTGTGTGTGTGTGTGTGTGTGTGTGTGTGTGCGCGCACGTCAGGTGTGTGTGTGTGCGCACGTCAGGTGTGTGTGTGTCACGTTCTCAGTCAGGTCCCGCGACATCTGTTTGTTTTTAGATCTGCTCCCAACAATACCCACCTCTCACACACACTGGGCCGGGAGCCTGCTGAGAAAACACAGCAGCCGTCATAACAAGCGGCCCTGGGACTGTGGACCAGCAGCACCGCTTGAACCTCTCTCACCTTTCATATGTGACATGAAAGCCCCAGCTAGAAGTCAGGAAAACAAGCACGTCCACATTATCTTGACTTCCTTACGAACGGCGGCATTGTGAATGAGAAATGCTATTCACATTCACAGGGAGGAGGAGGAGGAGGAGGAGGAGGGAGGCAAAAGTCAAATGGGGGCTTTGATGTTTTGGAATAATAAATATATAACATCTGTGCCTGAGCTGTTCTCTCAAAAAGGCTCCTTTTGTTGGACATTGTTTCTATACCGGTAGTGAGAGAGAGAGAGAGACACACACACACACACACACACACACACACACACACACACACACACACACACACACACACACACACACACACACACACACACACACACACACACACACACACACACACACCACACACACACACACACACACACACACTTCCAAAAACATTTTATTTTTTAATTATGTTATAATCGTACACACTCTACTCTGCCTTCATCCCATTGTTTATCACACCGCCTACACACCTAGATCCTGAAATCAGCATAATCGTTTAAATCTAATTTTCTAAATCGAAATCGAAATTGAATGGTGAGATACTGAAAGAGACACACACACACACACGTTGTTTCTCACCCCCCTCCACTGTGCGGTCCCCCCTCCTCCCCTCTAAGCCCCCTGTGGAGCTGCTTCATTAAAGGTGCTGTTCTTTCTCGGTTACTCCACTTAATGTCTGCCGTCGCGTTCTGCTTTCACACAAAGTGTTATCCTTTTACGAAGATATTCTAGGTCCCTGCATCTCCCAACGTGTGCAAGCTTTCGATCTCCTCCCGTCAACAAAACGATATAAAGTTAATGAAGAGATTCAAAGATTTATGCAAAAATGACGTTTCAACTGTTGGTTCATTGTACAAATTCTCGTCCACACAGCTCGCTGGTCTTAAGATGCTGTATATGACCCAGCGTTGTTTCATTTCAGATCCTGGACGAGATCGCAGAGCATGGCATCAGGATCTACCAGCTTCCTGACGCTGACTCCGATGAGGACGAGGAGTTTAAGGAGCAGACCAGAGTGCTGAAGGTGAGGTCACTTCCTGCCATCCGCCACACATCACCACCCTGAAATGCATTCCGGGTTTTTCGTTTGTTGTTATTATATATTGTCGTTATTCAGCTATTGCCCCAGTGGCTCACTGATGGATGCTCTTTCCCTATCTCCTACTTCCTTCCTTCTCCCCCCCCCCCCCTATCCCCTAACCCATCTCTCCTAACACCGTGATTCCTTGTTTGCCGTAATGTGTTTCCGCCCCCCTCCCTCCCTCCCCTGGGGTATTGTCCCTCTCCCGGGTATTGTCCCTTCCCGTTTATCTCCCTCTCCGCAGGCCAGCATTCCATTCGCTGTGATTGGCTCCAACCAGCTGATTGAGGTGAAGGGCAAGAAGATCCGTGGGCGGCTGTACCCCTGGGGCGTGGTGGAGGTGGAGAACCCCGAGCATAATGACTTCCTCAAGCTGCGTACCATGCTGGTGTAAGTGTCTCTCTCTCTCTCGGTCTGTCTGGCTATCTGTCTGTCTCTCTCTCACACTCTCTCTCCCAGTTTTATTGTAGAAATTAAGTGTGGTGAAAAGATATGCCCTGAAATGATCAAATATGAGGTTTGAATCGTCTGTGATATTTTCCATACAGCTCCACTGTCCTGGTAATTGTTTGTCTTGATCCTTGGATGAAAGGCTCTACTGCCGCCTAGTGGACACAAACTGAATTGTGTCTCACTTTTGATTTCATTTTTTGCAGGACTCACATGCAGGACCTGCAGGAGGTGACCCAGGACCTGCACTATGAGAACTTCCGCTCAGAGAGACTGAAGAGGAGCGGCAGGTGAGAGGGCCACAGGTTCACCGCTAGGTCTGCCTGTGGTGTGATCGGTTCACCGCTAGGTCTGCCTGTAGTGTGATCGGTTCACCGCTAGGTCTGCCTGTAGTGTGATCGGTTCACCGCTAGGTCAGCCTGTAGTGTTATCGGTTCACCGCTAGGTAGTGTGATCGGTTCAGCGCTAGGTCTGCCTGTAGTGTGATCGATTCTAAAAGGATTTGTCTCTTTGTTTTGTTTCTGCTCCTCTATAGAAACGCGGAAGAGGATATTATGGATAAGGACCAGATCCTCTTGCAGAAGGAGGCTGAGGTAAGATTCAATGAAACACACACACACACACACACACACACACACACACACACACACACACACACACACACACACACACACACACACACACACACACACACACACACACACACACACACACACAGCTGGATCGCTAAGAATCTAATTCCCAACTGCCTTCCACTTAAAAAGAAATATTCCATGAGATTTATCTTTTGTGTTGCGTTAAGTTTTCCGTATTTAATTTTAATCAGGGTGGAAAAGTGGTAGTTATTTTTGGTACTTTCAATTTCCTACTCTGTGTTTACATTCCGATCTCTGGAGCCGGCTGTGTCTTAATTCTTTGCTTATTAAAGAATCACTGTTTGTCCTGTTTGTCTTATCGGGCCAATTATGTGACTGGGTGTGGTTTAATCAGAGTAAGGCTTGTAAACAGCGATGCCCACACAGGATTTGACATCACTCTCATCATAACATGCCCTGGTCGAGTGTTCTTGCATAGGCATGTATACATGGACAAACCATCGACTGCTTCCGGCCGTGGCTGGGAGGCCTCAAGGAGCCACTCTGATGGAGAGGCCTCGGCTGGCCTGTAAACACACACAACTAAACGGGGAAGCTGCGGTTGTTCTGGATAAATGGCACTATAATAATAATATTATTATTATAATAATATATAATTGCTCAACCCATTTCAATGATGGAAAATATAACCGTTATATAGAAGGGTGATCTACATGGAGCAAAAACTAAATGTGGTTTTATATTATGTTGTTATATTATGTAGACATTATATATAGATCTTTATATCTCTATATATTATATATACTGTTTATACAGTATATATCGTTATAGTTCTTTTTTATCAAGAAAAAAAACCATCTCCCTTTTGTCACTTGTATGTGTTTACAGGTGTGTGTGTGTGTGTGTGTGTGTGTGTGTGTGTGTGTGTGTGTGTGTGTGTGTGTGTGTGTGTGTGTGTGTGTGTGTGTGTGTGTGTGTGTGTGTGTGTGTGTGTGTGTGTGTGTGTGTGTGTGTGTGTGTGTGTGTGTGTGTGTGTGTGTGTTTAATTATATATATTTTTTTTACTGGTTTCATTTATGAAAATTATGCAGAATGTGTGATGTCTGTCTATGGGTCAATATTCCTGCATATTGAATACTTTTTGGCTTTTTTTATGTTACAAGCTTGGAACCAAAGCACTCCTGTTTCAACGAATACACCACTAATTGTTCAGTGTAGTATGCCTTTCACTTCTTCATTAAGTTTACCTCAGGTTAATTTACATTGAAGTCGAATGACCTGAACATAAACTCTAGCACTGTATTAAAAATATCAATACTTAGTGAGTCACTTGAAGTTCCCCCACCGCCACTAGATGGAGATATTCTATCACGAAAGGGAAATGAGAGAGGGGGGGGGGAAATAAATATATATATATATATATATATATAGATCACTGTCATATATATATATATATCATATATATATATATATATTCACTTGTGTAATTATGGTTATTTTAATGAACATCTAACGTCTAACATCTAAACGATAGTTGTATGCTTAATTGCATTCATCTTTTGCATACATCACATACATTGATGAATAACAACTGTGATTTCCTGCCCTTCAGCTGAGACGCATGCAGCAGATGATCGCTCACATGCAAGCCCAGATGAATATGAAGGAGGATTGAGGAGGAGATGGACTGACCCGACCCCCCGCCCCCCCCCCCCGGAAGACTGTAGTATACGTACCGCTGTACAATGCCATTGAGTGCTTCGTTTTACAAAACAATCCATCCATCGACCAATCTCTGTGCTGCACATGGTCCTCCGTCTGGACATAGCACATGTGTTCTGTTAACAGGTGTCCTGTTTATTAAATAGGCCAAGCAAGGAATATGGACACAAGTCTTTTTATTATATACATATATATTGTATTTTTCACATGGATAAGTTAATTGTTTATACTCACAAATAAGTCATTACGGTCATTATTAAACCATTATTCAACTTAAATTAGGCATGTTTTGTTTTGCAGGGCTGCGCAATGATAACACAAGGGTACTAATGATCCAGTATGTTTAGCAGTTGATACTCCTCATGTACTTGCATATAAAAGGTACTGTCTCTAATATTAAAGGTTACCCCCTTTGCTTTTGGAGTTCTTAATGGATTCAAACTGGCTCTAGTTTGCCATGAATTCATAGATGTCTGGCTGTGTTATTTATCGCACGGGCATGGTTTGATTTTATCCTCCATATCTTTTTTGTTTTTTTAAATCCTTTTTTTAAACTTATCTATTTCTGTTTATCAATTAGGTACATTTTATGAATCGGCCTGTACTGACCAAAGTCAAACATGTTGCCAAATACGCCCATGTTTCTTAACCAAGGCCTATACTTGCTATGATTATAGTGGGATATACACTACAGCAATATTTAGAAGTGTGTGTTGCCTTCTTCAGAAAACGGTTGTTATTGCAATATAGACCTACTGTTGATTTGACTATCAGGACCACCCACCCGAAACAAACACATTAGACGACATACAGGAATATATCATCTATTTGATAATTTTTACTGTTAGAGTGATCTTCTGTAATGTATGTTGACAGTATTAACCCCAATTGTCCACTTTTGTATTTTTTTTTCTTGGAAATAAACCTTCAAACAGAAAACAAACATGGTTGACTCATTTCAGTGTGAATCACTCAAAGCTTGCCACGTCTATACTCAAAATGTTACTATATTATTCATGTCATTGACACCCTAGTGTGTGGTGTGTGTGTGTGTGTGTGTGTGTGTGTGTGTGTGTGTGTGTGTGTGTGTGTGTGTGTGTGTGTGTGTGTGTGTGTGTGTGTGTGTGTGTGTGTGTGTGTGTGTGTGTGTGTGTGTGTGTGTGTGTGTGTGTGTGTGTGTGTGTGTGTGTGTGTGTGTGTGTGTGTGTGTGTGTGTGTGTGTGTGTGAGAATAGGCAGGAGGGGGGAGGGGACGTGACGTCACACGCTCTCAGCCCTCCTCCCACCTCGGATCTGTCACTCGCTCGGGGAAGGGGGGGTGATTTCTCTCAGCCGTTCGTTCGCTAAATCGGGAGGGAGAGCGCGCGGTTAAGAAGATGACGAGCAGCCTCCGATACAAGAGTCGCATCCCGATTAAAACAGGTACATGTCGCGTTCCGTCTGGCTTGTTGTTGTTGTTGGTCCTAATGAAATGGGAAATGTGTCCCGATTGCCAATGATTTGTAATCGTGTCCGCTTGTCCATCTCTCTTGAATTCCCTGGGCGTCGCTCTGCCTCCGTGCACCTGCGCCTCTGCTATCCATCCTTCAAATGGCCATCAGACGAAAGCATCGAGGTAAGATATATTGTCTATGAATTCACGAAACGACTGTTATTATATAGCGTGTATTTGGACCCAATGTCGCTTTTATTGCTAATCCCAGATACCTCATTATGGCGTCGTTTGCACCATTGCGAACGACACTATTTTCATAATACGTTTGACCCACATTGTGACAGTCGCTTTTAGTTTTTTTTGTTTCCGAATGCTACGTCAACAGTCGATGAGGAGGAGGATAATGAGGATGAGGATGAGGATGATAATGCGGGGAAGATGCTCCGGCCATGCAGCCTATAGTTGACATAGGCTACGGGTTAGATATTTTTAGACGTAGGCAGGCCGAGTTCATCGCAGGCTACACGCACGACGCCTCAGCATCGTGGTACCCGAGGGGGGGGGGGGGCTGGTGTGGTCCAGCCCAGCATCCGGCAGGGTATCGAGTACCAGTACCAATAAGACTTTATTATCAGTCAATAACACTAACATCTGAAGATATATACTAAACTGCTTTTTAACGGTATTAGCGCCTCTGATATATTTGATATTTGGTCTGTATCATTCCCCTAGATTATTTCTAATTTGATTGACTATAATGGAGTTAGTAAGACAAGTGTTGTGGGTGTTGGCCTAAATATATTCACTCAGCACATTCTCAGATGACCACAGCACTGCCTCCCCGTCCAGCATCTCGGTGTCTGATAACAGAGAGAGAGAGAGAGAGAGAGAGAGAGAGAGAGAGAGAGAGAGAGAGAGAGAGAGAGAGAGAGAGAGAGAGAGAGAGAGAGAGAGAGAGAGAGAGAGAGAGAGAGAGAGAGAGAGAGAGAGAGGGGGGGGGGGGGGGGCTAGGAAGGCTTCTCTTTGAGATAGTTTGACATGTATCCATTGGCCATCCATTTTCATACAACACATATCGTGATGAATATTGAGTTAGCCTATGTGGGCCATTCAAAGCATCGACTTGATGCGAGAGTAGCACTTAAATCAGAAGGGCGATACGGGATACACATTGGCGCCTTACCCCACCTACGCTGTTTCGGCCTCTCTGACTGTCTCTCTGTGTCACTGAGTTAGTTCACACATGCATAGGAATTGTCTTTATTTGTGTTATAGTATTAGTATAGTATTATTAGTATTATTATATTTATTCCTCTTTATTAGTCACACACATGTATGTACAGCAAAGCCCACACACAGGGAAATGTGTTTCTCTGCATTTAACCCATCCTAGTATTAGCAGTGGGCAGCTATTGTATAAACAGCGCCCGGGGGGGAACAGTGTAGGGGTCTGGTGCCTTGCTCAAGGGCTTGGTCCATTTCGGGGACTTGAACCGTCGACCCACCGGTTCCCAAGACAAGCGCCAACAAACCGAGCTACTGCCGCCCTAAATTCTTATTTCCTCCTATGTTCTTTCTTCTCCTTTATGTTCTGGTCTGGATTATTTTGCATCTGTCAGCGTCCTTAATGGCTGGTTGCTGGTCATAGCAACGTAGCTGCCCCCCCCCGCCCCCACAAAGCTGAGCACTGGACTCTGGCCAGAAATCATGATTGAAATCACTGCAGGTCAACTGGTCACACCACTGCACAGGGAACCATGGGCATCTAGTCTCGGTTTGCACTGGATTTGAAAGAGGCTTGTCATAAAAACAGAAACGGGATTTTCAAGGTTGCCTCTAAACATGCAAAATAAGCTTATCCTATTAACCTTTTAGTCAAAGTAACCTTTGACTTTATCTAAAAATATCACATTAGCATTAATTCTGTATATTTTCAAACACACCATTAGCACATAAAACACGATTCCATTATTACAGTTTTGGTGTGTTTAATTGGTGAATATGAGGCTCTTAGACTATACTCTTATTAATATATTCTGACACTACATATATTCTGTCCCTCGTCTCCCACACACTTGAATGTGTGTGGGAGACGTGGGGATATTAATAGTACTAGTAGTAGATATATATGTGGGAAGCAGGTCAAGAGAGTGTGAAGCTTCAGCGTAACAGACTAATATATGTACGAATCCTATAACAATAATTATTCTTCCTGTTCTCTCTGTCTTTCTATTACTGTCCTTTCTTTCTGCTCTTCCTTTATTCGTCTTCTTAATATTTAGCCTTATACCAAACAGGGGTACAGATGAACGTATCCTCTCTGAGTGAATGTGATACTACTCTGTGAAATGGTGTTGCCGGGCAACAGAGCATCTCCACTGAAAATAACTAAAGCACAAAGGAAGATGAAATTGGCCACTTAGAAGCCGCCTGGATGGTACAATAACTGAGAATGGAATAAATGTTGTCACCATGGTTTCATTTTTTCTGGACTTCTGATTTAAAAAAAAGCGTGTAATTCTCTATATTGCATTGCGTTTGCTTTTTGTTTTGGTGATCTGCACGTGAACTACCCACAATGCCTTGCGGAGTGTGGGTGGCCCCAGCACAAACCTCAGCATCACAGACTTGTAAAACATCACTTCAGTACATCTCACTGGGTCAGGTTTACAATTCACTTCAGTACATCTCACTGGGTCCGGTTTACAATTCACTTCAGTACATCTCAGGGGCCGGTTTACAATTCACCACAGTACATCTCACTGGAGCCGGTTTACAGTTCACTACAGTACATCTCACTGGGGCCGGTTTACAATTCACTACAGTACATCTCACTGGAGCCGGTTTACAGTTCACTACAGTACATCTCACTGGAGCCGGTTTACAATTCACTACAGTACATCTCACTGGGGCCGGTTTACAATTCACTACAGTACATCTCACTGGAGCCGGTTTACAGTTCACTACAGTACATCTCACTGGAGCCGGTTTACAATTTACTACAGTACATCTCACTGGGGCTCCGCGACCCGACCCGGATAAGCAGTAGATGATGGATAGATGGATGGACATCTCACTGGGGTTGCCTTTGGCAGGCAGGCAAAGGCAGGTTAATACCAGAAATCCTGGGATGAATTATTACCTCAATGGTTCCAGGTATAAAAAGAAGAGTACATTTATTGCCATAGTATTTTTACAATGTGCAAGTCATTTCAGGAGATGCTTCCATCATCCGTTCATCTGTTGAGATGCGTGTCATGAAGGAGCAGGTAGGGGGTAGGCATCTTGCTCAAGGATGCCTACAGGTAGACATTGGGCAGCTCGCTAACATCTGTTAGCAACCTACATGCTGTCAATTTGTTTTCTTTTGTAGGGATTTTGCCATTTTAATCCCGGGGGTCACCTTCCCATGTGTAAATGTTCCGTTTACACATGGGGGAGAGGTCACATCGCTGCCAAAGCTGATGTAAACTATTTTGTTGTGATTGGTTTGAAGAAATACAACAAGTTTGTTTTACCCCCTATCCCATAATAATAATGGGTTCAGCCAGACCTTTCCCCAGCATTTGGCACAGCGCTATAGCCAAGTGTGGTGATACTGTAGGTCTGGTGATGCTGGGGATGACAGAACCACTTCTAGTCATCCTCTCTTGTGTTGTACTATTGTTACAGTCCAGTGGTCCTCTTATAGCGGTTGATGACCCTCTGGGGGAGACAACAGACATGTGGAGTACTGCAGATGTGGCCTCATGGACGCCCACACGCAAAACATATCTGCTGCTGTTGTTGATCTCCTCCTACCTTTCCCGACCTGTCATCTAGAGGGTCTCTCTCTCTCTCGCTCTCGCTCTCGCTCTCTCTCGCTCTCTCTCTCTCGCTCTCTCTCTCTCTCTCCAGAACTTTCTCCTCCTGTCTCCATGACCTACACTCTCTCAACGCCCTTCAAGACACACCCACACGCAAACAGGCACACACAGGCACACAAACACACACAAGCACACACACACCCACCCACACAGGCACACACACACACACACACAGGCACACACACACACACACAAACACACACAGGCACACAGGCACACACACAGGCATGGACACACATAAAGACATACCCCCAGATGGGACCCCAGACCCACCCAGACCCACCCTCCTTTGGGGGAGACCAGCTGCGGAGCTGGAATAAGTGTGTCTGGAGAGACAGGGGGAGGGGCTGTGTATAATAGGGGACCCCCCCCTCCCCTCAGGGGGTTGAGCTCCACATGGGGTAGTGAACAAAACAGAAGAAGTGTTGAATCCAGAATGAACCACAACTTAAAACTCGTAAAGCATTGTCAATGTCCTGCGAGGCAACAACAGCTAAACTGTTATGTAATGTTACTTTGAATCTAATGTGAAGGTTTACATTCTAGGAAGGTAAAACTGACCGTGTGTTAAGAATATGATGATGATGATGATGATTGAAAGTACCGAGGCCTTATCTGCATAGCTTTATGAATATGATAATGTCCATCTGACTAAAGGTAATGTTGGTTTGCTTTGGTAAAGGGGATGTTGTAAAACAACTTTCAGGTGTGTGTGTGTGTGTGTGTGTGTGTGTGTGTGTGTGGTGTGTGTGTGTGTGGGTGTGTTGTGTGTGGTGGTCTATTATTGTAGTTTACAGCCTGAAGGCTCCTCCCTTGCAGCTATTCGTTATTTTGTAACGCTACACATTCCTGTGATCAAGCATGTGTGTGTGTGTGTGTGTGTGTGTTGTGTTGTTGTATGCCCTAGGTTTTTAACACTACATTTCCTGCGATTCCTTCAGCTTTGAAATACTTTCTGACCTATACAGCAGTATTGGGACTATAGCTGGTTGGCAGAGCTTGAGAAATGTGGGATAACATCAGATGTGGATCTTTAAGATGGCCACTCCACTTTTGCCCTCCACTCTTCGTCTTTTTATCTGTCCATATGGACAACATTCATCTCACTACTGAAAAAGGAAAACACTCCAATTCCAGCCTTCCAAAAATGTGAAATTTGCTAATGATCCCAATGTTTTCTCTGATTTTGAATGGAGGATTACAAGGTGTTTGATCAAATTCAACAGAACAACATCCTACAGACTCCACCCCAGAGAGAGGCTCAGCTGAGAGAGACCAGGGCGTTTGGGATGGCTCCCTATTGCTCTCTCACACTTTGTTCCTGTTGGTCCATTTAACTGATGTGCAGTGGGCCACCGGGAGGGGCAGTAATGGCTAATGGTGTGGAAGTGACGGATGCAGGGCAGCTATTGGTGGAGACATGGAGGGGAAGGTAAAGCTGCATCCCCGGACGTCCTGGTGCTTTACTGTCTGTCTGGAGGCCCTGTGGTTGATAGTAAAGCAGCAGATGAGCTGGCACACTGTTCAAATTGTCTCTCATTTGAATTTTTGTTAAGCGCCGGTTGCCAAGCATTCTCTTGCGTGATTTGCATTGTGTGTGTGTGTGTGTGTCTCTCTCTCTCTCTCTCTCTCTCTCTAAGGTATTTCTCTGGTGGTTTGTTTGGCGGTTTAAACCTGCATAGATTTTCCCTTCTTCGGTACATGACTCAAACACACTCCTCCTCTCCTGCTTCCATGACTAAAACACATGTTTCTATAACAACAACAACAACAACAACAACAACAACAAGCAACTCCAAAACATCTTTGAGGTTCTTCGTACATACTCGTTACATTGCATAGTATACCACTATTACATTTGATTAGTGCTACATGGACAGTAGATGTGTTCCTAAAATTCCTAAATCTGAACTCTGTCACCAATTTATGTTGAGATTAACAAGACTCAAAAATAAACGTGAAAAGGGCGAGAATGAAGTGAGGCACTTTAAAACAGGGTTTCATTCATTGAACAAATGCATCCTCTATTAACCCTCTGTATGTGTATGCAGGGGTCTGCTGGTGACCTGCCACCCCTTAACTAGTTCACAGTGTTAGTGTCTTGGTCACATGACACTGTAGTGTACTGCTGCACAACACTGTAGTGTACTGCTGAGAGACAACCTCACCAGCCGATAGGCCCAATGAAACATTGATTATTGATTATTCATGACTTGACAGTTAGTCATGGCAGATGGATGGTGGTGACACAGAGGATGTGTGTGTGTGTGTGTGTGTGTGTGTGTGTGTGAGCACTATCCGGACAGCTGGCCACTGAGAAACAGAGAGGGGGGAGGGGCAGGAAGTTTTACTGGGGGCTATTGTGACGTCACGTCAAGACATCTGTTAGTTTCCTCCTTTCAGATATACCTAGACACACACACACAAACACATATACCCAGACATAGTCCTTTACACTTAATATCTACTTACCGACACCAAGACCACGGAGTCCAGTCAGTATCCATAAAAAGAAAGAGTCTGTTTAGTCCAGCCTAAGACATCCAGACGTTTTTTCTCCTCACGCCTAATTGAGCTGTTGCCCCCTTGTGGTGTGGAGAGGACACACAGCAGACAATATGTATCTAGATTTATTTAGTATTTCGTAATTCTACCGTACTTTAAAAAAAATTCATATACATACACAAATGAGCAGGTAGGTTACATTGGTGTAACGCTCAAGGTTGCCTATATGTAGATACATATATTTATAGGTGGGGGCAGGAAATATATATATATATACACACACATACACAACCCCTTGTTAAATCCGTACGTGGCACCAGCCCCCTGTTCTGCCCACATGGCAGCGAGAGAGCCTCTGTCCTCCGTCTAAACTCTGAGCTCCGCACATCAATTAGGAGCCAGACACACCCATGTGCGGCCGCACTCCCCGCCCCCCGCTCCCTGCAGAACCGGCGTCGTCATCGGCACATCTGGAACCAATTGTGTTTCTGAAAATGCTGCTGTGGGTCTCTTTCACCTCCTGGTGCAGACGCAGCAGCCCAGGTCGTGAACCGAGGCCCAGGGAGACCAGGGGCCGACACAGGGGGGCCGAGTGTTCTGCTGATTGCTGTTTAGTCTAGACCCAGGTCGGATCCCCGCTCTGGTGAACTTTGTTTGGCTTCACTGCACGTTGGCAATGGCTAATAGGCCTGATTGACAAGTTCCCTTCCCTGGTGATCGGTGTGTGTGTGTGTGTGTGTGTGTGTGTGTGTGTGTGTGTGTGTGTGTGTGTGTGTGTGTGTGTGTGTGTGTGTGTGTGTGTGTGTGTGTGTGTGTGTGTGTGTGTGTGTGTGTGTGTGTGTGTGTGTGTGTGTGTCAAGTCACCCTTGTGGCGTGTGTGTACTTGCATCATCTCTATGGGTTGGATTTGTATAAGCGATAGCGTCGCCATTTCCAAAGAGGTCATGTTCAAACAGGCTTCAGCCTTTTGTTAAAGATATGTCATAACATGACGGAGGCCTCTCTCTTTATCTCTCTTTCTCCTTCTTTCTCTCTTCCCAAGTGTCTCCCGCTGTGTCCCTGTATGTCTATTTGTCTGTAATCCGTCCCATCATTCTTAGTATAAAAGGAATTCCTAGTTAAGTTCCTAAGTTAAGTTCACTTCATGTGATATGATTAAATGTGTTGCCAAATGTGCAAGTTGTACACATTCTTGTGGCAGATGCAGGGTGAGTGAATATGTTATTGTTTAGACATGTGTTTGTCCTCCTCTCTCTCTCTCTCTCTCTCTCTCTCTCTCTCTCTCTCTCTCTCTCTCGTCTCTCTCTCTCTCGTCTATCTCTCTCTCTCTCCTCCCTCTCCCAATCCCTCAAGTCTGCTCCCTTTCTCTCTCTCCTTTTTGTGTGTTGTTTTGCTATTTCTGCACACACCCCTCTCTCTCTCTCTCTCTCTCTCTCTCTCTCTCTCTCTCTCTCTCTCTCTCTCTCTCTCTCTCTCTCTCTCTCTCTCTCTCTCTCTCTCTCTCTCTCTCTCTCTCTCTCTCTCTGTCTCTCCGGTAATTTCTCTCCCTCCCTCCCAAGTCTGCTCCCTTTCTCTCTCTCCTTTTTTGTGTTGTTTTGCTATTTCTGCACACACCCCTCTCTCTCTCTCTCTCTCTCTCTCTCTCTCCTCTCTCTCTCTCTCTCTCTCTCTCTGTCTCTCCGGTAATTCTCTCCCTCCCAAGTCTGCTCCTTTCTCTCCCTCCCTCCCAAGTCTGCTCCCTTTCTCTCTCTCCTTTTTTGTGTTGTTTTGCTATTTCTGCACACACCCCTCTCTCTCTCTCTCTCTCTCTCTCTCTCTCTCTCTCTCTCTCTCTTTTTATTTCATTGTCTCCCTCCGTTACTCTTTGTGAGAATTCCTGTCTACCTGTCTGAACAAGGTGCAGAAGGCATTAGAAAATCAAGAGACAGAGAGACAGAAAGACAGAGAGACAGAGAGGGAGAAGAAGGGGGGATGCGGACGGAGGTGAAGTGGGAGGAACACTTGTACAAAGTGAAAACAGGAAGAAGGCATGAATTAAGTGAGAGCGACTCCAGACGAAAGACTCCTTCTACTTGGCTCACATCGCCTCCTCATATTTTCAGACTTTTCTCTCTCTCCCTCCCTCTTCCTCTTCCTCCCTCCCCCCCTCCCCTCCCCTCCCTCACCTCGTACTGAGAGTTTGACTCACTCCTCGTGCATTTTTTTCACCACTTTCTTTTAGTGTGTGCGTGTCTGTGTGGTTTGGTATGGATGCCATCATGCTTCAAGAGAAACTAGTCGAGCGCCTGCTGTGCCCACGAGTCCGGACCGCCAGGCAGAAGGTAACGACAGCAGACTTAGCTCATCGCGGCGCGCGCAGGAGAGAGGGACCTACGAGAAATAATACAAAGTGTTGTTTCGGGGGATCATTAAATTAGCTCAGGCGCGGTCAACCTCTGACCCGTAGAGGAGCTGTTCTGCACCGCTGGGAGTCTCCGCTGTCACGCCGCTGAGGTGCGCCACTCAGAGGTTTTGTTGTGTTGTGTGTGTGTGTGTGTGTGCTGTTCTGGTGATGTCATGACAGATTAATAGGGCTGGAGTGATTGGTGTGGAAAGAAGGTTGTTTCATCACGCCTGGTTCCAATCCAGTGTGAGACCTCTCGGGGATGGGATGGGATTTTATGCTGATGATGAGGGTATGAATCCTTGGGGATACTTTTTTGCACTTTTGTTTGTGTGTGTGTGTGTGTGTCTGTGTGTGTGTGTCTGTGTGTCTGTGCTTGTCGGAAATGCTTATGACAGATTTTGACAGTTAGCAAAGGACACTGACTGTGTTTGGCTTGCACTCTTCTTGAATGAAAGGGTCTTTTCATTTTCCGTTCAATATAACTCTCTGTCTGTATGCTCACTTGCCAGATAGAGACAAACTGGCCTGGAGTCGCTATTTACGCTTGAGAATCTCAACGGCCTCTGGATTGGGTGAAGGGGCGAGGATGATATTCTGCCAAAATCAAACTAGCTGTCTGCATTCATAGGCTGGTATCCTGTGGTGGGCTGTGTGTGTGTGTGTGTGTGTGTGTGTGTGTGTGTGTGTGTGTGTGTGTGTGTGTGTGTGTGTGTGTGTGTGTGTGTGTGGTGTGTGTGTGTGTGTGTGTGTGTGTGTGTGTGTGTGTGTGTGTGTGTGTGTGTGTGTGTGTGTGTGTGTGTGTAATGAGAGAGAGAGAGCAGAGAGAGATTTTTTTGGTGGAAAATCTGAGGTCTACGTTATTCCCGGTCCGCTCAGCAGAATTCCAAATTGCAAAAGCGATGCAATTTTCCGTCCACTTGTAGATTTTGTATTTTATGGAACTTGCCTGCTTTTTGTGGAATATTTCACAGCCGTAGAAGCTGCCAAATCTGTCCTGCGTTCACATTTTGACTTCATCGGTGCTTCCTCTGTGTGATTCATGGAGCTCTCTGCACCTTGTGAGACGGCCGCTCTACCAGGGGACCCTTTAGTCAGTAACAGTAACGCCACACGACACCAACTACAGTCTCATCTCGTCTGCATTCTCCTCTTCACTTTGTGGACGTTAGCCTTCGCTAAACCCACTCACTTGTTCTCCTCCCCCGCTCCAGGAGAAGCAGTATGTGGGCTTCGCCACCCTGCCCAACCAGGTGCACAGGAAGTCTGTGAAGAAGGGCTTTGACTTCACACTCATGGTGGCAGGTGAGTGAATAGAGGAGAGAGACTTTTATGCTGCAATCCTTGTCTATTTTTTTAAGATCGATTTTTTAGTTGTATATTTACTGGCAAAATGTATGTATTTGTATTCTATTATTTATCATTCAATTCTTTCTTTCAAATTTTCTTTCTTTCTTTATGTGTTTTTCTCATTATGTTGTTATTTTATTCTTTCTTTCAATTTCTTTGCAGGAGAGTCGGGGATGGGAAAGTCCACTCTGGTGAACAGTCTGTTCCTCACAGACCTCTACAAGGACAGGAAGCTGCTGAACGCTGAAGGTGGGTACTCTTATCTTATCTTATCTTATCTTATAAGTTCACCACTAGTTTGCATAGCACACTATCCATGTAGTGAAGTAACAGCAAAACACAGCGTCACCACACACAGGCTATTGATGCATTCACACAGGTACTGTAGCTCCCTACATCGTTACACACAATAAATACTACAATCAGTTACGATCATTATGTTACATAGACAAATGGCTGCCACACAACCACACCTTTGTAGCAATTACCAATGCAAAGAAAGAACAAGTCAAGACATTTAACAATCATTCAAAGTGTGTGGAAACAAAATGCACCCAGTTCAAAGAGACTCAACATTGTAGTAAAACCAGCAATATACATTCAGTTTCACTTAACTATGATGTTCACTTAAAGACAAAATACATCCTCCTGTCCTTTTGGATGAATTTTTCAATAACCAGGTCAATAGTTTGTTAGCACGAAGCTATGTCTCATCTAAGCCAGTGAGCAGGTCTTCTAGAATACCCTGGAACCATGGGACATCTGAAAGAATACACCCATTGGCTACATATCAAAATATGATTGGTTAATTAAATTGACCATCAAATGTACACGCTCCTTCCGTTTATTGGTTAGGGCATTCTAGAATACCCTGGATGGAGGATTCTCCCCAGATACTCTTAGACAAATATCTGATTGGTTGCATTTTTTTCCAACACAAAACTACTCAAATGTGCAGTGCATGGACAGAAAACCACAGCAACAAGTCAGATAAGCCATACATAGACGATTTTAATGAATTAATTGTATTTTAATTTAATTTAATTTAATTAATATAATTAATCAGATAGGTTTTTAGTTTTTTCTTTAGTTATTCCAGGGCCTTCTCTGAATACCTTGAAGGCCCTGACTTATACACTTATATTCTGTATATTCTGTAAGTTAATGTTAATGTAATTAATGTGGGTAGTCCCGCACTAATGTATATCCTCACTCTTATCTTATTTCACCTTTCAGAACGTATTAACCAAACTGTGGAGATCGTCAAGCACACAGTAGACATCGAGGAGAAAGGGGTCAAACTGAAGCTCACCATCGTGGATACCCCAGGGTTCGGAGACGCCGTCAACAACAATCAGTGGTGAGGTCAAAGGTCAAAGCCTTGACCCCATCCCCTCCCTGATCGGTACCTGGTTCTGATTGGCTGGAATTTATTTTAGATCGCCTTGCTAATGCGTGTGTGTGTGTGCATGTGTGCGCATGTGTGGTGTGTGTGTGTGTGTGTGTGTGTCCTCCAGCTGGAAGCCCATCACAGACTACATCGACCAGCAGTTTGAGCAGTACTTCAGAGATGAGAGCGGACTGAACAGAAAGAACATTCAGGACAACCGGGTCCACTGCTGCCTCTACTTCATACCTCCTTTTGGACACGGGTAATAACACACGCACGCACGCGCCACACACACACACACACACACACACACACACACACACACACACATACCTGTAATCATGTAGTAGCTTATTGTTAGTGGAATTAGTGGGTCAAATACATTTAAAATGGAAAATATTAGAAAAATATGTCTTTGGATGAAAAAAAGATAATTGAAAGTCATATCTTGTTTATCATTAGCATAATACATACAGAGACGGTAACGGTAACTGGGTGGGGTTTGTGAATCTAAAAGATTCACATGAAGTCTCTTTCTCTTGCTGAAGGCTGCGGCCCGTGGATGTGGAGTTCATGAGAGCTCTCCATGAAAAGGTCAACGTAGTTCCACTCATTGCTAAAGCTGACTGCCTCACACCCAACGAGATCAAGAAACTCAAAGACAGGGTGAGGTCACTGGGTGTGTGTGTGTGTGAGTGTGTGGGTGTGGGTGTGTATGTGGCCATGTGGGCGTGTGTGTGCAGCTAAAACCGTACTGTATATTTGTCTCTTATTCTGTGTGTGTGTGTGTGTGTGCACATGTTTTTAGATACGAGAGGAAATTGAGAAGTTTGGCATTAAGGTGTACCAGTTCCCCGAGTGTGACTCTGATGAGGATGAGGAGTTCAAACAGATGGACAAAGAGCTGAAGGTGAGCTTGAGGGAACCTTTCTGTGTTGTTGTATGTTCATATTCACGAGTGGTGAGCTGGAGGAAGATGTACTTTATATTCAATGTAAATGTATTTTAACAATTTTAACTACATTAACTAAGACGACTACAATCTGACCAAACGGCACCCCATTCAATGATCATGCTTTACTTTTACTGTTTGATGTAATTATATTCTAATAGTTATAGTAAAAACCAATGTAGTGAGGAGATACATTGCACATATAGAGTGACTACTTACTATGCGTGGTAGTCTATAGCTTGGTTCATCTTTTGAATGCACTCGTAGTTTACTGTATTTTCCAGTATAGTGTTAATCCTTCGAGAGCTGTCTCACTGTCCCCCTGCGTGGATGGAGGTGGTCCCAACCTGTCTCACTCCTCGTCCGTGTGTGCAGGAGTGCACTCCGTTTGCGGTGATCGGCAGTAACACGGTGGTGGAGGCCCGAGGCCAGAGAGTCCGAGGCCGGCTTTACCCCTGGGGTATCGTGGAAGGTATGCTCCCCCCCACACCTGGTAGCCCAGCCTCAGGCAACGCTATTATATATATATATATATATATATATATATATATATATATATATATATATATACAGAATGAATCAAATATAATAAAGTAATGTAAATACAAAATATGTATTTACATCAACAACAACAACATGTATAAGGATATCACTATGTGTGCCATTACATGTGTATATACCAGTGGCGAAGCGTGTCTATCACAACTGGACCTTCTGTAGACCAGGGGTTCCCCAACTTTTCAGCCCACGACCCCCAAAATAACAGACTGGAGACCCCCCCCCCCCCCACACACACACACACACTATCACCGTCCGACGGGGTGGGGGGGGGAATCGCGATCACGAACATCGTGTGTGGCTTTTTTTCAATGATGATACTGTCGTGAATCTGTGGGAATCAGAATTCCTTTATTTGTCACTCACGTTATTATTAACAATAATAATAATACAAATGATGAAAAATTAATAAAAAATAATAATAATCGCGACCCCCCCCCCCCTCGGGGACTTTTGGGGCCAAAGTCATCGGGAATACTTTGGTTGAAGAATATTCTTCCCAGCAACCCAGAAAAATATCTGATTGGTTGCATTATTTTTCCAACACAAAACCACTCAAATGCGTCGTGCATGGACCGAGAAAGACAAACAAATCAACGTAACACTGTAATATAATAGATAACAACACAGATACCATTCTCATTTATTCATTTTATTTAAATTTGATTCAATTGTATTACATTTTATTAATACAATTAATTCGATTTTTTTAGTTTAGTTCATCTGAGAGTTCCAGGGTCTTCTCTGAATACCTTGAAGGCCCTGACGCTTCACCACTGGTATATACACATAATAATGTTGATTGTTAATGATGGATTCTGTCTATCTGTCTGTCTCTCTGTGTGTGTCTCTGTGTGTGTGTCTCTCTCTCTCTCTCTCTCTCTCTCTCTCTCTCTCTCTCTCTCTCTCTCTCTCTCTCTCTCTCTCTCTCTCACTCTCTCTCAGTGGAGAACCAGTCCCACTGTGACTTTGTGAAGCTGAGGAACATGCTGATTCGCTCTCACATGCACGACCTGAAGGACGTGACATGTGACGTGCACTACGAGAACTACAGGGCCCAGTGCATCCAGGAGATGACAAGGTGTGTGTCTGTCTGTGTGTGTGTGTGTGTGTGTGTGTGTGTGTGTGTGTGTGTGTGTGCGTGTGCGTGCGTGCATGCATGCGTGTGTGTGTAGGAGGGGGGAGGGTTATGGTTGGTGTTGTTGGTTTAAACGCATGGCGTCCACTGCTGATTCCTGCAGATTACACGTTGTGATATGTTTGTTCTCTGGCCTCTATGCCTTTTCCAGTAAACTGGCTCAGGACAACCGGATGGAGAGTCCCATCCCCATGCTATCCACTCCGGATGTGGAGACAGAGAAACTCATCAAGATGAAAGACGAAGAGGTAGATGGCTGATCACTCTTTTCACCCACTGTAAACAATTCAGTCCAATAAAATGAGTCCATATCAAACAGCATATAACACAATATGTCATGATGCATCGTCCCATGATATAATATGGCATGATATTACATGTATGACGGGATATGAGATCACATGATATGATTTTTAAGTGTTTTGGTCTCATGGTCTAAATGCTGGCTACAACATTACTTGTTATACCAGACCAACCAACACCCTTTACTTAGGAACACCATGATCTTTGTGCCCTTCCTCATCCTACTCTTCCTACTCCTCCTCCTCCTCCTCCTCATCTTCCTCCTCCCCCCCCCCTCCTCTCTGTTTGCAGTTGAAGAGGATGCAAGAGATGCTGAAAAAGATGCAGCAACAGATGCACGAGAAGGATCAGTGACGGCTGCCTGCGAGAGCTGGTACTACAGCTCCACCTGCTGTACAAAGACAGAACTGCATTTTGCGACAGCAGTAAACGTAACCCGCTCAAAACAAGTGATATTTTTTGACAAGTAACAGCTGTACGTTTGATCTCATGGTACTTGGTGCTTTGTATATTCGGTCTGCCTGACAGATTGTGCTATATTGGAGGGTATTTTTGGAGCCTTTTTCCCCAGTTTGGTTGGACCCCCTTGCTGTGGTTAATTCTAACATATATAATATAAATGTGTAATTTAAATTACTACTCAATGTTTCTAATTTATAAATTCTATGCTAAACTTTTTGGATATTTCATCAGGGTATGAATATTTGTGCTATAAAATGCTTTGTACGGTAGCTTAGTTTTATGATGTTTGCTAAACATAGTCTTTTTTATTGTGTGTGTGTGCGTGAGTGCATATGTGTGTGCCTGCGGGCCTGTGCACGTGTGTGTGTGTGTGTGTGTGTGCCTGTGTGTGCCTGTGTGTGTGTGTGTGTGTGTGTGTGTGTGCCTGTGCACGTGTGTGTGTGCGCGTGTGTGTGCGTGCGTGAGCGCAAGCGAAGCATCCTTCTCCATCTCCTCTAAATATTGTCTGATATATATATATACTCTGTGTCCGTCCATAATGCATTTTTGTAGCATTACTACAATGACATTTATTTAAACTGATGCATAAGAACACAACACAAATATTTCCCATGTTTATTGTGTTTGACCGTCAATCTTCAATCTTTTTACATTTGCCGGAGTCTATGTTAAAATGCACTTATTGCCAGTGGCTTAATGTGAACAGAGGGCTTGTGAGGTAATTGCTCTGGTGTACGTGGTGCATGTGAGAGCATGCTGCATTGAACTCATACGCTAGTGACAAGTATAACCATGAGACCTGACCAGACGCTGTGTCGACTTCAAATGCATCACGACCCGTGTCTTGTCGAAGCATATCATGCCGGTTAAATACATAGATCCAACCTAAGGAGCTAGTTAACATTTCTCTTTTTACTCCGCAAGTTAGTGTGTGAGGAGATACATTGTACAGTGTGTGTGTGTTTGTATGTGGTTGTGTGTGTGCGAGCAAGCGAGCAAACGTGTGCATTAATGTGTGTGTGTGTGTGCGTGTGTGTGTGTGTGCGTGTGCGTGTTTACATGCGCTCTGCCGTGATAAAAGTGCTGTAAAATAAATGTTCCTCCCTTAAGGCTGTGACCTCCGTCTGCCTGAGCTGTGCTGTAGGTCTCAGGTCGATGGGCCTCTCACTTGATCCCAAGTTATGACGCTACGGCAAATAAACTGACTGGATTCACAAACCTTTCGACTGTGATGTCAATGCTTTTTTTGGGGGGCTATAAGTGTGCATTTCTAGCTCTACGATGACAGGGAAAAGCAGCACATTAACATTGAGATAATAGGAGGCAGAGGAAACAGCACAGCACTTGATCTGTTTAGAACCATATCTCAAAGCAACACAACTGAACATTCATGTGTTAGTGTGTTAATATAAAGGACTTGATGAAATATGATGCTTAAAACAGTTGGTCTTAACCATAAACCATAGGAGAATTCCACAATATGTATTTCTAACAACGTATAAGGACACAACAATACAGATCAATGGTGCCACCATGTCTCTACAATAGAGACATGGTTGTTTTAGACACTTCCACATACAGTGGTCTGCCACTGTATGTGGCAGTGCCACATGCGTGCGTGTGTGCGTGTGTGTGTGTGCGTGTGTGTGTGTGTATACATGTGTGTGTGTGTGTGTGTGTGTGTGTGTGTGTGTGTGTGTGTGTGTGTGTGTGTGTGTGTGTGTGTGTGTGTGTGTGTGTGTGTGTGTGTGTGTGTGTGTGTGTGTGTGATCTTTGAGGAGGCATCATTCACAGGGAGCTTTATCAGTAACAGCCAGCTGTACGTCTCACAGACTGTCAAAGTCCCATAGACGTGCGTGTCAAAGACTTGGAGCTCGGAACTGTGAACCCGAGAAGGTAAAACACTCTTTGCTACAGCTGTTATAAATCTATTTATTTATATCATTACAGTAACATAACCCTGACACATATGTAGGTACAGTTTAATATGTGTTTAAATAGCTGTGCTATTGTTATCAGGCCATTAATGTCCTAGTTTCAGTTATAGTTCAGTGTTTTATGTGCAGAGTGAATAGTTTCTTCTTCCGTTTGACATACTACATCAGCTGGTTAATTAATGACATTACATTTTTGGTTCAATAGCGCACTAGACCTGCAATAAAATAAGAGATTGTGCTTCATAGCTTTTATCATACCCATAGACATTTTGCGAATTCTTTCTGAGCGATAGATAACCCTCTATTGAAGAATATGTATGATTGAATTCAGAGTAGTAGGGAGGAACCTCATAACACATTTACTATACTATATACTATAATTAGTGACTACATTGCTATGTGTTCTGATCACTATTTGACACATTCACTGGACTGCCTTAACGGAATATACCAAAATGCCAAATATTTTATATTAATCTTCTGCTGTTAAATTTCCATCAACATGGCTGGTCCTATTGTCCCATATGACTCATCCATATTTAAATGTTTTAATATATCCATATTATCCACATTTCTAAAAATGTCTTCTTTCTAAACTATGCTCATCCCTCCTTTCCTCCTCCCTCCTCTCCTCTCTTATCCTCTCCTTCCTTATCCTCTATCCTCTTCTCTTTTCTCCTCTCATATCCACTTTTCTTCTCTCCTCTGCCCTATCCTCTATGTTTTCCTATCTCTTCTCCTCGTCTCCTCTCCCCTCTCAGAGTGACCAACGACAATATGGATCTATTGCTCTTCTGTTTGCTCTTCCTGTTTGGAGTCAGAGGGCAGGGGTCATCTGCATGCCCTCCCCACTGCTCCTGCCACCAGGGTCACGTCAACTGTAGCCACAAGTCCTTAACCAGCGCAATGCTTCCTGCCCATTTCCCTCCTGGCACCACCCAACTCAATCTCCATAGCAACCTGTTGACCACCTTACCCAATGGGCTGTTGGACAACCTGACCCACCTCCACTCCGTCTCCCTCCATGGGAACCTGTGGTCGTGTGACTGCGGGCTGCTCTATCTGAGAGCCTGGCTGATCCGCCAGCCCAAAGGCCTTCTCTCGCACCGCAACATCAGCTGCAGTTCCCCTCCCGGCATGAGGGGCAGGCTGCTGCTTTACCTGACGGAGGAGGAGGTGCTGGAGTCTTGTCACTACTGGTACTGCGACCTAGCTTTGGCCTCCCAGATCTGCCTGTGTGTGTTCGCGTTGGTGCAGGGGTTGCTCCTGGTGGCTGTCATCGTCTTTTTGAAGAGGTTTGAGAAACTCTCCAGGGAGGCGAAGAGAGCCACATCTGACGACGCAATGAGCGATGTCCTAGAATGACTACGAGCCCCAGAAGCTGTAGCACCTGAGCTCAGAGAAGGCTGTTGTGTCGTGTGCACATGTTTTGGCTTTTTTCATATATATATACAGTATATATAACAGTATTTCTAAAGACTGGCCTATTTATTTTACAAAAACATTATAATTTAAAATTATTTTGTGAATCGAAAAGTATTGTTACACTTACATTGCCATACTGTGAACTGAATTGAAATAGCAGCGTTTAAAGTCATTGTGCATCACTATTGTAAATCGCTTTGGATGAAAGCGTCTGCTAAATGACTGTAATGTAATGTAATCACTACCAGTGTTGGGCAAGTTACATCCAAAATATAATACATTATATATTACTAGTTACTGTCATTTGAAAGTAATTAGTTACATTACAATATTACTATCTCTGAATTGTAATGCGTTACACTACTTGTGTATTACTTTGAGTTACTTTCAACAAAATAGCCACAGAAATATATGACTAAGCATTTAAAAATGCTAAACTGCAGATTGTTATAGCTGATTATTTACATTCAGTGGAGGATGATGTAACATAATGACTGTGTAGGCCCCTAAAGCTACTAATAACTTAATATAATAGGCACAGTAAAGGCTCATGGCACAATACAATGAGTAACAATGACAGTTAGAATCATATAAGCAGACAAATGATCAAAGTCTGTAAGTTATGATGGAGATGCTGCAAATATTTAAAGTCCTGGCCTATTCATATGAAACAAAATAGAGTTAGAGCCCACTATAACATAGCCTATAGCCTTATAATATGACAAACACACAATCTCTTTTTCTTTTAGTTTCTATTGTTTTATTCTCTTTTAATTCAAGCTTACAGCACAAAGATGCCATGCACTGAATGGACACAACTTCTGTTTTATGAGTCCAACAAACATTAACATGTAATCTAAACATAGCCTACAACGGCTAATCAATAAAACACAGGCCAGAGAAGCCAGGAAATTTGCCAAAAAAATGGCTACAACGTAGGCTACCACAGAAAGGCTGGTAAAATTGCAATCACTTATAGCTAGAACTCTAGCTAAAGCACATACGGTACTTCAAGAATACTGAAAATAAAATAAAGTGCATGGGCCTATTTGGCAAATATGAAATACAAATCAGTCATTTCACTCCCAACTTCACAAAAAATGTAAGACTGGATAAATAAATAAACATAAAATTGAAAATAAAAAATGAATTCTTCACAGAAACCTGTTCCTGTCAAATGGCCTATATAACAGAGGTAGCATGCAGCCTAGAAGGCTGGTAAAGTAAACAGAACTATAAAGGCAGTTATGGCCTGGACATAGCCTACTTCTGGTTCTAGGGTGTAGTGGGGGGGACTAGCCTATTCCACCACCCTCTTGACTGAAATATCTGTTGAAGCGCATCAGGAGAAGGCGCTGAAAGCGTCCATCACCAAGACGGTTGCGTTTTGGGGTGAGCACAAGATTCCCAAGACTGAAAAGTCTTTCTACTGGTGCACTGGATGGTGTTGGGGTGTTATAGCGGAGTGCAATTTGTTTAATCCTTGGAAACATGTGCAGGCTTTCCATCACAGGGGCAGAACTGAGATAAGACATTACCTCTGTTTCCACTGACATGGGCGCATCAGCTGTGGCACTGGGCTGTCATCATAGGGAGTGCATGTCTTCCACAATAAATTCTGCCACCAGTCTCCTCACTTCTCTGGCTTCAAGAACCATGGCAGACCGAGAGAAACTTAACTTTTGTTGCTTTGTCTGTCCCGTATGTTCGTCCTCTTTTTTCTTTCTCTTCTCCGCAGGTGCATCCCTCTCTTTCAGCTTAGTGTTAGCGTGGCACCGGTCCAGGTGTTTCTTTAAGTTACTGGTGCTATTTTTTGACGTCGAGAGTTCCCTCGGTGTCGCACACAGGTTGCATTTTACAATGATGTTCTTCTCCTTCTCTTTGAGGAACTGAAAATAATGGGCGAATGTCCATCGCGCAAACGTAGAGTCCGGCTGCGCCGTGTCTGTTGTCATCATCAGCCTCAACAGGAGAGAAAAAAAAAACAACAGGAAATCGCGCTTGCTCCCGAGTCCCGGCTTTTTTCTGTTGTCGGGATGTCTCGCGGTGATGGTGAATTCTTTAAAAAACAACAGCTAAACGGGTTAAAATGCGTTGTAACGCGCGTTACTTAGATTGTAACGAGTAAAATATTACCGAAAATGTATTAGTAATGCGTTATATTACTGCGTTACAGCAAATAGTAATACATTACTGTAATTGCGTTACTTTTGTAACGCGTTACCCCCAACACTGAACCACATCGCCATTTAAATATTTTAATGAACAATTTTGAGTCTCAATTCACAAGTGCAAAATACATTTTGAAGTATAACACTGATGGTTTAATTGGACTTTTTAATAAAACAATTAGTAGTGATCAGTGTTGGGGGTAACGCGTTACAAAAGTAACGCAATTACAGTAATGTATTACTATTTGCTGTAACGCAGTAATATAACGCATTACTAATACATTTTCGGTAATATTTTACTCGTTACAATCTAAGTAACGCGCGTTACAACGCATTTTAACCCGTTTAGCTGTTGTTTTTTAAAGAATTCACCATCACCGCGAGACATCCCGACAACAGAAAAAAGCCGGGACTCGGGAGCAAGCGCGATTTCGTGTTGTTTTTTTTTTCTCTCCTGTTGAGGCTGATGATGACAACAGACACGGCGCAGCCGGACTCTACGTTTGCGCGATGGACATTCGCCCATTATTTTCAGTTCCTCAAAGAGAAGGAGAAGAACATCATTGTAAAATGCAACCTGTGTGCGACACCGAGGGAACTCTCGACGTCAAAAAATAGCACCAGTAACTTAAAGAAACACCTGGACCGGTGCCACGCTAACACTAAGCTGAAAGAGAGGGATGCACCTGCGGAGAAGAGAAAGAAAAAAGAGGACGAACATACGGGACAGACAAAGCAACAAAAGTTAAGTTTCTCTCGGTCTGCCATGGTTCTTGAAGCCAGAGAAGTGAGGAGACTGGTGGCAGAATTTATTGTGGAAGACATGCACTCCCTATGATGACAGCCCAGTGCCTCAGCTGATGCGCCCATGTCAGTGGAAACAGAGGTAATGTCTTATCTCAGTTCTGCCCCTGTGATGGAAAGCCTGCACATGTTTCCAAGGATTAAACAAATTGCACTCCGCTATAACACCCCAACACCATCCAGTGCACCAGTAGAAAGACTTTTCAGTCTTGGGAATCTTGTGCTCACCCCAAAACGCAACCGTCTTGGTGATGGACGCTTTCAGCGCCTTCTCCTGATGCGCTTCAACAGATATTTCAGTCAAGAGGGTGGTGGAATAGGCTAGTCCCCCCCACTACACCCTAGAACCAGAAGTAGGCTATGTCCAGGCCATACCTGCCTTTATAGTTCTGTTTACTTTACCAGCCTTCTAGGCTGCATGCTACCTCTGTTATATAGGCCATTTGACAGGAACAGGTTTCTGTGAAGAATTCATTTTTTATTTTAAATTTTATGTTTATTTATTTATCCAGTCTTACATTTTTTGTGAAGTTGGGAGTGAAATGACTGATTTGTATTTCATATTTGCCAAATAGGCCCATGCACTTTATTTTATTTTCAGTATTCTTGAAGTACCGTATGTGCTTTAGCTAGAGTTCTAGCTATAAGTGATTGCAATTTTACCAGCCTTTCTGTGGTAGCCTACGTTGTAGCCATTTTTTTGGCAAATTTCCTGGCTTCTCTGGCCTGTGTTTTATTGATTAGCCGTTGTAGGCTATGTTTAGATTACATGTTAATGTTTGTTGGACTCATAAAACAGAAGTTGTGTCCATTCAGTGCATGGCATCTTTGTGCTGTAAGCTTGAATTAAAAGAGAATAAAACAATAGAAACTAAAAGAAAAAGAGATTGTGTGTTTGTCATATTATAAGGCTATAGGCTATGTTATAGTGGGCTCTAACTCTATTTTGTTTCATATGAATAGGCCAGGACTTTAAATATTTGCAGCATCTCCATCATAACTTACAGACTTTGATCATTTGTCTGCTTATATGATTCTAACTGTCATTGTTACTCATTGTATTGTGCCATGAGCCTTTACTGTGCCTATTATATTAAGTTATTAGTAGCTTTAGGGGCCTACACAGTCATTATGTTACATCATCCTCCACTGAATGTAAATAATCAGCTATAACAATCTGCAGTTTAGCATTTTTAAATGCTTAGTCATATATTTCTGTGGCTATTTTGTTGAAAGTAACTCAAAAGTAATACACAAGTAGTGTAACGCATTACAATTCAGAGATAGTAATATTGTAATGTAACTAATTACTTTCAAATGACAGTAACTAGTAATATATAATGTATTATATTTTGGATGTAACTTGCCCAACACTGGTTATGGTGTCTTCGTCGATTGGTAGGACATATTGTAGCGGAACCTTTTCATCTGAGTCCTTCGTTTCGCGGGCGAGTTTCCGCTGGGGACACACGTGGGATTTGTTTACACGTGAGGTCCGAAAACTGTGTTGGATTACATTTTTTATCGTTTTCAGTTGATGGAGTTGTCTATGCTGCACTGAATAAAAGGTACACATTTCATTGTTGTCGTATATCAAATATCTGGTTCAATAAATCAAGCAGATTATGATGTTAACTACATAACTAGCAAACATATAAGAAATAGGAAAATGTATGGTTAACCTCACGTTAAGATAATACCTCGCAGCATTAAATGGTATTGTATCCTCTAGTGTAAAGTGTGTTAACCTGTCTTTTCTGTCCAAGATGGGGAGACTGAGAAAGAAGTACAACTGGAAGGGGAGGCTGCAAAACGAGGCTCGATCTCCCGGTGGGGATGGGGAGACGGTAGTGGTGGAACTAGAAGGTGAGACTGGATAACATGTGACTTTCTCACCAGAATGATGAATGATGCCCTTTGACGTCCATCGCTAAAGGCGTCCCCTCGATCCCATCTCTCAACAGTTGGGGCGAAACTAAAGGGTGTGGATGTCTGCAATGCCCTGGTCCTACCGTCCAACAAAGCCAAGAAGAAGACCGTCGCAGTGAAGCCGATCTCCAAGAAAAAGCCCCTAACTAAAAAGCAGAAGAAACAGCTGGAGAGGGTGATCTCGGTTAAGGAAAAGAAAGCCCATGTAGGTGATGGTGATGAAAAGCCATGTCATCTCATATCATAGTTTAGACCAGTGGTTCCCAAACTTTTTCTGCAGGGTCACCCCTTCATCAGGCACCCCCCCCCCCCCCAACCTACATGTAATCACATAAAGATGCTTTAGAAAGCATCTGTTGCCCTTTGCTTGCACACTCCTATATAATTGATTAAAAAACAAATTAAGTCATAAATACAGAACCGCAACGAAAAATGGGAACAAGCCACCGTTACGATGTAAATGTGACTTGTTCCTATTTAGATTTGCAGTATCGCATTATTAATATTTCACCTCGTCGCGCCCCCCTCTCTCATAACTCCGCCCCCCTCTCTCATAACTCCGCCCCCCAGTTTGGGAACCACTGGTTTAGGCACACCCCAGTATTTCACTTGTTTTATGCACACTTTTTAACTACATTTAAATGCTACTACTGTCGTCTTGTGAGGCAGTTGACACACTCCAGAAATTGTCTATAGAAGACCCAGCAAAAATGTATCATGATCTTTTTCTAATTCAGAGAGCAGACATATTGGCCAAGTTGGCAGAGGTTCAACTTCCGGAGTCTGAGCTGAAGATGCTGTACACCACTGCCAAACTGGGAACAGGAGAGAAGCTTTACCAGAACAAAGCGTATGTACTCATGCGTGTACATGCAACATGGATGATGGGAAAACATGCAAACAATTCCTATGAGTCTGGCTAAATCCTAATAGCAGCTTTTGGTTATCTTCTCTCAGGATGACGGATGAAGTGGAAGATGGAGGCACGGTGATCAGCAGCCTTAGTGGAGTGAACAGGAAACGCAAATGGAAAGAAGAAGAAGAAGATGAGGTGGAGGAGAAGGCGAAAGAGCAAGGAGAGGAGAGCAGCGACATGTCCTCTGACGAGGACAGTGGGGATAATGGAGAAGAAGACATGGCAACAACTGAGAGCCAGGATGGCAAGCAGGAGCATAAAGAAGAAGCGGTAGCACACAGCAATGAGCAGAAGGAAGTAGAGACGTGTGCCCCAGAGCCAAAAGAACCCCCTGTCAAAACTCCATCCCAGCCGACTGTCTTCATTCCAGTTGATAGACTGCCAGAAATACAGGTGCGCTGTTGTCATTTTATATTCTGGTTCTCCTCTGAAGGCTCTCCTTGCATCTGCTGCCAAAAACACAAAAATAAATGACTGAATTATTTCCTAGGGTAATATTTGCTATAACATTTAATCCTGTCAATTATGGGCAGACTTTACTTAATGAATTGACTTGTTTCTCTGTCATAGTGATAGTTGGTTTTGTGCAAGTAGTACAATAATGTGTTTGTTTGTTCCACAGGAAGCTCGACTAAAGCTTCCAGTGCTGGCAGAGGAGCAGGTCATCATGGAGGCAGTGAGGGAGAACCCCTGTGTGGTCCTCTGTGGGCAGACAGGAAGTGGGAAGACCACGCAGATGCCTCAGTTCCTGTACGAGGCTGGCTATGCCAGGTAAAAGTGACCATTTTCTCATCCATTATTATTGATACTCACTTATTGATAACACTTTTATTATCAACACTTAAAATCATCAAATAAATTCATATAGGTTATGTTTCGGTCAAGTTAATATCGAACAATATCATAGTTGAGTATCCATATGCCACCATGGAACATCATATTGTAAAACATCTTGATGGAGATGGAATCAGCATTCATTCCTTCATAATGTGTGTTTCTCTCCAGTGGAGGAGGGATTATAGGCATCACAGAACCCAGGAGAGTGGCAGCTGTCAGCATGTCCCACCGAGTGGCCATGG
This sequence comes from Muraenolepis orangiensis, assembly GCA_027704905.1. Taxonomy (NCBI): domain Eukaryota; kingdom Metazoa; phylum Chordata; class Actinopteri; order Gadiformes; family Muraenolepididae; genus Muraenolepis; species Muraenolepis orangiensis. The sequence continues at coordinate 7,456,892 of CM051017.1, read as the reverse complement.
AGATGAACCTGCCCCCACAGTACGTTTATAACCCCCACCTAGTGGATAATGATGTGATGATGATGTGAATGATGTATAGGGCAGGCCTCTATACACATCAATCAGAATCACATTTACATGAAAAAGGCTTGATGAACAACAAGAGGGTTTGGATTTAGTTATGATAGTTATGCTTCTGAGCAAAAATTAAACCCATCATTGTTCATCATTGGTCATTGTAAAATATATGTCATTCCATTGAATAATTAAGTCATTGTAACACGACGACTGACGCCCGCAGTTACTGCCATTTTCACCACTGTTTTTAATTACAAATACATTTTGTGTTGTGTATTTTAAGATTCAAGGTTCAAGAACTTTATTTGTCACATACACATACAGGATATGCAGTGAAATAAAAGTGCCGTTGCCATGCAGAAATTGGGCAAAATACAATAGAAAATTGAAAAAAAATGGCAATAAACAATGTATATACATATATGAAATCTATAAAGGTCAACACAACAGTATTTACAATGATAAATATGAGTTTAAGTATACAGTCTGGAAAAAAACCTGTGTGTGTGTGTGTGTGTGTGTGTGTGTGTGTGTGTGTGTGTGTGTGTGTGTGTGTGTGTGTGTGTGTGTGTGTGTGTGTGTGTGTGTGTGTGTGTGTGTGTGTGTGTGTGTGTGTGTGTGTGTGTGTGTGTGTGTGTGTGTGTGTGTGTGAGATGGGCAGTGTGTGAGACACTGTGTTTCGGTGATGGACACTGTGTTTCGGTGATGGACACTGTGTTTCTGTGATGGACCGGGCTGTTGTGTTTTCAGAGTGGTCTCCTACCAGATTCGCTATGAGGGCAACGTGACCAGTGACACAAAGATCAAATTTATGACTGACGGTGTCTTGCTGAAGGAAATTCAAAAGGTCTGTATTTCTTAACTAGAGAATATTATGATTGACCGCAACGTTCATCATACGTATTGAAACAAAAGAGGTGTTGACATACTGTCTATAAAACAACTGCTCTAGATTGTGAATGTAGTGTATTGTCCCATTATGCTAGCCTCATGAGTAAATGCAGGTGTGTGCATATAGCACCACTTCAATAGAGCCCCCTCTTAAACAGATGACCACATCCCAAATGTTTATTTTCCACTTATTATTCCTATTATTATGTTATTAGTGTTTTCACAACACTATCTTCATGCTCGGGAAAACAAATGAGTCATTTCAAGCGTACTTTTCGAATGCCGTTTGATTGAAGTCATTTTCTTCACACCATATTCCTCATTATTTGTCTTCCCCGTGCCGTAGGATTTCCTGCTCCAACACTACAGTGTGGTCATCATAGACGAAGCTCACGAAAGAAGCGTGTACACGGACATCCTGATCGGCCTGCTGTCTCGTATTGTGCCGCTCCGGAACAAGGTGAGTGCGTTTCTAGTTACTTCCAGACGTTAGGGGGGCGATTTTGTGATTCAATATAAAATGCGTGTGTATTGCGTATATTTAGAAAAAGTGAGAAAGCCACTCCTGCTGTCTCTCTCTCTCTCTCCGTGGCGACCATGGTTTGAGTTCCATCGGTCTGGTGGTGATCTAGGTTTGGTTACACACTAAACGTCCCTCCACACTACTTTTCGTTCAACCATACACACCACTGACAAGACAGACTTCCACCACGTCCCATGTTGTCATTGTTCGTGGTTGACCTTCAGTTAGGGCTGAACAATATGGTAATTCAAATCATATCGCGACTCTATTGACAGATATTGTGATTGTGATATGATCACTGTTAGTGAGGAATGACAATTTTTGCATCCAGAAAATGCAGCTCCTGCGATTTGGACATTGCACTTCGCCATATTGCGATTTTCAATTCATTTCAATGAATTGTTCGGCCCTAGCATCAGTACAAAGTCTGAACATGTGTGGTGTTCCTTTTCGTTGGCCACCTTTTGAGCATGGCTGTGGCCGTCCCTCCCTGCCACGTGTAGTCAGTTGTTTACTTCCACCTAAGCTGCGTTTCGATCTGCCTCCTCTCACAGAAAGGTCTGCCCATGAAGCTGATCATCATGTCAGCCACTCTGCGGGTGGAGGACTTTACGGAAAACACCAAGCTGTTCCCGTCCCCGCCACCCGTCATCAAGGTGGACGCCCGCCAATTCCCCGTCAGCGTCCACTTCAACAAGCGCACGCCGCTGGATGACTACACGGGAGAGATCTTCCACAAGACCTGCAAGATCCACCGCATGCTGCCACCAGGTACCGACCCACACGCCGGGGCTCCAGGCTCGGCACGGTGGATGAGGTCTCGCAGTAGTGCACTCTCTGTGAGCGCTATGTCGGTGTGACTTTGACTGGCTATGGACACTTTCTCCCCTTCTCCTAACAGGTGGCATTCTGGTGTTTTTGACTGGCCAGGCGGAGGTCCACACCGTATGTAGGAGACTGAGGAATGCGTTCCCCTACAGGAGGTCTCACACAGACACAGGTGAGAACCACAATAAACACAAACTCTTACTCAGTCTGGTTCACGACCACCTCTTAACAAACGGTTGCTTTCGTCAGTTGAGGAGGAGGAGGGGGACACCATAGAGGAGAAGAAGAAGTTTAAGAAGGCCAAGCAGAAGAAAGCTGTGGTAAGAACATGAAACTCCGTATCCTCCTTATTATATATTGTGAATTATAATTGATGGGGTGGTCAGGATAGTAAGTATGAGGGGAGGAACGGTTCTCGTTCCTTGAGCAAGATGCCCTATGCACTACCTGCTCCTTACTAATCTGTACCGAAATTCACTGAATTCATTTAGCTTTGAGTCAGCTTGTCTAAATTACCAAGTAGTAAATAGTGACGGTGGCCCCATGTTATCACTGACAGACTCGGGTGTACATGTGTGTTTATTGCGGAGTTTGTAAGTACGACATTGTGTTATTCATCTTGTTAATATGAATGCTTGTGAACTGCTCTATTTTTATGTTCGCGTACCTCAGCATTATGCTATTGTCTACTTCAACAAATGTACTCCTTGTAAGTCGCTTTGGATAAAAGCGTCTGCCAAATGCCCTAAATGTGTTTGTCCTCTGGTCCCCAGCCCCTGCCTCGGATCGACCTGGACACCTACTCCGCCCTGCCGGTGGATGAGGGAGACGAGGACCGGCTGGCGGAGATGGGAGACTATGAGTACAACGGGTCCGATCTGGAACTAGACGATGACGGCGAAGACAACGGTGAGATACCACGTGTGATCGACAGATCCAACAAGGTGCCCGTGGTCAGGGGGTGTGTGTGTGTGGGTGTGTGTGTGTATTCACTGAGGTCCTGTGTCTTCTTCTGTTTTTGTTTTGTTTGTAGATGAGAAGGCTGATCCCTCTATTCCTCTCTACGTCCTCCCCCTTTACTCTCTCTTGGCCCCCGAGCAGCAGGCCATGGTAGGCGGTTTAGCAACGTGTAACCCTGACCAGATAAGATTACATAGTACTTCTGTCTTTAAAGACAAATATGGTCGTAATACAGTTCTAAAGCTAATATTGAATCCATGGAGACCAAATTAAAATATAAGCACTGTGTAAACACTAACACTAAACACTAAACACATAGCAGACTACTGCTATGACTTCTGATTCCACTTTATGTGTATGGCTGGGTCGGAGGGCCAAAATCTTATGTCCCAATACATCTCATAAGTCATCACCACATACCCACATATGAAATAACCACATGGTAAAGCCTATTTGTTGCCCATTGCTCACGTAAATATTGCCATAATAAGTTTGGCCGCTTTTTTTATTTTTACATTGCGACGTCTAAAGATGTCTCGATACACTTTTGCATACTTTTGATGACACACATGATGCTGTCGATCCATTGGACGTGTGTAGGTGTTCAGACCCCCTCCCCCCGGGACCCGCCTCTGTGTGGTGGCCACCAACGTGGCCGAGACCTCCCTCACCATCCCCGGCGTCAAGTACGTGGTGGACTGCGGGCGGGTGAAGAAGCGCCACTACGACCGCGTCACCGGCGTCTCCTCCTTCCTGGTGTCCTGGACCTCCCAGGCCTCGGCCAATCAGAGGGCCGGCAGGGCCGGCCGAACGGAGCCGGGCCACTGCTATAGGTCAGGAGTCCCTTCTTTCGGCTCCAAAGAAGTCTCTCTCCAGCGGCCTCGCTTGTTGTTGCTGTTGCTGTTGTTGTTGTTGTAAACGTTGTTGTGGTTCTCCGGCAGGCTGTACTCATCTGCGGTGTTCGGGGACTTCTCGGAGTTCTCTGAGGCGGAGATCACCCGCAGGCCCGTGGAGGACCTGCTTCTGCAGATGAAGGATCTCAACATTGATAAGGTTGGTGAAGGAGGGAGCACAGGCCCGGATTCACGCCGTCAACATTAAAAATGGAGAGAGAGCTTGATTGCGTGTCGGAATCAATACTTGTGTGTGTGTGTATATTTCAGGTGGTGAATTTCCCCTTCCCCACCGCTCCATCTGCCGAGGCCCTCATGGCGGCCGAGCAGCTGTTGGTGTCCCTGGGAGCACTGAAGGAACCGCCGCGTACTGCAAGGTAGCATCTCGGTCTTTCTTGTATAGGACGCTTAATCCATAATCCATCCCCTCTAATGTAATGGAGCTACAATATTCAGATCCCCCTTAAGCAGTGGTAAAGTAAACACTCTGGCAGGGTTGTATTTGTTTCACATGCTCCTCTTTGAGTTTGGCGTACACACTATTGGAATTATATTATTTTTATTATATTATATCATTTGACCCTCTTTCAAATGTTTTTATTTCCAAGGGTGCAGGACATGAAGCGAGCCAAAATATGTTGCCCCATCACCCCGCTGGGTCGGGCCATGGCGTCGTTCCCCGTGGCCCCGCGCTACGCCAAAATGCTGGCGCTAGGGAAGCAGCAGGACTGCCTCCCCTATGTCATCGCCGTGGTGGCGGCCATGACCGTCCGGGAAATCTTCGAAGACCTCGAAAGGTGTGCTGCCGTGCGGCGCCTCGTCGCCGTTTTGCGTTGCGTTGCGTCGCGTCGACTCCTGACCACGCCTTTTCTTTCCTTTCTTCAGGCCGGCGGCGAGCGAGGAGGAGAGTTCCAAGCTGGCCGAGAACAAAGCTCGCCTGATGCAGATGAGGAGGGTGTGGGCGGGGCAGGGGCCCTCGCTGCAGCTGGGGGACCTCATGGTCTTAATGGGTACAAAGAAATGTGTTCATTCACCAGTCAATTATTGAACACGCTGTTCACAATTCATTTTGTACTTCATTCATCATATGATTGTTGTGTTAAATGTAATCTCGGATCCAGAAGTTCGATGCTATAGCCTATTCACCTAAAGTATTGTTTTGTGAGACTACATTAAATGCAAATATGTAGCTTCATATATGCATGTTATAGTCATTTTGACTGGGCTTTCCTGGTGTGTGTGTGTGTGTGTGTGTGTGTGTGTGTGTGTGTGTGTGTGTGTGTGTGTGTGTGTGTGTGTGTGTGTGTGTGTGTGTGTGTGTGTGTGTGTGTGTGTGTGTGTGTGTGTGTGTGTGTGTGTGTGTGTGTGTGTGTGTGTGTGTGTGTGTGTGTGTGTGTGTGTGTGTGTTTAGGTGCCGTGGGGGCGTGTGAGTATGCAGGCTGTACACCCAATTTCTGTGAGCAGAACGGCCTGAGGTATAAAGCCATGCTGGAGATACGGCGACTCAGAGGACAACTTACCAACGCAGGTACACACACACACTCTTTCTCTCTCCTCACACACGATAGATACACATTTACATTCACTTGCTTGACAGTCGTTTTTCTATTTCATTACCAGTGAACGCAGTTTGTTCCGAGGTGGGCGTGTTTGTGGATTCCAAGATGGCGCCGCCAACAGAAAACCAGGTGGTTTGTTTGCGTCAGATATTGCTTGCGGGGCTGGGGGACCATCTCGCAAGACGCGTTCGAGATGAGGAAATACTCGATCCAAAATGGAGGAACGGGTACAAGGCAAGTAAATGGACAATCCAAGAGACATTTGACTTTTTTACTTACCCTCTATTTTCAAGATTCACCTCCATATGTATGAGATGTGTCAATCCCTGCATTATTCTTAAGGGCAGGAGAAGGATATCCTGCATACTGACCACTTAACGCAAACCTGGTTCAATGCCTAGTCATGCAAATGTAAACTAAAATCTAAACATTTTGTTTGCGTTTCCAGACCCCTCTTCTGGATGACACAGTGTTCATCCACCCGAGCTCTGCATTGTTCAAAAAACCACCCGAGTTTGTCGTCTATCAGGAGGTCATGGAAACTACCAAGATGTACATGAGAGGTAAATGGGAATAGAGATTAAAGGTCTGTCTATTGTGCTAGCGTGGTGTGTGTGTGGAGCTCTTTGCTGCACAGTAAGAGAGTCACTCGTCTGGTCGATGCACCCAAACATATGTTGCCATGCAACCATGCAATTATGCAGAATTCAAAGAAGTCTTATCTGCTGGTATCTTCCTCAGTCGTGTCAGCGGTGGAGTCTGAGTGGATCCCCCAGCTGCTGCCCCAGTACTGCCATTTTGGACCTCCACTGGAGACCCCGACGCCATGGCTCTGCCCCTCGACAGGCACCATCAAATGCCTCAGTACCAGCACCTTCTGTAGGTCCCCTTCCTTTGGCTCCGCTCCAGATATTAATGCTTTGGTGGGCTTAAAAAATGTTGCCTCCCCTGCTTATTTTTGGGCATGTGTGTGCCACGCTAAGTGATTTAGTAGTTTGCTCGTGGCTACTAATCGTTAAAACTTTCAAACCATTTACATTTATTTTTCATCAATCTGCTGCGACCGAGTATAGTATATAGTATATAGTGCTGTTTATAGCATAGCATAGTATAGTATAGTATTGCATAGTATAGTATTGTAGTAGAAATTCGGATGGGGGAGGTATGTATGAAAGTATATTATAGCAGAGTGTCTGGGGGGAGACTACACAGAGTCTGGGCCGGAAACCAAGAGCTGCAAGGGGCAGAGTAAGGCCTTGTTTACGGAGATGTTCTACTGAAGAAAACTAATTTGTGTGAATGGATGAAACTTTCAGTATATTTCTACAGTTTAAACCCTTTACTGCCCCTCTGTACAGTTTACTACTGCTTAATCTAAAGTGTAATTTGTGGTTAAACGTAACCCTGTCCGCCTAACTCGTATGTCATCTCTTGCAGACCGTGTGGCTTGGCAGCTGCCTGCTGTGGAGCGAGCCTACCCAGAAGGAATTGACCGATACAAGCTTTTCGCAAAGTTTCTCCTCGAGGGAGAGGTACCACAGCACATTCTGATGATCTCAGAGTTCAGTGCTTTCCCACTGTCATTTTCATAACATTAGGTCCGATGTCCGACGTGTTTTGTAGGTGTGTCTTAAGCTGAAGAAAAACTGCAGCATCCTTCTCTCCAACCCCTCGATAATGACGAAGACATGGGCCAAGTAGGTGTCAAAACACCCTTTCAATTATCATGGCCACACTTTATAAAACCGCTGTTTTCTGACTGCTGTTCCAACGTGTCTACAGACTGCAGCCAAGGACCGAGGCTTTGCTGGTAGAGCTGGTGTCAGAGAAAGCTGACTGCCGAGATGCCCTTTTGTTGGCATGGAAGAACAACGAAAAATGTGAGAGAAGGGATTTGGCTCGTCTTTGGCTCCTTAAAGCACATTGGTATATACATACACGCAAATTTGATGATGATTTGAACCCTTTCTAACCCTTCTTTTTTTTCTTCTTCATATCCTCTCTCAAGTCCTCCTATCTGCGTACTGCCAGTGGCTACCCGAAGCCGTACACCAGGACGTGGCTAAAAGTTGGCCTCCTATATAGAGGAATAGATTGGCCTATACAGGAAGACGGTGGAGAAGGACTCATGTCAGACACTTGTGACTAGACAGCCGCCTTGCCTGGACATGAAACCTCCAAACCCTCTTGTGGTTCATCAAGCCTCTTTTCACCTTTTTATATCTGAATTATACAAACCAGATGTTTTATCCCTGTCATGACTTCTAACTGTGTGTTACAGTAATACTGTTGTCAAGCCGGTCAGCTTTGGTCTTTGTAAGACTCAATAAAAATGTGGCTTTGAGTTACATTGGGATTCTTTTGGTTTGTCAAGCGTTTGTATATACACGTAAAACCAAAGAAGAGCTCTCTAAATATACCAAATATATGTGAGTCGATGTGTGTTGATCAACAAAACAGTCAGCAAAATGAGAAGGGCCTACATGCATCAACTGCTCTGTACCAGCATCAAATGCTTTAGGCTGTGGATTTAAAATATTTTATAACTTGCTAAAACTTCATTTGCTATGATAAACATATCTATGATGTTTTAGCAGCATGATAGCTCAGTCTCTTGGGACTTGGGTTGGGAACTGGAAGGTCGCCGGTTCAAGTCTCCAAAACACCTTAAAAGTTAACCATCTATCCAGCGTGCAAATGTTGCAGTAAAGTGCATGGTAATATAATGTGTAAAACAGGTATCAAATAATTGAGATATAGAGGTATGAGATATGTGCAGAATTCTAGGTATATACATGCAGGTAATGCAAGTATAAACAGGTAGTGAGCAGGGGTATGCCGTTGTATCAACAAGATAAATGTATATACAGCAGGGGCGTGTAGTTGTAGCAAGTAAAAATGTACACGACTATCATACAGGTATGTAAACTAGGGAGTTATGATACAGTGCAAGGCCGTTGAAGACGATGGTGAAAGGGTATTGTCAGCAGAGTTCAGAGTTTGTATGTTAGGCAGCAGAGGGGGGCAGCTGTCATCGTGGTACAGAGTTCAGAGAGACAGCGGGGAGGGGAAGAAGCTGTTCCTAAGCCTGCTTGACTTAGAAAAAAGGTTCCTATAGCACGGCAAGGGCAAACAGGAGAGCAAACAGTCCATGTTTGGGGTGAGAGGTGTCGTTGACAATTTGTGCCTTCCTTAGACACCCTTTGTGGTGGGTAGTCTTTATTGCAGTGAGGGGTGTATCAACGATTTGTGGGCGGTTTTCACCACCCTCTGCAGCGCTTTCCGGTCTGAGACACTGCATCACACTGTGATGCAGTTGGTGAGTATAATTTCGATGGCACACCGGTAAAAGTTCACCAGAATCTGAGAGGACAGGTGGGCTTTACTTTGTCTCCTCAGGAAGAAGTGACGCTGGTGAGCCTTCTTGACCAGTGAGGCAGTGTTGAGGGTCCAAGAGAGATCCTCGGAGATGTGGACCCCCAGGATTTTGATGCTGGAGACATGCTCAACCTCCGCTCCGTTGATGAGGATGGGGGTGTGCGCGCCAGCCCTGGTCTTTCTGAAGTCCACGACGGTCTTCTTGGTGTTGAGGGCCAATTTGTTGTCGGCACACCACGCAACCAGGTGCTGGCCCTCCTCCCTGTAGGCTGCCTCATCGTTGTTCTTGATTAGGCCCACCACCGTGATGAGGGTGTTTGTACCATGTACAGGAGTGCAGTCGTGGGTGAAGAGGAAGTAGAGAGGGCTCAGCACACAGCCCTGGGGGACGCCGGTGTTCAGGGTGAGGGTAGAGGAGGTGACAGACTGGGGTCTGTTGGTTAGGATGTCCAATAACCAGTTACAGACAGAGGGGTTAATGTCAAGATTCTTGGTTCTCAAATTTGTAGATGAGTTTAGAGGGGATGATGGTGTTGAATGCTGAGCTGAAGTCGATGAACAGCATTCTCACGTGGGTGTTGCTCTCATCCAGGATGGACAGAGCAGAGTGAAGGGCTGAGGAGATGGCGTCCTCCATACTCCTGTTCTCACAGGAGGCTAATTGGTGTTTATCCAGTGAGGGTGAGAGGCCAGATTTGAGGTGAGCCAGGAGTGAGTGACACAGGGCATGATTTCGTTGAAGCTCGCTGAGGAGTGTTTTGGCACTGGCACCGTGGAGGTGGTTTTAAAGCACGCTGGGACAACTGCCTGAGCTAGTGACAAAATGTCAGCTGTTCAGCGCAGTTCCTGAGCCTGCGACAGGGGATGCCATCAGGACCAGCTGCCTTATGCGCATGTGTTCTGCTCAGTGCCGCACACACGTCATGTGCGCAGTGGGTGTACGAAGTAAGTGTGCGCAGTAAGTTTGCGCAGTGGGTGTGTACAACAAAGGCACTTTGGTATCCAGTCAACTTTAGGTTTGAGCCAGGTCCTGTAGTCAGAGTAGATGGTACAATGGTTTGAGTGCAAATGTTGCAGTAAAGTGCATAATATATTATTTACAGTGGTTAAATAAGATAAAGAGACAGTCTGCTAAATGCAAAAACAGGTATAAAAAAAACAGGTATCGAATAACTTATAGAATATGTATGAGATATGAGCAGAATTCTAGGTATATATATATACAGGTATATATACCAATAAATATATGACCAATAAAGAGGAATCAATCCTCCAGATGTTAGATGTTGATGTGCTATACCAGACTTACTCAACAGGCGGCCCACGGGCCGCATCCGGCCCGCAGACGTTGTTTGTTATTATTGTTATTGTTATTAATATTTGTGAAATGCAGACTCAGAGCTCTCAATAGGAATAAGTAAAAAGTTGTTTGTTATATTGTTATTGTTATTAATATTTGTGAAATGCAGACTCAGAGCTCTCAATAGGAATAAGTAATAGGTTGTTTGTTATATTGTTATTGTTATTAATATTTGTGAAATGCAGACTCAGAGCTCTCAATAGGAATAAGTAAAAAGTTGTTTGTTATATTGTTATTGTTATTAATATTTGTGAAATGCAACTGATTGGATCGCCGTTGATGTCGTCACTTTTAGTCGCCGTTCACTTCCGGTTGAAACGGAAAAAATACAATTGTGTTTTGGTTCGCTTCTGAGTTGTGTTACATTGGGACCTTGTACAATTGTTTGCATTTGGATCGACCAACCCATACTTACTTGTGGTTATCTTAAACTCAGTCCGACCAAGATGGTAAGTACCCGTCAATGTGACTAATTTAAACACTGTGAGTTGATAGGGTCTTAACAACAAAGCGTCTCATTATGTCTGTCCCACTGAAAGATGCCCTGTCATGATTCACACGTACACCACTTCATCTTACGAGCACTATCAAATGATTTACCTCGCTGTAACCGTCATGTGGTTGTGTCTATTCTTTTTCACAGTTTTCCTTCAACGTATTCGACCACCCAATTCAACGGGGTTTCCAAAACCGGTTCTCCACTCAGTACCGCTGCTACTCAGTGTCGATGCTGGCCGGTCCCAATGACCGGTCCGACGTGGAGAAAGGGGGCAAAAGTAAGACCATTACGGGACACACCTTTTCAACATGAACCCTTTTCCAAGAAAGTGTGCCATAATAACCATTTAAACATTTGTTTCCACCAGTTATAATGCCCCCGTCAGCCCTTGATCAACTAAGTAAGTTATGGAAGCATCTTCCATACATGCCTTGGACATCAAATAGTGTCACATTTCTTTAGGAATGTCCTAAGAGTTTTGCCTATTTGCTGTCTCGTTCAGGTAGGCTTAACATCACCTATCCAATGCTGTTCAAGTTAACAAACAAAAACTCTGACCGGATGACACATTGTGGCGTTCTGGAGTTTGTGGCGGATGAGGGCATCTGCTACCTCCCACACTGGGTAAGAAACACCAACAGGTCTGAAGTTGGCGATGGAAGATTTTGGATGAAATACAATTGCCTCCTCATTGGACCATAAGCTAATCCAAAATGAACTCTCCTAACTGCTAGGCACTGGCCCTGTGACACCATCCTGATCTTGCTAGTTTTCAGTTGGCCTCGGTCATGTTGAAACCAACTCTCAAACCCACTCGGCACTAAGGGGAAAGGAGTTTTAGTTGGATGGACTCACGAGGCTAGGGCTTGCACTGCAAATGTGAACAAAGGATTCCATATGGTCGTTCGGTCACTGATTGTGTGGTGTTTTTTCTGGTTGTTTCTGCAGATGATGCAGAATCTCCTGCTGGAGGAGGGAGGTCTAGTCCAAGTGGAAAGTGTTAACCTGATGGTTGCTACCTACTCCAAGTTCCAGCCACAGAGCCCAGACTTCCTGGATATTACAAACCCAAAAGCAGTGTATGCAAATTGTTGCATAACTCTATTTAGTAAAACTACGATAAAATACATGCTGCAGATTCATATTGAATGTGTTAAACATATTCATCTGTGTTACAGGTTAGAAAACGCCTTGCGAAACTTTGCCTGCTTGACAACGGGTGATGTCATTGCTATCAACTACAATGAAAAGGCAATTCATATTTTTGGAATGTTCTGTTTGTCCCTGTTAATAATGATAATATACTGTGCACTGCATTACGTTACCCGTGTCCATGCAGGGGTAGTAAAGCTGCAGGTTTTTTTTCTATTTCAGATCTATGAGTTGCGGGTTATGGAGACCAAGCCAGATAAAGCTGTGTCAATCATTGAGTGCGACATGAACGTAAGACTATTTTTATATTTACTGGCCCCTACACCACTATAGCCTGATGAATGCACACTCGTACAATACACTCTTGACTATGACTAGTCTCCTCTGTGTCTCCTGCTGTCGTTCAGGTGGACTTTGACGCTCCTTTGGGTTACAAAGAGCCAGAGAGAAGGCCTCAGCACCACGAGGAGCCTGCGGTAAGGATCCGGGTGTCCTCTCGGTACACTTTTATTATATACATTTCCATTACTCCCACTGCAAGTCTTGTGCTGTCTCGTTGCCTTGCAGGAGGAGGAAGGAGACCCCAACAGCTATGCAGACATGGACATGCGTTTCAGAGTGAGTATACACTAATGAGCGATAGGGCTGGACGATATGGGAAAAAATATTCACAATCACAATTATTCTGGGGAATTTCACACGATGTTGGTCAATAACACGATATGCTTATGAATTCAAAATAGCATTCAAAACAGTCTAACTGAGGGTTGTTACATTGTATATGTATATGGACATGTGGTATTTTATTGGCCTTAAACTATTTTACTTTTTTCATGGACGTTTCAAACCACATTATAAGAGCATATCTGCTCATCGCAATTACTTTAGACTATACAACTGGGTATCACAATAAGCCAATATCTTCATTTCATGACGACGCAGTCAAATCATTTATAAAATAATATATAAAAAAATATATAAGCCCCAGTGTGTGATGTATTGGCTTATATGTATTTCCATGGATATACCACATGGCAAGTCTAACTCCACCTCTGTTTTCCCTCGTCTGTAGGCTTTCACAGGGTCTGGTAATCGCCTGGATGGCAAAAAGAAGGGCATTGAACCTAGCCCTGTGCCCATTGATCCAAGTGATATCAAAAGGTCAGACTTGATCAGGCTTTGATCCAGGCTTTAATGCTATACGTGTAATTTGTGTAATTTGGGAAAAGAACGATGATGAATTACAAACTGAAATTAGGGCTGGGAAATGAATATAGTGATATCAGACTAGATATTGCATTAGACTTTGGATATCGTAATGTTGTGATATGTCTTTTCCTGGTTTTAAAGACTGCATTACAGTAATGTGATGTCAATTTCTGAACTTACCAGTGCTTTTAATTGGTCATGTATTTAAATCCCCCTGGAGTATACAAAAATGTATAATAATAATTGTATATAGACTATTTACTTATTTAATTGACATAAAACATGCTATATTGATGTATTAAATTACCTACATCGTAATAGAAGGATGTTTGCAATATTGCGCAGCCCTAACTGAAATAAATCTCCCATCTCCAACAGAGGCATTCCTAACTACGAGTACAAAGTAGGAAAAATCACCTTCATCAGAAACTCAAGACCGAAGAAAATGACAGATGATGTAAGAAGGATTTGTGTCTGCTTTTCACAGTTCATTAACTCATTAGTAAAGCTCCTACCAATCCATTTGTTTTTATTCTGTATCTTCACATACTGTATCGTCACATATTTCCAATTCATGAGAGCCGTGTCATTGAAATGAACACGTGCCCTTGAAATGAACACGTGCCCTTGATGACTCCTGTTGTTTCATACTCCTAACAGGAGGACGCTCTGAGCAGATTCATCGCCTTCTCCGGCGAGGGACAGTCGCTGCGCAAAAAGGGCAGGAAGCCGTGAAGATTTCATTTTTTTTTTTAAATGGGGTTGCTGTGTCTTTGGTGTACGAGTGCACCACACCTACACTCAAGCAAATAAATCCGGTAGTTTGAGCAGAATGGGATGTGTTTTCTGTCCCCTTCTTCAACTTGCCCCTTTGGCAAGTTGAATTATGTTTACCCTGGCACATTTACTGAACATGCATTTGTAAGCACAATAAAAGTAGTGCTGCCAGTAGGTAACACTTGTTTCTTACCAGACAATGAGCCACCTGGCCTTCAGTAAAAAATCTGGATACAAATAATTATAATTTAAAGTTTTTTGTTTTTTTAGTGTCTTAACTAATTTAAAAAGCCTCTCGTTGATACTCTGAGCATGGCTCCTTAACCCTTTGACTGCTTATATTGGAAGAGACCAAACTATATCAATACAGTAATGGTAGTATTAAAGCTGTATAGGACTTTTGGTTCAAATTGTGTGATTTGATTTCTTGAATTTAAACTGTTTTCTTTTGGTGTATTTATCGACCAAATAAAGATGTGCTCAATAAAAACGTGTCTGTGTTTTACACCTTGGTTTGGTAGTAGTCCACCCATCTAAAATAACATTAATCTTTAAAACATGATTTATTAACAGCTTCTGAACTCCCACGTGACCACGGGAATATGATGGTCTTCTTTTCCGATTCCCCTTACGAGTGACGTCACATGATTGCGTCGAATTTCCTCCTCAGCGATTACGTCAAGAAATGGAGGAAACTGGTGGTGGCCCACTGTGGAGAGTATGCGTTTAATCTTATACACACACGTTGTAGTATTGTGTACGTTAGCAATGCTCCGGTCATTGTGTTCATTGTAAAGTAAACATAGTTAGTTCGCTGACTGCAGTATGACGGCTAACATTACATAACCTTCGCGGACGATGTCTCTTGTCTTTAACCTTTAATGTTGGCACTCATTTAAATACCCATGGTCACTGGAATGTCCATTATTGAACGGAAGCCTACATACAAATATGAAGTTAAGGTCGCGTCGTAATGACAGTGGGCTGACGTGATGAGCAAATGAGCCAAACGTGTTTTTGTCTTAATGGTCTATTCCTTTGGTTTGTCCTCAGCCACCCCGTAGCTGTAGTGACTACTGGAGTGAGTTTAAACACTGTAAAAGCGTGAGGAACCGTTTCCACCACTACTATGCCCATGGTACATCTCCGTCCTGCCAGCAGTGGAAGGAGGACTACCACCTGTGCGCAGCATGGGAGAAACACAAAGATCAAGGAGCCAAGGTACTACAGTTGCCCTCTGCAATCAATCATACCCATACCTTGGGTATCTTCATTACCAAAAAATGTTGATGTACATTTTGTTAATATACTGTATCTTTCTGAATTTACAGGAGGCACTACAAATCAGTGAAAGGAGCAGGTTGGCAGAGCAGAAACAGTTTACTCCAGTTTGGGAACTAAGAAAAGTACCTCCGAGAGACTGGCATTTGCCTCTCAAATATGATTCTTGAATGCGTTTTCACTATGGTGCCCTATATAATGTCAGATATTCCTCAATATGAACAATTTTGGAACTATAGTATTTATAAAGTTTGTCTACCACCTCACATGGTAACCATGTGGGCTATGTAGAGGTTTAGAATATTGAGAAATTGTCACAATAAAATAAGCCTATTTTGCCTTTCTGCAATTCTGGTTCATGTAATCTTTGCCTTTTAATGAAATACATTAAACTAAACTGCACCAATGGCAAGAAAATTAGTTTCATAAATTGGCAACAGGACACCTTTAACATTTTAATTTACTTGCGTTTATTTAAGAAAAACACTTAATAAAAAAACACTTTATTGAGTGGTCACATTTGATACAGGTATTTCAAGATGGGAAGGAAATGGTAGAACATCATTTTTTTTTAGTGAAACATTTGAGACCCAATGATCTAATATTGGATACTTTGACTAGGACTATGTGTAGAATGAGACTTATTGACCGCAGCAAAACACATTAATCACTGAGTGTAGACTTTGGTGATATCATTATATTTTCCATCAGGAGCATCGTATTTGGACTTGGGCGGTGTGTAGCTTGGGCCCTCGTGACTGAAGGGAAAGACGAGCGGATCAGGTCTAACAGCTGCCTTGTACAGCTCCCCAGACTCCATCTTCAGTTCCTCCAGAGCTTCCCTTTGGGCTTTCATGGCTAGGTTTATAGCCTCCATCTCAACCATGTGCTGCTTCTGCAAAAAAATACAATCATGAACCAGGCTGAATAGTCAATGTATTGTGTATAGTTCCAGTTTGAATCACATTGAACTTGACCTCATCAAAACACAACCCTGGACATTATCGTAACTCTGCATGTAAAACAAACAAAGGTATACAATTACATGCTTGAAGCAAGACCACTCCTTCAACAGCAGCGCTCTGCGTTCACTCTCCTCGAAAGACAGCCTGGGCTCAGAGCGCGCTCTTTATAAACATGAACAAAAAGAACAGACACATTCATTGACGTGTTGGCACAATAATCTAAAAGCTTGAGGAGCTTTAGCTCTATATAGAACATACATTTTAAATGTTATTGCATACAGTTATCCAAACTCTAAAGCTAGAGGGCATGTACCTTGCGTCATCCAGACACTTGGAGGGAGTGACGAAGTCTTCTATGGGTATGAGTTCAGGTGCCACTTTCTCCAGTTTCTTAAGCCTCTTCTTTAGTCTCTCTCTTGCGACATACTCTCTTTTGGGATCTATCTTTTTCTTTTTTTTGGGTTCCGCACTGAAATGAAGGGTATGTTTACATTATCAAGGCAATGGGGTTGGTGACTCAGACATGCACCCAGACTGTAGTCGACGTACCTCAAAGGGGCGGATGTGTGCAGTGTCAGCACCGTGGTGGACCATGTACTTTGCCTGGTATGACAATGTTCGTCCACAGACATGCAGTAAAACAGGTTGTTGCAATTAATGTAAAGCCCCCCAGTTCCATAAAGACATGTCCCATAAATGTATTTACAAATACGTTGAAATAGACTGATGAAGGCTGCACAGGGCAATGGCAATCCTATCCTACTGTATATGGAATGTAAGACCTTTGACAAGTAAACCACTTTAACAGTCAATCCGCGTAGATAAACTCACCCAGGCATGTGGCTCTGTCGACATAGCACCCTACCTATACAACGTGAAACAGCAAGAGACATGTTTTGTATTTTTACTGAGTTACACTCAATTCATAGTAAAAAATAAACCATTCACAAAACAATCTACGCGTTTCTCCTTGACGGCTGGGTGCAAGCGTGGGCGCAGAAATATGACGTCAGGAAGACTTTGTGGACCCATTTCACGTTGTTACTTTCGAGTAATTAATTTTCCCACAAATAATCTTCGAGGAACACGTTTTTTCATATATTTTGCATGGAAACGATATAATATATATTCTTAATACTCGATATCCCCGACTTTTTTGTATCTCTAATGATGATCGACTGACAACACATTTGCTCGAATGTTACTCTACGAAATACAAATGAGTCGTCGTATTTAGGTTAGAGGTGAGACAGGCTGCTCTGCTCTGCTCTGCTCATTTCACATTTGCAAACAGTGTTCGACCAGTGGGAAGCCAGCTGCAAGTGTTACAGGCATTATTTCTGTTACATTCGTGGATTTTATTGTGTGCAATGGCGCTTCTAAGAGGTAAGTACACCTGCCATCTGGCCACTACTAATGCGCACTTTATTCTGTTTTTTTTTGTGTAACTTGTGCAACTGACTTTCAAACGATACTGCTACTTATGAGACATAACCTCTTGTACATTCGTACACATAATCGGTTCACTATGGCGTGAACATATATGTATGTATATATATATTATGTTGGTGTTAAATATCTAATTCACCTCATTTTAAAATAATAACTGCATGTTCATAACGCAAATAGGGGAAAGGTGAATCTGTATCAGCCACTGTTAAGTCATGCTTTTTCCTTTTGACTTTGATGACCTATGACCTTACCAATAATTATCTTACGACCTAAACTTTATCCCGTCGAGTATTGGTCTTATTTCTCCAGTAGCTCTTACACTGCTCTCATCTCTCCCAGGTGTATTTATCGTTGCTGGGAAGCGCACTCCGTTCGGGACGTATGGAGGTGTTCTGAAGGACCACAGTGCCACAGATCTGGCCGAACATGCAGCCAAGGCGGCCCTGGCAGCAGGGGGGGTGGCACCAGAACTTGTAAACAGTGTCATCGTTGGTAATGTCATGCAGGTAAACATGCCCTTTACGCTATATCTGCAGTACATTCTACATCCGCCCGTCAGTTCTAATGGACCCTACAAATAAACAATAGTTTGGGATTGGTTAATATATTCTTTTTACTCTTAGTCATTTGTCACCTTTCACCTAAAACAAGGTTCAGTGAATTCAGTTACCTTAAGGAGTAGGTTTGGGTTAGGAATATTGCTCTATGATGCCTACAGATAGGCCTGTGGACACACACAAGATGCCCTTTAGCTGTGAGTCAAATACATTTATCCTGTCTTCATATTTTGTATATATCCAAGTCCGTAAATGTATCCCCATTGTGTTACCCTGATACAGAGCTCTGCCGATGCGGCTTATATTGCACGACATGTGGGTCTGAGGTGTGGCGTCCCCATCCCTGTACCTGCTCTCACTGTGAATCGCCTGTGTGGATCTGGCTTTCAGGCCATCATCAATGGTGCCCAAGTAAGAATGTCTAGAAGTTATTGTGTAACAGCGAGCCTATGAATGATCCCAACATGTTCAGTGTACCAAGTGTCAAATGTATTATTGTTATGCAGTGAATACAATTGAGTGGTGTTTCAACTCTTAAAATATATATATATATATATATATATATATATATATATATATATATATATATATATATATATATATATATATATATATATATATATATATATATATATATATATATATATATATATAATTCTAATATAATAATAATAATTGAAATATATAGTCTTCATGTATACAGCCTTTTTTAGATTTACTCATTTGTCAACATAAAAGATTAAGCAAATGATATGACTATATAGCATTATGATCAAACAATGTGGTTGTTTTGTAGGAGATCTGCCTGAAAGAGTCTGAGGTGGTCTTGTGTGCGGGCTCTGAGAGCATGAGCCAGTCTCCATACGCTGTCCGCAACATACGCTTTGGGACCAAGTTTGGGGCTGATCTCAAGGTCTGTCATTTGTATTATTATTTTCTTCTGTCCATATTCTATAAAATCAGTCAAGTCAAGTTTATTGTCACTTCACAGTATTACACGCAAAGTATAAAGCAGTGATGTGAAACTCTTAGTTCTTAATTCAAAGTTCTTAATAATTACATGTTTTACAATATCTACATCTTAGTCACCATGCTTTTGATTTGAAATGTAGAAATGCAATTTGTCCACTTCAAATGTTCACTTCCACTTTCAATTTTACTTCAAAGCTAGAAGACACATTGTGGGCAGGGTTGACAGACCTACATATCAAGATCCCAATGGGCATCACTGCAGAAAACCTGGCAGAGAAGTACCAGATCACCAGAGAGGAATGTGATCAGCTGGCATACCTGACCCAGCAAAAGTGGAAAGCCGGTTGGAAGAAAACATTGACTTTATATGTGCGTGTGTGCGTGTGTGTGTGTGTGTGTGTGTGTGTGAGTGTGAGTGAGATTTTAAGTGTACACCTATAAGCCCATGGAACACAATGTTGTCAATGGTTTGGTTTTAAAACAATCATTGTTTAACCGCAGCTCATGAGGCCGGTTACTACACAGCGGAAATCGCTCCCATCGACGTGAAGGCCAGGAAGGGCAAAGTGCCAATGACTCAGGATGAGCACCCTCGGCCACAGACCACACTGGAACAGTTTGCTAAACTTCAGCCAGTTTTCAAGAAGGGAGGCACAGTTACTGCTGCCAACGCTTCTGTGAGTTTAGAATGCTATGATATGAATGTGACTGATTTATATGATATGTATCATTCAGACACTTCATTCACTGGATGTTTGATGGGAGAGAGAAAAGGAACATTTCAGATAAATAATGACATACCTGGAATACAGACAATTGTATGTACACCTCTGCAAATACAGCATGTTTTAATGTGTTTCATCTTCAGGGTGTGTCTGACGGTGCTGCTGCTGTGGTGATTGCCAGCGAGGAGGCAGTGAAACAACACAAACTGACTCCATTGGCCAGAATAGTAGCTTATCATACTACAGGTTGTGATCCGAGTATCATGGGAATTGGTGAGCAACGGTCATTAAGCACTGATGGCAAATATGCATTCCAAATAAATATAGGCATTAATTGATAGTTTTGCTAAAAAAATGTTGTTTTTTTAAATAAAGGGCCAGTTCCAGCCATTACAGGAGCTCTTGAGAAAGCAGGCCTTTCTCTCAGTGACATGGATCTTATTGAGGTGTGTTACAATGTTGTGCATGGCTAACAAACTTTACAAACAACCCAGAATTTACAAGAAGATTTGCCTTTTGTTTACTTGGCATGTATATCCATTCCAAAGTTACTGTGCATATCTACTGGGTGCATTATGTTTGAATTGGCGTAGTCTGAGAAGTGGCTGTTTTTATAAGCTTGGTTCTGCTTTTCACAGGTAAATGAGGCTTTTGCCCCACAATACCTTGCCGTTTCTAAGGCACTCGGACTGGACCAAGAGAAATGTAATGTCAATGGTGGAGCTATTGCTATTGGACATCCGCTTGGAGCCTCTGGAGCACGTATCACTGCCCACCTGGTCCACGAGCTCAGGTAGCTGTGCCACTACAGCTGATATATTTCATATTTAGGTTCAATGTTCAATCTTTGCAACTATGCTGAGTCTTGTTTTGTGTTCTCTCCCAGGCGAAGGAAGGGCAAGTATGCAATTGGGTCTGCTTGCATTGGTGGAGGCCAAGGAATTGCTATCATCATTGAAAACACCCAATGATAATACAACTTTTGTTAGAAAACCATTCTACACACAATAAAGAGAAGTTTCATTGTGTTCTAAACTTATGGCCAACTGATTATAAGTCATTTAAATAACTTGTAATAGGTTATTCTCATATAATGTCTAGAAGTTCTTAGTTACATTTACAGTTCTCCAAAACAAAAATGATGACCATTGCTACTTTATTACACATAGATAATACTACCTATCATGTACATGCTATTGTATGTCACTTTGGACAAAAGTGTCTTCCAAATAACTAATGTAATGTCTTCAGTTCATAAGGCAATGAGGTACACACAATTCAACATCTATAATGCCTGTAACAACAGGCTTTATTTAAACTATTTGTGCGTTCTCATTGTGTATTTCAATGTAATAAAAATAAATGCGGCTACAATTGTAATATTGGGTTTCTTGTCTTCTATTTGGAGATTGGTCCTATATTAAAGGAGTTTAAGTGTTATGTCACATGAATAGGGACACTCGAGAGAGATTTGTGAACTGGTAACGGGTAATGATTATCGAACTAGCTTTACAAAACTAGCTTGTGTTTTTACACACACATACATACACAGATATGTGTGTGTGTTTGTATGTCTTAGCTTTATACATGTAAGATTCAAGATTTTTGTTATTTGCAACAATGGGGAGTAAGCGTTCCTATGTACTTGTTACAAATGGCAAATAAAAAATTGTATTCCCTCCCGCAGTATGAATTTCCTACAACTGAACACTATATGCTATGCTATGATTATACTTATACTATACAACACTATACTATAACAATACTGTACACAATAAAAATAACAAAGTGACTGATGGATGATACATGTGTTGAATTGTGCAAAATCATTGAATGCTGTGCGCATCATGAATACAGTGCAGTACATTTACATTTACATTTAGGGCATTTGGCAGACGCTTTTATCCAAAGCGACTTACAAGGTGTACATTAGTTGAAGCAGACAATAGCATAACACTGGGGTACGCAAACATAAAAATACAGCAGTTCACAAGTATTCATTTTAACAAGATGAATAACACCATTTCGTACTGCTAGGTCACCTGCTTAAGTAGCTGTGATAAGAGCGTGTTATCAACATTAAGGATATACACTTGCTAACATATACAACATGCTAAGAGCTATTAATGTCAGGACTTAAGCAAGTTTAGGGGTTTCACAAAGGAGAAGGAGGGGTCAAGGAGAGTCCAGGTGGACTCTGAACAGTGTATATATATATATATATATATATATATATATATATATATATATGTATATGTATATATACAGTATATATATATATACATATATATACATATATACATATATATACATATATGTATATATATATATATATATATATATATATATATATACATATATGTATATATATATATATATATATATATATACATATATATATATATGTATATATATACATATGTATATACACATATATGTATATATACGTATATATATATACATATATATACATATATGTATATATATATGTATATATATACATATGTATATATACATATATGTATATATATGTATATATATATACATATATGTATATATACGTATATGTATATATACATATATATAAAATAGCAACACGTTTTGTTAAGATACATTTATTTTGGACTACAAGTACCATGGTGCCATGAAAACGACTTTGGCGTCGCATACGTTATATACGTCACTTCCCCGGAAGTCGGTCTTTTTTCCCTAACTAAGGTAAGGGAACCGTCGACCTGTACCAAGTTTGGAAAATAATCTTCTACCATCTGTGTTGTTTAATAAACATTCTAGTTTCTACTCTTCAGACGATGTATGTGTATATGTTATCTATCCATTCATATAACTATTGAATGGATTTATTCACCCTTAGTCGTAATAAACAGAAACAGTCGAAGGCCATCGGCACGTCATGCAATCTGTACGCGTTGTACGGTTTAGCACACCCGTTAGCTGCATGCTAGTCTTTTCTGTGTTTTAAAGATGTCTAAAGTGGCTTTACAAATATTCAGTTTTTAAATTTAACGTATGTGTTTCATGGAAGTCTCTGTTGATCTTGTACAATAGCATAGCGGCAGTGCCCCTTTACGCTAACTGTTAGCAAGTTGTGATGCCTACCTCGGCATCGGCTCATTGGAACACTAACCTCGGGGTTTTACTCTTTATCTTTGCTCCAGTTCGACTGTTCAACCCGTGAGACCCAGATTGATGACATGTCCAACACTTAACGTTCGCATGAACTGCGTCCTTAATGTTCAACACTTGCTAATTTGTTCATTTTTTGCTTGCTAGATGGCAGACGGAGACATAACGGCTGTCAAGAAGCCCAAGAGGCACACCAGCCGGAACCCGGTCCTGGCCCGGGGGATCGGTCGGTACTCCCGCTCTGCGATGAAGGACCGCAGAGCCATGTATAAGAGAAAGATCAAGACCACCGAGACTAAGGTCAGCACCACGGAAGACTTGTGTTCGTCAGTCAACAAGTGTGTCGCTTTGCTGTGTTGGGGTTGACTATTCTATGCCTTCCAACTCCTTCTAACTCCTTTTTTGTCATCATTTCAAACTTGCAGGTCGAGAAGAAGCTGAAGGAAAAGCCCCGGGCCACCATCACAAAGGTGGTTGGTGGAGACAAGAATGGAGGAACTCGTGTTGTCAAACTGCGCAAGATGGTGAGTTGTTTTCTCTTCATGAATACAGGTGTAAGGCCTACCATATCAAGTCCACTTATAATTGACTGCATGACATGACTGACAATGTTAAAGGTGCCTATTTTAAAATGGTAATGTCGGGTCGATGTTTTGCTGTGCTTGGGGAACTTCAATATACTAGAGAACCCTTTAACCAATATAATAATGTACTGGTTATCTGAAGATAAGACCGTCTCCGATGGCAAATGTGGTCCTCGCCAAATTGGCTCATATTTCTCAACTTTTGCACCCTAGCCCCGCTACTACCCCACAGAGGATGTGCCCCGCAAACTGAAGAGCCATGGGATCAAGCCCTTCAGCCAGCACAAGAGGAAGCTGCGTTCATCCATCACCCCTGGAACCGTGGTCATTCTCCTCACTGGTCGCCACCGTGGAAAGGTATGGCAGGGTTCCCGCAGAACCTTAAAGTTTTTGAAGACATTGATTTCATATTCTAAATACAAGTGCCTACTTATAAAGTGTTGGATTTTCTGACAGTGCATTTTAAGACCTATTTGTTAACTTATATTTCATAATTTTCGTAACTCCTCCATAATCCTAGCGTAGACCAGGATAGCAGACTTATTCTATATATTTTCATCATTTGTAGCTCGTAAAACTTTCATTGGACCAAAAGTCATGTGACAATAAACATTTAGGTTAAATTGTCTAACCCGAAGTGATGTGGGGTTTTTTCTAGGTTTGTTAGTAATGTTAGTCTTCAATTTGTGTGGCATTAAAGTCTTAAGTCTAACTTGCTGTAATTAACTATTAATGTAAGTACCCTGGCATGACTTTCATTCTGTCTGTCGAGTGTCTAAGTTTTGATGTGGGTCTTGTCATAACTGAGCATGGTTATTAATGACTTCAATGGAATTGTTTCGTTAATACAACATAAAAATGATGTCATGCTTTAATGAGTCAATCCCAAGTCTAGCTGTTTGCTGGTCTTCTTTTAGCTTAGAATTAAACTCTAGGGCAGATATTACACTGTAACCTGAATACCATATTAGAATATATGATTTACGGTCAATGTTACCACATTAACAGTGGCCTGCACACAGGTGAAATGGAAGGAAGTTATAAAATAGTTTACTAAATGTAGGTTGTATGCGGTTAGATCGACCTTCCCCATTTGTCTGCCTTAATAAAATAAACATTCTGGTTTCTTGTGTACTAAAACATTTTCCTTTTTTATTTCTTTCAGCGTGTGGTTTTCATGAAGCAACTCCAAAGTGGTCTGCTCCTTGTCACCGGCAAGTACAACTGATATGAGACTGATCACAACCCTATATTTGAATGCACCTCACTGCTAGGGGGCATACCAGTATACTTCCTTGACTGTCCCACTGTTCTGATTTTAATGTGTTCTTGAAACACCCTCAGGTCCTCTTTCCCTGAACAGAGTCCCCCTGCGTAGGGCTCACCAGAAATTTGTCATCGCCACCAATACCAAGGTTGACATTTCCAGCGTCAAGATCCCGAAGACCGTGACCGATGCCTACTTCAAGAAGACGAGGATGAGGAAACCCCGTCACCAAGAGGGAGAGATCTTTGACACCGAAAAAGAGGCAAGCTACTTGTTTGAATATTAGTCATCTATGTGGTTTTGTCATTTTACACAGCTAGTCACTGTACTAATGGATTTTCTTTTATTTTGCCTTTTTTTCTGCAGAAGTACCAGATTACAGAGCAGAGGAAAGAGGACCAGAAGGCTGTCGACTCTCAGCTCCTTCCCCTTCTCGCCAAGGTCCCTCAGCTGAAGGGATACCTTCGTAATGCTTTCTGCCTGTCAAATGGCATTTACGCTCACAAGATCATTTTCTAAATGTGTTAATAAAAGAGTCGCAGTCCTATGTTTTGTGAACTGGAATTTTGTTCTCATTACACCTGAAGATTTATCGTTCATTTTTTTGGACTTAAAGCAATGACAATACCATTGAAACGTGGGTAGATGGCACCTTGTGGGCAGTTAAATAACTATACCATTGAATGAGACTGACTTGTATTAAGCATATATATAGCTAGTTAGAAATGCGTTAGTCATCCTTCAGCTTTTGAGTGAGATTCTTACAATAATAGTCAAGTTGGCAGCACCTGCCTCTAGTTTCATTTTAAATAATTTCTGACCAATCGGCTTTCTCCCCAGAGAATTAGTCTTTTGTCCAATCCATACACTGGAAGTGTTATTGTTCCACAATGTCCAGGTGTGGGAATTCAACACTTAGCAGTTGTGAACATGACACGCTTGTCACAGCTCCTCGGATGTTGCCCACTGGGGCTTTAGCTGCTGAATATTGAGGTCTACCTACGACTACATGTTGAACCAAAGCACTTTGTTCAGCATAGTACCGATAACATAGAAATTCAAACTACCGTGATACTTATGGCTGTGGTATTCAGAAATGGCAAGGCAGGAATGTTTTCACTTGTATGGGCATAACTCCATGACAATTAATTTAAACAGGCAAACAGGTATGCTTTAATTAAAAAAAACTCAAATGTAACACGACAAAAATAAATACATGTATTTTGCGATTATTACATGGTGACACCCCCCCCCCCCCCCCCCCCCAGAAACAGTAGAAAGCAGCACAGAGAAAGGCAGTGCCCGTTGATCAGGAATGATGAGAGCCTTGCTGTAAAATCAGTCAGTATTAATGGCCATGGGCCTTTGTTCAACCTGATTTGAACAGGAGAATGGCCACCTGGCCCAGGTAGAAGTAGATGAAATGCTTGGTCTCATGAGTCACGTAGCTGCCAAAATTCCTTCCAACAATGCAATGCCAAGTGGGGTTGAACTTCTTGTCAAACTCCTGGAAGGGATAGATACATATTTATTGGCAAACTGTTAAAGGAATATTTTCCATTTTATCATCTGCATTGCCATAAACAAGTGTTAGTGAAATCCAATAACATGTCATGTGCTTTATGAGGCACGCTATATAGAATAGACAAATTAAAACCTAGGAGAAAGTTATTAAGCATAATACGTTGAAGCAGAGTTGAGTATGAGGGGGGGGGGTCACCTTTTTAATGTAGGCAGCGATGTCTTTCTCGATATTGTACTTCTCCAGGGCCTGGGTGGCACATTCCACCGCGTCTTGCTGCATCTCGTCAGACATATCTGCGTTTTTGATCACTGCTTTTCTGTCAGACATGATTACCTTGAAAACCAAAAAAATACACAATTAGGAATAACAAAACATACACGTTAGTCTAAGCATGTCTGGCATATTAAATCAGCATACATGTTGAAGTCTCTCTACGAGACATTGTTTCAAGCGCCGTATCTCGAATGTAATGTGCACGGGCACCAGCCTTACTCAAAAAGAAACACTTGCATTACATAATACACACGCATGCCATTTTCACTTGTGTTGCGTAACAACTTCACCATCAGCACCAGGGAAGAAGGTGCGCTCGACTCTCGTTTCTATGGATACGCAGGATATCGAGTACTATTGTCGACGCGTCGCATCGACATTTGTATCGACAAAAAACCGCCGTAGATTACGATGAATCGCGTTCATGTAAACCCGTAGCACATTGATCTATTTTCTTTTGAATGTCATTACGCACAAACACACTAAATATTCTCCGTTATATTGTGAATTCTCCGTTGTCGATGTGTGAATGTGCGCCGCTGTGTGTGTATTATCGGATCTAGTTCGAATATAATGATCAGTGTGGACCGCCACCAAAGCGGACCCATTATAAATGACACCGAAATACGACATAACGTTAATTTTACACATTCAGTAGAATAATAATCGCTCTCAAAAACACAAATTCGCCATAAAATTGATTATAATTATTATTGATAAGTCAAAGTATCACGTTAACGCCAAATCACTGATGTACCTACTATTCTTACGTAGACTGTTTTTCTACTTTGAAGAATGAAGTTCTCTTACAGCATCAACTCCCGCGAAGTGGTTGACACGAAATTAACGTGGGTGTGTATCTGCTACAGAATGATTTCTCGACCTCTTCCGATTGGTTGCGAGTGAGCTACAAGCGTATTCTATTGGCTGATTCTCGGGTTTACTGGAGGCATTTCTGCGTGCATTCTATATCAACCCACAATGCTTAGCGGTTAGTGCCGTTGCCGTGGGAACCATTGTAAATAGGCTTAACCATTAAACGAGCTGCCCGATCGTTACATATATTATATATATATATGGTTAATTATTCTAACACGTAGCTATTTCTTGTTATACCAATTCCGGTTATATCAGCCACGCTGTTATATCATGTTATTTTCAACGGGTGGCATTTCATCCAGCCATCTTATCATATTGCATATGCAGGCCATGTGTTTTTAAGACTCATCAGTGCTGACTCACAATTGTAGATCTTTTGGTTGTAACTTCAGAACCATATACTATGTAACTGCATCTCATGCAATGATGACAGCTATGCGTTCTTTATGATACTGGTAGGATTTATTCAAATCCAGACCGTGAGAACTGTGAAACACACACATGAAATACAATAAATCACAGATCAAACAATAACAACATACATCCATATTATTTCTACTTCGTCTCTTAGTGTCACATGTCTTTACAATATTGTTAACCAAAATGAACTTAACCTACAAAACACATTAAATCCTTCTGCAATAATAATAACAATAAACTCACTTAGCAAACATTTCGTTAGCACTTTAGCTACCTGGCTTGAGCTTACACACAGCTAACAACCACAACACCAAACGTACCTTATTGGCTGCATGCAATAAGAGAGGAAATTATGGAACTTCACTGACTGAACTGATCGACCGAACTGACTGACTGTGACGGAACTTTCTCTTATATAGAGATTTCTACACGCGTGTGCGTCGGCATAAAACGTCCCCGGAACACTGTGCGCTTCAACCATTAGTTCCGCTCTTACTCTACAGCATTTAGGTAGGAACCAAAACTGGTAGAACCAAAACTCAAACTGAACACAGAGGCAGTTACACTCCCACCAAACATATCAATTGTATATGATTTTACAATGACTTAGAACCAACATACTACATAGAAAGTAAACAAAACTAAATACAATAACTTCGGTCCTTGGCCTCCACAGGAAAGGTCACTTCTGACTGCGCCTGGGTGTTGAGAACCTGGGCCTTCTTAAGTTCAGGGTCGTCACTTGCGATCTCTCCCACCTTGACTTCTCCACTTGGTAACTCTTTCTGCCAAAGAAAGTCTGGGCTTCCATTGTGTAGACTCTGTGCTTTGCTTGATGCGTTCTACACGATTTGCCACAGGACCTCTTCGGAAGCGATACCGAACTCCCACTAAGGTCTTTGTCAACTCTGGACCCGTCAGGAGGTAGTCGTTCAAGGATGTCCCTTGGTACTTGGCGGAGCAATCGAAGACAACACGTATCTCCCCAGGCTTTTGTGGATGATACACCCCATGATGTGGGATATACCACGCTGGAGCTTTGTAGATGTCTTTCTTTGGGACCCTTTCTGCATCTCCGCGGGTTATGGTCCCATCCATGAAGGTCTTGTAGTCTTTGTGGTACTGATCGTTTCTTCTCAACTTTCTTTCTAAGCAATTGAGACGATGGATAGCACAGATCTTGTTATCAGGTAAGTTAGGCCTTTCCTTCTTGAATGGCAGCGGCATTTCATAATGACCGTCGCTCTTTAACTTGATGCCCTTCTCCATCTTCGACAGGAACCTTAGATCCTCTTGAGAGATGGGGCTGGCTTCTGACACTCTTTCAGCGAAGTCAGACTCCAGCATCTTCATGACATCTGCAGGTTACACAACTTCTTTGATCTGTGTTCTACAGACATAGTGCACTTCACTTGCGAGGTCTGAAGAGGACGGTAGACCTGGCGTCACTTGCTTCACAATGACTTGGTGACTGATTCCGATTGTATCTCCATAGTTGAGACACGGGTTACCATATCCCACCACACTCCAACCCAAGTCTGTTCTCTGAGCAAACGGCTGATGTTCCTCACCAGTCACCACTTGTCTTGGAACGAGGGCTTGAGCACAGTTGTAGCCAATTAACAGGCCGACATCACAGCTTTGCTGAGAAGCGATCTCATCTGCAATGTGTTCAAGATGAGGCCATGCCTTCGCTGTCTCTGGTGTGGGAATATGGTCTCTGTTTGCAGGGATAAACTCTCTTGAGTAAGTCACTGGCAGAGTGATTATCTTGTCTGAATTGAATCCTCTTACTTGTAGACCTGTCAGCTTCCAACAGGACACGACTGTGTTTCTTGAAGCTAGTGTGGGATCCACAGCCTTGGTTGACGCGCGCATGCGCTTTTCCGTAAGAAAGACGGCAGAGATGAGTTTGTTTGTTTGTAGAAAATGGTATTTATTGTCTTTTACTTGAAGCTTTGTTAAGCGTGGATGGGTTCTTACCATACGACGTGGAGGTGTGCTGGCTGGCTCCCGTTGCATGGTGTCCTGGTTTCCTATTTCTACAGTTCATAAATCCGTAGCGCTTGCGACGGTCAAAAACCGTCTGGGCTGCGTGCCTTGCATTTCCAGTGTGTTTTACTAGGGAACCGGCTTCATTGATAAAAGCGGGTTCACACGCTCAGGTGCTGCAATCACCGGTTCAAAAATGGGCTGGACCAGACACGCCTCCACGTTGTCGAAGCAACACGCATCCAAATCATAACAAATAAAAGGTGTTATCAATCAAGTTAATTTGCAACCATTTTCCAAACAATATTGCTTCATATATCAAACTAAATAAATAAACAAATAATAAGGACTGAATCTGGCTCCAACATTCCGGCCCCTAATTGTTCTGTAAGAGAATAGTACAATTACCAACAAAATCAGGAGGAGCCAAAACTAAACTAATTTCATATTCTAAATTACATTCCTTTTTTTTTTTTTTTTAACATGTCCCCCCGACGAGGGATTCAAAAGTTCTGCTTTCAAAAACTTAAACTCACGGTCCGTAAAGTCCCCCCAACGAGGGATTAAAAAGTTCAGCTTTCAAAAAAGGCAAAGAAAAGCGCCTCACAGTCCACAAAGTGTGTAATGTGTGCGATGTCCGTGTGAGAGAGGGGGGGGGGGGGGGGAGAAAGAAAGAGAAGGGATACGGTGGGAAGAGAGATAGGGGGGGGGGGGGAAGAGAGATGGGGGGGGGTCTTCTTATGTTTTTGCCTCAAGGAGTAAGACAAGCTTCGTGATGGGCCTGATCAAGGTGTTGGTCTTGGTTTGCACCTCGACTTGTCTCACAAACCCTTTTTTGTCTGGCCGGGTTTGTGTGATTCGTCCCATGATCCACGAGTTTCTAGGAGCAGAGTCGTCTATTATTAAGACAATATCACCGGCCGCCATGTTTCTCCTTTTCTTTGTCCACTTTTGCCTTTCTTGCAGTTCTGGCAGGTACTCTCTTGTCCACCGTTTCCAAAAAAGGTCTGCCATGTATTGCACTTGACGCCATCTCCTCTTGGCATAACAGTCATCTAGGCTGAATACTCCAGGTGGCAGTGAAGGCTTTTCTTTGAGGAGAAGGAGGTGATTTGGTGTGAGAGGTTCCAGATCTAGAGGGTCATTGGAGGCTTTAGAGATGGGCCGATCATTAATTATGGCTTCCACTTCACATAAAAGTGTAGTCAATCCTTCCTCATCCAGAGTCTGTTCCCGTGTTAAAGCTCCAAGAATGCGTCTGACTGTTCTTATTTGTCTCTCCCATATTCCACCGTGATGTGATCCGGCAGGTGGGTTGAATGTCCATGATATGCCTTTCTCAAGTAAGGTGGCATGAATCTTGAGATTGTCCAGATCTTGAATAGACTCTCGTAGCTCTCGTTCTGCCCTGATAAGATTGGTTCCATTATCGGATCTCATGGTCTTGACTGTGCCTCGTCTGGCTACAAATCTTCTTATTGCGTTAATGCATGAGTCTGTATTCAGTGTATGAGCAACTTCCAAGTGCACTGCTCGGATATTCAGGCACGTGAAGATCACGCCATACCGTTTCAACGTTGTTCTTCCTCTTTTCATTTCAAATGGGCCGAAGTAGTCTACGCCCACGTTTGTGAAAGGTGGTTTGTCAGGTAGCAGCCTGTCCTGGGGTAAGTCTGCCATGTATTGTGTACCTCTGACACCACTCGACCTCCTACAGTGGACACACTTTGCAATCACTGCCCTGACTGCAGAGTTGACCTTAGGTATCCAATACTTTTGCCTCAGGCGTGATAGTGTATGGTTCCGCCCGCTGTGTCCAACGGTTTCATGGACATGTCTGATGATTAATGTCGTTACGTGATGTTTTCTTAGCAGAATGGCGGGGTGCATGGCCTCAGGGGGCATTGCAGACTTGACCAATCTTCCACCAACCCTTATTAGCTCATCATGAAGAACTGGGGTAAGTTTATGGATGTGACTGTTCTTCTTCACAGGCGTTCTTTTCCTCAGTGACTAGTTCCTCTTTGTATTCTGTTGATTGACAAAATTGGATAATGGCATGTTCGGCTTCCTGTAAGTCATCGACAGACAACAGAGCTTTGCAATTTCCTTTTTTCTTTTGGTGCACCTTTAATTTCCTTCTTTTCTTTGCAGGCCTTTTTTAGTGTTGCTTTAATCCTCAATATCCATGCTACGGCTTTTCTGAGACGATGCCACTCAGAATAGTAGGCGATTAATTTCATGACTGTATTCACGGACTCATCCACAGGAGCAACGTTCATAGTGAAGACCTTTACTTCCGGATCGTCCTGTGTCAATGTGCATTCTGGGCATTGTGGCCACTCCGTTTCTGGATGTTGCATGAATTCAGGACCTTGTATCCATGTCGAATTCAAGAAGCGAGCTGTTGATAAGCCTCTCGATGCGCAGTCAGCGGGATTCAGAGTGCCGTTGACATACCTCCACTGCGTAACATCAGATTCCGTACGGATGTTGCTCACTCTGTTGGCAACAAAAGTGTGATATCTTGAGGTTTCATTGTTCAGATACTTAAGCACAGATGTGCTATCTGTCCAATAGACTGATGGCATCAAAGGGAGTTCAAGTTCCGCCTGCAGAAAGGTATCCATTCGTACAGCCATTGCTGATGCTGTGAGCTCGAGCCTTGGGATGGTGATGGGTTTTAATGGTACCACCCTTGCTTTGCCCATGACAAACGCGCAGTGGACTTTGTGCCTGTCGTCCACCAGCCTTAGGTAGGAGACTGTGCCGTAACCACTTTCACTTGCGTCTGAGAAGTGATGGAGCTGCGCGGAGATTAGGTTTCCAAAATCCTCGGGCATGAAGCATCTCCTAACTTTGAAGTTTTCCAGCTGGGACACGTCGGCTAACCAGGTCAACCATCTCCTTTGCAGGTCTTGAGTTATGTGATCATCCCAAGCTAGCTTTAATCCGCACAGCTCTTGCAGTATTTGCTTTGCGGAGAGGACGACGGGTGCCAACATACCCAAAGGATCGTAGATAGAGCTCACCATTGACAAGATCCCTCGTCTGGTAAGCGGCCTGTCTTGAAGCTGGATTTTGAAGGTGAATGAATCCGACTGGGTACACCATTGTACCCCAAGGGCTCTTTCGATGGGCAGTGCGCCCTGATCCAGATCTAGATCCTTCACCCCTTGCGCTCGGATCTGTTCTGGGATGGAGAGAAGCAACGACCTGCTGTTGCTGATCCACTTGTTTAGCTTAAACCCACCCGTGGCACACAGACTGATGAGGTCTTTGGCGAGTTGTATGGCCTCTTGCTCAGACTTTACTGACTTTAGACAATCATCCACGTAAAAGTTTCTGAGCACAGTCTGTATGACCCCTGGGTCAAAGATGCCAATGTTGTCTCTTGCACACTGCTGTAAAGCGAAAGTTGCACAGCTTGGAGATGATGTGGCTCCGAAAATGTGTACAACCATCTTATACTCCTCAAGGCTCGTGTCCAGCCTTCCATCAGGCCACCACAAGAATCTTAAAAGATCAGAGTCTTCATCCGGTACTCTCACTTGATGGAACATGGCCTCCACATCTGTAATGAAGGCGACGGCCCTTTGCCGAAATCTTGTGAGGACACCAGTGAGGTTGCTGGTGAGATCTGGGCCCTGTAGAAGCTGCGAGTTTAGTGACACACCTTGGTAGGTAGCTCCGCAGTCGAACACCACCCGTAGCTTGTGCTTTTTAGGGTGGTAAACCCCGTGGTGGGGAATATACCACGTCTTTCCAACCTTGGCTTCCTTTTGCTTGTTGTCAGATGTTTGGATAGCAAAACCTCTTTTCAAATTGTCAGCCATAAGTGTTCTATATTCCTCGTGAAATTGTGGGTTCTTTAACAGCTTTCGTTTCAAGCTCATGACCCTTTGCTCTGCGAGACAGCGGTTGTTTGGGAACTCAACTTTGTCCGTCCGTAAAGGCAATCCGATATTGTAATGCCCGTCTTGCAGCTTTACTGAGGTTGAGACCTTTGCCATGAATATATGGTCTTCTTGAGACATCTCTAGGCGCTCTCCATGCTGGCGCTCTGGGAAATCATATTTCATCTGCTGTTGCAGCAATTCCTCAATCCTTACCAGCGAGATCCTGTTCGTTGTAATGATGTTCCCAGTGCCCTGTGTGAGCGGCCCATTTACTGTCCATCCGAGAGTGGTTTTAACAGCAAAAGGTCCTTTTCCCTGGCTGTTAATTATCATCCAAGGCTCCAAAGCCTTTGGAACATTGTTGCCGATCAGCAGTCCGATTTCTGCTTTTATTCTAGGAAGTTTCACTTGGTGTAGATATGGCCATTGCTTTATATCCTCCTGGTCTGGGATATTTTCAGCTTTCACAGGAATCGCAGAGTGTGAGTAAACCTCAGGGAGTTCCAAATACTCATTGCTGTCAAGAGCACTGATTTCCAAACCGGTTACCATTGATGTCTTTATGACCTGTTCCTCGTTCATAGTTCTTAACAAAATGGTAGTTCTGCTTCCTGTTGCCTGCAGCTGTCCGAGCAAGGACTCTGTGCAGAATGTTGCAGAACTTCCTGGATCCATAAAGGCGTATGTGAGAATAACCTTATCACTTTTCTTCATTTTGATTTTTACAGGAACTATGGCGAGTTTGCATTCTGATTTACCGGCCCCAGTTTCATTCCACACCTCGGCTTGATTTGTGTACACTGTCACGGCTGCATCTTTAGAGTTTTCATCCTTCTCTGTATTAGGATATTTTCTGTTGATATGCAGGATTGTAGGATGTTTGAGAGAACACACTTGACAGGTAAGTCTCTTTTGGCAACCTTTACTCATGTGACCCACTTCCAAACATCCAAAACACACTCCTTTTTTCTTCAAGAATTCCAGTTTTTCTTCATGCGTTTTCTTTTTCAGTTGTGAACATGAACTGAGCTCATGGTTTCCTTTGCAATGTAAACATTCGTTGGTTGTTTTCCTTGGTGCTTTATCCACACATTCAGTTACAGCCTGCTTGTAGAAGCTGCCTGTCACCTTTGCCACATTGGTAGCAAATCCACTGAATGCGCTCTTAGGCCTTCTGTCTTTAGAGGGAAAGGGCTTGCCTGGTGGTGATATGACGGACCTTCTTGTCTGTGTGGGATTTAAGCTTCCAAACAACGGATGTGATAGGATTCTGGAGTGATAGTTTATAAATTCCACCAGCTCTGGAAATTTTGGCCTTGTTCCATTACGATCCTGCAATTCACAAGCTTTGAATCTCCATCTTTCTTGTGTCTTGTAAGCTAATTTACTGAGAATGGCTCTCATGTTAGTTGGATGGTTCAATTCCTCTAAGTACTCAACGGAGCTCATGGCATTGAGACAACCATTGAGAAACACAGAGTAAGCCTGCAAGGCCTCTGCATCTTCAGCTTTGATTATTGGCCAGCTGAGCACTTTGTCCAAATATGAAGTGGCAATCTTGTGTTCGTTACCGAAATGCTTCTTTAAAAGCTCCTTTGCTGTAGTGTAACCTCTGTCTGGATGCATGTATTGGCAACTGCGCACCAGTTCCCTTGGCTGTCCTGATGTGAATTGCTCCAGGAAATACAGCATATCCTGGCGATTCTCAGTTTTCCTCTCAATGCCATGTTCAAAGGCTCTTATAAAGAATTGGTATTCCAGAGGGTCTCCTTTAAAGACAGGGATAGTGATTGATGGCAAAGTGAATTGTCCTTGTTGCTTAATGAGAGTTTCTGTTATCCTGTTTTGACCTTCCATTAGGTTCACCAGACTGTAGAATTCATGCTTTTTACTTGTGTCCTGGGTATTTGTTGTAGGCCCTATACTGTGTGGTTGTGTTGATGGTATCCTTTTACGCACAGATTCATATTCTGTCGCAGTTCCATGTGTTGCTCTTTCCACTGGTTCCTTGTGAGTGGGCCTTGTTCTGGCGGGAACATCATCCACGTTGGTGCGGTCCAAACCAGCTGACCATGACAGCTTTTCTGGTTGTTGTTCCGTTTCCTCTTCCATGTATCCTTCCAGATATTCATTCATTCCATCCGATTGGTGCCTTTCTTTAGGTACAATTTGTGTTAATTCGTGTGATATTTCATATTCTTTGATAATGCGCAACCTTGCTTTGTTAGCAGCCATCTGAGTTTCCATCTCAAGCTTTTCCTTCTCGGCTTGGAGTTCAGCTTCTTTTCTCTCATTCTCAGCTCGGAGTTCCGCTTCTTTTCTATCAAGCTGTTGCTTCCTTTTAAGCCCTTCGGCCTTGACTGCTAGTTCAGCTTGTTCACTTTCCAGTTGCATTTTAAGAGATGCTATGGATGATCTTGAGGATTTTGATGAGCGTCTTGATCGCACATTGGAAACACTGTCCTTTGGAGCAATATCATCCACTGTAATTTCAATATTCCTTGTAGCATCATTATCAGTCGCCTTTTCATTTTGATCAATCCATTGTAATACACCGTCTTTGAATTCATCCACTGGTATTATTTTAGGGATGTACCACTCACTTTGATCAAGTTTAACGTCATCCTCTGACATTACTGACAATAAAGTTTTGACAGAATAATTTACTTCATTCAGTTCTTGATATGCTTTGTTGAACTCGTTTTCCACTTTTGATTTAACAATTTCCACCTTGCATGTATGCTTCATTAAATCAGAGATTTCATTTTTCCTTCTGGTTAAAACACCCAATTTGGCGCTTCTAGATGCTTTCAATTCTTGTAATCTATTGGAATGTACAGCATCAATTTCGTCCCCCAAACGTTCCATTTTTCCTTGTTGTTCCTTTGATGTTAATGCGCAAGCATTACAAGCCGGGTTTGTTCCTTTAATGTTAATGCGCAAGCATTACAAGCCAGGTTTTTGACGATGTGGGATCCACAGCCTTGGTTGACGCGCGCATGCGCTTTTCCGTAAGAAAGACGGCAGAGATGAGTTTGTTTGTTTGTAGAAAATGGTATTTATTGTCTTTTACTTGAAGCTTTGTTAAGCGTGGATGGGTTCTTACCATACGACGTGGAGGTGTGCTGGCTGGCTCCCGTTGCATGGTGTCCTGGTTTCCTATTTCTACAGTTCATAAATCCGTAGCGCTTGCGACGGTCAAAAACCGTCTGGGCTGCGTGCCTTGCATTTCCAGTGTGTTTTACTAGGGAACCGGCTTCATTGATAAAAGCGGGTTCACACGCTCAGGTGCTGCAATCACCGGTTCAAAAATGGGCTGGACCAGACACGCCTCCACGTTGTCGAAGCAACACGCATCCAAATCATAACAAATAAAAGGTGTTATCAATCAAGTTAATTTGCAACCATTTTCCAAACAATATTGCTTCATATATCAAACTAAATAAATAAACAAATAATAAGGACTGAATCTGGCTCCAACAGCTAGCGTGGAGAGCTTTAGCTGAACTGGTTCACCTTTTGTGTTGAGAGCCTTTGCTGTCTCTTCGAGGATAAAAGTTGTGTCACTTTTGTGTATCGAGGAGTGCGTACACCAGAACCTCACGACTTGGCTCACTTGTAGATGACACCCACACTGGAACTATTGTGGATGTATGAGTGTTCCCATCATTCTGGATGACTCTAAACGATGTCGCCTCACGTGATGGTCTCTCTGCCTGGTTTTGTGGCTGATTATTCTCTCTTTCTTTGTACTTATCACTGTTCCTTGCTCCATCCGGCCTTGTTGACATCCTTTCTTCCTTGGTGCGATCATCATGGAGGCAAGTTGGATGTTTTCTCTCACAGGTGTCGCAGGTGTTTCTATCTCTACAGTCCTTGGAGTTCACTGATTGTCATCTGCATAATCTTGCGACACCTCTGTAGACTGTGTCCTGCCCTCTCACAGAAGACACAGCCTGTGGCGACGGCTTTCTCATCTGAGCTGGTTGCTAAAACCCTTGCTCCAGAATCTCTGCTCCTGGAACCCTTGTCCTGAATACCCTCCCCTGCCTTCAGAGCATGACGAGCGGTTATTGGGTTTTTTGTCGATACAAATGTCGATGCGACGCGTCGACAATAGTACTCGATATCCTGCGTATCCATAGAAACGAGAGTCGAGCGCACCTTCTTCCCTGGGAGTTTGGTAATTCCAATCAATATTACCAGAATAAATTAACACACATTGTGTACTTAAGTTTAATACATGATCGTAAACAGATACAAATAAACCATGACCTGTTTCATCTCACTCAATCAACAAAAATCCCCAAAACACACATGTACCAAAAAAACGTAGGCGTGTATCCATTGTAACAAAGCAAGCATGAACTTGAGCAATGATATTGCTAGTGGAATCAACTTCTAAAGTTGAATCCAATTGGCCATTGTCCCAGGTTGAAGTGAAATGAAAACAATTATTAGACTGGATGATTTTCAAACCACAAAAAAAACAGGGTACTTATATATCATGTAGTTATACAGATAAAAAATATGCTTTTGCATGTTTTTGCAAAATGATCAATAGGATATGGTTGATCCTCTGGTATGTTGTCTTTAATAAATACAAAACAACTAACCTAATTGATTCAATGCATGACTGTGAGCCTAGTTACGGGAATTCCATACAATTTCAATAGTTCCTGATTTAAATACTTCCACTACCCACAAACATGCAAAAAATGTTTTACCCCTTTAAAAAAAAATTTAAGAAAATAAACTCGCTTAGCACCTTTCTTGTCGGTAAATACTTGTAATACAAATAAATGTACTGGCTTTTGCTTCACTGGCTGCGCTCCTTTGGCTCTTTGTATTTGTACTGGATGTACTCAAAGATATCCCTCTCACTGTCCACCATCAGAGGCTCGCCCGCCATTCCTAGAAACAGAACATTTATTTGGTCATTAATTATTTAGGGTCTTATAACAACAATTTAAAACTTAATATCTACAAATGGACACGTTGTCAAACGGCCGTGTGAAATTGATCGTTTCAATGCGACTCACCAGTGACACCTAGTGGTCTAATGGTGTACTCATTGAGAGTGAAGCCCTTCTCCAACGCGTGAGTTCTCATGTTCTTGTTAAAGATGTCGCTCCCAGTGAAATAGAGAACACCACAATAGTACTGATCCTGAGGTATTAACCTGAGAAAAGACACCAAGTGAGCACAAAAATGTGGCTTTCCCCAAAGATAGAGATAGATATATTGACTTGTGTTCACCTAATGTCAAGTCGTCTGTGGAGGAACTCCTCCTCATCATCGTCACTCTTCCTCATCTGGCAGACACCCTGGGAAAAACCACAAGCACAGCCTCTAAACATTCAGTCTTGGGAGCATCGCCGAGCTACCAAACCCAAGCTGACACACAGAACAGCACCCATTGTGCTACACAGTGCAGATTAGGTATATTAACCACAGGCCGCACCATATATTTAGTGTCTCCTTTGGAAAGAGTGTCGGTAATGAAGCCAATGGACTCAAAGTGCTCCACCACGGCATGCAGCAGCTTCGGCTGTTGGGGGAAGAAAAAAAGCAGGAAAAAATGTGTTGGAGAATATATATATATATATATATATATATATTACACAAAAATTCAGTGCAGCCCTTAAGTTACACACTCACCTGCTTCTCAGTCTCAGCGGTGTAGTTTGGATGAGTCAG
The DNA here is from genome assembly GCA_027704905.1 of Muraenolepis orangiensis. Taxonomy (NCBI): domain Eukaryota; kingdom Metazoa; phylum Chordata; class Actinopteri; order Gadiformes; family Muraenolepididae; genus Muraenolepis; species Muraenolepis orangiensis. The sequence continues at coordinate 7,417,171 of CM051017.1, read as the reverse complement.
CAAGATATCAATATCACCACTCGAGGCAGCACCTGATAATGATTAACATAGGGCCACAAAGACACATTTCAATATCTTACACACGGACACATGGATTTTATTTATTTAGCATTTTAACAGAAACAAGACATTGTTTGAGTAAATGTTACCTCTTCGGTAGCTTCCACAGATGGTTCCAATATATTCTGTCCCTACAGTCTTCAACTCCTCATGAACCAAAGACTGAACAAATGCAAACATCAATCAAAAATCCTCTTTCACATATGGGGGGGGGGGGGGGGGGGTGTTCATATATTTACATTAGTTAAACTGTATACTCACTTCCATTTTCTCCATCTCCTCCCGTGGAATCCTCTTCTCAAACTCCTCAAAGTACCTGAGAGACGTCACAGGAGCAAGATATGGGTCAAGTATGTGTGAAACACACCACTGTATACTTCGCTCAATCTAAATAACGAAAAGCTAAAATATAAGATCAAGAACATCATTAACACGTGTACAGAGCCTATCTCTATGGAGAAGATTCATATGCACTTACTTGAGTCCAATCTGCTGGTGATGGTTCAGCTTGTCTTCAATTTTTCTCAAATCTAAAACAAGTCAAAGATGATGTCCCATTACATCTACATTGGCACAACATTTCCCATTAACAATCTACACTAGGTTCACTGAAGTAGTCCTTAACAAAAGGCTAGACATTCTAACATTGTAAAGATATTCTTAGTTAGTGCCATTTACTGATTAAGTACACCTCACATGAAAAACTAACCTTCAAGTGTCTTCACTCCGTCCTCAAAGAACTTCCTGGCAGCAGCAGGCCTTGGAAGAGAGAAGGACATGAAACATTAGGAATAACACAATGACACTGCTACTACTAGTGTGTTGTATTTAGTCATATTGCAGTGTAGTGATAGGTTTTGTTTGGTTGTACATACCCAATTCCAGTAACTCTTGTAAGGAAATTGATTGATGAACTTGTGTCGTCATTTCGTATCTAAAAAGGTAAATACTTTGGCTAAGTCTTTAGTTGTAACGTAGTGGTTATTTGTTCAAACAGTATTTTAAATATTCAAGTACACACCTTGTCCAATTTCCTCAATGTGCCGGTTTGCAGAAACTCATCGATCTTTTCTGCAATTTTTGCCCCCACCCCTTCCTGTTGAGGATGTGAAACAATTCCTTTTATACATGTGCAATGTGTACACTGGACGGCAAGCTGACACTGGATTTTAGTTGCCAAGTATTCTATAGCCAACATAAAGCAAGTCATTGAAACCATTGCTTAATCAACCAAGTTGTGAAAGCCTTTAGGATATAAATTCTTCTGAAGATATGTCAGGAATTTACTTAACCAACATTATCAGTATAATGAGCTATATTTTGGTATTTCAAGGTATTTCCGTGTCAATTGTAAATACATTGGACCAGTATTAGCATGGTGATAGTTAGATGTACATTGGCAACCTCTCCATGCACCAATGTCAAGTGTTTATGAATGTTAATTTTTATACTACTTTGCACTAGTGAAAGATTTCATACCAGTTTCTTTGCTTCTGTACCACTTTTGATCTTCTCAGGGTACTTGGAAATAGTCGATGCTGCCTTCCTAATAAAGATATACCAAATAGATTAGCGTATATTCAAATGTATTGTCATTGCACAGCACAATTACAGTACAGCGAAAATAAATCTAACAGACTGAAAATGTTGCAGTAAAGTGCATGGTAATGTATAATGTACAGTGGTTAAATAATATGTAAAAACAGTCTACTGGGTATATAAAAATAAAAAAAAAGTATAAAATGTGAAAATAATTGGGAAGCAAATGTTTCAGTTTGTTAGCCAGCCAAGGTGTAGTAATGTAATTGTATAGGCAGGCACTTGATTTGTATTGCACCATTTCCCATTGAAGAAAATTACTAAACGACTTGATAATCTTAGATTCCCACTGACAATACATTTAACCCAGGGTTGCATCCTAAACTTACCTGTAGGCATTAGACTTGTGTATCGCTCTGTTGACATTCTTCTCATAGTTGGCCAGTTCTGGTTTGGAAAATAAATAGAAACATGTATTTAGCAAAAGGGAAATTCTGCAATTGGACATCTTCAGATTCAGATCAGAAACTTTTATCCGAGGAATTAGGATCTTACAGCAATGTGTGGTCATCTGCTTTAAATGACAGGCGCAGCTGAATCAGGACACCTCTCAACAGCAGATGACAATTACTACTATCGCTAATAAATCAGCGTATATTAAAATAAAAGCCAGTTCGTACAGCAAAACACACACACGCTTGTATTTAATTTAAAGATGTCCAAATAGCTTGCAAATGGCCATTGTTATGCTAGCCGAACCAACGGCATTTAATTCACGTACCGACAAGAAAGTCTGTTATTCCTTCATTGAGCGATTCCTGCGGTGCTTTCCTCTTACTCATCGTCGGCTCTTTGTCTCAGTTAAATCTACTTAAGGAATGTATGTGGTTCAATGGTTTAATTTAATGTTAAATAAGGGGATTGCTGTGTTCTTGTTCGCTAACTCTGCCTAGCCTGTTTGAGAGAAGACTGTCCCAACAATGACTGAGCGATGATTGGAGGAAAGGGTTTCCCATACGTGAGACGTGGTGACGTACATGCCTACGTGTTCTTCAAATATTCAACGCAACGTCACAATAATGGAAAATATAATAATTTAAAATATATACACTCTAGAAATGTGGCCGTCTGGTGAGGGGCTTTATATTAAAAACAATGTGTAGTTGTGTCCAAAACCAAAAAAACACAAACATCCATATAATATTTCTGATTTATTCACGTCGAGCTAAACTGATTAAGAACTGCAGAGTAATACTTTTGTATTTCTAATCATAATCCAGTAAAAAACATTTTAATGAAATGTTCCAAATTAATTTGGATAACAATATACTACAATACACTATTGGTGGTGCATACCAACTCTTTACAATGCATCTTAACAATGTATAATTTCTTCCATAGTAATTTTCTGTCATTTTGCTGGCAAATGCTTCACAAATATCCCACACAGACTTCAGGGACTTCAATAGCTAATTAAATGTTTGCTTAAGCACGTTATTAACAGCATACAAATATTCCAGAACTTCAAATCATACAGTTTTCTAATTATATTAAGAATAAAACAAATATGCATAGCAAAGCATAGGTAAATGCTCGCATCAAATTCAAGATTCTGGTGCTGACCTTTAGGGCAGTCAATGGAACTGCCCCGGCCTACCTCCAGGCGTTGGTCAAACCCTACATCCCAGCCAGAGCGCTCCGCTCAACTTCTGCCAGGCGACTTGTTCGACCTTCACTAAGGTCAACCAAACATCGCTCGTCCAAAACCCAGCTCTTCATGGCTCTGGCCCCACAGTGGTGGAATGAACTCCCGTCTCATGTCAGGACGGCAGAGTCCCTCGCCAGCTTCCGCAAGAGACTCAAGACCCACCTGTTCAGAGTCCACCTGGACTCTCCTTTGTGAAACCCCTAAACTTGCTTAAGTCCTGACATTAATAGCTCTTAGCATGTTGTATATGTTAGCAAGTGTATGTCCTTAATGTTGTTAACACGCTCTTATCACAGCTACTTAAGCAGGTGACCTAGCAGTACGAAATTGTGTTATTCATCTTGTCAATATGAATACTTGTGAACTGCTGTATTTATATGTTTGCGTACCCCAGTGTTATGCTATTGTCTGCTTCAACTAATGTACACCTTGTAAGTCGCTTTGGATAAAAGCGTCTGCCAAATGCCCTAAATGTAAATGTAAATGTAATAGCAAAGGCAAGATAAATGTAACCCCAATGCAAAATTATATACAATAACTACAGTCCACGCTGCTACTACAGCGGTCCAACCCAATACTGTGCCAGTACAGCAGTACTACGAATCTGTTTTGATGTACACTTTGTCCCTGGAAAATATTTTGATGGCCTCCTCCATTTCAGACAGCCTGCGATCAATCTGTGTACGACGGGAACAAATACTCAGAGTATTTGCTCTGACCGGGAGACACAGCAGCTCCTTCACCAGGGTCTGCTGGCCTAAGGTGAAACACAGAGACGTTGGATAGGACAAAGTCAGAGCATGACGGGATGTACCATTACTGTATATCGGTAGCTCGTATTGATATAAAGCCCTTGACCATGACTTGATTTGACATTTACTTTAGCTGTCTTTTGTTTGATGCATGTTTAAATGTTGATTCTTCCTTGTAACAACACGTAGATACATAGTGGCAGGAGATTGTAGGTCGCACATGTTTCTCATTGTTCTGAAATAATTCTAAATATTTTTAGTGCTTGTATTGTGTAGAACTAAATACAAACAGGACTTACTCTCTTTGAGTGACTGTAGTGTAGCCTGTCTCTCCTTCTCGGTCATCAGCGTGTGCCCGGCGGGGATGGTAGGATCCGGTGCATTTTTTCTCTTCTCCTCCTTCTCTTTACGCCGCTGTTCCTTCATCTCCTCCAGACTGAGTGCATTAGTGGTTAAGCATGAGTAAAAATGATGCCAAAACATATCAGGTATTTAAGTCAAAGGTTACTTGGAGCCAAACCATACTCACTACTGAGGCACCTGTCCCTTCACAGCACTGGGGATGGGTTTGTCTTTGAGGTTAGTCAGGGACTGGGAACGACGCAGCACAGCCTTGCCTGCAGCTCTTGCATTGTGTCTGATGAAGTCCACACGCTTTCCCTGGATGTGTAACTGTAAAAGGTGGAGTATTGAGTCAAAGCAAAGAGTTTTGAGATGCTTATTTATGTGTCTATTTTGGTGTGAATTATCCCAAGATCCCAAGAGTTTTTCTTTACCGGTTGGTTCTCCTCGCCTGCATTGCTGCAAGAGTCTGGGTGTGGCAAGCTGGACACCGAGGCGCTGCGACGCATCCCAGTGGAGCCAACAGACGCACAACTAGAGTGGGCCCTCAGAAACTTCTGACACTGTGGCTTTGGAGATGAGCCAGCTTCCTGCTTTTATAAGAGTTGAGCGGATTAGTCTTAAAAACACATGGTATTTTAAACATAATCCAAAAGCCCATGCAGATGACCGTACCTGTAGCTGGGCCATCACCCTGGAGGGGATGTCGTGGTATTTTGAGGAGCTCCAGAGAGCTTTGACTGGGGCAGGCTGGGAGTGCCCTCGGACTGCCTCCTCCTCTTTGTAGCGCCTCTGGATCTCCCTTAGCCGCCTGACGTTCTCTTTTCCATGATCACGCATAAACTGTTCTGAGGGAAGGGGCACCAAATAATGGTCAACATTACAGTGGAAATGACTTAAAATTCTTACTTTATAAGTCTGCAATCACAAGCAAAGAAAATGATCAAATAAATTAATATAAATATATAATATCATAAATTCATTCAACTTATCAACACAATGATTTGAAGCATTGTGAGCACACACTTGACAGTGTGGCATGCAGTGGGGGATGGATACTGTCACACAGACATAATTACTTAATTAAAACATAAAAGTAATAAAGTAATAGACTAAAAGAATAACATTCCACAAGATCACAAACACGTTTTACATTGTATTATTAATACAATACGTATGTCTTATAAGAGTATATATATATATATATATATATATACACGAGTATTTCTGGAGGATTTAATCCTCTTTATTGGATGCTATTGAAACACACATTTTTGGTTTTTGTTGTCCTAGCTTTTTATGGATGTATTTGGAAGACCAAAAAATACATAAATACTGACAGGGAAGATGCACATACTTTGTTTGGGTGTGCGTGGGCTGAAGGAGACACCCTCTAGGTTAAGCAGTGCGCCCACTACACCCCTCTGTCCTCGCTCCAGGATGTGGGTGGCATTGGCACCAATCCGTGGAGGGTGTGGGGCGTCACGACAACTGTAGCACTCGGGGTAGAGCCCGGGGTCTGGGGCCAGCGGACCTGACAGCAACGCCAAAGTCCCACCTGAATGTCCTTCTAATCGCCCCCGAGCTGGAACAAGTGGCAAAGATATTTCATTTGTATGCATGCTGCAGTTAGTCATTTGTATTGAAGTGTCGCCATTTGGTCCAATCTATATACGGTATATCTATATCTATATCTATATCTAGATATATCTATATCTAGATATAGATCTATATCTAGATATATAGATCTAGATCTAGATATATAGATCTAGATATATATATATATATATTCTTACCAGAAGCCGGCCGTTTGTAGAATTGGGGGGAAAACGATGGGTCTGGGAGGATGGGCCCACATATCTTCGAAGGTCCTTCGCACGTCATAACTGAGAAACGCACAATGTTAGTGGTTAAGTGTAGCTCACGACAAGATGGGTTGGTGTTTATTGTTTTGCGAGTGTAGTATAATTTCTACTCGGTGGAATAAGAATCTTTCTCAGAAGTCCGGATACTAAGTTCAAGGTGTTTATTGAACAAAGCATCAAATGAAAGCATCTGCTGCACGTCCTGACGTCACAAGTTTCATGGCCATGATCTGCTGGTCGCATCTCCGGCAACCCCAGGGGGTTGCATTCCTGGCAACGCCTTTTGGTCACCTCAACACGCATGGCCCTTACAATGCATACAGTATCACAGATAGTGTTTTAGTTTTATACTTAGTGTATAAAAAATACACTACACGAGTGTTACATAACGCCTATCGACTAGGCCTACGTCTCGCAACGAAAACCCGTATCCGTTAAACCCTGACACGTTTACTGTTTAACGTGCGAAGGGTCGGAGAGAACGGGTGTTTTACTGAAGGAAAACCGTAGAGAGTGTTACCTTTTTAACTTTACACGATCCAAAGCGTCTGTTTGTCTACGCAGGTTGATGACGCTGGGCGATCAACAACACCTGCAGGACTCGTCACCATGGAAACGGCTGAGCTACGCAGAGAGTTAGAGTGTATAGAATGTGACATACACGCACCCTTTTCGCACACGAACACCTTACATTTAACCAGGTTCACGGGATTTTCAAGGCAAAACATATATATATGAATGTCATGCGATGACGCAATTCAACATTATAATTCAAATCATGGTGAGAAACAATTTGAACAATATAAAATAACAATATTGCCAATACGCTAGGTGTCCGATTGTGCTCTGGTTTGATATGGCTTGGTGGCCAACACGGAGTGCCTGTTGCCTTTCTACACTATTCCTATATTTGACCCTGCTACACTGCAGCGCTATGCTACCAGAGAGCCCCCTGGTGGTGAATTGGAATTATTAACTAAAAGGGTACTACCATAATATCATGGCTTTATTAAAATAGACACAATAATACCAATACAACATTGTATTTAGAATAAATCTTTAGAATGAATCATATCACGATTCTATTCGGATCAAAATAGGGCTAGTAAAAAATAGGTGGGCTGTTTATATATAGGCCTTTTATAGATCAATATGTACGTATAATGTTTAGGTACATTCCGCTCACATTTTTTAAATAAGCCAATTGGTAGGCTTATGATAAGATTCAGTTCGACAACATATTTATTAATCGATAACAATCGATGTCAAGACCTGGCTCTACTTGTGACAAGCTACCGCGAGACAACGTCCCCGACCCCGGAAGCCATTTTCCGCGCATGCGCAGTCTGCGCCAGTTTCTCCTTGACTGTGCCCCGTAGCGTATAGCGTATTGTGAAAGAGCGCATCGCCCCATAAATAAAGGTACCGTATGTTTTCCAATGTTATATACATATACAGTATATATATATATACATAAGAGGGTAGCAATTCGTGCATTCGTGTAATAGTTTTCTTGTCAGGACGATTACGTGAAGTGTGAGAATAATTAGTAAGCTGTATGTGAGTGTCAAATGCTGTGCAAAGTCAGGCTCGTCGCGCATTTGTCTTGGGCGACGAGTATTTGTTAACTTGTTTAACAATGCCCCAGTAAATGGTGTAAAACGAATGTTTCCAATGTTATGCAATATAAATGGTGAATAGCAATTTCTAGATAGGACATGGGCTGGGTAATCTAATGACACGGTTAAGATTCTAGGAGACTGCGCAGTCAATCTTCAGATGCTTGTTTTCTTTGGGTCAGGTTGGCTCCCTATATGTACATTTTGGGGTGGGGACCCAACGTTAGAAACCTTCAAAGGAAATCTGTGAAAAGGGCATTTTACAGCCAATATCAATGAGAATATAAAACGATACAATCAGCATTCGACTTGAAAGCAGTTCCACGATGTGCCTATCCATAGGCCCCATTCGTTTAGGTTATCTGTTTGTTTTGCAGCTTGAAGTCCATAGTCTCACCACCTATACAGGCTAGTATAGGCTGCAATGTGGCCATGGCCCTTTTCTGAGATAAGTAGGTATAATATAGGTTGTAATTGGATCCTAATGGTAATTAAACAGGGTCTACATTGACAAATTCCTGAATAAACGTGAATAGGATTAAACCTTAAGTTATACAGAGTTTTGAAAAAATTCTGTGATGTATTTTTCCCAATCTAGAATTAGAATTGTAATAGTTTACATAGTGGACTATTGAGTCTCTATATGGTGGCGGGAAGTAGGCCTGAATAGGCTTTGCCCTGTACATTCAGTACATCAATTCTCTAGGTGTAACTTGACCTTGCCTAACATTCGCCTATTTTTTCCACCTTGCAAGTGTGCCCCGGTAGTGTAATGGTATGTTTGTGCACACATACGTTTGTACAGTTCTACCAAAGACTGTATGACTACAATACTATGTTGTCAGTTATTGAAGGTATAAGGCTTTTTTTTTTGCTTATAACTGGGTGACTCACAAGGACCCTGGTGCTGCGGCATTTTTCCCAGATGTGACAGAAGGCGGGCATTTTGAATCGGATGACATTTTATCAATTTCTCAGTGTGCCTTCTTTTACATCGGTGAACGTTTTCAATAGACAATTTAATAATGTGAATGAGGAAAATAGCCACCATTTTGAACTCCTGGTCACAAGGGAGAACGTATCAAGTTCACCTGGACTAAAAATAGCTTACGGGTGCTGGTGGACTACAGTAAGACTGGAAGTCCCAAACCAGACTGGTGAAGGTGGTGAACGTAACAGTAGAAGGAGCGTGGCACAGTGGCCTGTATGGAGAGATACAGGTCACTAGGGAAGACAAGGTCAGCACAGTATCTACTCGGATCTAGCTAGCAGGCCGTCACTCTGGGCGGGGGGGGATGTACGAGTGATGTATGTAGTATTGACACATACACAACATACATGTATGTGGCATGACATGTAGTAGGTGTCAACTTAGAGAACCCTTTTACAAAATGAAAGTGTAGAGCTATATATATATATAGCTATATATATATATATATACATAGCAATATATAGCAATATATATATATTACATTTTATTTGTTTGTTTATATGTACGGTACTGTCCTCAAGTACACAGGGTGATGAGGAATCCGGTTTATGGCAGAGTTTTAAAATAATGGTGAACAAAGCAGATGGTACATGCTAGAGCTGCACACATACGTTAGGAGCTGTTCTCCTTGAGTGTGTGTGTGGCTGGCGGCTGTTTTAACCTGTTGGCCTTGATTAACAATGACCCACAGGTGTGCAGCCTCACCAGCCAATCAGTCTAACTCAGGCCAGGTGAGGCTGCTTAAACCAGCCACCAACCACACACACACTCCACAGGTACCGACATACAGTATTGTGTTAGCGATGGTACTGGTGCTACTGAGACTGTATGAACAATGGCCACTCAAAGGCCACAATGCTTCCCCTAGGATCTTTCCAGCAGCTGTGCTGAAGTGTATGTGTGTGTGTGTGTGTGAGGTGCACTGTGTTGATGTGCCCGTACACCGCAAGGCTTCAGTGTGATCAGTGATTTGTGCGGCGCAGTTGGATGCATGTAGGGGAAACAAAGTACAAAGTACATGTACATTGACCAACCGATCGGCCATTGTTATATTGCATACATGTCGCAATAGTCCACCGGAGGTAGGAGGGCACTTCTAGAGACTTCTTTGGCCTTCATATTCACACTAAGTGGGTACTGATTACACCGGAGCCAACATCAGATGTTACATGTATCTCATTGTTGTGACAAGAATGCTTTCCCCCTCATGCTTTCCGTTGTCCCTCCTGTAAAGAGAGAGAGAGAGAGAGAGAGAGAGTCATGGCCGAGAAATGCCAGCCGGAGCAAAAGACAGGAGCGGGCAAGAAGCCCTGTGGCTCATGTGCCCATCGCCCGTCTCCTCTGGGCCACGGTGAGTGGAGGGGCGGGGCAGTCCTGAGACGGGTCATCAGGGTCCTCGGACCGTGCCATCAGGGTCCTCTGACCGTGCCTGCTCTTCACTGACCTAGCCAGAGTCATTCCCATTCATAATGAATGAGAGTTTGGACAGAAGAGAACTCTGGGGAGGGAATAACCCCCTTGAAAATGAGAAACATGGTTGGTCACTATCAGTGATTGATTGTGGCATAAACACTGTATACCTGCAAAGTGACCCTCCAAAACACATACACACACACACACACACCATCTTGCAGTAAGAGCACCGGGGCACCTGATGACAGTATATTAAGCTAACTGTGCAGTGCTATGCAGAAGAAATAGTTGCTGACTAACCAAGTCTGCTTCTGCTTGTGTTGGTATTTGCTGTATGGCGTGGTGCAGCTGTTGCTTTCTTGCCACCTTGGTTTTTTTATGCTAACATAGTGTATTAGTTGCTATTGGCCCACTGTATAACAGTGTTTTCCTCAGAGAATCAATTTGATTAAGTGAACCACTTCTGTGCCGTTGCTAATGGACTGAGGCCAGGAAATGGCTTGGTTTAATGTCTGATGTGGGATGGAGAGGGGAGGCGGGTACCAGTTCAGATCTGAGCTATAGCTTTCAACCGATGGTTGATGGACCCACCGTTCGATTTTTGGATTGATTTAAAGGGTTTAGTTTTGACCTGTAAACATTTAGGGTTAAGGGAACAATGCTTTATGCTAGATTAGATGCTGCTCTGATTAAATATATAAAAATATGATTTATTAATGTGGTCTTTTCGTTTTTTCGCTTTCTACAACATTGTACGCATTAGTTTCTTGTGTTTCTAATGAAGCTAAATGTGTTCATGGTTGTGTTTTTATTCATTGTGCTAAAAATAGCATATTTTACTGTTGCATTCTTGTCTCCACAGGCACTATGGCTGTCCCTCCTGCATATTCAGACCTTGGGAAATCTGCCAAAGATATCTTCAGCAAGGGCTATGGTAAAATATTACATTTCTCTTTGAATCATGCATATGTATAACAACATTGTTTTGGGTTAGTTTAGTTGTTTGTGGTTAGTGTGTGCAAGAAAATCTGTAATTACCTTACAGTGCAATGGAAAGGGTACTTTTGGTTATTCAGACATTGGTTCACCCTTACTTATCCTACACCATTCCAATTTATTTTTCAGGCTTTGGCGTTGTTAAATTGGACCTGAAGACCAAGTCTCAGAGTGGAGTTGTAAGTCTGCCGTGTGTTTTTGTTTGTCTTCCTCTGGATTTAAGTGGCAGACTCATTCTGTGGGAGCGTGCCAAATGTCAACAGAAATACGGGTAGTCCCGTCTGTCTAACGACTTTTCTTTCTCAGTGCCACACCCTAGAAAACTGCTGTCCATCGTGTAAAGCGAAGCTCATTATTCTTCACAGGACTTTCCCCATTGGTCCTAATATGAATTACACACTGTATCTAAATATGTGCTTTACAGTTTTCCTAACTTTTATCCGTCTCCCGTCTCTTTCTGCTTCCTCTATGGATGGTTTCTTTCAGATGGTAAGAATGTGTGTGTGTGTGTCCTCACTGCAGGACAAATGTGTGTGTGTGTGTGTGTGTGTGTGTGTGTGTGTGTGTGTGTGTGTGTGTGTGTGTGTGTGTGTGTGTGTGTGTGTGTGTGTGTGTGTGTGTGTGTGTGTGTGTGTGTGTGTGTGTGTGTGTGTGTGTGTGTGTGTGTGTGTGTGTGTGTGGCCTTTTCCTTCACAGCAGTAGTATAGCTATCGCTCACTGGTCTCCTGTTACAGACACCCCTGCTCTGCTTCTTAGAACACTGCCTCAGACACACCCCTGAGTAGCCTCCTCCATGACCCTCTGCCGTCCTTCCATACATCTTACTACTTGACGAGAAGCCACTCTCGGGCTTGAAATAGAAGTTGGACTGTTTCTTTTAATGTGTCCATGAGAGACATACAGTAAGAGCCCATGTTGTGAGGTGGATGGAACAACAGAGGGGATGCGGTTTCCCTTTTACTTCACGCCTATCCACAGCTATGCTTTCCTAATGAACCCCCCCTCCCCCATGTGGCTTCCTGTATTCCTTCCATGTTGTTGTTTTTGTTGTAATTATTACTTTATTTTATTGTATTATTCATGTTGTAATGCTCCTCGTCCTGGTGCCTCTGACCTCCTTCAGGAGTTTGCCACGTCTGGCTCCAACAACACAGACACAGGGAAGTCTGGGGGCCATCTGGAGACCAAGTACAAGGTGAAGGACCTGGGCCTCAGCTTCAACCAGAAGTGGAACACTGACAACACCCTGACCACGGAGATCACCATGGAGGACCAGGTGAGGCCACAGGCACCCACCTTTCGGTCCCAGGCGTCAACTGGCCGTTGTGTTCGAAACACTTGCCGTTCTTCTTGGCATTTTACATTCAATTTAGAAAGTCATTAAACTGACAAAATATTTAGATTTCCATCCATGGATGTGGATGCATGGAGATTTCAATTATTTATTTATTTTACAATTTCTTTTTTTCTCGCTTAACCATTTATTTGTGTCTGTGTTTGAAGCTGGCACTGGGCCTGAAGCTGGGTCTGGATACATCGTTTGTTCCCAACACCGGGTAAGATCGGAATAAGAAGATTCTATAATAACGATAATATAAACATAATTATACAAACAAAGGAAGGAAGATCTTCTGTCATCACAAATATCCTTCCTCACCCCAATATCCTTCCTCACCCACATCCCCTTCCTGACCTGTACCTTTCAGGAAGAAGAGTGCCAAGCTGAAGACCAGCTACAAGCGGGAATTGGTCAACGTGGGTTGTGACCTGGATGTCGACATGTCCGGCCCCACCATCCATGGGGCCGCCGTGCTGGGCTACGAGGGCTGGCTGGCGGGCTACCAGATCGCCTTCGACACCGCCAAGTCCAAACTGGCCAAGAACAACTTTGCCGTGGGCTACAAGGCCGGAGACTTCCAGCTTCACACCAACGTGTGAGTATGAGAATGAGAATGAGAATGAGAAAGAGAGAGAGAGAGAGAGAGAGAGAGAGAGAGAGAGAGAGAGAGAGAGAGAGAGAGAGAGAGAGAGAGAGAGAGAGAGAGAGAGAGAGAGAGAGAGAGAGAGAGAGAGAGAGAGAGAGAGAGAGAGAGAGAGAGAGAGAGAGAGAGAGAGAGAGAGAGAGAGAGAGAGAGAGAGAGAGAGAGAGAGAGAGAGAGTCAGTCTCAAGACTGTAGTAATGCAGGAATTGTCAGGAATGTAAAAATGACCAAATATCCGATGAAAAGTCGAAAGACAACCAATCTTTTAAAAATGTTTGCTGGATGTTTTCGGTGATGCGTTTCAGTAACGACGGGACAGAGTTCGGCGGGTCCATTTACCAAAAGGTGAACAGCAATTTGGAGATGGCGATCAACCTGGCCTGGACCGCCGGTAGCAACAACACACGCTTTGAGATCGGAGCCAAACACCAGCTGGATAAGAACACCTCCCTGTCTGTAAGCATGGCCTTCAGGATACATCCATGTGGATATGTATTGGTATTTCTGTGGTATTTCTAGAAAGTTACGCTCAAATAATAGCTCTTAAATCTCACCTACAGCTACATTATTTTAATGGTGGATTCATATTTTATATTTGTATGAGAATATGATGGGGCAACATACAGGGTGATGATGATGATGGTATTTCCCTCCTCACAGACCAAGGTGAACAACGCCTGTCTGGTCGGAGTAGGCTACACACAGACCCTCAGGCCAGGTGAGTCCAGGACGTCTGCTGTGTTTCTCACCTGTCTAGAGATGCTGCTGTAACAATTACACAACCCCAAACGAGGGCTGGGCGATACGGCCAAAATCTTCTACGACGATGTCATTCAATATCTCAATAACAATGTATATCTACAATGTTAATTCAATAAATAGTACAAAAATAATATATATATAATAATAATAATAATAATAATAATAATACTCTTAAAATAAGCACATAGTAAAATAAAGCAAAATATCAATAAATATAGCCCTAGCCTACAATATCAAAATGTAAAGGAATTTCGCATTATTAGGGTTGGGAACCGATAACAAAATGCCGGGTACCATAATTTCGGTTCTGCTTAACGGTTCCTAAACGCAGTAGACTAACCCTTTAGTATTGCAAAGAAACCTACATGTCTGCACGGACTTAGGCTACGTAGCCATCTGAAAGGACCTGTATAGTAACGTGACAACGTCGTGCATCAACGGGACAGCAGCGTGTGATTGGTTTATGTTTAGATGGCACGTGCACGGCTCACGTCATAACACTAAAGATGGACCGCGGTAAACGCTCTAAAGTGTGGCTTCACTACACCAAAGAAGAAAACTCCAAGGCACAGTGCAATACCTGTGGAAAATGTATAAGTTGTAAGTCAGGTTGCACCTCAAAGTTAAGTAAACATTCGAGACAGCACGGCATCCAAATCAAAGAATGTAGCGTCTTTGATGGCTTGCGGTCTCCGAGCCCGAGTATGGCATCAACAGCCAGCAGTAGTAGCACCCCGATGGCATGTCCAGTATTGCCAGGTACAACTAGCCGCGACACACCGTTCTCTTTGGCATTAAAGGGAAAGCTGACCCAGGAAGTGTCACAGAGCGGTAACAACATTTGTTGTAAAAGGACTGCATCCGTTCTCGGTTGTGGAATCTCCATCATTTAGGTGTGCAAGATTTAAAAAAAAATTGTTATCTAAACATTTGACCTTTTATTTTACAATTTTGGAATCAAAATGGGGAATCGATAAGCAGAATCGGAATCGATAAGCGGAATCGGAATCGATAAGCGGAATCGGAATCGATAAATTTCAAACGATACCCAACCCTACGCATAATGCAGTCTTTTAAATCATTAAAAGACGGCACTTATGTCATATATTGATAAATTGCCCAGCGCTACACCAAGGGCAAGGAATGGTTCTGAGGGTCTCTCACCGTGGGCTTCCTCTCCTGCAGGCGTCAAACTCACCCTCTCCGGTCTGATTGACGGGAAGAACTTCAGCACCGGAGGACACAAAGTCGGCGTGGGTTTCGAACTCGAGGCGTAAGAATGTAGACGATGAAAACAAGAGAAGGATGCGCTACTTCAGAATAACAAGCCAAGACCCTAAATGTAATGACACCGAAGAACACCTCCCCTCACCCGCCCAACACACACACACACTCACATTTATTTGCCTTAATCCCATATCAATCTAAGATCTAAGTAAATCTGACATGTATTCGAGGAAGCATCTTTTTAACTGACTGTCACCTCCCTTTGCCTAAAAAAAACCCAATAGGAAGGGGATAGTTTACTTTGTTTAACATAGACATACATAAAAAATGTATGTCTGATGTTTGAAATTGGTGCTTTTAAATCCAAAGGGGGATGTAGTTATTAAAATCTGTGCGCTTCAAGAACAATGGCAGGGTGACCATAGAAAAGTACATTGAAACGGATGCAATACGAGTTGGTAGTAAACAGAGCTGACAAAGAGAGACTAATCATTTTAGTTTGGCAAAACAGTTCAATATTTCGATTTCATGTTCAGCTTTGTGAAGTTTCACTGTGTACCCAGTTGCCTAAAAGCCTCTGTGTTTCAGGTCAGTTACGAGGGATTGCTAAGATCTCTGTTATCTACTTGTGTGGTCTGTACTTGTTGGTCCTCTGTCTCTTGCTCCGTTACCTTGTCTAGGCTGTTCTTTGGGCACCAGTCAGGACCTCAACCTGGTTTATTGAATTCATAAATGAACTGAATTAATAAAGAATGTAAAAATATCATCTTTATCAATTTGTTTACAAAGTATTTTTTCAACCGGCTCTATTAAACCTTTTTCATTCCCAAATATATTTGATATCAAAAATCTCAAAGATAATGACACATTACACATGTATCAGATTAATTATATAAAATGGAACACTTTGTGTTTGCAAGTTTACAGCATCAAAACCAAGTATGGAAATGTATCTTAAATATATAAGATTACATAGAAATCACCCAACATAATGAGCTGTAACACTATCCTACAATCAGGTTGATTTGAGTGTATATTGATTTAGTTAATACAGCGGTGTGGTTGGTGGCTGGTTTAACCTGTGGGGCCCACAGGTTAAACCAGCCACCAACACTCAGAGGAGAGCTCCAGTGTGCACCATCTGCTCTGTTCACCATTCAAGAACAAAACTCTGAAATAAACCGGTTTCCTCATCGTCCTTTGTCCTCGGGAAGAGCCTAAGGTAGACATTGTAATGTATGTATTTTTTCAATCTGTGTAGTTTGACTTTAGACCTAACATATACCTTCTCAAGATTCAAGATGTTTAATTGCCATATGCAACAAGTACAATGGAATGATTACTCTCCATTCCCTCCAGCAGTATGAATATCCTACGACAATGCTATACTAAACTATACAATATTATACTAAACAATTATATCCTCTAAACAACACTATATACTAACTATGATATGCTAAACTGAATACTATACACAAACTATACTATATACCTTTGGAAATGGTTGTGCAGCATTGCAGAAGCATAAATTACACCTTAATGATACGCATGCATATCAAAATATAAATGGCAGTGGATGACACCTGAGATTTTCCTCAAAGACCACATTTGGTTTCAAGACCAAGCAAGAAAGTGAAACATCACAAATGTGTGAAACCTTAACAAAGTCAACACAATATATCCATACTGTAAAAGGTAAGTGTTTACAAATAATTAAACTAAATAAAAGGTTAAGGAAAAAAATAAGACCTCTTGAAATACCAATTTACACACTTGTTTCCCATGTATTCCCATACAATCTGTTCTGTAAATTGTATATATATATATATATATAAATGTACATATATATAATAGTATGGGTTATGCTTGCACTGTCTCCAAATATGACCTTTGTATTATTTACCCTATTCTACTTGATTAGCGAGAAATGTACCAAGCCAGTATACTTGACATGTTAAAATATTGGCAAACAAAAGTTTCCTCTATCATAGAGCGAATGCGGCCTAGTAACAGACCAAGGCTGACGTCCCGTTTATCAAACCAGAAGGCACTTTGTCCACGTCTCCACAGGGGGGCAGCAGAGTATCACATTAAAACACTACAGTTCATACACAGTTACATGATATTTAGGAGAGGTCACTGGAGAAATCCATCCATGTCCACTCGCTCAGTATCTAGACGAGACACAAGGTGCAAATAGTCAGATGCAGTTGTAGCAACACCATTCATGTAACGTTGTGTTCAGGAAAAACCCTTTGAAACCAACCGTCAGTGAAAACAGGACCTATGAAGCTGAACACGGTAATAATAGCACACGAGAACTACACCGTAAAAAAGAGAATGAGGAACAACATTGTTCATTGTGCGTCATCTGTGCGTCTGTCTGTAACCTACCTCCATAGAGCTCTCTGACTCCTGGATGATAGTGTGTGTGTGTCTGTGCGTCTGTCTGTAACCTACCTCCATAGAGCTCTCTGACTCCTGGATGATAGTGTGTATGTGTCTGTGCGTCTGTCTGTAACCTACCTCCATAGAGCTCTCTGACTCCTGGATGATAGTGTGTATGTGTCTGTGCGTCTGTCTGTAACCTACCTCCATAGAGCTCTCTGACTCCTGGATGATAGTGTGTATGTGTCTGTGCGTCTGTCTGTAACCTACCTCCATAGAGCTCTCTGACTCCTGGATGGTGTCATGCAGGAGACACTGCAGTCGGCTCTCGAACGTCCTGCTCTCCTCCACCAGCGAGTCGTCTCTGAGGGGAATCCACCGCCAGTCATGTTGTCGTCATTACTGTATGTACAGAATTTGGCTGAGCTCTGCGCGTGTGTGTGTGTGAGTGTGTGTGTGTGTCTTACGGGTTCTGCAGACTGTGTCTGGGTGTCAGGAGCGGGGGTACTGAGGAAGGCGTCCTCATACCGTCGGGACTCCCACTGACCGGGCTCCGGACTTTACTCTGAGGGAACGCATATGAGGGAACCCCCTGTGGTGAGTACCACGACCGCAACCCAACAAGGATCGGTGCTCGTCGATCATCACAGTTGAAATCATAACCCGAATCATAATCCGAATCATAACCCCGACGACCTGCGTTCACCAGACTTAAATGCCTTGCCCCTCCCTGCTCCTCCTTCATAACAACATCTGAATTAACCGTACGCCACTTGGATTGAACTGTCTGTTAAAAGACTAAATGGTAAATAGCACTATACTGTAAGGCTGTGTGGGTGTGTGGGTGTGTGTGTGTGTGTGTGTGTGTTTAGACTCACGCAGGCTACTTTGAGCAGGTCCCAGAGCACCCTCTGGCGTTTCTCCTGGAGCCCCATCAGGACCTGCTCACTCTCAGCCATCCTCTGGACCACACCCTCCACCTTGGGCAGCAGCTCCATCACACGCTGGCGACACACTACTGTCTTACTGCACACACGCACGCAGACACACAAACACACACACACACACACACACACACACACACACACACACACACACACACACACAGTTATACACACACATACAGACACACAAACAGGAGCATACACACACATAGGCACACACACAGGATCATCAGCATAAATTACACCTTAATGATACACATACATATCAAAATATAAATGGCAAAGACCAAGCTACAATTTGTGAAACATCACAAATGTGTGAAACCTTAACAAAGTCAACACAATATACCCATACTGGAAAAGGTAAGTGTTTACAAATAATTAAACTAAATAAAAGGTTAAGGAAAAAATAAGACATCTTGAAATACCAATTTACACAGTTGTTTCCCATGTATTCAGATACAATCTGCCCACCGCGGAAAGTTTCAAGTGCCGAGTTAGTGTTGGCTGTTGAGCTGACCTCCTGTCACACTCTAGATATGAATCTGAAGTCATAAAAAGTGATGTTTAGTACCTGAGGTGAGTGTAGAAGTCTTTCAGTTTCTTCTCGTAAAACTGCACCGCCTGCACCACCAGGCGCACAATCTCCTGACTGTCCCCTGGACACCGCTGGTCTGGTCCGGGAAACAACACACACACACACACACACACACACACACACACACACACACACACACACACACACACACACACACACACACACACACACACACACACACAGGTTATTAAAACTATAGTGCAGTGTGTTGTTTAAAGGTATGGCGGGATCAATAAAGCTGTAAAGTCTTTACAATGATGCCAAAAAAAGGTCTGTCAGACCTCTGGGTTTCTCTCTGAGCTTCCGGAAGAGTTCCATAGCTTTCCCTTCGCTAAAGGGACGGTTCATAGAGAGAGACAGAGAGAGAGAGAGAGAGAGTTAAAGCAGTTGCTTTTTGAGCCACATGATATGAAAACTAAAGAGCGTTGTGTCTGCCTACAGAGTCTCAAGAGCCTCTCCACTCCTCCACGGCTGCCTCTGAAGGTCCACGATGTCGGTCTGCAGCATCATCATCTCCTCCTCCAGCTCACTCACCCTGGCCTGGAGCGCACACACACACACACACACACACACACACACACACACACACACACACACACACACACACACACACACACACACACACACACACACACACACACACACACACACAGCCATGTAAACACACAGACACAGACACAGACACAGACACACACACACACACACACACACACACACACACACACACACACACACACACACACACAGCCATGTAAACACACATACACAGACACAGACACACACAGACACACACACACACACACAGCCATGTAAACACACAGACACACACACACACACACACACACACAGCCATGTAAACACACATACACAGACACACACCCACGGATGCATACACACAAGGCAGGCTACTTTTCAACCGACACACAACACAACACAACACACGCACACTTGTACACAGGCAAATAACAACAAACACACACACACAAAACACACACACGCATGCACGCACACACACACATACACACTGGCTTTACCTGACCACAGCTTGCAGCTGTCTGCTCCATCTCCCTCCACACACTTAGGAGTTTCTCTGATGCTAGAGGAGGAGCACACGGATATCAGACACGATACGAGAACACCCATAGCATATGTATATTACATTATCATATTCATGTGTTACATGTTAATACTATTACACCACTAAATGCGTTGTCAGAGCATCTCTAGTGTCACGGTACCGATGCCAGCGGCTCTCTGCTCCTGGTATTTCTCCATGTCGATGCTCAAACTGGTGGTGAAAAACTCCAGCTTGGCGGTCAGCCGCTGGTACATGGAAACCATCTCGTTCTTCTGCTTGGACAGCGAGGAGTTGTGTCTCAGCAGGCTCATACTGGAACACATCACACACACACACAATGGTATTTGTATATTTTTGTTCCATGTGTCTCTGTGTTTCACAAGTTGTGTGTGTGTCTAGCGTGTAGGTGTATTTTTATGTCTGTCGTTTCACAGTTTGTGTGAGTGTGTCTTTATTTTCTACACTCTTATGTGTGTGTGTGTGTGTGTGTGTGTGTGTGTGTGTGTGTGTCGCTAAAGGGACACATAGAGAGTGAGAGTGGGAGAAAATAGAGAGAGAGAGAGACAGAGAGAGACATACACTATGTGTATTTTCATATTTTATGTCTGTGGTTTCAGAGGTTTATGCTTCTTCCTCTTGCCCCTGTCACACTTGCCCCGAAATTGACACCAGATGGACACACGATAAAGGAAATGTTCAAATTGGGCTCTGATGGTAAAAACACCGGCCCATTCGGTGAGGGCATCTTAAGCCATCGTATGACCGCCGGTGGAGTTTCTCAGGCTCCGGCAGCAACTTCGTGAGCGGTGGCTAAATCTTTGGCGTGCCAAAAAATTGCCGAAGGACCTGGCGAAGTTTCATTTTCGTGTTGAATTCGTGTGTCCATTTTGCCCATCTTGTCATCTTGTCTTTACTTCTTGTGATCATCGGTGCCATCGGGTATTTTTCACCATGTCATGGTAACGTGGACGTGGAAAAGGAGACCTCCTAGACTGCTGAGGAGACCTTTCAGACCGCTGAGGAGACCTGGAACCCTCTGGGGACCGCTCTGGAGTTTTACTTGGACAAGGACTGACATCTTTCTTGTATTTCCTCCCCTTTCTCTCTCTGGTTGGAGACTCAGTGCTGTCCTCTTGGACCTCTAAATCCTCAATTTCCTCTTCTTTCCTCTTCTGAGTTCTGTATTTACCAGCCAGTTTCTTCCCCTTGCCTCTCCCTGCCTTGGGTGGCATGTTAAAGTTTAATTAAAGTTGAATTAAATTAGAAATAAAGTTTAAATGTACTGTGTACAATAATCTCCGATCAGCAATTGAATTTCCCACGGTCGGCCGAAGGTTTTATACCATCGGGAGGTCAAGTGACGCCTTCGTGACCTAGTTCGAACGCATCGTACTCTCAATACGACGTTGTGTAGCCATCGTGTGGCCTTCGTGTGTCCTGCGGGTATAAACTACTATAAAAATTCAGATCTTCGTGTTGCCTTCGTGTGTGGTTCTGGTGCCATCGTGTGACCTTCTGTAGGCATCGTACTTGCTTCGGCTGTTGATTGGCTGTTGACCAAGTTTGGGGCCATCTTCGCGCAAAATTCCATATTCGTATGGCCATCTGGTGTCAATTTCGGGACAGTGTGACAGCACCTTCTATGAAGTGCATTTGTGTGCCTGTGTGTGTGTGTGTGTACATGCTTGCGTGTGTGTGTACTGGCATATGTGTGTGTGTGTGTGCCACCTACATGGCAGCTTTCTGGCCCTGCTGCAGCCTCTGCCAGTCCTCCTTCAGGGAGCGGATGGTGTGCCACACCTGGCCACACGTCCTCCTCAGGGGGCTGTAGGCCAGCATGTGCTTGGGGTCCATCTCTGTGGGAACCACGGAGCCAAGCGATAGAAAGAAGGAAGGGGACAGAGCGTGACCTTCTGAGTGGGATGTCGTGGGGTGTCACTCACCGTTTACATCATGAGTTCTACTTTCAGACCGATCGAATTCCTGTCTGACTCGATTGGAAATTATTTTTACGATGTTGCGAGCCGTTTAAAATAGCTCATGGTTTGTGTCGTTTCATGATGAAGTTTAATTTGATAAGTAGTTAGTGTTATTAACAATTGTGATACATCATCGAAGCTACAATACTACATTAGGCCCCAACCAATGCTTAATTTCTTTGGCTGGTTAGCATCTTTTCAACGGGAACGTACGGTCTCCGAACTCTCCCCATCGTCTGCGCGCGTTCAGCACTGTCATGTCGGAGCAACGGGAATTCTTCCCGCCCACCCGATTTGTCCCGTAGTGGAGCGAAGTGGCAAAATACCACACGTGGTTCCTTATTTAGAATGTTTCGTGTTCTCCTCAGAGACACACCGGACAGACGGTAGACAGGTCACGGACTACTACTCACGGACAAAGCGGATGTTTTCCGGGAGGACGCGGGGAGCCACCTGCGGTTCGTAGCTGCGGGAGGAGCGGTCGAAGAGGAACACCAAAGGCAGGTCAGTTCGCCGGCCGTCAATCTCCTGCACACAATCGATAAGTCCATTATTACCTGCTGCCAAGTAGAATGGAATCCTTTTCGAGGTTAGAAAGTGTGTGTGTGCGAGTTTGTGTGTGTGTACCTGTGTGTGTGTGTGCGTGCGTGCGTGCGTGCGTGCGTGTGTGTGCGTGTGTGTCTGTGTGAGAGCTTAAAGCAGAAGTTGTTTACTGTGTAATCCACAGCACACTGCAGGGCCTCGCTGCACGACTCCAGCACCAGACCGGCTTCTAGAAGCAGCTCCTGATTGGCCGGAGGGATGCTGGTGTCTTCCTCGATCCGCAGCTGTAGGTCCGCCACCGTCTCCTTGGCTGTGACCGAGTAGGACAATATGTTGGCGGAGACCATGTTCAGCACATGGACCAGCTGCAGGAAAGAACCAACACGTTGTTTGTGTATTCTAGTGTCGTTGGTTGGTTACGGGTCGGCCGAGATTACATTACTACATTACATTACATTACATTATATTACATTACATTATAGTTATTTAGCAGACTCTTTTGTCCAAAGTGACTTACAATAAAGCGGAACCAGTGCTCAGGTCAAAGTACAACAATGTGGCGAACAATATAACAATATAACTAACAATAGAGCTAAACTGAGACGAGGATAAGTGACGATAATTCCCTCTTTCGTTTGCTTGGTTGCAATACAGCCCATAGACCTTATTATATATAGAATCTTTTGAAAACCATGACAACTCGATGCATCCCGCCCAGCTACTATTTAGTTGTCATGGTTTTTCTGAGAGAGATTCAGAGAGACCACTAGCGGGAGACTTTGGAATCTACTCAGAAAGGAAGGATGGCACCGCAGCACCTTGAGGTCCAGGATGGTCTCCAGCTGGGAGAAGCAGTTGCTGGGTGTGGACTGAGGGTCTTTGCCTCGCTCCTGAGGGGAACACTTCAGCATCATCTGCAGCCACCTCTCCATCTTCTCCAACAACAGACTGGCCACAAACACAACAAGGTTCACTCAGGTTCATATACACTAGTGGCCATGAAGTGTTTATACAATCACAGTATTGCACAGCTGTGTGTGGGTTTCTAGGTTTGTGTACGCTTGTATGTGTATAAATACGTGCGTGTGTGCGTGTCAGTGTGTGTATGTTTCTGTGAGTGTGTGTGCATTATGTGTGCATGTCAAGTCAAGTCAAGTCAATGTGTGTGTTTGTTACAATTTGTGTGTGAGTGTGTGTGTTTGTAAGCGTGTGTATGTGTTTCAGCTTTTGTGAATATGTGTGGGTGTCTGTGTTTGTGTGTGTCTGTATCTGTGTGTGTGCGTGTGCGTGTGTGTGCGCGTGCGTGTTTTGTATCTGCGTGTGTGTGTCACCTGTTTAGATTGTTTGGTGGGGGCAGATGTTTAGAGAAGCGGACCTCGCCACTGAGGTCCTCGTAGACCACGATGTCCTGATCTTGTTTCAACCTCAGCTGGTTGTGCCTTGAAAAGGAGAAGAGTAATGCACCAGGGTTATTATTATTATTATTATTGGGGCGAATTGACGTCAGAACAGCACACATTTTCCCGCAATACTTAAGACTTTGTTACACCCTGGAATAGGTTCATGCTGTGATGAAAGCGTCTAATATTACTCGTCTGGCATGCTGCCTATCACAAGCTCAATCTAATTCAAACTCTTTGTAGTTCCACCAACAATGAGGCAGGGGGGTTTTTCATGTGTCTGAACGAACAAAAAACTGAAATGGCTAAATAGATGCAGATGGTTACGATGATGAATGATGTTGCCCAGCCCTGCTCTCTTGCTAGCCTCGCCATTACTAGCTACAAACAGCACGACATTCCTAGCGACAATAGCAGCTGCCGATGAAAGTCATCGCTAGCAAAATATACTGTTCAAAGATGTTAGTTTTCCGCTCAGACGTCACGTTTGTTGTTGAGTAGAGGACGCATTCAGGACAGTTACAGTCACAACACACAGGTATGTAAGCCACAGCGAAGTGGACCGTCACAGTTTCTCTGTGTTGTAATAATTAGGTGGGCCGGTTTCGAGGCGGGGGGGGGGAGGGGGATCAGTACCAGAGAACAGGTTGCCAGGTTGGTAAGAAAGGGCGGAATCCCGTGATGCACTCAAACACCAACGTTCCAAAACTCCAGTAGTCCACCGTGACCGTATACTTCTGCCCCTCAATCAGCTCTGGCGCCTGTTGGGGAGGATAAGGCAAACATATTTCACCGTCACACACACACACACACACACCCCCCCACATATACACACACACACACACACACACAAACACACCGGGGCATGGTGGGAATTGCAAAATGGAGATTGCTCCATGCACGTTAATTGCATGTGTCATCACATACCAGGTATTGCAGCGTTCCGAC
This sequence comes from Muraenolepis orangiensis, assembly GCA_027704905.1. Classification (NCBI taxonomy): domain Eukaryota; kingdom Metazoa; phylum Chordata; class Actinopteri; order Gadiformes; family Muraenolepididae; genus Muraenolepis; species Muraenolepis orangiensis. Next base: position 7,392,037 of record CM051017.1, on the reverse strand, counting down.
AAATGACGTGCATAGGCTGCTCTGGTCCAGCTCCTTGGCGTAGCCCAGGTCTATGATTTTATGGATCAACTAAACACAGGGGAGATAATGAAGAAAGGAGATTGTGTATGAAGTTGAATTAAGTACAGTGATATGCTCTTGTAATTGCTTTGGTCTGCCCTGTAATGGTTTTTGGTTTATCTGACCAATCAACACCAACCATAAGATAAGAATGCTGGATTTACTGTACTGTAAAAATAATCAAAGAGAGTTGTGAGTGTTTATGGTACATGTAAAACATATTAAATAAATTGCGTTTACTTTACATTTAAGTTTAACTTGTACTTGAATGTGGGGCAACATCTTTAATATGTCTGGCCTGGGTTATACAACATATGTTGTATAACCCGAGGGCTGCCACTTGTATATTACATAGTAAACATAAGAGGCCAAAGCCCACAGAGGAAGGTACAGTCAAAACAAGCCGACGGCTGGAACAATGGCTGGAAGCGACAGGGACCCGCCATTCAGCGAGCCTGCACGAAGCAGCACACTGAGAGACCCCTTTAAGTGGGAAGCACATCGCAGTGACAGCGGAACGGGATGAGAAACGACGTGGTCCCCCCTCCCCCTCCCCCGGGACGTGACAGCGGTGGACTCACCCGGTGCTCTCCCTGCTGCAGCACAATGTTCTCCGGCTTCAGGTCTCTGTGAATGATCCTCTTCTTGTGGAGGTACGTTAGCGCCGAAGCTATCGCACAAGTAAAACGTCAAAAAACGTCCAAAGAAAGTTTTCGAACAGAAGTGGAAAACAGTAGCCATTGTCATGTTTTGATGTCAACGTTGTGTGTGTACATATATATTTATATTTATATATGTGAATAAGCGCATGAATAAGCGTATGCATGACACATGGGAACATGCATAGCATGCAATCCTGCTGTGTAGTGAACCAGTGGTGCGTACCGTGACTAAGGGGGAGGACCGGGTCACAAACTGACCAAAACGTCTCCCTTTATGACCTTAAAAACATTGTTTTCTGCCTTGGTGCGTCAAGATGGTGAGTAGTAATTGTGTTGGTTAGGAGTGTTAAGTGATGCGGAACTCATAACCTTCGAGCTCTTGTAGGTGTTGTGTGTGTGTGCGTGTGTTTGTGTGTGTGTGATGCGTATGTGTGTGTGTGTGTGTATGTGTATGTCTCCGCCCTATCTGGTGGTAAAGGGTTTTCAGGAAGTGCCCACCTATTACAGGAAAAGGACATTGTGTGTGTGTGTGTGTGTGTGTGTGTGTGTGTGTGTGTGTGAGAGAACAGGCATTAATAAAGTAAACCAGAAAAAGTGGTATAGTCCGTTAACAGCATATCAATGTCCTCCGACCTTTCAACACTGTAGGGTCTTGGGCCGTGCTTAAGGATGAGTGGAGCGTGTGAGTGAGTGAGTGAGTGAGTGAGTGAGTGAGTGAGTGAGTGAGTGTGTGTAGTGTGTGTGTGTGTGTGTGTGTGTGTGTGTGTGTGTGTGTGTGTGTGTGTGTGTGTGTGTGTGTGTGTGTGTGTGTGTGTGTGTGTGTGTGACTAACCCCTGCGCTTTAGGATGACATCATGGTCATGGTCATGATACTGGTCACCATGTGTGTGACAGAAAATCCTTCATCCTACAGGAAATCACTCTGCAAGCTTAATTAATGACTCAATCTCTCTCTCTCTCTCTCTCTCTCTCTCTCTCTCTCTCTCTCTCTCTCTCTCTATCTCTCTCACTCTCTCTCTCTCTCTCTCTCTCTCTCTCTCTCTCACTCTCTCTCTCCTATGCCATGTCTCTCTCTCCTATCCCATGCCTCTCTCCTATCCCCCCCCTCTCTCTCTCTCTCTTTCTCTCTCTCTCTCTCTCTCTCTCTCTCTCTCTCTCTCTCTCTCTCTCTCTCTCTCTCTCTCTCTCTCTCTCTCTCTCTCTCTATCCCTGGTGTTGACAGATCCCTGGGTGTTGGACAGCATACAGAGAGAACTTACATATGTCCCGCAGTAGAATCAGGACTGAGCCCTCCCTCATTCCACAGCAGTTGTCCAGCAGGTTGAGATACTGTGGACACACCAAAGGTACATGTTCACTTCCTGCCACAGAGAGCCACGGAGAGATAATGGCTTACAAGAAGAGACGAGCGCTGGCACAAACGTCTTCCATAAAGTTTATAGACTTCTAGAAGCTTTTTTATTAGTTCAGATACAATAAAGAAAGTATTTTCCATCCTTCCATTTGTGTGCTTAAAAGTAAAGTGAGATCCAGAAAGGAAACACACACACACACACACCCACCCCCACACACACACCCACCCCCACACACACACCTACCGCCACACGCGCATACACACACACTCACACACACACACACACAAACACGCAAACACACACGCTCACACACACACACACACACACACACACACACACACACACACACACACACACACGCTCACACACACCTACACCCACCCACACACACACGCAAACACACACACTCACATAAACCCACACACGTGCATACACAAAAGCTTACACACCCACCCCACTACCCCACACACTTGCTCACTCACTCACTCACACACCTTTCTCAGATCCCCCCCCTGGCAGTACTCCATGGCCAGCAATGGCAGGTCGTTGGTGGCCACTAGTCTCTGCATCCCCTCTGGAACCTCCCGGGCCGCCACCACGTTGACGTGGTCCAACCTGAGGCGTGGGAGTGAAGGACAAGTGAACCGTCAACACACCCTCCGGCCTCCATCTTTAGTGCTCCAGCTTGCTCTCCTCGCCGTTACATAACCGTGATGAAAAAACAACATATCTCAATGCAAACAACATGGTTTGCATTGAGAGGCCTCTTTTTTTTAAAACTACAAAGTCTTTCTTTTTTTAAAGTCTATAAAACAGAATGAGGAAACTCAAACGCAGTGAATGAGACCAGCTGTCTCCGGTCACCCGGGTCAAACTCAATAACCCCACCCCCGAGACCCATGATGCTGTACAGAACCTTGCGGCTCATTGGGCCAACGCTAAGCTAGGACAACGACGCGCACACAGACTTGTGATACTCATCGGGAGAATAATACGCAGTATTGATGTGACCAATCATCACCCGGTGATAATGTGTTCGTGAGAAAGGATGACTAAAAAATTCAGTTCGTTCTGATCTGTATCACTGACAGAATTGCAAGAGGAGTTGATATTTCAAGCGATTTGAGTAAATTTGAGAAATACCCCGAAATGTGAAATGTGTGTGGTTAAGTATACTAAGTGTGTGTGTGTATGTGCAGAGCTGTGCGTACATGCATGTCTATCTGTAAATGCCTGTGTGTGTGTGTGTGTGTGTGTGTGTGTGTGTGTGTGTGTGTGTGTGTGTGTGTGTGTGTGTGTGTGTGTGTGTGTGTGTGTGTGTGTGTGTGTGTGTGTGTGTGTGTGTGTAACATGAGTAGGTTATTACTGCTGTACATACATCTTAGCAGTAATAATATAATTGTCAGTGGCTGTGTAATGTGTTTTTCCACCAGTAGTGCGTGGGCACACCATAGGACTGTGGTTCCGACCGAGTCTAGCTGAGAACAACACACTTGTTAAACCGTGACCTTCTTTAAAGACTCTCTTTTAAAATGTTTAATCGTACAAATGCCAAAACATATACAGATTTTCCCCACACGAGAAAAACCATCAGCCTAGAAGGCTAAACCCAAGACAACAGGCGTTGGGTGCTGTGCCACTCACACCATGGCAGGGTCCGATGAGGAAGTGGCACAACTAACCACCAATGTCTTAAAATAACCCACCGCCATTTGTGATGCGCTGAGACTTTAATTTTTTTTTTACGAGTTTGAGGGTTTAAAATTAGGCTCTCTGTGCACTGGGAAAATAACCAAACGACATGGTTAGATTAACATATGTCAAAATAATTTGTGCCATTTTTTTATAGAATTTGAGTCAAGACACAAAAAACACACAGCGCCTGGCTGGTGTGTCAGAGACGACCGTTTGGAAATATACATTTTAAATTGGAACCCGACTGCCTGAGAACGAGCCCCACGTTTCGTCTGACCGATTGAAGTCTGTTGAATCACCAATGATTGGTTGATTTTTAGCAGTGATTCCAACAATTAGACATTCAAAGGTTTTTAGAAAAACTCTTGGATTAATACATTTGAATCTTGATCACAATTTCTCATACCAGACTGGTGTAGGTCACACCATGTGGCCTACATGTGGCCTAAAACATGCATAAATCATATAAATACTATAATGTGTGGGACACTGTTTTGAGAACTGACCTCTTCATGATCTGGATCTCCAGACACCATCTCTCCTTGTTTCTCTCGCTGAGTTCTTGGCGACACTGTTTAATAGCAACCTGCTCCTCTGTGTCCTGTTCACACACACACACACAAAACACACACACACGCACCACGCACCACCACACACCACCACGCACGCACGCACCACGCACGCACGCACGCACGCACGCACGCACGCACGCACGCACCACGCACGCACACACACACACACACACACACACACACACACACGCACACGCACACGCACACGCACACACACACACACATACATACATATATATGAATGGATACACTTATAGGTACACGTACACAAGCAGTCACACTGAACAACGATCCCAAACCCATACAAAGGTAGAAAAACCCCAGCTTGACTAGCGTCTTTCACACACACAACCAGTTAATACGGATCAATGTGTAAAGCCGGTGGTAAATGACGCTGATGGTTTCCTGGAACACAATGCTTGTTACTTGCGTAAATGCCGGTATTATCTTAAAATCGCCATGTAAACTGTTTACACTGACCAACGGGCAGAACGAATGGTTTTTAACATGAATATGCGTTGAGGCTCTCTCTAGTCACTAGCAAAAAGCATTAGCAATAGAACCCCATCCTGCAGTCTGGTGACATCATCTAGCACAAATAGCAGAGGTGACTTCCAATAGTGCCTTTCCCTGTCAGACAGGCTAAAACTGTCATGCGAAGCGGAAGTGAAGACACAGTATGGTCAGGGGACTACCTTGTTTTATTTCCTTCCCACTCCTCCCCGGGAAAAGTCATTTCCCCATTATTTAGAATTCACTACCGTGGTTATTTACAGGAGCCTTTTCCCGGATGAAAAGCCTCCCAATGTGTATGTGTGACGTTTGTGCCTTAACTTGTGATTCAACAAAATCATGTTGCAAATCCACAATGTCTGCCACACTTGTCACGCAGCTGTAAGGTACTTGTGACATACATTTAAAATGTATATTTCTGAATTCATTAACCCAATTCTGTATTGTATATCACCAATAACACAAGACAATCCCCAATTCATCGATACAAATCAACATGGCCCTGGGGAGTATAGAGTATAAAGTGAAATTCAGCCTGTTTAATGTTGGCCCAGTTAGATCCATAATGTCGAGATCCTGTCCTAAAGGTTCCTGTGAGTAATCTAATCAATGGAAGCAGGATGGGCCTCACAGGCGTGTTGTGTTTCCCATGAGAGGCGTTCTGCTAGGATGCAGTACAGCACCACCCTCATCCTGTGACTGGCTGTGATGTCATATCAGAGGGACACTCAGTAGACCTGGGAGCTACCATCCATTACTATCAGCCCGAGCGCCTCATGAGGAAAGTTTCATGTAAGAGTAACCTGGGCCTACCTCTATGTGCTTCGCAGAGATAAGACAAAACAATGCAATAACAATAACAATATGAATAACATTGAATGTGTGCATCACTTAAGGGTCATACAGGTGTAAGAGCACTCACTCAGTTCCCCAAATGAGCCCAAACATTCAACCAAATCCCATCCCACCATTGGAACCCACCTTGTTCTGCCACCTGGTGACATTCCCAAAGCCTCCTGTGCCAAGGCGCTCCTTCAGCTCCCACAGCCCGCAGCTCTGCGGCTGCTGTAAGGGGACGCGGTTCATAGTCCCCCCGCCCCTACAGGGAGAAAGGTAAACAGCAGAGCTCCATGTGTTTACAGACTAATCAGCCTAAAGCAGGTCTGTCTTTGTTCATCTAAAATCGAGACTACAAGTCGCGATTTTTTAGATCTTTTCAAGGGAGACACTTAGCTTTAGGCACAAGTCGAAGTCAATGCCAATGGTCGTAGCGCATGTGTTACCGCCTTATAACACGTCATTATAGGAACACTTAGTCAGTCAACTACATCGGGGCTGCTTTGTAGCTCAATTCATACATTAATTGGCCTGCATGTCATCCAATGCATTTCCTATAGTGATCTATGTCGTTGTGCTTGTACTTGGTGTTAATGTGTGCCCGTATCACTATTACTATTACTAGTACAACACTATTGCTGTGGACGTTGAAGCCGTTGAAGCCGACCTAGTCCTACCTTGGAGTTCGTAGGCTCGGCCCGGAGGAGGAGGTGTGACAAACCAAAGAGAACAAAACACACTTATTTTGAAGTGATAACAATTGTGATATAGGGCAATCGACGTTAAACTACGTAAAACGAATCAAAGCGAGACAACACACGTCTGAGAAAGAAAGTCAGTCCTCTCAGTACTTCCTGATCATACTTCTTGTGTTTCCTGAAAACCTGCTCAGTAGTACCCGCCCCCCCCGAGGAGGCAGCTTGCTCCGTGTGTGTGTGTGTGTGTGTGTGTGTGTGTGTGTGTGTGTGTGTGTGTGTGTGTGTGTGTGTGTGTGTGTGTGTGTGTGCGTGTGCGTGGGGCCAACTCATAAACGCTCTCACCCAATACGTCATCAAATCACGGGTTATTACTCGATCATAATAAACCATATGGGGGTTTTATGGATGACATGATATCTTAAATGAAATCCAATGAGATAGTGGCCAAGGCAATATCCATTTCCGGTCGTCTAATATAAACACCATGGAGCCAGTCTCGGTGTTGTTATATATATATATAAACATACATGTGTGTACATTATAACATTTGAAATGATGAAGTGGCCCCTTACATGTAGTAGCGTGTGTGTGTGTGTGTGTGTGTGTGTGTGTGTGTGTGTGTGTGTGTGTGTGTGTGTGCGTGTGCGTGTGTGTGTGTGTGTGTGTGTGTACAGCTGGATATTCTGCTTGACTCCTCGTCACAACTATGTTCTCCGCCCACCTCAATTCCACTTTCATCATCTGCTTTTTATTTTTTTAGACGAAAAAGTTTCTGTGAGTAACAAACAAAATGCGATGACGTTTTGTGACGAAATAAAGCCTTCAGCTTTAATCTCTAAATAAAACAAAACAAAAATGGGTCTGAAATTGTGATGCTCTTCGATTTATAAATGAGGACAAATAAAAACACTACATTTAAATGATCCAACACAAATAGGATAACTGTTTCCCCCTTAAAAACAAGGAACATTCTCTGGGATAGTTCCTGAGCAGGGAAGGGTTTTTAATCCAAGCCTCATCGAGACCCTAAATGACTGCTGGGCCTGCAGTTTACCACACACGTTTATGATATATGTACAACAATCAGACAGACAAACAGACAGGCAGACAGACAGACAAGCAGACACACAGGCAGACAGACAGACAGACAGACAGACAGACAGACAGACAGACAGACAGACAAAAAGACATACACACAGACAGGTAAGACAGATAGACAGACAGACAGTCAGACAGACAGACACACAGGCAGACAGACAGGCAAAAATACATACACACAGACAGGTAAGACAGACAGACAGTCAGACAGACAGACAAGCAGACACACAGGCAGACAGGCAAAAAGACATACACCCAGACAGGTAAGACAGATAGACAGACAGACAGGCAGATAGGGAGACAAGGGAGACAAGGCAGACAGACAGACGATAGATGGATAGACAGACAGAAAAAATATATATCAAATAGATGAAATCAAATAGATTAGATAAATAGATCAACTGTATCAAATCTATTCCATAGCTAATAGATAACTAGATGAGATAAATAATAAATAAGATACATAGGCTGGGCTCCAACGTGTATGGCAGTACCGGCCAGCCCACTACGTCCCCTGCCCCCTCCCTCTCCGAGCGGAGATAAAACCAGAGGAGCTGAGCTGAGTGTTCTCACTACCCGGTCCCGAGCCAGAAGACCCCCCACCTGGTTTACTCCGGGATTCCCTGAAGTAACCTTCCATTATTCCAGAGCGACATATTCGGTGAGTTTTTCTTCCATCGTTTGCAGACAGATCGGGTGCATTTCAATAGGCTCTGATAGATAGATCGATAGATAGATCGATATATCGATAGATAGATGGGCGGCGTATCGTGGATGTCATGCTTGATTCTTTTTTTGTAAACAAAACAGATTGAAATTCACAAATCCATGTTTTATACCAATGCAGTTATATGCTTTGTTACCCAATGCAAACCGCCATAGATATATTTGGTTATGTGTATTCAATTGTCTATTTTAATAGTGCTTTGTTAGTGTGTTTATCAAACAAGCGAACCGATGCTGTACCTATTTACAATATTAACGGACGTTATTTCATATTACAGTATGGGCTTAAATAGCCTATATAAATAAGTTGTCCCACTAAGTTAGGGGAATATAATGACATTATGAATGAAGACATGAATTAGGCATTTCATGAGTTAATTGCGCTTTTAAGGGTTCCGCTGTTTCTAATGAGTGTGCCTGTGGGACTATAAGCTTGTGTGCGCGTCTATGCGCTCCGTTTCTGTGCCTTTGAACCCGACTCGTTTGACTCGTTTACTAGACGTCAGGTATCCTCTTCTTGTATTGTATTATAGTGTCAGTTGGGGCGTTATTAGGCTACGGCGTTCGGGCCAACGTTTCCCTTCTCATACTTGGCGAGTATGAGAAGGGAGGTATACCTTCTACCTCCATGAGTTTGAAGCATTTCTGGGGATCATGTGTTGATCCTCTGCATTCTTAACGGTGTGCTCAGCGGGACCGTGTGATCTGAGTGCGGTTTCCCGGTGTGTGAGATGTGTGACTCACACACTGGGGGCCCCAGCTGGTCCCTCCTGCCACAGAGAGCGAGACCGCACAATAAGCTATCATGGTCAGACTGGGAGGAGAAGTCAGACAACACAGTGCTGCTGCTGCAGCTGTGTGTGTGTGTGTGTGTGTGTGTGTGTGTGTGTGTGTGTGTGTGTGTGTGTGTGTGTGTGTGTGTGTGTGTGTGTGTGTGTGTGTGTGTGTGTGTGTGTGTGTGTGTGTGTGTGTGTGTGTGTGTGTGTGTGTGAGAGAGAGAGAGAGAGAGAGAGAGAGAGAGAGACTTTGAGTCGTGTGTATGTGTGTGAAGGAGAGGGAAGAGTTTTAGTGTGTGTGTGTGTGTGTGTGTGTGTGTGTGTGTGTGTGTGTGTGTGTGTGTGTGTGTGTGTGTGTGTGTGTGTGTGTGTGTGTGTGTGTGTGTGTGTGTGTGTGTGTGTGTGTGTGTGTGTGTGAACAATAGCATATTCAATCCGATTTTTAAGGAGGAATGCTGGAGAATAGACATGCTTAGTGGTTCTATGCGGGCCTATTGTTTAACACAGCAGTTGTCTTATATTATGTTACTGACTCTCAGTATAGTTGAAAAACACCATCACCCACCTCCCAAGTCCATCTCTGGTTTTTAGTGCAGTG
>CM051017.1:7257447-7377447 GCA_027704905.1 Muraenolepis orangiensis | reverse complement strand
TATTGCTTCTATGTGTATGGTTTTAAAGGTGTGTGTGTGTGTGGGGGGGGGGGGGGGAGATGTGTGTGTTTTGTGTGTTTAACCTATAATTGTGTTTAATTGTATTAATTTCTTTGTATTTTCTCGTTTTGCCTTGTTTGTACTGTGTGTGTGTGTGTGCGTGCGTGCGTGCGTGTGTGTGTTTGCGTGTGTGTGTGTGTGTGTGCATGTTAGTGTTGTGTTCCGACAGTAAGTCGTCAGCAGTGCGTAACTATGGCGACACGTGGATGCGGTGGCGTGGCCCCCGTGTGGAGTACTGCCGCTGTGCACGGAGAGGACTCGAAAAGTGTCACTACGTGCCTGTTGTCAGTGAGTGGAGCCGGAGACACACCGATGACACACACGCACACACACACACACACACACACACACACACACACACACACACACACACAAATTAAACACACACACAAATAAACACACACATACATACACAAACAATACTCGTACACACACACTTACTCACACACACACACAAAAACACACATACACACATACATACACACACATATATACACATACATACACACACACACACACACACACACACACACACACACACACACACACACGTACACACACACATACTACTTACACACACATACTACTACCACTTACTAACTTACTCATTCACACACACACACACACGCACATACACACACACACATCCCAGCCGTAAGGTCCTGTGTTCAATCCCCTATGTCTGCAGTTTACCTGTTGCCATTCATTGTATATAATATATATTTATATATATACTGTATATTATATATACATTTCTATATCTATTTGCATATATGTTAGTGTGTGTTTTATCTGTCCTGTGTTGGCTGGTCTGTCTGTTGCCTGCCTTTCAAAAACAGTCTCATGTCTAATGGTGCTTGACGTAGTTCAGCTTAAATATCATTTTAGCTTTACTCCAATGAAGTTAATTCTCTGCTTCTCTCGTTTTCACTCTGTGACAAAGTTACTTTTTTAAAAATATGTATTTTTTTCTGCCGTTCCTCCTCGACATGTCACAATGACGTGTTGTCAGGGTTCTCGTATATCAATTTGGGAGTTGGCGTAGTTTAGTCTGGGATTCCTCGGAAATCGCCTTTAGTCAGATGACTTCTCCTCTCTGATGACGTTCTACGATGCGTGTTACGGACCCCTCCTTCCCGCTGTCAAATTGCAACCACATTTTAAACTCTGAGTGCTCGCCAGGAGAAATAAATGGGCGGTGGTCTTATAGGACAGCAGACTTTTTTTCCGAGTAACCGCTTTACTCCCCCGCGGATTTGTGTACTGTAGAAAAAAAAAGTTACAGCTGCAGCAGTGAGAAATCGTTGCTCATTTTAGGTAACTAGACCATTTAGCTCAAGCCGCTAAAGGTTAACCGCTCAGAAAAAAACCCAGACTAAATGCATTAAGAGTTCATTTATACAGTAAAGCCCCCAATGTCCGTGAGATTGAATGTGAAATGGAAAGAAAAAGCACTAAAGAGCTAACTGACTTGCCCTCCTCCTCCAGGTTGCCCTGAGTCCCGCTGCTACAACGGAGGCGTCTGTAAGAAGGCCCTGTACTCCTCAGACTTCCTGTGCCAGTGTCCTCCTGGCTACTCGGGAACACAGTGTGAAATCAGTACGTACCCAACATAACTAGGATGTACTATAACATCTAACCCTCCCTGAACATGAACCTATCTCTGTCTTAAAGGCAGCGCTTCGATCTGATCGTTGTTTTTCTCCGTATGTCCTAATTCCATTGGTTAACCGTAGTGTCGAAGGAACTCCCGTTAATGGTTCCCCTGTAACTGGGGTTAGTGCAGAGCGGATTGCGGCATTTTCACAGCAGGCTAAACCGCGACAACTAACATTTCCTCTCCACGCAGCAGTGGGTGGGTCACTATAGATAGCGTCACAGACATGACATGACGCACAAATCACCGCACTCACAGACACTTGCGGTCTGGGTGGAAAAGTAAAGTCGGGACACGACCCATGGAAAGAAACCGTCTTCTTGGGGTTCCAATTGTTTTTGTGTTCGGTGGGTTATTATAATTGCTCCACCCGCTCAACATAATAGTAATCCAAACCCCAATGCTCACTCAGCTCATACATTTATGATCGTCTAATGTAATGTCATGGTCATTGTGTTGAAACCACACAAGCCACTGTTATACACTGAGCAGCACTTAAATCCTGCAAGGAAAATACCCATGCCACTGAAGGGTTGTATGGGATTTGACCAGTCTAATATTTAGGGCGCATTGCAAGTATGTTTTATGGTTGTTTTATGGAGATTTCCATGACAAATGTCAAAGCAAACGCACTTCAAGAACCATAGTTAATAAAACTGTAAAAGTTGCATTCATTCAACCATGACATATTTATTAGTTATTCCTGATAGGATCAACTACTGTCATTAAACACGCTACATTGAAGTGAACACAGTATCACGTCCCCTCCTTATTTCTGATTTGTTGACCGTCGTCTCCCTGGTTCTTGTTACACGATGATAAAGGTTCCTGTAGGCTACGTTCTCCTTAGGCAAAAAACACCAACACACACCATCACACACCAACACACACCAACACACACCAACACACACCGACTCACACCATCACACACACCAACACACACCGTCACACACCAACACACATGCCAACACACACCATCACACACCAACACACACCATCACACACCAACACACACCGTCACACACCAACACACACGCCAACACACACCAACACACACCATCACACACCAACACACACCAACACACACCAACACACACCAACACACACACCAACACACACCATCACATACCAACACACACGCCAACACACACCATCACACACCAACACACACCATCACACACCAACACACACCATCACACACCAACACACACCAACACACACCAACACACACCGACTCACACCGTCACACACCAACACACACGCCAACACACACCATCACACACCAACACACACCGACTAACACCAACACACACCAACACACACACCAACACACACCATCACACACCAACACACACACCAACACACACCAACACACACACCAACACACACCATCACACACCAACACACACACACACACCAACACACACCATCACACACCAACACACACCGACACACACCGACAAACACCAACACACACACCAACACACCGACTATCACCAACACAGGGCCAGTCTACCTGTCGGTGGCTGGTGGTTGCTGTCAGTGACGTTTTAGGGCGTTTAGTGTCGACCAACATTGTAGTTGGGTGTGTCTTATATATATATATATATATATATATATATATATATATATATATAGTAGCAGATCCTTTGGATTCACTCCAGATTCACTAAAGTACCACAAGATTTATTTGAAGCGTAACTCAATTCAGCATGGGTCAATTCCCTTAAAGGGCCCCTATTACACCACCAGGTGTACGTGGGACATGTACACAGTGGGAGTGTCCATCCAGCTGTATCATGACTAGATCTACCGGCCTACCCAGTGGACTGTACCAACTTGTAGGCTTATCTAGCCATCACACATCTGGGTGGACACCCACTCCTACTGTGTGATGTCACTATGTCACTTGTATTAGTCACGTGCCATTTTGTAAGGCCACTCTAACACTCGTGGTCATAGTAGGGACCCCCTTTAAGTCCCCACAGTAACTTAGGTCTCCTCCCCTCCCAGACACCAAGGAGAGGTGTGTGACCGGCCAGGGTGGAGGGTACCGCGGCATATTGAGCATCAGCCACAAAGGAAATGTTTGCATCAACTGGAACTCCACCTCTCTCAGGGGAAAGAGGTTCACCGCCAAGAAACATGACGCCAGCAGCCTGGGCATCGGGAACCACAACTACTGCCGGTACGTCACGAGTACATACATACACACATATATACACACATACATACATACACACATACATACATACACACATACATACATACATACTTACATACATACATACATACATACATACATACATATACACACAGACATACATACATACATACATACATACATACATACATACATACATATATACACACAGACATACATACATAATGTTCTGGTCTTCTCACTTTCCATTCTCCTCCTGTGTTAAGGAACCCGGACAATGACTCCACTCCCTGGTGTTTTGTCTACAAGGGTTCCCAGGTGACCTGGGAGTTCTGCAGCGCCCCCAAGTGTCCGGAAAGTAAGCCTGCATTCAACCTGTTTCTTGTGTATAGAATTGCATAGTTTGGTAAAGCATTGTATAGTATTGTTGTTGAAATTCAGAAAGCGGGATTGAATAGGAAGTTAGCGTTCCATTGTACTTGTTGCACACGACAAATTAAGACATCTATAAAAACCACGAGGGCCTCTAACGTGAAGCGAGTCGTTTTAAAATGCCCAAATGGGTCGGACGGGTTTCATTATCAATGTTATTTTCTTAAAAAATGTACAAAATGACAAACACTCCCCAACAAAAGTGACGGCTGTGAACAGAGTGTGCTGGGCGGGGGAGGGGCTTATCTATTGATTCTGGCCCCTATGTATTTGGACAACCGCCTGACCGGACGTGTTTCCGCTGCAGATAAGGAGCAGGAGTGTGTGCGGGACGCTGGCCAATCGTACCGCGGCTCGGCCGCCGTCAGCCAGAGCGGAGCGAGCTGTCTGGCCTGGGACTCGCCGTTCATCAAACGCAAACTCTATACCGCATGGAGGGCCGACGCCCTAGAGCTGGGCCTGGGCAGCCACAGCTACTGCAGGTGTGTTTGTGTGTGTGTGTGTGTGTGTGTGTGTGTGTGTGTGTGTGTGTGTGTGTGTGTGTGTGTGTGTGTGTGTGTGTGTGTGTGGGTGTGTGGGTGTGGTGTGTGGGTGGTGTGTGTGTGGGTGGGGGTCTGTGTGTGCCCATGCATGGACCCAGGATGCGTGTACTCATGCATGTGTTTTTTCCATGCAGGAACCCAGACGGTGATGCGGGCCCCTGGTGTCACGTCGTCAAGAACTACCAGCTGACCTGGGAGCTCTGTAACGTCGCTAAATGCTGTGAGTGTTCCCCCCACCGGAACGTTTCCTACCGCTGTTATAAGTCTGCTGTCGGAGGGGGGGGGGGGGTAACCATGATGCTAACCTTGATGCTATTTTTCTTGTTACATTTTTAGCAAAACACCCAATTACTACTATCACGACCCTTGGCCCCAGAGCTCCTACTAGCAACCACAACGGAGGTAAAACTTAATAAAACGAATATGTCGCAATAAATGATCCCCACCTTGGCTCTGTACTCTCCGCTGAAATAGCAGAGAGTACAGTGAGTACAGTACAGTAAGTATCTGGGGTTGAACTGTGATCCCGTTGTTGTGCACAGTGACGTGTGGCCAGCGTCTGGACAACTCTCTGAGCGGCATGTCGTTCCGCATGTCGGGGGGCCGTGAGAGTGACATCAAAGACCAGCCCTGGCAGGTGGCCATTAACGTCTATAGTCGACGCAACAAGAATCACTTCCACCTGTGTGGAGGAATCCTCATAGACTCCTGCTGGGTTCTGTCTGCTGCACACTGCTTTGAGGAGGGGTGAGTACACCTACGCACGCATACACACACACGCACACACACACACACACACACACACACACTAACACACATGCATGCACACACACACACACACACACACACACACACACACACACACACACACACACACACATTCACACTCACACATGCATGCACGCACGTAATTTTACAGGCATAGGAAACAGTGAAAACATAAGCACACAACAGCATATTATATAAAAGGTGCCTGCATCCTAAACGTGACATTTTGGTGTTCATGTTTCAGCTATAAAGCATCCGAGCTGCAGGCCGTCCTGGGGAGAACATTCCGGAAGAAGAACTCCACCAGTGAGCAGATTTTCCAGATTGAGAGATTTTGGGTCCACCAGGATTTTGACAAAGAAACCTTTGACAATGACATTGGTAAGCACAAGAATATTTTATTAAGACATATAATATTTACACTTATAATATTCCAAAAATGTTGTATATCACATTTAGTATCCAAGGTGAGTTTAGCCATTCTTAGCATTGGGGGCCTCAAAGGGAATCAAACCCCCTAACTCTGGTCGTGATAATACCTTGCTCTATCAGCTAGGCAGGACAATATGAGTGTGTGTGAGTGTGTTTCCTATGTAAAAACCTCCATTTCACGGTAGACTTAACAGCCTGACCCAACCTTGTCCATCGCATGTTACTGTCCGTCCCAACCTAACCTCTGCCGTCCCATCCTCTGCTCCCAGCGCTGTTGAAGCTGAAGACCGACATCGGCATCTGTGCCATCCATTCTCCAGAGGTCCTGCCTGCCTGTCTTCCAGAACCAAGCCTGGTTTTGCCCGACTGGACTGAGTGCGAGATCTCTGGCTACGGGAAAGATGCAGAGTGTAAGTAGCTGAATTAATTGCTTAAATTAGTCTCTTCTATGTCATATTTTCTGTATCACATCGGCGCAGAGATGGTGCCATCCTACTTTATATTGGATATAGTGTGGTTTTGGTTTGATAACGGATATTATCATGATGGAAAGTGACATTTTATTCCTTGACCACCAGAGGGCGGTATAACACACTATAATAATTCCCTAGCCGAGTAGGTCTGTTATCTTGAACTCCTGCTCCCTCCACAGTCGCTGCAGAGTATTCAGAGCGTGTGAAGAGAGGTTTTGTCCGGCTGTGGCCCCGGGACCTCTGCGTCCCCGAGGTGCTCTCTGGACGGACTGTCACGGACAACATGCTGTGTGCTGGGGACACCCGGGGCCTGGATGACGCATGCAAGGTACACGCACACACACACACACGCGCACACACACACACACACACACACACACACACACACACACACACACACACACACACACACACACACACACACACACACACACACACACACACACACACACACACACACACACACACACACACACACACACACACACACATATATATAAGCACATGTACAAATGTACACAAATACACACACACTCACACACACACACACACACAAACAAGCACTCGCATGCAAACACATCAACACTTTGACACAATGAGTACAAACTGTCTCCTTACTCATCTTCTTCTTCTTCTTCTTCTTCTTCTTCTTCTCTTCTTCTTCTTCTTCTTCTTCTTCTTCTTCTTCTTCTTCTTCTTCTTCTTCTTCGCTCAGGGAGACTCGGGCGGACCCCTGGTGTGTCCCAGCGGGGGCCGCATGACCCTGATGGGGGTGATCAGCTGGGGGGACGGCTGTGGGAAGAAGGACAAGCCGGGCGTGTACACACGTGTCACCCACTACCTGGACTGGATCCACAGCTGGATGGCTGAGGACCCCCTCGTCTGACGAGAGAGAGAGAGAGAGAGAGAGAGAGAGAGAGAGAGAGAGAGAGAGAGAGAGAGAGAGAGAGAGAGAGAGAGAGAGAGGAGAGAGAGAGAGAGAGAGAGAGAGAGAGAGAGAGAGAGAGAGAGAGAGAGAGCTGGGAAGAGGACGAGAGAACAGAAACAATGCAGAACAATGAAGTACTGTGCTCGACGAACACACTCACAGATAAGAGATTTAGTTTTAGTTTAAGTGTGAATCATAACTCTGCCAGATATGACACTTCTGGTCTGACCCTTCACCAATACACACCCAGGTATCCTCATCTCCGCCCCCCATCCATCCTCACAGATAGAGGTGTAGGGGTCGTATCTACCATGACAAGGATCCACCCTCTGTCTGAGGGTCTGGGCTGTGGTGGTGGTAATATAGTGAGCAATTTTGCATTACTGTTTATATTTTTCGACAAAAACAAAAGTTCTCTTCATCCCGGTCTGCTTCAAACCGATGTGTCAGCAACATTATAGACTATGTGATGTGGTCCGGCCTGTTGTACACTCTTGTACGTTCTCAAGTGTTTTTGTTTTAACTTTTGTTCATTTGATTCATTTTGTTGAGGCCTTTAAGTCAAAGTAACTCTTTTAAAAACGGAACGCACAACGGACCCGATGTAGGCATTTAAGTTACCTATTTTTAAGGACAAAATTGACTATTAATTATTTGTTAATATGTTGCTATGATGCTAGCGTTTTTAACGTTTTACAGTGTCCCCTTGTTGATGTTCAGTCTGTTGTGGTAACCTGAAAGCACTCTGCTGGCTCAGAGGCGGATATGGTGGATACGTCTTCCCCTGTACCTTCTTAAGGGGGGGCCAAAAGCTATCCATTATGTTTTTATGAACAGTGCTTTTTATAACGTTTTATAGCAGTAGATGGCGTACACAGTGTTACTATCCACAAGTAATAGGAAAAGAAAAGAGCTTTGTTTCGTACCCTCGAAAGCAGTACCAAACACATTTGAGTTGAGCTTGAGTTTGTAACATGTACACATGTACATACGTTTGTGTTTTTAATTTTATATTAGGAATGATCTGGATGCGTTTTTGTCATATTAAAGTTTTGATTCGTTTTGCTCTTTCTGTGAGATACTTTGTGATAGAGTCAAGGAAAATTGTACCGAGTAATGAGTATTTTTAAATTAATATTTATGTTTATTTTTATGAATGTGAATGTGTAGACCTAGTTTAACTATTTATTGTCGACTTCTGTCACATTTGACAAATCTATCTGATTTACAATAAACAATCTCTGTTCTAAATGTATTTCCGGCCTCTCTTATTGAAATGTGTCACACACAGATCAGATCGTTAATCAGCGTTTTGTAACGTTTAGAGTTAGTTATTTACAGATCATTTCAAGACGTTTCCATGGTGTGCCATTTCTTTGTTTGATTACTTATGTAACTGGTTTGTGTCAAATGCAACTACAAGAATGTAGATTGTACGACCCACCTACGGTGGACTACAGAGATATCGGCCCATTCAAGTGATGCTCACTGCAGAGCCATAACCTCTAGCTCCCCCTCTCTGGAGCTCTAACTCCGCCTCTCTGGAGCTCTAGCTCCGCCTCTTGGCTCTAGCTCCGCCTCTCTGGAGCTCTAGCCCCCCCCCCCCTCTCTGGAGCTCTAGCTCCGCCTCTCTGGAGCTCTAGCTCCGCCTCTTGGCTCTAGCTCCGCCTCTCTGGAGCTCTAGCCCCCCCCCCCTCTCTGGAGCTCTAGCTCCGCCTCTCTGGAGCACTAGCTCCGCCTCTCTGGAGCTCTAGCTCCGCCTCTCTGGGCCTCTAGTGACGCTGACAAAACGGCGGACTTTACAGGAAATTACGTTGCCGTAGCAACCACAAACAACTAGTTTAAGGACACTTTAATGCTTGTTACTAACGAAATGGAAATCTAAATCTGTTTCAAAGACATTTAATGCTCATTTTTGATGATCTGAAATCACTTCGTAAAAAATATATCCTTAAGGTTGTGATTCGGTCGTAGGGCGAGTGATGCAGTACTACGACATTAGCATGAGTTGTATGTATTGTATTGTACTATTAGTATATGTTCGTCCCAGTACTATGACATTATAATGACAGACTGATAGCAGAGCTCATGCACTCACTGATAGTAATACAAAGTGATGTGACTATATTGTGCAGAAGGTGACAGAATGAGGAGTTGACATTGTTTATATGTAGGAAAGGATAGGATAGGATATCTTTATTGTCATTGCACAAGTAAAACGCGATTCAGTCAGATTCGCCATTTTACAATAGGCACAGTGGTACTTGTTGCAGCAAACAGTGCATCTCTCAAAAAGACAGAGAGGATCCTGTTCTTGCCGCAGTATAGTCGGATTCATCTGTGCAGGATAAAGAAACACAAAATACACACCATTTAATATAGACACTCAAAAGTATTGCGAGGGAATGCAAAGATATATCCCCTCAAGGGGAAACAAATCACCATGATCCTTGAATTAGCGTAATAATTAAAGTAATGACTTCTCATAATACACACAATAACTACACTTGTTAAAAGTTGCCATAGGCATTGTGTAGCGTAGCGTTAAATTCGCTCCAGAGAGGGGGAGCTAGTGCTCCGGAGAGGGGGGGCTAGAGCTCCAGAGAGGGGGAGCTAGAGCTCCAGAGAGGGGGAGCTAGAGCTCCAGAGAGGGGGAGCTAGAGCTCCAGAGAGGGGGAGCTAGTGCTCCAGAGAGGGGGAGCTAGTGCTCCAGAGAGGGGAAGCTAGTGCTCCAGAGAGGGGGAGCTAGAGCTCCAGAGAGGCGGAGCTAGAGCTCCAGAGAGGGGGAGCTAGTGCTCCAGAGAGGGGGAGCTAGAGCTCCAGAGAGCGGGGGCTAGAGTTCCAGAGAGGGGGAGCTAGAGCTCCAGAGAGGGGGAGCTAGTGCTCCAGAGAGGCGGAGCTAGAGCTCCAGAGAGGGGGAGCTAGAGGTTTCGTCTCTGCAGAGAGCACCCTCTCCCCATTTCCCCAGCAGCATTTCGAAGTGTCTGTTTCTGTTAAACCTATATTGTCTAAACGTAGGGGGGACGATCATGAATTGTGTCGTTATCCCGGTCAATGGAACGCGATTTCCGGTATCTTACTACCTATGAGCTTGAGATGTGTTCCCCATTAAACAGTCCCCGAAGCGAGGAGAATAAGAACATGACAAGAAAAAGATGAAGAATAAGAACAACAACAACAACAACGACAAGGAAAATACATTTCAAGTTTTGACGAATAAAGCATTATCCCTTTAGAAGTCCCGCCCTCTCTAATCTCCTTCGCCTCTCGCTGTAACTGAAAGTCCCGCCTCTCTCTTGCCAATAACGCTCATTTGGGGCATTCCGTTCCCTGGGGTTAGGTAGCGCTACACCCACTGGCATTATAACTCCTGTCTGCCCGATAGTTATTTATGCAAACTATCAGGATAGCAGATCGCGGAAAACAGTTCGGGCTGCTGTCCACGTTGAGCCCAACTTTGCTGTAATTCGATAGTATATTCACTGCGTCCAAGACCCAACACTCAAGGACATTGACCACAACTTAAGCCAGAAAGAGGACCTTAATCACAACGATGGTAATGTAGACTTTAGGATACATATCGCCGCTGGGTATATGTTATTTCATATTTACAACACATCATTGATTTTTTTCCAATGTCTAAATCTTAATTGACATCATAGGCCTATATCCTGATATTTAATTGAGGCTAACGTTGTCTTAAATGGTTGGTCTGTTTGAACAGTCTGTGGATGTGGATACATTTACTAAAAGGCCTATTGGGACGACAAATTAGGGGACCATATAGGCATATAGGCCATATGTGATTTTTTTAAATGTACAATTAACGTTTTCTACCTATTTCATACAGTCTGGTTTGTAGGCATAGACCTTAATGTTGTTGACCTGGGCTGAATCGATTTTAAAATATGAATATGATTTTTTTTCAGAATATAGACACATAGGCCTAATACAGTACAGAATACAATACAATACAGAATATTAACTAATGTTTCCTGCCCTTCATATGCTAAACTGTATTTTTCCTCAGATCAGATCATCCTCCACATAATTTATTTGACTAACTATATATATATAAATAAATAAATAAATATATTTGTATAGGCTTTTATATAGGAATATACAGTATATAGGACCCTTTGTAACTGGAACACCACTCGGGTCTTATCTTTAGTCACTTTCAGAAGGTAGTATCCACTAGTACCAGGTACAGCCTCGGAGAGAAACAGGGACAGCTCATTCCAAAGTGGTACCCCTCACTCTATCTCTCTCTGATCATTTACATTCCACTTCCTCCACTGCGCTCCACGATGACAACAGGCCTTGTTGGGAAAGCAGAGATATATCTCCACTTCCTTATTTTCCACCGTCATCCTGCTTTTACCTGGCTCCGTCAAGTTGATCAAACACAGCTACAGTCCCCGGGATCTCACCTACACAACCTTAGTTGTGATTTAACCACCCTTTATCTTGTAAAGTCATGATTAATGGTTTATTACAAGATGTTTCATTGGCCATTTGCAACAATTACAATGGAACGATTACTCCCCATTCCCTCCCGCAGTATGAATTTTTAAAACAATACTATAAAAAATACTATATACAATTAAAATGAACATAAAAAGAACATTGTAGCGACGGATGATATTTAAATCTTTTGATTCGTGCAAAAATATTTACATTTGCACTGGAAACACATGTTGTACTAAATTCGTTTTGTGTTGCTATTCTGTTGCTTTGTACAATACACAGCATTAGACTTAAAAGAAGCAGAGCCATTCAAGTCTGCTGTCGTCATGTCACACATGACGACACACCTCTATTAGAGGATGCGCAGTTCGACTCTTGGACGCTGCACTCTGTTCGGTCGATGCCGTGACCACACGGGTCATGGCCATGGCCATGGCTACACGATAAAGCTCAGTTTCCATTCTGTTTAACCCGACGAGACAAAGCAGCCATTCACCGAGCTCTCGATAACCAAATCTGGACGCTAGATAGCTAGATAATGTTTTCAAGGCCTTGGATGCGCACACACAGGGGCACACACAGTGGGCCACCAACTACCATTGGCAAATGACTTGGTAGTATTGTAATGTAATCCTGTACTAATGTCCTAACCTTATTGAAACGTTGACAACCCGTCAAATCGAATCCCTCATCATATCAGATGGATGTTCTTTACATGATACGTCATGACTTCTCTGTTCTTCTTTCTGTTAATCTGTGTCATCAATGTTTTGCACTTCCTCTGGGCTAATGTTAAATTGACATTTGTGTTTTACAGAGCTTCTTCGAAAAATTGAAAAACCTGTAAGTATCATATTATTATAGCAGTTGGCGTAACAGCAGCATTAATGCATTAATATCAACGCAATGTCAAATAAAGCCTGAGTCATCCGTTCATTCTCAGAACTCGGATGTATAGATGGATATAGGCTGGGTTGAAACAAAGACATTTGTCATAGTAATTCTAATGGTTGAGAATGACATTATGATGTCATGTGCTAATGTTTTGTATTTCACCTTCCTGTCCTCCTCAAGTCACAGTGGGCCCCCAGCTCCACCGAGAACGATAGGTAAGGGTTCACTATTGTTCCAGGTTTTATGTGGTTGATGTTATATTCTCCATAGGTATTGTTTTTAACTTAGAGCCACCAATGCATGTATGTACTTACATGATTCTCTGTCTCTCTGTTTCACACCACCCCCCCCCCACACACACACACACACACACACACACACACACACACACACACACACACACACACACACCACCCCCACACACACACACACACACACACACACACACACACACACACACACACACACACACACACACACACACACACACCCACACACACACCACCCCCCCACACACACACACACACACACACAGTGGTGTGGCCAGAAGATGACTTCGTAAGTCATTTTTAAATGTTTTAAATTAATGTATTGCACTCTTCTGATGATGATGATGATGATGATGACGATGACGATGATGATGATGACGATGACACTGATTGTTAATGTACTTGTGCAGGAAGAGGAAGAGGGAGACATGTATGAAGTGCCACCCTGTGAGCGACCTGCCTTCAAAGTTCCGCCAAAACCAATGGAGTTGGACGTTTACATGGGTAACGGCACTGTGATGCGTTTTGGGATTAACATGGTTGTACACAGTTTCTGAATGAATTCATCCTTAATTGGTATTAAAATGTCTTAGACCAATCTTTAAGAAAAGAAGTTGGTAACATCTATCTTTTCATCACATTGACCTCACGCAGATCAGGATAGCAGAACCAACAACGCTCATATTGTTTAACAAGTGAGGTAGATCAGAGTCATGTGTCACAAGTGGGATTGTTCGGTGGGACCCAGAACGCAGACCAAGACAGTGGAGCTATAACATAGAGCTTTATTTGAAGCACAACACAACTCAAACACAACACAAGAGTGATCAGGGACAGTCCAGGGGTCTGGGTACCGGGAGGTCGATCCGCGGAGTACCGGCAGGTAGTAGACCGGCGAGTAGTCCGGGACGGGAGAGGAGTCTGGGTACCGGGAGGTCGGAGTAGCGACAGGTACCAGACATGTAATTATAATTACCGGGGAGCTCGTATAGAGAGTAACGCGAGACAGGCGGGTGACGCGGGATAGGCAAGGGATCAGGATCTGGATCTCCGGGACATCAGCGATGGCGATTCCGTCCAGAATGTACGACTTATCATGAACAACATGTGACGTGCAGTAAAACGTACGACCTGACACTGGGGTAACGGGAAGCCAGGGTATATATACCCCAGGTGAGGGGATTAACAATTAGACAAGGCAATAGCTGACAGGTGTGTGTGTGCGCCGCTAGCGCACGTGGCTTGGCCACGCCCCCTGTCAACCACCGTAACACTTGTTGACAGGAGTGTGTGTGCGCCGCCAGCGCACGTGGCTTGGCCACGCCCCCTGTCAACCACCCGTAACCGTGACATCATGTCTTAGTGCCTTAAGGTGTAGGAACCCTGCTCCAGCTATGGGCATTCAGGTCCAGTGGATGCAGGACCTAGATACATCAAGTTAGTTGGTTTGTTGGGTTACCCTGGAATCTTTGGAAACCATTGAGTAACCCTGTGTTTCACTTCCCAACGCAGGTAGCATTTAGAATGCATTTCGGTTGAGTTGTCATGGTTTCCTCAAAAACCCTAGAACATTTCCCAACCCAACTAACCAATAGGGCCGCTATTGGCAAATTGGTCCATTGGTTGTCCTTCTGTATCTTTATGACACGTGCATGAATAGAGAAACACAGCTAAACACCACTCTCACCTTTGGCCTTTACCTGCAGACCGGTCGTCCGATCAGGTTGCTTCGCAGAGGCAGGCTGTCCCTCCCCCGAGGCAAGGTGCCCCACCCCCGAGACAAGGTGCCCCACCCCCGAGACAAGGTGCCCCACCCCCGAGACAAGGTGCCCCACCCCCTTCACCCCAGAGACGACCTACCCTACCAAAGAGGCCGGCTGCGCCACAGCTCCCCCCATCGGCGCGACACGCCGGCGCGCCCACAAGGGCGACTAAACTGACAGCCGTGGGCAGAGCTCTGGTATGTTAGGTTCAGGAAAACTGCTTTTGGTTTCTGCAATTAATGACTAATTAATTGTCCACATTTTTTTTGTTTCTGCCACGCCTGCCGGTAAACGGCCGACGTCATTTCGGATGCTTGTTAAACGGCCAATTGCGTTTTTACGACTCTCCCTCTTGTCCCGCCCGTCTTTAAACAGCCGTCGCCGCAACAGGAAGCCGAAGCGTTTCACGATCCCAGCTTCAAGAAACGTAAGTTGTCGTTTTACCAGCTCCTCGAGGCGCACTATAAAACGTTTACCAGCCACCCGGCCGCCCGTGTGCTTTCTCTCCCCATCGCCAACTCTTAGCTCCTGAGGTGGACAGAAAGGAGAAGCCCGGGAAGAAGAGTGCCATGAAAAAGATGGCCCCTCCTCCTGCCAACTCGGCTCCTCTCCCAGCCCCGCCCTCACACACAGAGGAAGGTCGTGACCCCCTAGCACCGCATTTCACGTACAGACTCAAAGTCAAGAGAGTGTGGTTCTCTTTCACGTTTCACGACATTTCTGATGGAAAATGAGTTCCACATTACACTTGATGGACACATTTTATTGTCAACAAATTTTCATTTGGAAATGTGTGAGTTCATGTTGGGAGACATTGACAGAGTGCTTCGTAATGCTGGAAGGCTTATTATGTGTTATATATCATCTAGGGAAAAACTCATTTTTCCATTATGTCAATCGAATAAACTGACTTAATAACTTAATAATGTTAATGTGCCTGACTAGGTGTCAACATTTAATGTGCAATAACTTGTTGTGGAATATTGTCCAATTGTCCAATTACTTGACCACTTATTACTGTATAGCTGTGTGATATCAGTCAGTCGATAGCTTCATCTTGTTGCTGCTTTTTGCATTTCAGACGTGTACATTGATCCAAATGAAGAGCGGGTGAGTCCCATGTCACAGAACCGAACCGCTTGAGTCTTTTGGTCTTAGTTTTTACCCCTAAGTGTTGACGCTTGTGTTTCTGTGTTTCAGCGGGACGATGACGATGTGTACCTCGAGCCCACAGAAGGTAGGCAGTGGGACAACTAAAGTTCCTCATTCATCCAGGTTACTCATTGTGCAATAGTCATATTGTGTGTGGTCTAGTGTCAGTGCATAGGACAGTTTAGCAGAGGTTTCATCCCTGTGGTTCCAATACTGTATGATATCATGCACAGTTAGTTAGTTAGATTTCTATTTGTACACAAATTAATAATTCCTAGCATTTCATATCATGCTTGTCAGGGCACGCAAAGCATGTGTATGTATGTATGTGTGTGTGTCCGCTACCATTTGACCAACAATTTGATTCAACAGTGATTAGCATACAAGGACCAAATATATATATATATATAAAAAACACTTGATTTGTTCAATCACGACTGTGTCGTGATTTCAAATTATTCCCCTCATTGCGTGTCAGCTTCTCCTCCGTCCTCTCGTGGTCCAATGAGATTGCCCTCTCCTTTCTGTCCAGCAGGGCCACCGCCAGCCCGCATGTCATTGTAAGTACGTCTCACCTCTGGTTTGCTACAACAGTCTTCACCTGCTCTAGTGTTAGCATGTTCAATTAGCATGGGATCTGCTATGAAGCACACCACTTTAAAAAGATGACGTCTTCTTCTTGTATGTCCTAAGGGTGAAGCCTCCTGTGCCCAGGGACATGTCTGTAAGTCACTTATTTATTTAAAAAGCATGGCTTATATTGAACATCAGAGTAGAATCTTGGCTGTCTGAAGCAGGAGTTTGTGTTGTGTGATACGAGCCAATCCTAAAACATGGAATTCTGTGTGGAATTCGCCTCTCTCTCTCTCTCTCTCCAGAATTCTCTGTTAGCATCCGTCAGTAAGATGAAAGCAGGTAAAGACCGTAGAACATTACTCCAGGAAAGTACTCAAACAAACCTTTTAAATGTTTACTAAATGCCACCATAATACAATAATATCAAATACGTTGTATCAGCAGCTCCGGATGGTAAACGCGATGGTAAACGCGTGTTCCCCCCACCAGTGAAGCCTCAGTTTCTAGGCAGCGATAAAGACTCCCAAACTCCCAACAGGACTCAGAGGTTAGAATACAGGGCCTAGATATCATCATGAATGTACTTAATGAGGCACAGGGCACAACTTCCAATATAGCATTAAAAACTGTAGCTGGTGTTGTTGTCTTCATTTCAGACCTCTGTCTCCCCCACTGGTGGACTACAGTCCAGAAGGTGATTTTGAATTAAAAGTGTAATGCTAACACCCTGTTTCTTTATATTTATTTTAAGCTGAATCTCATGTTCACATATCTTTTTCCCCCACCCATATGCACGTCCCCAAAGTGACAGAAAATGAGGTATTACTCTATGCACAAAAATAAACGTTTGATATGATCTGACCGCCGAACTGTTGCTGATGCATTGACACGCGCATGAATTTCAGGACGACGAGTGGTTTGCCGGTGATTGTAAGAGAAAGGATGCTGAGGGCCTCCTCCTGAGCATCAACAAGGTGATGGGACATGATGGGACTCTTTATTCATGAAGGGACGATTGGCTGCAGTCTGATTGTCCGGCTATCACAATTCCCCTCGCGCTTGCACGACGAGAAACTAAAAACATTTGTCCAATCGGCTATGTATCATAACGAACAAAGTGTTGAGTGATTCTTCACACTGCTGTCCTACATTTACATGTCACGCCGCTGTATGGCTTCATATAATAATCCTGATAGGCTACGAAGTCTGAAGGTCGTGATTGGTCAGGTCTTCCAACCTGACGACTCGAATGACACTGAAGCAGCTCAGCCGTCCCGATCGGTCCCAATTCCATATCGCTCCATCATCGTGATTCTAATTGCTTGAGCATGAGGGAAAAGTGTTGGGACGCAGCCTATGCAATTAACTTTCTTCCTTCTTTCCTCCCCTTATTCATTCCCTCCTTCATTGCTTCCCTGTGTTTCTTCCCTCCCTCCAAACCTCCCCCCTCTTACATGTCACCCCTCTGTTATTCTTTCCCCCTAATCCAATTTCCCCCCCCCCGCCTCCTACCATCCATCACAGTGCTCTTTGTTCTGGTTCGTCCTACTGTAGGACGGCGCCTTCCTCATACGCCACAGCTCGTCCCAAGACACCCGGCAACCATACACCCTGGCTGTGCTCTACAGGCAGAAGGTCTACAACATCCCCGTACGCTTTGTGGAGGGGACGCAGGGCTACGCCCTGGGGAAGGAGGGCAGGGAAAACGAAGAGGTGAGCATATACTGTATAGGATAGCTTTTATTCTACCAGGTTCGTCATCTTGATATTAAACCTCTCTTTGTCAAGAGAGACCTAGCCAAGGAGAGTAGCAGATGAAGATGAAACGCAACATAAAAAAATCTCAACATCAAGACAACATAAAATGCTATTACAATCGTGCAAAAGAATAGCAGAGGTATTAGTTAACCTTTACAATTTGCAGTAGTTTGTGCTTTTCCTTGGTTTTACGATAGATTTGAATGAACTTAGAGAGTGTTTAGGGCCTGCTGCTGAAGCTTGTTCTGCAGGCAGTGAGGGGTAAAGTAAAAATAATAATAATTAAATGTAATTATGTTGACAGATATTGCTATTGCGATATGATACCCTATTAGTGGGAGTGATTGTTTTTTGCATCAGAATTTTTAATTTGATCAAAAATTCTCTGTACCAATGATAAACATGTTTTCTTACACCTGGAGATAACACATTGTAGGCCAGGGCATGGCTGCAGCACTACAGTCCTTCATTTATAACAGTGTTACAGTTACATTTACACACATGTGGCCCTAATGTTTTCAATTTGGCCTTATCGATAAATAATGGATAAACCTAAATCTCAGAACTGCACACTGAAAAAAAGGAAAGAAGGGGAAGAAGCACTAAATAATTAACAAGTTAAAATGACAGAATGTGAAATACGTTCTTACTCCCCGCTACTCTGTGCGCATTGGAACTGTAGGTTTGTATGAGTCAGCCAAGTTGTGACCCAGTAGCACACAGTGTGTTTGTAAGCATTCTTCTACTTTATAACTTTTTATTTCTCTCCATCCCCATTGTCCTTCCCTCTCCACCCGCCCACAGAGCTTCAACAGCCTCCAAGACATTATTTTCCATCACCAGAAGAACCAGCTTCTTCTAGTCGACAGCATGAGCCAGGCCATAAACAAAACCTACCTAGTCCACCCTGCCCGGCCTTGAAACTACATTACCCACAATCGACAGCATGAGCCAGGCCAAGCACGAAACCTACCTAGTCCACCCTGCCCGGCCTTGAAACTACATTACCCACAATCGACAGCATAAGCCAGGCCAAGCACGAAACCTACCTAGTCCACCCTGCCCGGCCTTGAAACTACATTACCCACAATCGACAGCATGAGCCAGGCCAAGCACGAAACCTACCTAGTCCACCCTGCCCGGCCTTGAAACTACATTACCCACAATCGATAGCATAAGCCAGGCCAAGCACGAAACCTACCTAGTCCACCCTGCCCGGCCTTGAAACTACATTACCCACAATCAATAGCATAAGCCAGGCCAAGCACGAAACCTACCTAGTCCACCCTGCCCGGCCTTGAAACTACATTACCCACAATCGACAGCATGAGCCAGGCCAAGCACGAAACCTACCTAGTCCACCCTGCCCGGCCTTGAAACTACATTACCCACAATCAATAGCATAAGCCAGGCCAAGCACAACACGTACCTAGTCCACCCTGCCCGGCTTTGAAACTACATTACCTACAATCGATAGCATGAGCCAGGCCTAGCACAAAACCTACATAGTCCACCCTGCCCGGCCTTTACACTACATTACCCACAATCAGTTCAACAGTCTAGGATGCTTTTCTTCACCAAAATCCTGGATCTCTTTCTTACCGCCTATCATATGAAAACTACAAATATTTGACTGCAACAAACCAAATAAGCCTAAACTAAGACTGTGGCATGTTTTAGATAAGCTTAGCATAGGCTACTCATGTGATGCAATATAAGGAGGCTAACATAAATGTCCACTTTTGAATATGAAGATGTTCAACTCTTGTAGTTGATATTTCGTAGTTGACGGGTTGACCACAACATTGCAGTAGATACACTCTGTTTTCTATTTTAAATAAATACAAATCCATTTAACTGGCCATGAGAAGTAACCTATTGAAGTAACCTCTATAATGAGTAGTGGTTGTATGACATTATATTTTTTGATCACTATAATAAACTACTGAACTAATGTACGTCTTCATTGTATTTCTTTAAGCCCACTTAGATGTAATGTTATGGTTAATGGATACAATAAGGAATACATGCTTGTACTTCGACCCTACCTGGTTTGTTATTAGTGTAAACTGCTGTTAATGGACGGTGAACTGTTTTCACTAAGAACATGCTGAATTGCATGTAGGCCTAGACGTTACTGTCATATGATCATGTGGATGTAACATTTAAAGTGTGCATGTGCTTTAAACGGACTTGCTATGCTTAAAGTTGGATGACAGTCAAAACAGTTAAGAGTCGTCGTCCCTATTATACTAAAGGAACGTTTATACTTTATTTTGTCCACTACTTGTTATCTGGACCTAATGGAGATATGTAGGCCTACATATATGTGAAATAAATATATTGATATATTATATATATATATATATATATATATATATATATATATATATTTTTTTCACACCGCACCTACTCCACAAATGGTAAAAAGGTGGGGCGCCCGTCACGAGCCCTGATTTCAAAGTTGGCAGAAAGAGGGGGGGGGGGGCTGCGGCGGAGGGGTACAAAGAGGGCATCCTATTTTCCCACTGCAATGCATTTCAGAAAGCCTCTTATTTACCACAAGCGCCCCAGTCTCATCTCATTCAACCACGAGAACCGACACTCGAGGCCCCGCGTTTCCGCTGTTCCGAGCCCTCCAAACGGGAGTCATTTGACCACATACGGTTCAATCGTAATTTATGTGCACTATTTTTCTTGGCGGAAGTGCAGATTTCTGGGTTTAGGAGTGTTGTAGGTGGCGGTGGTGGTTGGTGGGGGGGGCGGGTGGTGGTGAATGGGAGCAGTCACTGGATTCGTGTGTCATCAACGCAAGCCTCCCAGACTTTCACTGGTGGTCATATTTTTAGTTTTGGGCACGTATATAGGGGCACATACAGTGAAAGACCACATACATTCATTCGAGTGTCCCCCTCCCCTTTCCTCCATTGCGGATTGTCCAGACAGAAAGCCGCAACAATGGCTCAGATACTGCCGATACGTTTTCAGGAACATCTGCAGGTAAGGATAAGGGAAAATGCCCCGAAATGAATGAATGACTGAATGTTGATTGTTTTTGTTTTTTTGCACAGCTCCACCTCCGCGTAGTAGTCCACCAACCTAAACGCGGCATGTCGCATTTGAATGTATCTGAAATAGGGGGCTGCAGGGTGGTGCTCAATATAGCTACAGGCCTAGCTTCCTCCTGCCGGCAGATGATGACTTGTAAAAAAAAAAAAACGCCAATAGTCGGGTCTTCCGCGGCTCTATGCGGACCCGGGGAAAACGCCGCAATTTGTGTTTTTTGTTTGTTGCGTGGGACATCGTCGCTGTCAGTTATATGCGGTGGTGGTTAGCCGTTTTAACACTTTGTTGTTGCCGCCGACAAGTGGAGCTCAGCTGTTTTTTGGGGGGATCGGACGGAAACGGAGTGACACTTGAAATGTTGCCCTGCGGCGGCTTCTACTGTGCCGCTGGCCTGGCGTGAGCCAACTGCCAAACCCGACCGCGGGACACGGCGTTTACTACTCACACACGCAGCCCAATGCGGTAGACCTGCCCCGTTAGGGTTTAAATGCCCGTGTCATCCCAGAAGCGTGATTCAAGTCTAACGCCTAGAGGCTTCTGGGTGGGGATGGCGGGCCGACCAGCCTATATATCGGGTTAAACGGCTACGAAATGAAGTGGTTATGCGAACGGTGAACCGTGAGAGCAAATAGAACAGTGTGTGCGTAGGTAGGCTGCAGTGGTACGACGTGTCCGCTGATAAGGCTAGTGGATGTATGGCTCCATTGAAGACTCCGTACTGCCGCAAAAACAACAAACTTTGTGACGCGTTTGCACCCCCCCCCCCCTCCCCTCCCCAACTATATACCCCGTTGTTATGGTAACACCAGGCAGTGAAATGGCCTTTCAGTAGAAAGAGCTTTGAGCCACAACCCCCCCCCCCCCCTGCTCCCCTCCTCTTGCCAACAGTCCCACTTCCTGCAGCCAAAGATTCTCTATCCACCAGATTCTGCCAGCCAAGACCCCACAGAATACCAGGCTACCAGCACCCTTTAATATGAAGGCCAGAAATGCCCCTAACCCCGGATAGTGGGCTTCACAGTCCCCGGCAATTCCCACATTGTTTTGTGTCAAACTTCTATGGGCTGCTCACAAACTTCACTGAGATATCGCTAACATTGTAACGTTGATAAGAGCAAGACTGCTTCTCCGTCCTCCAATAATACCACCGCCTGCTCCAGACACCCAGGCAGGTTTCTTCAGCCCGGTGAAATATGCTTGGAATTTACAAACCCAGGACTTTGGGCCTCACGTTGTTTAACATTTCACCCCCTCTTGGCCTGGTATTTATTGCTCTGCTTCTTCGCAGTCTGTGCCAGGTAGAGCCCGTTACAAACCCTATTCCCAGCCACACCTGTAAGTCCCTTTGGAGTGTCTTACTGACGTAAAAAATAAGATGAATAAGAAGCTTGCGCTGTTAACCCGGAGCCAGTCCTGGGTATCGGCAGGGCCTCCACCGTAAACACCAAACCAGTCCTATTGTTTGTTGACGTTGAAGACACTCTGTTGCATGTTGGATAGCCCTAAAGGAAATATTATGTTCATGTCAACACGAGAACAGCAGAAGTCATTCTAAGACGGATCCCAGGGGGGGGGATGTGTGGATGTCCATTCTCTAATGCCTTGGTGACTGAAGAACAGACGTCATGCATAGATGAAGCTAGCACTTCTTCTAACAAGGTCTTGCGGATCTCATCAGCACAGGAAACAAACGGAGGAAGAGGAAGTAATTTCCTAGTTTCACAGCATGAGCCTGTGACCTGTTAAGGTTAATCGATAGGACATGGTTATAGGAAGACATGGTTAGGGTACGCTGGAAACATATATAATATAACATATGCGTGTTAACAATGAGACACCCCAGTCGGGGGCAGTTGATGTGTAACCTTTTCCACGGCGAGTTCCTAACCTATACATGAGCTGAACGTGACCTCTAGCTACTAGCTTGAGAAGTGCACTGCAATGTCTGTAGATGAGTCTTCAAAGGAGAAAGTCAGAGACTCCCCGTAGACAGTGAGTATAGAGATAATGTATGTTTTGGTCTGGGCGTTGAATAAATGTTGTGATTGAATTGTGAGTTACTACGTGTGTGTATGTGTGTGTGTGTGTGTATGTGTGTGTGTGTGTGTGCTTGTGCGTACATGTGGATAGGATGGCTTCCTGTGAGTCAGTGACTTGCACATTGCTCAAGGCATAAGTTACTGGAAGTGCTGTGAAGTGTGTTTTTTTAGGCCCACTATCCCTCAAACCTCCATTACTTTAATCCATTACTTTCCACAGTAGGTACACCCAGCCTATTACACACACACACACACACACACACACATTGATCTTTCTAATATACGTGAGTGAGTGAGTGAGAGAGGGAGGGAGGGAGCTAGGGATCTCGTTTTTCCCCATAGCTTCACGACATTCGTACGAAAATGCAAACCCTTGACCCTCTTCCATCAAACATAAGCAGTGCTCCTGTAACATGGGGTCACTGGTGATGATGTTGATGATGATGTCATTCAGAGCAGCCATAGTCTTTAGGCCATTGGGGGAGGGGGGCATTTGTTGTGGCATACACCACGTTCCCTGGTCCCTGACCAGGCTGTTTATGTGCCTGTCATTGTGCAGTTGACATGATTCAACCGGGACAGTGTGCTTGGGACTGCAGGCCCGCAGGCTAGTTGTGAGTGGATAGTGCTGTCCTTGTGAACACTGCAAAGATTCCTTTCCTCTTGACTCAGACTGCATAAAAGAGGTCGCTATTCTCAGCCTGTCCATCCGAACGAGGTTGTGCCACTCTAAGTTCTCCTTTCAGTCCATTGATTGGGCACACAAACAAATACATCTTGTGTTTAACACTTGATAAAGGGAACAATCGTGTATTTATGACTGTTCCGCCTATGAGTCATGTCAGTTAGGCCCCTTTCTATTTAGATATAACATGGATAATGTTAATATAGACTTCAAGTCCTGAGGCTCTTTCTTACTCGGACAGTGAATATGCTATATTATTACACACGCAAGTATTGTCTGGGTTCTCAGACCTGTTAACTTAACCTTTTTCTCACCACTGAATATGTATACAGCTGCCACACAGCAAAAAGTTGTCAGGCCCCTAACCCTTAGAGGCAGATAATTACAGATGTTGCCGAACAAACCAGAACTTACACAACTAATACTGGAAACAGTCCATTGTTAAGGAGCTAGCTCTCTCTTCATAGACATCACAAATAAATGCTGCGGATAATGCCAGAGTTATTACCAGCTATTTGGGGAGTATAAAAGCTATTTTGAGTTAATTTCCTGTGTGCCCACGCTTGTACCGTGGCTGGAATCACTAACAAGCCTCCTTGTCTGGGAAACATCCATTCAAGAATATCTGCGGAAAAGTTGAATAGAATCGCTGTTATAATATAATGAAAACACCAGGAGCCTAAGCTACCCACACTTAACTTTACTACAGTTTCCCTTTTAAAGCTGTTCTTAGTAAGTGCTGAATGTGTCGTATATTTTCCCTAGGAAGGTGTGTGTGTGTGTGTGTGTATGTGTGTGTGTGTGTGTGTGTGTGTGTTTTACCCAATACCTATACATCACAATTGACTTACTTAATTAAAAAAAATCCTACAATGTTAATCTCCTAATGACAAGACATCATTACTAGTCACAATGAACTATAATAGGC
The DNA here is from genome assembly GCA_027704905.1 of Muraenolepis orangiensis. NCBI lineage: Eukaryota > Metazoa > Chordata > Actinopteri > Gadiformes > Muraenolepididae > Muraenolepis > Muraenolepis orangiensis. Next base: position 7,352,391 of record CM051017.1, on the reverse strand, counting down.
CTATGTCACATTTCCTGCTTCCGGAACATTAAAAATCGCCGAGCAGTGTACTCTTACTTCCGGTAGTTACCCCAGATACGTGACTAACTGTGTCCGCCTCCTCTGTTATTGTAGTGTACCGGGCTGCTCAACGTCTAAACAAAGACAGCCCTACCTCAGTTTACACAATTTCCCCAAAGACAAACTCCTCCGCAAGTCTTGTGTGAGGCTGATAAGGAGGGATGAAGGTTCCTCGTTTCATGTTCTCAGGGGAAGCGCGTATGTCTGCAGTTTGCACAAGGAGAGCATACGTCTCGAAAAGTGGGCGGAATAGGCTAATAATGTCGGGTATGTGTATGATTAAAAGCACTGGTCCCCAAGTAGGGCTGGGCGATATGGACCAAAACCCGGTATTTTTAGGCTGCATCGCGATATACGATATATATCGGCATTTTATACTAATTTGGTTTTAACCGAATCAATGCCACAACCAATCAATGCCAAGTATGTCACAAGCACTTTTATTTTAAGACAACTCATATTCACAAGAATAACAGGCATTCCCTTTTTAGAAAATATACAGCTGCACACTACATATTAACACGTAAATGAAAAGGTACATTGAAATAATCAAAATCCATCAAATAAATAGCCTATATTAAATACATAGGCATACCTCTGCTCCTACACAAAATTGCCTTTGTTATATGGCGATATATCCAGATAGAGCCACAAGACACAATGTCGGGGAATTGTATGATTCGGATTTAGACTTCTTCACTGTAGTGTTCATTCACTAGTTGAACCACATCGTCTTGACCCACTTTTGGAAGGTTATGCAGCAACGTTGTCCAGCGATAACTGTCCGCCATGGTGAATGCCAAGGTGGTCGATTTTTAACGGGTACTTGCGGCTTTCAACTGTGCCGTGATATAGGCCTATTGCAATGTGTCACCCAGTCCTACTGGGGAGCCCCAGTACACCCTTATCACTCACGGCTGAAGACGCTGTGTGATCATCATGTGATTGGGCCTCTTCCAGCTGCAGAACCTGGGGGTGAATCCGGCCAACATCGGGTTCAGCTACTTGACCATGGAGTCGGACAAGTTCATCTGCATCAGGGAGAAGGTGGGCGACCAGAACCAGGTGGTGATCGTGGACATGTCCGACCCCACCAACCCCATCAGGAGACCCATCTCTGCTGACAGCGCCATCATGAACCCTGCCAGCAAGGTCATCGCCCTCAAAGGTACACACGACGACGACGACGACGACTCTTTAGACCAGAGTCTCAGCGGACAGATGCTACCCTACTCTGACCGTCCAATAGGCGCTATGTTCTAATAACAGCTGTGTCTGCACAAGTGTTTGGGATGGTTCGGTAGCTTAGCGGCCCAGACAAGAATGGCACTGGGGCCCTGTTCAGAACTGACATGGCAGTTGGCAAGTTGTTGCATTATTGTCCTTTTTTTATTATATATTTATTTTTTTATTTTTAAAACACATTAACACAAATCCTGTTGTTTTGCTGTTGCTATAAATATATACCGCACACTCGTTTCTATTGGTTGACTGAATTAGATTAGTAAATCCATTTTCTGCTGTGTAATCCAGCCCTTGGAACACACACACACACACACACACACACACACACACACACACACACACACACACACACACACACACACACACACACACACACACACACACACACACACACACACACACACACACACACACACACACACACACACACACACACACACACACACACACACACACACACACACACACACACTCTGATCAGAATTAGGAAGCCATAATGCCTATACTTCTCTACAACCCCCCCCCTCTCTCTCTCTCGCTCTCTTTCTATATCTCACCCTCTCTCTCTTTCTCTGTCTCTCTCTCCTCCTCCTCCCCTCCCCCCCCCCGATTGACCAATCTCCCTTTTCTCCCTGGCTGTCTGTCTATCTTCCTCTCCCTGGCTATCTTCTCTCAGACGGTGAGTTGTCCGACCGCCTGGCACTCCGTTGTGTCCCAGTAGCCATGTCATCTCTCATAAAAAAGCTTGCCTCCTGAACACACCACTGTGGAGCATCGCCATGGAGAAACCAGCATTAAAACCACTAAAACACACACACACACACCACAAACACTTTATTTTGGTCATCGCTTAAGATTTTACGATTCCGTTGCACATTTCTATACCTTTTTATGAGAACTATACATGTGTTGGCATGTTTATTTATAATGTTTTCTGTGTAGCATTTGTCATGAAACATCTGACGCCATGAAGCGGACTGAGTGGACCGTGTGTGATTAGTATTTGCACGGCTGGGAGCTTGTGTGCCAGATTAACTCATGTCCATGTCGAGAGCTCTTCACACAGCTGCGTTTGAGGTGTGCCGTACACATCAAACACGTCAGTGTGTGTGTGTGTTCATGTGGCCGCTTGTCAAAACTATTGATCTGTGTACCTCAATACCCACGTCACTGGCTGAGATCAATATTATAGGTAATATAACTGTAGTCACAAAATGTGATCTCACATTTTGTGCTCCGTGTTGTTTGTACTATTTATTGTTGATTTGTGCAGATGTCGTCATCAATCATTATTTTTCAAATTATATTTGAGATCACATTCTGAAGATCTACATTACCATTTCATTTCAAATGAATCAAATGAAATCTTTTTCTGTTTTCATAAAGGGTTAAATACACTGTATCGGCGTATTTACAGATTTCTTGCATGTATAGGCAGAAGCCTACATTATGACAAACTTGAAGCGGTGACTTCTCTTTACTACGCTTTCGAAGAACAGGACGTTGTAGCCATGACACCCTTTGAACCCTCTTCCCAGCCTCTTCCAGGCCTCCCTTGTGGTTTCATGGTTCAATGAAAGGGTCTGCGTCCAGCGTGTCACTTCTCGGCTGACGCTGCCTGAAGTCTCCTTGTCCTCCGCCTCTTCCCGTGATACGCGCTCCGGCCCCCTAACCCATCTCCGCCCCACTTTGAACCCCCCCCCCCCCCCTTCAGCCGCCAAGACGCTGCAGATCTTCAACATTGAGATGAAGAGCAAGGTGAAGGCCCACACCATGACGGAGGAGGTCATGTTCTGGAAGTGGATCTCCGTGAACACCGTGGCCCTGGTCACCGACGCTGCCGTCTACCACTGGAGCATGGAGGGGGACTCTCAGCCCGTCAAGGTGTTCGACCGCCACGCCAGCCTGGCCGGGTGTCAGATCATCAACTACAGAACCGACGAGCAGCAGAAGTGGCTTCTGCTGATTGGGATCTCGGCGCAGGTACACACACACACGCATTTATTTTCTGCCACATGTGATATATATATACACACACACACACGCCCTCTCTTACTAATAGAAGCACGCCGGTAGCACCCTATTTAATCGAGGTTAAAACTGTAGTGACTACACTGTAGTGTCCACTGTAGGGATCACTTCTAGTGGCAATGTTCTGGGAATCTAATCTTCATACCTGCAGCCTGCCTGTAATTGCTCTGAACCCCTTCCTACCCCTTAATGACTGACTGACTGATTGTGTGTGTGTGGTGTGTGTGTGTGTATTCAGTGCTAAGTCGTGGCCAGATAAACGTCTCCTGAATAACTAAAAGGCAATACGACAGAGTCCCTCCTACACCTCTCAATGTCATCTTCTTGTTTTATTTTATATAATTGTATTTATATTTTGAAATACTGCTCCCGTCTGCTCTGCAGCAAAACCGCGTGGTGGGGGCCATGCAGCTGTACTCCGTGGACCGGAAGGTGTCCCAGCCCATCGAGGGCCACGCCGCGGCCTTCGGCGAGTTCAAGGGGGAGGGGAACACCACGGCCTCCACCCTCTTCTGTTTCGCCGTGCGCTCCCAGGCCGGCGGGAAGGTAACCGCGGAAATGTGGCTTACATCTCTTATTCTCTCGCAGAAAGAGGGTGGAGACACACACACACACACACACACACACAGAACGGTCCTGTTTGGAACGTTCTGTGGAGGCATGGCGTCTCGTCCCGTGGATCATATTTTGCGAAGTTGTTTTATTTTGTGCTGATGCATAGAACTCGAGATCCCGTGCTATTCCCGGAGAACGAAATGTAGTATGATATGTTGGTTTAGGCTAAGACCAGGGGGACTTTACTGCTGACTCCTGTTCCCCTCTTGTGTTGTTAAACTTCGGCCATGTCTCCTGTGTTCCAGTTGCACATCATCGAGGTGGGTCAGCCGGCAACGGGTAACCAACCGTTTGCCAAGAAAGCGGTGGATGTGTTCTTCCCGCCAGAGGCCCAGACGGACTTCCCTGTCGCTATGCAGGTGAGGAGGGAGAGGAACAGTTTTCCAGATGAACACTTGCTGACCGACGGCCCTGATTCACGCTGACACTCTTTTGACTCCTGTCTGTCCGTCCTTGTGTCGACCGTCCGTCCCCAGATCGGTACGAAGCACGGCGTGATCTACTTGATCACAAAGTACGGGTACATCCACCTGTATGACCTGGAGTCCGGAGTCTGTATCTACATGAACCGCATCAGCGCTGAGACCATCTTTGTGACGGCTCCGCACGAGCCCACGTCTGGTATCATCGGGGTCAACAAGAAGGGCCAGGTGGGGAATTATTTAGTTTTAAAACTATTTGTAGTATGTTTTTTCTTAGTTTGTCATGATCCCCCGCTGTCCGGGGAAAATTAAGGAAATGTAGGAACCATCTTACGGCAATTTTATATTTGTATCTTTATATTTGATTTTAACTTCTCTTTTATTATTATTTTTAGGTGTTGTCTGTGTGTGTGGAGGAAGAGAATATAGTCAACTATGCCACCAACGTTTTGCAAAACCCCGACCTGGGTTTGAGGATGGCTGTGAGGTCCAACCTGGCCGGCGCAGAGGAGCTGTTTGCAAGGAAGTTCAACACTCTGTTCACCCAGGGGAGCTACTCTGAGGCTGCCAAGGTCGCTGCCTCGGCCCCTAAGGTACAAACCTATACCCGTTAACTCTTACAATTTAGTTTTAACTTTTTTCCTTGCCAGAGGATAATATGCCGGCCAAGCAATTGTTTTAAAGTGTAACCCTGCATTGTTTTTACCTGCCAAATGGTCAAATCGATCTGTATTCGAAATTCCCATTTTTATGAATCTAACCGTATGTATGAGTGCTATAAACTATACATTGCCACAATGTAAACATCAGATAATTCCCTTAAAATAGACGACTTGTGTCCCATCTAATTGTGTTTTCCCCGTACCCTTTCCCCCTGTGTCCCAGGGGGTGCTGCGGACGGCGGACACTATCAGGAAGTTCCAGGGGGTCCCGGCCCAGCCCGGCCAGGCGTCTCCCCTGCTCCAGTACTTCGGCATCCTGCTGGACCAGGGCCAGCTCAACAAGTTTGAGTCCCTGGAGCTGTGCAGACCGGTGCTGCAGCAGGGCCGCAAGCAGCTGCTGGAGAAGTGGCTCAAGGAGGACAAGGTGAGAGTTCCGAACTTGCCTGGAGATGTGTTTATAAACAAGACCTTAAAACACACCCTGGTGTAGCTTTCTAGTCTAGTGGTAGTATACACTTTAACCTGTGGAAATCGGGAATTTGGGTGCTTTTTTTTAAACCGCCGTCATTACAATATGGGTAGTATATGTTGTTTATACACTGTTACAGAAAAAGGCTAACGCAGGCATTTCTAACAAAAGAGGATTTATTTTACCCAAATAACACAAAAAAGGGAAATGAGCACAAAAAAATATAAACAAGGTCAAAATAATATATGGATGGGATCAATGACCTCAACATGAAACTTACCAAGAGTGTATGGAGACATCAGGGAGACTGTGACCGTTTTGTGTAACGTTTCAGCTGGAGTGTTCAGAGGAGCTGGGGGACCTGGTGAAGGCGTCTGACCCCACTCTGGCCCTCAGCGTGTACCTCAGAGCCAACGTCCCCAATAAAGTCATCCAGTGCTTTGCTGAAACCGGACAGTTCCAGAAAATAGTGCTGTATGCAAAAAAGGTAAAACTATTGGTTTAAGTTAAGAACTGACTTGACTGTGTGTGTTTATTCTAATATGATGACCTTCACCAATCCAATTAGCACACACGTGTCATGTTGACACATTTGCTCATGAGATTTGGTCATCTCTTTGTGTTATGTTGTCATACTTGTATTGACATAATATGTATTTATTCATGTGGATTCTATGTTTGTCTGCCAGGTGGGCTACACACCGGACTGGGTGTTCCTGCTGAGGAATGTAATGCGTGTCAGTCCCGAACAAGGGCTGCAGTTTGCCCAGATGTTGATCCAGGATGAGGAGCCACTGGCTAATATCAACCAGGTACCAAACCCCATCTACATGACCAGTCTGACCGTCAGGCCATCACAAGACACTTTATCAAGCTGAAGCAAATTTGGACTCCTACTGTGTCTTATCTTTGAAAACAGATCAGTACACACACACACACACACACACACACACACACACACACACACACACACACACACACACACACACACACACACACACACACACACACACACACACACACACACACACACACACACACACACACACACACACACACACACACACACACACACACACACACACACACACACACACACACACACACACACACACACAGTGTTTTTGCCAGATGTGGCAGCAATGCAAGGAATGCCGTGACTCTGTGACCCGGCCTCTCCTTCTAAAGCCCCGTCCTCTCTGTAGCATCGTACCAATCTCCACCGGCAGGAAGCTACCCCTGATGTGCTCCTAGATATTAAGATGGCAGGCATTCCTTCAGCTGCAGGCCTTTTGCATGTCTTTTCAGAAGCCCTGATCAAGAACATCTGGCCAGCAGGCCCATGCTTCTGGACACTCCCTATGAAAATGGGGCTGTGTTAGCCCCTTGTATGCTGACTCTGCATGGCTAATAAAGATGCACAGCAAAAAAATAATCCAAGAATCTTCACTTTTCTCCTGTGGTATGTGCTCCTTCTTACTGCCCCTCCTTCTCCCCTCTGCCCTTTTCCCTTCTTCCCTCTGCCCATCCTCCCTTTCCCCTCTGCCCTCTCTCCCTTCTCCCCTCTGCCCTCTCTCCCTTCTCCCCTCTACTCTCCCTCCCTTCTCCCCTTGGCCTCTCCCTCCCTTCTCCCCATTGCCCCCTCCCTCCTCCTCTCTGCCCTTTCCCCTCTGCCCCTCTCTCCCTTCTCCCTTTTCCTCTCTGCCCTCTCCCTTCTCCCCTCTGCCCCTCTCTCCCTTCTTCCTTCTCTCTCCCTTCTTCTTTCTCCTCTCTACCCTCTCCCTTCTCCCCTCTGCCCTCTCTCTCCGTTCCCATCGGTAGATAGTGGACGTGTTTGTGGAGGGCAGTCTGATCCAGCAGTGCACATCTTTCCTATTGGATGCCTTGAAGAACAACCGTCCAGCAGAGGGTCACTTGCAGACGCGCCTGCTGGAGATGAACCTCATACATGCCCCTCAGGTAGATCCACCGTCCGCTAAAGCGCTCACCAACGGGGGCTGAACCGGGCCATCCTCATCCTGTGTTCAAGAGAACAAAACAAGCTCTGACTCCGATTACAGCTGTTGATCTGTAATTATGCAATATGTGTTTGTATTGTTTATATTTGGCTGTGATTAAAGCAATATGTTAGTTACCTTACAGAGTGAGCGCAATGAGTTGACACTTCCGAGTTCTGAGTCATCGTGGGCGCTTGGTTAGCCACGCGCCAGACGTGCGTAACGAGTCACTGCGCTCCTCTCCGCAGGTGGCAGACGCCATCCTCGGAAACCAGATGTTCACCCACTACGACCGGCCCCACGTGGCCCAGCTGTGCGAGAAGGCAGGGCTCCTGCAGAGGGCGCTGGAGCACTTCACCGACCTGTACGACATCAAGAGAGCCGTGGTGCACACACACCTGCTTAACCCGGAGGTAGAGCCACGGCCACTCATCCAACTGGAAAATCGATCCAATGATGACTTCCGTCACATTATGACCCCCCCCCCCCACCCACACACGTCTTTTCCTCTGTTGTGATTGGTCCGCTTTGTAGTGGCTGGTGAATTTCTTTGGCTCGCTCTCGGTGGAGGACTCGGTGGAGTGTCTGCGGGCCATGCTCTCTGCTAACATACGGCAGAACCTGCAGCTCTGCGTCCAGGTGGCGTCCAAGTACCACGAGCAGCTGGGCACCCAGACCCTGGTGGAGCTCTTTGAGTCCTTTAAGAGTTACGAAGGTAAGTTCCGCATTTTAGTACAAAAAAAAAGTACTTTTTTTTTATTGTTATAAAACTCTGACTAGAGTGAGAGGGCATTTAAGAGACATTTTGAATGCCTCAATGAGGATTAACTGATTTATTAATTTATTTTTTGAAATCTCTCCCACCGTTTTTTTTTTTCTCCATTCAAGGCTTGTTTTACTTTTTGGGGTCCATTGTAAACTTCAGCCAAGAGCAAGATGTACATTTTAAGTACATCCAGGCTGCTTGTAAGACGGGCCAGATCAAAGAGGTGGAGAGGATCTGCAGAGAAAGCAACTGCTATGATCCAGAAAGGGTGAAAAACTTCCTCAAGGTACGACATTCCCTCAGCACTTAATTGACCAAATGTGTTACAGTTTGCCTTTTAGTTCATAGTTTAGCCTCGTAGTTTAGCACGCATTTACGAGTAAAGGCACTTGCAGCTCACTCATGTGTTTATCAGATCGTCAATGTAATCGCTCTGCATTGTTTATCTTTTATTTATTTTCCGGCTTCAGGAGGCGAAGCTCACGGACCAGCTCCCGCTGATCATCGTGTGCGACCGTTTCGACTTTGTCCACGACCTGGTCCTCTACCTGTACCGCAACAGTCTCCAGAAGTACATTGAGATCTACGTCCAGAAGGTACCGGTCACCCACAGCTCCCTCATTACACGCTCTCATCGCTGGTGGCTTCTGCTTCCGTTTCTGCTGCTGCTTCGTTGTCATCTTTGAATTGCTTTGACCCACAGAGTTAACGTTGCTAGTGGTTGGGATCACTTTAATAGCCCAGATAGCGCTTGGCTGCGAAACACCGAGACGCGACACTAATGGGTTAAATAGAATCTGCCAAATTTGCTAGGTGGGGACTTTGCGGTGGGGAACTTCCAATGAACTCCTTAGGCGTGCGATGAAATAAGGGCAAAGTTTGCAAAGTTCTACAATAGGTCCTCTTTTTAAAATGTGTCAATGTGAGATTGAGCTCTAAGTAGCGCTTGACCTCCAGGTGAACCCCAGCCGTCTACCGGTGGTGATCGGGGGTCTGCTGGACGTGGACTGTGCCGAGGACGTCATCAAGAACCTGATCATGGTGGTGCGGGGACAGTTCTCTACCGACGAGCTGGTGGAAGAGGTGGAGAAAAGGAACAGGTATTTGTTATAAGAGAGAACGATTTATATCGATTTTTGCTTCTGCTACACGTTGAGGCGGTCTTGTTTCAGTCTTGTGCAGTCGGAGGGGGTCGATGAAGTTTATCCTGATGTAATGGTTTTATTCACATCGAGGCCTAGCTTTTACGAATACCGCTCCATTAGAATAATTGGGGTACTTGCAAAAGCGTGTTGCGGCTGTAGGCACATTTTCCAAGACACCGCTGCACACGTCACCGTCTCCCGTCTCCCTCTCAGGCTGAAGCTTCTCTTGCCGTGGCTGGAGTCCCGCATCCACGACGGCTGCGAGGAGCCCGCTACCCACAATGCCTTGGCCAAGATCTACATCGACAGCAACAACACGCCCGAGCGTTTCCTGAAGGAGAACCTGTTCTACGACAGCACGGTGGTGGGCAAGTACTGTGAGAAGAGGGACCCTCACCTGGCCTGCGTGGCCTACGAGAGAGGCCAGTGTGACCTGGATCTTATCAAGGTGCGCTCTAGCTGCGGCTTCCTTTGTCGTTGTTCCGTGTGTTGCTGTTGCTGGTTTGCAAAGTAATTATTTCCTTTATCTTATTTTAGGTTTGCAATGAGAACTCATTGTTCAAGAGTGAAGCTCGATACCTGGTGCGACGGAAAGATCCAGAACTATGGGCCAACGTTCTGGAGGAAAACAACCCCTACAGGAGACAGCTCATCGACCAGGTGGGGCTTCCCGGGGAAACCCCTTTACTCAAACGGAAGGTTGAGTCCAAAAAATAAGCTTGTGAATAACAACTAATGCTAATGTTCATTATTTTCATTCCAAGGTGGTGCAGACTGCTCTGTCTGAGACCCAAGATCCGGAGGAAGTGTCTGTCACGGTCAAGGCCTTCATGACCGCGGACCTCCCCAATGAACTCATAGAACTGCTGGAGAAGATCGTCCTAGACAACTCTGTCTTCAGTGAGCACAGGTGGGCGAGACTCTCTAGACGTCTCCGTCCGTCCAGGGGGAACGTATTTTAATTATAAGCTAGCGTACACCCTCTGGGCTATGTGGGGGCTGGGGAGGGTTAGGCCGCCATCCAAGTCATTAATTCTCAAATTTGTCTCTCGGCAGAAACCTCCAAAATCTGCTGATTTTGACGGCTATTAAGGCCGACCGCACACGAGTGATGGAGTACATCAACCGGCTGGACAACTACGACGCGCCGGACATCGCTAACATCGCCATCAGCAACGAGCTCTTCGAGGAGGCCTTTGCCATTTTCAAAAAGTTTGACGTCAACACCTCGGCCATACAGGTAGAATGTTCACATTAAATAAAGGTGCTTCTGTCTAACCAAATGGTCGTGTTTACAAGAAATATATATATCTAGGTATCTTCATTTCCTTTGTATTCATACACCTTTCATACTCAACTGCTTTTTGCACCATTCGCCATATGTTAATACTGCATCATCCACCAGACGCTTTACTGTTCTTTTGATTGTGTATAGTATATAAAGTGTTGTTTATACTGTATAGTATAGCAGGTAGTATATAGTGTTGTTTATTGTATAATATACGATAAACAACACTATATACTACCTACTATACTATAAACAATATAGTATAGCAGGTAGTATATAGTGTTGTTTATCGTATAATATACAATAAACAACACTATATACTACCTACTATACTATAAACAATATAGTATAGCAGGTAGTATATAGTGTTGTTTATCGTATAATATACTATAAAAAACACTATATACTACCTACTATACTATAAACAATATAGTATAGCAGGTAGTATATAGTGTTGTTTATCGTATAATATACTATAAACAACACTACTACCTACTATACTATAAACAATATAGTATAGTAGGTAGTATATAGTGTTATTTATAGTATTGCAAAGTATAGTGTGGTCTGGTGTTGTTGATATTCATCCTGAGGGAGTGAATGGGGGAGGAAGCGTTCCATTGTTACACATGGCAAAACAAAATCTTGAATCTCGAGTTGAAAAACATATCGATAATAATGAACTGATAATTGGCTCTGCGGCGGTTCTGACGTCTCCTCCCTGGTCTCCAGGTGCTGATCGAGCACATCCAGAACCTGGACCGGGCCTACGAGTTTGCGGAGAACTGTAATGAGCCGGCGGTGTGGAGCCAGCTGGCCACGGCCCAGCTCCAACGGGACCTGGTGAAGGAGGCCATCGACTCCTACATCAAGGCCGACGACCCCTCGGCCTACATGGAAGTGGTCAACGCCGCCAGCAAAAACGGTACGGCTCCACCCGCTTTACCGCGCTAATGTAGCTGTAGCGCTGTCCACCTAGTGGCAGGAGGGAGGGCTGGGCCACATATCCATGTTATTAGGGTTGATGTATTGATATGAGACTAGTTAGAGTTTGGATATTGGAATACCGTGATAACAGAATCTGCATGCCTTTATTGTACAACCACAATGGAATTGCCTCCCCTATCCACAAGACTCTCTTGCAAACAATACAAAGTATCAATGATGTAAAAAGATAACTAAACTAAACAAAATAAATGACATAAGTGTTGTCTTTTCCTGGTTTCAAAGGCTGCGTTAGACTTTAGCCAGTGTGGATGAGGTGTGATATCTCTCACACTCTTTGAGTGTCTGGAAAAGCACTATATAAATGCAATGAATCTGAATTGTTGAAGTAATATAATATTAATAATAATAATAATAATAATAATTGTTATTATTATTATTGATGGTCACAATACTTCCAATCCCGTTCTCCAGATAACTGGGAAGACTTGGTGAAGTTCCTCCAGATGGCTCGTAAGAAAGCCCGTGAGTCGTACGTGGAGACGGAGCTGATCTTTGCATTGGCCAAAACCAACCGTCTGGCGGAGCTGGAGGAGTTCATCAGTGGGCCGAACAACGCTCACATACAGCAGGTACCACACGGAGAGGAAGAGAGGGAGACTCAAATACATAAATAAGCAAAGAATATTATGTATAAATATAACCTTTCTAAACTTTTTAGTGGCGCAGAGGCTGGGATAGATTGCACATTGCCATCTAAAACACTGAGATAATTCCGGCGTAAACCAAAAGGGTATACATGCGTGTGAAAGCGGTTGTGACACTTCCTGTGACAGGTGGGCGACCGGTGCTACGAGGAGGGCATGTACGACGCCGCCAAGCTCCTGTACAACAACGTGTCCAACTTCGCCCGGCTGGCGTCGACGCTGGTGCACCTGGGCGAGTACCAGGCCGCCGTGGACAGTGGCAGGAAAGCCAACAGCACGCGCACCTGGAAGGAGGTAACTGTAACCATCTGTTGTGAGCCCGTGCTTTCGTATCGTTCGTATTACTAATACATGTAATCTCTGACCGGTGCCCCATCCACCTGTGAAGCATTGCTTGTGATGTGTGTTGTGCAAAACATGCCCGTCAAGCAAAGTAGCATCTTGGTAATAGTTGGTAACATTTGGATAAAATAAAAAAAATCCCGGCTTACATATTGAAACCAACTATCGTAAACGAGTGAATGTCTGACCGCGTCCTCCCGCCCTGCCAGGTGTGCTTTGCGTGTGTGGACGGCGAGGAGTTCCGGCTGGCCCAGATCTGCGGCCTCCACATCGTGATCCACGCCGACGAGCTGGAGGAGCTGATCAGCTACTACCAGGACCGAGGGTACTTCGAGGAGCTGATCGCCCTGCTGGAGGCGGCCCTGGGCCTGGAGCGAGCCCACATGGGCATGTTCACAGAGCTGGCCATCCTCTACTCCAAGTTCAAGCCCCAGAAGATGAGGGAGCACCTGGAGCTGTTCTGGTCCCGTGTCAACATCCCCAAGGTGTGTGTGTGTGTGTGTGTGTGTGTGTGTGTGTGTGTGTGTGTGTGTGTGTGTGTGTGTGTGTGTGTGTGTGTGTGTGTGTGTGTGTGTGTGTGTGTGTGTGTGTGTGTGTGTGTGTGTGTGTGTGTGTGTGTGTGTGTGTGTGTGTGTGTGTGTGTGTGTGTGTGTGTGTGTGTGTGTGTGTGTGTGTGTGTGTGTGTGTGTGTGTGTGTGTGTGTCATATTGATGACTTCAGCGTTGCCCCTGCTAACGAGTCGTTCTTGTCGTGACTTCAGGTTCTGCGTGCGGCGGAGCAGTCTCACCTGTGGGCGGAGCTAGTTTTCCTCTATGACAAGTACGAGGAGTACGACAACGCTGTCATCACTATGATGTCCCACGGCACAGACGCTTGGAAGGAGGGGCTCTTCAAAGACACCATCGCCAAGGTACCGAGCGCTGGAGGTCATACAGGTCAAGGTGGGTCTTGATTACTTTTTTCTAAACCGTGTCTGTGTTTCTCTTCCTCTGCAGGTTGCCAACGTTGAGTTGTACTATAAATCCCTTTCATTTTACCTGGACTTCAAGCCCCTGCTGCTGAACGACCTGCTGGCTATTCTATCCCCACGACTAGACCACAATCGAGCCGTCACCTTCTTCACCAAGGTGATGGACATGTTGGACACGCTGACATTTTGGATTTTTTTTTGGATTTATCTTGTTTGTTGAGGTAACCCTAACGCGCGCGCGTGTGTGTGCGTGTGTGTGTGTGTGTGTGTGTGTGTGTGTGTGTGTGTGTGTGTTCAGGTGAACCAGCTGAAGTTAGTGAAGCCCTACCTGAGGTCGGTGCAGAGTCACAACAACAAGGGTGTGAACGAGGCTCTCAACAACCTGCTGACTGAGGAGGAGGACTTCCAGGTCTGTCTCAGTCACTCGTCCTCCGCGGCCCGAACCCCGCTGCTGCTGCCGTACAAAAATAACATCCGCTTATTCAGTTCTAACGATCGAGTATGAGTTTTCACCCCGGTGTGTGTCTGGTCTTTTCTGGAACTCCCATGTGATACCACATATGGCCACTAGAGGGGGGCACTGATGACTATGCACTACCAGGGATGCACCTCGTCCCTGTCAGGTTCAATTAGTTCACTAACACGGTGTGATTATTATATATTTTTTTCTGTGTGATCCAACAGGGCTTGAGGGCTTCTATCGACGCATATGACAACTTTGACACCATTGAACTGGCACAGAGGTTAGAGAAGCACGAGCTGATAGAGTTCAGACGGATCGCCGCCTACCTGTACAAAGGCAACAACCGCTGGAGACAGAGCGTGGAGCTCTGCAAGAAGGATAAACTCTACAAGGTACGCGGTCCAACCTCGACAGACTGCTACAACTAGTTTGTTATTTTTTCCCCCGAGGTTAACTGAATTTCTAAGGTGCCTCCAGTAGGTGGCAGTGTTTGTTTTTGCATGAGCACACTTCTCCTTAGCATCCCATCACCAATCCTGAACTGATAAAGGATGCCCACATTTTAAGGTGCTGTAGGTGGGATTTTTGAGCTATTATATTGAGTGTAATTTGTTAGAAATGCCGTAGTCGTCCATCAGCTATGAGTAAGTGAAATGCTCTGAGAGAACAACCTGAACAACACTGTCTGGTCGTGCAGGCCTCTGTATGAGACCATTTTTATTTTAGACCACTTGCGGCTCATTAGGGTGTATTCTTGAAATGTTTTGGGTTGTTTGAGTTTCGGTTCTCTTTACGAACTGTCAAATCTTACCTACGGCGGCTTTAACAAGTAGTCATTATCTCGCGGCGTTTCTCCCAGGATGCCATGCTGTACGCGGCCGAGTCGAAAGAGGCGGAGCTGGCGGAGACGCTCCTCCAGTGGTTCCTGGAGGAGGGCAAGAAGGAGTGCTTCACAGCCTGCCTGTTGGCCTCCTACGACCTGCTGCACCCCGACGTGGTGCTGGAGCTGGCCTGGAGACACCACATCATGGACTTCGCCATGCCCTACTTCGTCCAGGTCATGAGGGAGTACCTCTCCAAGGTTGGTGGCTCTCTCGCGTTCCCTCTTTCTTTCCTTTCTTTCGCTCCTATTTATTTATTCTTTGCCTTCTCTCTTTCTTTCTTTCTCTCTTTTTTTTCTCTCGCTCTTTCTTACTGTCTCTTAATTTTAAACATTCATATAAGAATGTTGTGTTGACTATGTCGGGCTGCAGAAGTTGGAAGAACATTCTGTTCATGAGACCTTGGTGCATGTTTGGTGCTTGGTCACGTGAGGTCACGTGAGGTCATGTGTGTGGGTTCTCTTCCAGGTTGATCAGTCTGCGGAGAAGGTGACGGTCTCTGGGCCCTCTTTTTTTTTTTTGTATTCCTCTTTTGTGTTTTGTTCCTCTTTTGTGTTTTTGTTTCTCTGTCTAATCCTGTCATTACTTATCCCGGACTTTTTTTTAAAGTAAAAATACAACAACCTAACTTAGCCGAATGTGCTAAATTCAGTTCTAAAGAAGTGTGGGTGGGTGGGTTTCTGAAGGCACCTGCATGTGTGTGTAGTACGCATGTCTTCTCTGGTTCACGGAAAAGGCTAATCCAAACAAGCAAAGCACTTCAAAACATGAATGAAATGTCCTTTTAATAAAGGTTACCATTGGCAACATTCGGACGAGAAAGACGATAATGTATAATAATAATAATAATAATTTTCAATGGCTCCCTGCTGTGGACCGCTCACAAAGCAGAAATGACTCTTCCGTTGCACCTCCTCCCTGCTACACCACCACCCTGCTGTTGGTCCTGCTCTGGATCATGTGTGTGTACGATGGTAGGATGGTCTACATGCTCAGGACTCTGGTCTTCTAGGACGCCAAACCTTAAAAGACTCAGCATGTTATACTTCCTATAGTTTTCCTGTTGAATTTTGGTCCAAAAAAACAACAACAATTACTCTAATCTGGTCACTTTCTTGTGTGCTGATCTAAAACCGCTGGATAGATGTATACAGAAGTAGTAGTAGCCGTAGTCGTGGTAGTGGTAGTGGTAATTGAGGTAGTGGTAGTGGTAATTGAGGTGGTGGTAGTAGTAATTGAGGTCGTGGTAGTGGTAATTGAGGTAGTGGTAGTGGTAATTGAGGTAGTGGTAGTAGTAATTGAGGTGGTGGTAGTGGTAATTGAGGTGGTGGTAGTAGTAATTGAGGTGGTGGTAGTGGTAATTGAGGTAGTGGTAGTGGTAATTGAGGTAGTGGTAGTAGTAATTGAGGTGGTGGTAGTGGTAATTGAGGTAGTGGTAGTGGTAATTGAGGTAGTGGTAGTGGTAATTGAGGTGGTGGTAGTAGTAATTGAGGTGGTGGTAGTGGTAATTGAGGTAGTGGTAGCAGTAGTCGTGGTAGTGGTAGTGGTAATTGAGGTAGTGGTAGTGGTAATTGAGGTAGTGGTAGTAGTAATTGTGGTAGTGGTAATTGAGGTAGTGGTAGTAGTAATTGAGGTAGTGGTAGTAGTAATTGAGGTGGTGGTAGTGGTAATTGAGGTAGTGGTAGTGGTAATTGAGGTAGTGGTAGTAGTAATTGAGGTGGTGGTAGTGGTAATTGAGGTAGTGGTAGTGGTAATTGAGGTAGTGGTAGTGGTAATTGAGGTAGTGGTAATTGTGGTAGTGGTAGTGGTAGTGGTAATTGAGGTAGTGGTAGTGGTAATTGAGGTGGTGGTAGTAGTAATTGAGGTAGTGGTAGTGGTAATTGAGGTAGTGGTAGTGGTAATTGTGGTAGTGGTAGTGGTAATTGTGGTAGTGGTAGTGGTAATTGAGGTAGTGGTAGTGGTAATTGAGGTAGTGGTAGTGGTAATTGAGGTAGTGGTAGTGGTAATTGAGGTAGTGGTAGTGGTAATTGAGGTAGTGGTAGTGGTAATTGAGGTGGTGGTAGTAGTAATTGTCGTAGTGCTGGTGGTGAATGTATATATTAAGATGTGTGGGGTTAGTTCCCAGCTGTACTATTAGAACATAGCACTATAGATGTACAGCTGATATTTTTTATATCTGTTATACTATTATTAGACGACTGTAAAGATGAGGGGAAAGATTAGAGAAGGTGAGAAAGTACTTTATTGATCCCAGGCGAGACATCCGGGCGCCACAGCAAGAACGGGTAGAAATAAAACTCATAAAAAAAAGACAGACAATAACAGTAGTAGAGATGCAAATACTAAGATAAATGATTGAAACTATACATTATTGACCATTATACTCTTAAGTAAGAAGAGAATGGATGAGGAGAGAGGTTTTTTGTGGGTTAAGAACAGGGAAACACGTGTTTCCCTGTTCTAATGGTAAAGGATCCATACTCTTCTGAAACCATTAAGGGCTGAACTAGCCTGCGGTTCCTTCTCCCTGGGCAACGCTTTTCAGTTCCCATCCGTTTAAGCCATTGATTTTTGTTTTGTTTTTTGTTTGTCCAAATAATGGGCCTCTTTTGTCTATAAATCACACAAGACTGAAGGATGTGACCTCGCGGGCGGCTCCTGCGAGACCAGAGGGTAGACACTACCAGACACTACTGACTCCTCGTTGGCCCGGCCTGTACTTAAACACCTTGAGACACAAACTCTGCCAAAGCGAGGCCGCGGTGCCTGGTGGTAGTCGACTCATGTTTGTATTATAGCCAATAAGAAATGAATACAATGTACCATGTATTACCATGTGTACATGTCACATGGTAAATGGCTTTTCTAACCAATGGTTACTCAAAGCGCTTTACAAGTCATGCCTCACATTCACCCATTCATACACACGTTCAACCACTGACGGTGGAGTCAGCCATGCAAGGAGACAGCCAGCACAGGAGGGTTAGGGTGTCTTGCTCAAGGACACCTCGACAGCTTTTGCTAGGAGGATCATAGGATCATCCATATCCTATATGGATTGGAATCTCACCAACAAATGACTCGTCAACTTTCATCTTTCAATAGCAGACGTGAGTTTAATTGGGTTAGTACCTGCATCTGAAGCCATCGTGAATCCTAGCCGTTGTTTGGTTCAGCTCTTTTGTTAAGTCTGATATTGGTGTTCCTGAAGCACAGTGCCTGACGATGCCGCCTGGATTCTATTCAGAGTTACCAAACATTGTTGCCACATCACCACCACCACATAAGAACAAAAAAGCCTGACGACGATGAACATTAAACACTCTTAAAGCAGCTTATAAACCCCTCTTTACCCCGTTTATGTGTGGCCCTGCTTACAACAATAAATAGCACGCATGTGTGAGCTATGCCGGTCATGACTGAGACTCTGAGTTTAACTATAGGTGCATGGAACATGGCTAATTATGCACTGAAGTAAACTTCGTAAAATTCTGCTTCTCCTTTCCGATCCCTGTTTTTAAACACACTAAACCTGTAGATTAGTCTTTTTGACACAATGTTGCATGACCTGTCTAGAGGCACCGTGGACTATGTAGAGCACCGCTTTGTAGTTTTCTTTACAAATTGTATACTATGTATACTGTGGTTAATGACCTGTGGTATATGACCTTACCAATGGTATGGTAAGGTCTGTTTGGACTGTTAATATTTACATATTTACAATGTAAAACATTTTGTATGTCTACCATAGACGTATAAATGTCAAAGACAGGGATTCTGGTGGGCAACTTGATTTGTCGTACATGTAGTATTATAACTGGTCACTACAAGTGTCCTCGTTGATTATGCTTTAGATTAGATTATTTTTAGATTACAATGGTGGTATCTTGGCATGGAACCATCTTGTATCTCCAATATGTGTTTTACTGACATGTCACATCTTCCTCCAAAGATCAAACTTTGGAATTCTCAAATGTAATTAATCCTTTCTCTTAAAGTCAAACCATGAAAAGTATTGAGAGTGTCAAGATGTCCGCCAGGAGCTCGTTTTTAAAAAAATATTATAATTTTTTTTTTACTAGCACACCGTCTACCACCAACTGCTGATTGGCCGGTTTTCTCATCTCCTTGTGTTTTATTTTAGGTGGATAAGCTGGAAGAGCTGGACAGCCAAAGGAAAACCGAAGATGAGGTCACTGAGCCCCAGCCAATCGTATTCGGTACGTCGGCACGGCAACCGTTGGTACCACTGCAGATTTTTAATTTGGTCCGTTCATCACCCTTTTATTTCTCGGTTTACACGCTCCCGACGTCTGGGAAGAACCGCAAATAGTTTTATCTTCGGGAGAAGTTTTTCAGTACTGTTAAAATGACCAAGAAAGTAAAGTGTGTCCGTCTGTCTGTCTCACTGCAGGTCAACAGCTGATGCTGACCGCCACGGCGCCCGCTACCGTGGCTCCCCAGCCGCCCTACCCGGGTTACGGCTACACCGCCCCTGGCTTCCCCGCGCAGCCCGCCTACGGCTACAACATGTAACACGCGTCCCCTCGCCCCGCCCACCCTCACCTCACAACACGTCACCTCGCCAGGCCCCGCCCACCCTCACCCCTCACTGCCGTGAGTCATCCACGGCCCTATTCCCCGCTAGATGCAAATCACACGCCACGCCCAGAGACCACCCATCACACACTTGACAATCCACCTCCCTCCCGCCCGCCCTCACCTCCCTCCCGCCCCCATCCTATCTATAGACACCCTCCCTACCCCCCCCCCCCTCCAGAGCGAGGTCTGACCCGCTGCAGCCAGACGCTGTTTAACACAATGAAAAAGAAACTCTTATAAACAATCTCACAGCATGATGTCACCTATCAGCTACTAGACGAGACGGAGGAGGAGGATGAAGAAGAAAAAAAAAAAGAAAAAAAAATAGACCACGGAGGTGATTCATGATATGGGAAACCACTCTCTTAACCCCCCACCCCACCTGTCCCCTTAAGGAAAGGGCATTGTTGAGAGACTTGAATACTGAGCAGCCTGGGGGATTGGGTGGTGCAGTGTAGTGCCCCTCTCTCCTGGAGCCCTGCTAAGGCCTTCCACTTCCATGAGGTGGCCAAACTGGGACGTTATTTAGTTTCTCGATGTTCACACCCGCCCCCTGCGTCTCTCCGATCAGACGGCTACCGTGCAATAGACCCTTTTCTGTCTGTCTGTTTGTTTGTTTGTTTGTCTGTTCTTTCTTTCACTTTGACAATAGGTACCAAGTTGTTTTTGTGTGTTTTTTGGAGCGCAACATCGCAGTGTGCTGTGCTCACAAAAGGGTTCCTGGAACGCTTACAGGGGTCTACCAAGCTGTCCCGTCCCGTCCCGTCCCGTCCTGTCCTGTCCTGTGTGAGTTTGCGTCTCGAACGAGCCGCTGGCGGGGTTGTGGAGGGAAGCAGAAGAGTCCGTCAGACTCTGGTACTGGAATGTAAAAGTCTCAGAAGAAGAAGAAGAAGGTTAATGAACGATGGATGGATGAAAGAAATGGGCGGTGGAGTGGTGAACCGTTTCAAAACGCAAAACAAAGTGAACAAGGAAAGAAAACAAAACAATACAACCATGAAAAAAAAAAAAAAAACTATACTATATGCTGTTGTCTGTGCATGTGCTGCCACACTATATCGCTGCAACCAGGAGCACAATGTCCATGTTGTACTCCCAAGTCTATCAAGTATTACTAATGTTTCGTCTGAGAGAGAGAGCGAGAGAGAGAGGGAGAGAAATCCATGGTCATGAACTTCCTCCTCGCTCGACTAACCGAAGAAGGGTGACCGGACGCACCTCGCAGGGAAAAGATGAAGCAGGGGAATGTGGTTCACATGCGTTCAAAACCCTGCTGTCCGTGGTTCCAAAATACTAATTATTATTATTATTGTACTGAAAGCAGTGTGTAATTTAAGATATGTTGAGATAACTAATCAAATAAGTCAAATATTATGAAATATACCGTATATTGTATTGTCTATAGAGTATTGTAGTCGTAAAAAAAAAAATATGCATAATGATTTTTGTAAGAAAAAGTTCAAAACACAAAAAAAGCAGGATACAAACAAACAATAAAGCGCTCAAACCAGCCATATGGTTCAGTAGATCTTCTTCCTCTCGGGGCTGCCAATAATAAGAATAATGATGCTTTAAAAGAGCATTTGTTTGTCGACCTTTATGCCTGTAAATACTCCATCGAGCGAAGCCAAGCCCATTGAGCTGCTCCACAAGCACTTCCTTTATCCGCACAAGTCATGCCTACAGAAAGATAAATAAAAGTTTACACACACACACGTTGTCTGTAGTGTGGTTATTATTATTATTATTATTATGGCACAATACTTTCGATCCGTCTACCCAAAAGAGAGCGTCTTGTATAGGGCAATTGTTGGAAGTGTATTACCCACATGTCACTGTGTTGTGGTGTTTGATGGCAGTGTTGAGGTTACATCGCTCTACTGATCAGGTTTGGACCCTGGCTGTCACTTTGGTGACCGAGAAATAAGGCCTGATGGATGGTCTGTGTGAACCTCCCCCCCCCCCCCTCCCCCACTTTTCCACTATTTTCTCGATGTGTGTGTTTGGACAAACATGTAGGCTACAATTGTTTTGGGGGGAGAGAGCGAGAAGGGAACAGCGAGATGTTAATTCATAATGAGGTAGTTTTTTTTGGCTGCTTTTAACGAGAGCCAAGCAGGGGACATGAGAGCGCCCCGCCCATCTCCTGGTGTGCAAACAAAAAAGTGGTCAGTCCTGCTCTCCGGCTTGAATGCCAAGCAGAACCAGCTCCAACAACACACACACGCACACGTATACACACACGCACGCGCACACACGCATAAACACACGCGCACGTACCGAACACACACACACACACACACACACACAGGATTCCCAGCCGATGTATCTGGAAACGTCAAGGACCGACGTCATTCACGCGTGAACTCGCCGAGCTCACCGGAGTCCCCCCTCCTCCCCTCCTCCTCCTCCCCCCACCACCCCCACCTCCAGGCTTAGACTTTAGGAAAGAACTAGAGAGAAGTAGATAGACGCGACCCGCGCGCTCACACAACCGTTGAGTTAAATTGAGTTATATTGGCTTAGGTTTAGTTGTCGTCCAGCGATGCAAGGGGACCGCCGCGGGTTTGTGAGTCCCTTCGCTCGGCCGCGGTGTCTGGCGGCGGCGGCGACGCCGACGGGAGGAAAGGCGAAATTAACTCACCCGGGAAAGGCGATTTTAGCAGGTGAGTTTTGTATTCGTGTATTTGTTTAACATGGTAAGTTGCGTACACTTGTGTGATTTTATCTTTTTTTTAGAGACACGAAGGAGGAGCACGAACGGCCTTGAAAGCCAACGTGTCTCCTTCCTTCCTGAATTTACTTTAAAACATTAACAGTAATTTTGTGCAGATGAGACTTTGTTTTGGTTCGGTGGTTTTTGGCTTAAGTGTCATGGTGGTTCAAATGATAGGAATAAAGGCGTTATAAAGTATTAATACACGGTAGTATTCACAATAGTAAATAAGTACAATAAACTCACAATATCGCCTATGGTTGTTTTTTTGTCGGCAGATCATATTAGTCCAGATAAATGCCCATTAAGCGACACTAGCTGTGTCACTTAATGGGTATTTATCTGGACTAATATGATGCCCTGAAATAGATGTAAGGGCTTGCATCACTATTGAAAGACAGTGTTGTACTGCTTTTTGTTTTGATCATTTTTAATATTTAGTGACGGCCTCATTTAGTTTACCCATTGGACATTATAGCAAATATGGCAGGCCTAAATATGGCCATGGGAAAATCATGAAATGAAAGCAAAACATATTCAAACTACAATGATACTACAGTGCATTTATATATATATTATATTTGCTCAATGAGCGATTCGCGTCTGCCGACGTCATCTTAATATCAATGGATAAAGGTCTAAAGCCTCTAAAGTGTTTCTCCACTGAACGCCATTTGTGTGGAGTCGTAAGGCGAAAGGCAGCCACTCGCACTATAAAAAAAAAACGCCACATCATCACGTGTTGTTCGTGAATAGCTCCAAATTACTATTATGTTCACTGCACTATAATTTGGAGAATTATACCCCTAGAATTATCCTTTACAACCCCCCCCCCACCCCCCCCCCTTTCAGTGGCCGCGGTCACGTGTTGCTGGATTCATTTCGTTGGGTGGTGTTGTGTCGGGCGGTCCACCTCCACCTTCACAGAGGGTTGACTGTTGTCTGCCGGGCTCTCTACTACACCACAGCACACAGCCTGTGTACACACACATGTTAGAATATGTGAGAAAAAATGAGTGGCTCGGATAAAGTCTAGGTTAGATTTCACAGTGGTTTCGCCGGTGTTTACTGACCTGCAATCTGTAAGACTTTCTGTGCAAATATTATACTATAAGAAACTATCAGTGGTGCTTCCTATTGAAACACAGAATGTGAGGCTGAGTGCCTTTCCATTCATTCATTCATCCACCCATGCCCTCCCATTAGTAGCTGTGGTGTGAGCTGCCTCCTCCTCTCCCCCTTTCCTCCCAGTGTAGTCCCCAGGCCTGGGCTATAAGCTCTCCCATCCCTTGTCTGTCATTAGGCTTAACCCTGACCGGCCTACATTGTCTAATTTCTACCCCAAATGCATGCTTGTGTGTTGATTGATTCAAAGAGTGGGAAGTCACTTGAGTGTCTCTCTCTCTCTCTCTCTCTCTCTCTCTCTCTCTCTCTCTCTCTCTCTCTCTCTCTCTCTCTCTCTCTCTCTCTCTCTCTCTCTCTCTCTCTCTTTTAGTACAGTCAAGAAGGATGTTTTCATTTTCTCCCAGCGAGGGAAGCTAGTTAAACTGTTATTTTGCCTCTCGCCTGACATATTGTCCGTCACAATCCCCACGTCGGCTTGACAACTCATGAATCTCAACGCCGCCGTCCCCACAACACACTGAGAGACGAGCTGTTGCTGAACAGCTTCATACAACCTCATATACCGCTGCATATATATATCGCTTGTGGGACGAGATGGAGAATGGAGGAGGAGGAGGAGGAGGGGTGGGGTGGGGTGGGGGAGGAAAGGTTCCTACGTCCTACATCCTAGATCCCAGACACTGGCTGGTGTGGGTGGGGGTGGAGACTGCCACGATAGCCGCTGGTCACCAGCAAACCGGAATGAGAGTGGAGGTATAGAGAGACCCTCGTCTTGAGGGAGGCCTGAGGGAAACATCTGCCTAATGGACCTATACGCTCTTTCTATACGCTCTTTCTATACGCTCTTTGTCTGCGTTGTGCAGCGTTGCTTTGCTACAATGCCGCTCATTGGTTGGCGCCTGATTTAGGTTGATTGGTGGGTTTGATCTTATTGTGACACGGTCGTTACAGAGTTGTTGAACTACTATCTCTTGTAAGTGCGACATCACTTCAACATGACAAAGAGGTTAAGCAGTAGTGCATTTGGGTTCTCTCTCTCTCTCTCTCTCTCTCTCTCTATCTCTCTCTCTCTCTCTCTCTCTCTCTCTCTCTCTCTCTCTCTCTCTCTCTCTCTCTCTCTCTCTCTCCCCCCCCCCCTGTCTATGTGCTTGGGGCCCTCTAGTGAGCCAGCCAGTAGTGATCTCTAAGTAGGCTGTCTCCTCTCGGCCTCAGAGGACAAATCAAAGTGTGTACTACTGTGCGCACTGTCGCACACTCCCCCATGTTTCCTCCCCCACTGACTCCACCGCTTATCAAGGAACCCGGTTCAGGTGCTGCTTGTATGTGACAGTGCCCCCTCACACCCCCATCCCCCACTGCAAATATCTTCCTGTTGATTGACTGTCGGTATGGCAACCCCATTTTTCCTTTGGCACCTTCATTCGGGTTGTAGTGTGTTTTAAAATAAAATTGAGTGTGTTTTAAAATAAAATTGGATCTTCCGTGACACGGTTATGTAGATGAATTGTAGTGGACTGGTGGATATTGTTGACAGGGGGACATTGAAATACAGCCCATGGGCGTACGACATGTGTTTCCTGTGATGGACAATGTCGTAAAATGTTCCACGTCGTCAAGATTCAAGATGTTTTTATAAGTACAATCGAATGCTTACTCCCCAATCCCTCCTGCAGTATGAATTTCCTACAATTTAACACTATATGCTCACTATGTACTATACTTATACTGTACAACACTATACTATAACAAGTCGAGCCACAGACTTATGGATCTGTGGATTTGCAGAGAGTCTATATATCGATGTCTTGATTAGTGCTATACACACCACGCTACGCTAGCCTGCACTTTCCTATATTTTTGAACCGTTATCACGCCAGACAACGGAGAGCCGTTTAAGACCCCGTTCGTTCAGTTATTCTGCGTCCTTCCGATATTTTTCGGGCAGGGAACGCCTTGAAGGCCAAACGATAGATGAATAATTCCTTTTCAATTCTCAAAAAGAAATGAGAGGGCTGTGTTAATAGGGACACAGTGTTTGAAGTACACACACACACACACACACACACACACACACACACACACACACACACACACACACACACACACACACACACACACACACACAGCAGTGCTCTGGCTAATGCTCTGTGTTGATATTTGGAACATAGACGTAACGCATCACATCCGCTCTAGGTTGCTCCCTCACATCCCCGGGTGTTAAGATAACACCATAATTAACATCTGGATTAATAATGTATTGATTTGGAGACAGGCTCCTTATTAATTAGTGTATAAGTGACACGCACACAAGCACGTGCACACACACACACGCACAGATGGTATAATAGAAAATTACTTGGCTGTATCAGAGCCAATCAGAGCCCCCCCCCCACCTCTCTCAGTGGATTTTGCATATTCCAAATTATCTGTGTGTGTGTGTGTGTGTGTGTGTGTGTTTGCGTGCGTGTGTGCGGATATGAATATGAAGGAACATCTAGTGATTGAAGGGCTAGGGTTAAAGACATTTTTATCAGGATCCAAGTCAAACGGAATACCATTTGCATTTGTACCATATATCATTTGTGATTTTATTTGATATTATGATTTGTTGCTGTTATCTCTTGACAGAATCACACACATGAAGCGGTTTTAGGAGAAATTAGCTTGTCACGTGTCGTCTTTCATGCGTGAGTTGAAGCAGAATTAATTAAATGTTCTGACTTGTTAAGATGTAAGTAACACTTCTTCCACCCTTGGTACACCTGGCTGACTGAAAACCCAGATTTTCTGAGAGAGAGAGAGAGAGAGAGAGAGAGAGAGAGAGAGAGAGAGAGAGAGAGAGAGAGAGAGAGAGAGAGAGAGAGAGAGAGAGAGAGAGAGAGAGAGAGAGAGAGAGAGAGAGAGAGAGAGAGAGAGAGAGAGAGAGAGAGAGAGAGAGAGAGAGAGAGAGAGAGAGTGGGGGTATACATATGTGTGTGTGTGTGTGTGCAAATAGCGTCTAAACTGGAGGCACAGAACCAGCTGGGTAGGATAAAAGACTGCTGATTAAACTGTAAATGTGTGCTGTGATGGTAGAGAGAGAAAGACAAACAACACAGAGAGAGAGAGAGAGAGAGAGAGAGAGAGAGAGAGAGAGAGAAATACCTTAAATCAAACAATCAAACAATAACATTTCATAGAGGAGTCTAAAACACCACTGTTGTCATGTCATCAATCGGATGCAAATTTCTGTTAATAATTACAAAGTTAATTATGATTCTGGTTGGTCCACTACATTATGCTATAGTCTGTTATTTCTGAATAGCAGACTGCTGCTCTGAATAAATCTAAATCTAAATTGAAGTGATTGAATCCTCTCTATTGGTCACATACATGTACACACACACAGTGAAATTAGTTTCTCTGCATTTAACCCATCCTGGTATTAGGAGCAGTGGGCAACTATTTTATATACAGCCTGCTGCCCGGGGAACAGTGTAGGGGTCTGGTGCCTTGCTCAAGGGCACCTCAGCAGTGCCCAGGAGGGGACTTGAACCGTCAACCCTCCGGTTCCCAAGCCCAACAAGTCCCAACAGGCTGAGCTACGGCCGCCCCCTATTAATAACTGACCATTGCTATGGATGCTATTTCCAACCATCTAATCTAATATATTGTTTCTAATCTAATATAGAAACCATTTTTTTAAAGAAGGATATTGTATAGCGACCCTGTCACCATCACCCTGTTGGGGCTTAAGGTACGGGCCTCACAGAGTAACAGTGTGTGTGTGAATGCAGGGATTCTGGAGCACATTTGGAACTACAAAGAATCTCCTGTGCTGAGGAGGAAGAGGATGTGGAGTACACGGTGGGCTTGTGTCTACCCACCCTACGCTGTAATGCACTGGGTTTTATTGAGTTGAGAAAGCTGAGTCACAACCATCATATGGTCACACACACACACACACACACACACACACACACACACACACACACACACACACACACACGTCTAACACACACACACACACACACACACACACACACACACACACACACACACACACACACACACACACACACGTACGTCTAACACACACACACACACACACACACACGTGTTCTGGTGCTCAGCGTTAACACTGGTCTACATGGAGCCTCAAACGGGGGAGTCATGATGGCTATTGAGCCTCCGCTCTCAAGACACACTGACCCATAAAGATGAGGTCAGCATGAGATGAATAGAAGCCCATGTGATCTCCCCAGGTCTAAAACCTCTTACAAATGAACCACACACGCTCACTGAGAGATGTGTGTGTGTGTGTGTGTGTGGTGTGTGTTTGTTTTCATCATGGGTTAGGACCATTGCCAAGTGAATTCTCCGAATTCTCTTCCACAATAGGTTCCATCTCTAAAATGTTCTATAGCTGCATATTACATGTAAATTAATAAATTAAAAGAGACAAATGCTAGAAGACATCTTTGTGTAGTCAAACATTCTCCCTCCAAGCTTTTAAACAAAAACACCATTTCCCCCTCGCATGCCACAGAGAGGTCGAGACTGTGTGTCCATAGTAGTCACATGAATGTATTCTGTGCACTGCCATTGTGTCTGTGTGTGTGTGTGTGTGTGTGTGTGTGTGTATGTGTGTGTGTGTGTGTGTGTGTGTGATTGAGCTAATGGTGGGTCTTGGCCTGGGTAATGGAGCCCCTCCCTCTGTACGAGCAGATAATTTAATTGTGTCAGCTCTCTCCTCCTCCTTCCCTCCCTCTCTCTTCCTCTATCTCCCCCCCCCTTCTCTCTCTCTCTC
Organism: Muraenolepis orangiensis; assembly: GCA_027704905.1. NCBI lineage: Eukaryota > Metazoa > Chordata > Actinopteri > Gadiformes > Muraenolepididae > Muraenolepis > Muraenolepis orangiensis. The sequence goes on along the minus strand of CM051017.1, from coordinate 7,324,151 downwards.
TCTCTCTCTCTCTCTCTCTCTCTCTCTCTCTCTCTCTCTCTCTCTCTCTCTCTCTCTCTCTCTCTCTCTCTCTCTCTCTCCCTCTGTCTCCCTCTGTCTCCCCCTGCCCCATCCTCCCCTTGTCGTGACTCAACTGGGTTGTGTTGGCCACTTGGTTCTTCAGCCAAACCATCCATTTAATTAAGACTCATTGACAAATGGACTATTGATTCTTCCGTTCTTTCTTTCTTTCTTTCTTTCTTTCTTTCTTTCTTTCTTTCTTTCTTTCTTTCTTTCTTTCTTTCTTTCTATTTTTCATTCTTTCTAATTATCATTTTTTCCAATTTTTTCTTTATTTGTTCCTTTTACCCTTTCTAGTAATCTTTGCTAATGCAGGGAGGCCATTTGTGTGATCATTATATGGATCCTTGTTTTAACGGCACCATCTTGTGACAGCCTGTGCAGATTTATCTGACTTTTTAGAAAAAGCCAGTCCAATATCCCTTTTAGTCACCTTTTACATTGAGTGCCTTTCACATTAATGGGACATGGTTTTCCTTTTGGCTACAGTTTAGACATTTTTGAAATTGCAATCCTTACCACAAACATTAACTGAGGGACTGCAGGTCTGCAAGTCAACAACTACACAGTATGTATTTGCTGTAAGTAAATACTTACTAATATAACAAACCCCAATGCAAACCCCCCCCCCCCCCCCCCCCCGTGGCCTACAATCAACTGTTTTTGTATCGAAAGCCAAACATTTTAAACAGTCGGCCTCTGGCTCCGTTTGCTGCTCTCGACATCAGCACCACGTCCAATACAGAGGCAATACAGCAGCTTGGTCTGCTGCTAAGTGATGTTGTGCTGTCTCCTCTAGGTGGTCTAGCAGGTGGCATCGAGATCTGTATCACCTTCCCCACGGAGTATGTGAAGACACAGCTGCAGCTGGACGAGAGGGCCAACCCGCCCAAATACAGAGGGATCGGTGAGTGGTGTTACGTTGATATTTATGTCACGTTCTCATTGACGCTTTTTATCCAAAACGTATCCAAAAGGTGAGGCTTAGGACAATCAAAGTATGTCTTGGAAATTGGAGTAGCTGCATTATTACATTATTATTATATGATTGTAATTGTTGTTTCATGACATTGTTTCACGACAGCTTAGCGCTGAGCGATATAGAAACATTTATTATGTGATAATTATGGAGAATTCGACATGATATGGATCAATATCACGATATGTTTGTGCATTAAAAATACTCAACATTCCTCATATTTGAATCATTTCAGGGCATATCTTCTCCTTCGAATACATTTATACTGTAAAACCTATGACGATACAACACCATTCAAAGGCGATAAATGATAATATTGAATTATTGCCAAGCCCTAGGATAGCTCGTTATTAATATCTGTCCATCTGTATTTCTGTCTGTGCAATGTCGTCCACCTGTCTGTCTACCTGTGTGTCTGTGCGTCCTCCTTTCCTGGCTGTCTCACATCCTTCTGTTCGTCTTTAATCTTTCTCTCAAACATCTCTTTGGAGCTAATTATCCAATTCCCCATGATGCTCTGGGGCATTAGAGAGTCTAGCATACTGTCATCGGGTTTGTTTATGTGGCAGAGCCACATAAACAAACAACATGCACAACACACACGCACGCACGCACGCACACACACACACACACACACACACACACACACACAGGATGTGTAGCAGTTGTAGGCTGGTGTTAGGAGACTATCCTAATGAACTGTCAGGCAGCTGTTGCCTCTCCCTGCTCAGCCGTACGTCCCGGACTAGAAAACACAACTTAATGAGATACCTGGACCAATGCCTGCAGACCTCCTCATCAGACCACATGCAGTCAATATGTGGTGGAGTGTTTAGGAAGGAAAGAAACTTGGTTTTTGGTTGTTGTTTAAATAAATATGTGTGTAAAATGTGTAATGTGTGTGTGTCCTCTCCAGGTGACTGTGTGAGACAGACAGTTCAGGGACACGGCGTCCGAGGACTGTACCGAGGACTCAGCTCTCTGCTCTATGGATCCATACCTAAATCTGCTGTTAGGTATGTTACATAACACACACACACACACACACACACACACACACACACACACACACACACACACACACACACACACACACACACACACACACACACACACACACACACACACACACTCTCTATATATGACATGCATTATGAATACAGTATCCAGTCAAAGCTGAGCGTTGTAAGACAGCCTCATTTCGAAGCAGTTGTTTTTGTTTACCTGGGACCTAACTAACTCAAACACGCTCCAATTATTGTAGTTCATTATCCACAATGCAACACATAAAGGCCACGCTCGCCTTCTACTCAATTTGTTTTCCACAGAAATGACATTCATCACCTTGCGTACACACGCATACACACTTAACACCATAACAGATACGTTGTGTGTGTGTGTGTGTGCCTGTGTGTGTGTATGTGTGTGTGTCTTGCTGAGCAGGTTTTGTATTGATGTCAGTATTTGTTGTGGGGTGTATTGTGCGTTTGTGGGTGTAGGTGTGTGTAGGTGTGTATTTGTATGTGTGTGTTTGTGTGTGTGGGCATGTGACAGCAAGAACTGCTCTGCAAGTTTGTGCACTGGGGGAGTGTGTGTGTGTGTGTGTGTGTGTGGAGGGGGGGGTTCTGCCAGAGGGTAGTGTCTGTCTGTTAAGTAGAACGACAGGCCCAGCCAGTCGAAGCGAAACTGCCACTCAGGAGGAAAAAGGAGGTATGTCTGTGGTGTGTGTGTGTGTGTGTGTGTGTGTGTGTTTGGATCAGGGTGGTGTTTCTGAGTGGGTGACCCTAGGGCAGGGCACACATCGGGGAGACATGTGACATAAATGTTATGGCCTTTATTCCCCAAACTACTGATGGTACTGTCTGCAGTTGACAGTTAGACAGCTTGAAAAAAACACGCGTGTGTGTGTGTGTGTATGTATGTATGTGTGCAGAGACGGTTTGTGAAACGGATACAGAAGTGAGATACAGTGAGTCCCCCCTGTGAGACGCAGGCAGATATATGGACAGATACACACAACAAAAGGGAGAATCTCTGGTCCCCTACGTCTCCAGGACCTGCTTGCTGCCTTTGTTGCGTCATCGCTTTTCTAATCCAATTTGCTCTTTCTTCCGTCCATCCCCCTTCCCATCTACCCCATAACCCCACCAAGCTCATTCTGCAGTGTGCCATTAGCTGATTGGCCTTGTCTTGCAGTTAGTCTGAACCATGTAGGTGTGTGTGTGTGTGTGTGTGTGCGCGCGCACGTGTGCATGCATTTGTTTGTGTGCGTGCACAAGCACGTGCGCGTGTCTGTATATATTCAGTATATATATATATATGAAAGATTGAAGTGGTATCAGAGGGACAAGGGAGTGGTTGACCTTTTAACTTTTTCACATCTTCAGCTCCCTTCCCTAATTACCTTCTAGCGTCTTGTACCGCTGCCATCGTCTTCAGTGATAAACTCCCTCCTTCCCATCTCTGGTTCATCTGATGGGCGGAGAGTGAACTGACCTTGTAGATAGCTTCTAATGGAGGGTTCGGCAGTGGTCCATCGTATCCTTGGCGACCGGGATGACTCATCGAAGACCGAGACTCTTTTGGGGCGCTTTGTGCAATGTAATGGGTACAATATGTTCAGGTTTGAAGCACTGCAATGGACGTTTCTTTTTATTTTTTGCCGAGGGTAATGAGCTGGTTACTGTAATGGTGTTAACTGTCACTGTTAATTAATGTTTGTTTTTCGGCGGTTAGTCCGTGAGAAAAGCATCCTCCTCGCCAGTCAATCTCAGACAAAGCTGTTTATTTACATTAAGGTGTTACATTATATTGACATCCATTGTGCTCTTTTCTTCAGCACAATAAAGCACAGCATCCGCGCATGTCACTGAATTCATGACAGATCTTTGCAAACAAAGACGGATGCAGTCTCCTAAAAGCCACGCGGTCCAACAACCTTTAGAAATGCATTTCATAAGAAATATGAAGGCTGTGGTTAAGCTGGAGGCTAGCCCACAATAAAGCATCCATCAAGACTGTCATCCCCACCCTGCCTCACTGTAATGTATAGTGTCCTGCCATCACAATCAAGTTCCATCTATAAATAGCCCTCATCTGTGCAACAGACAACCTCCTAACTGATGATTGCGATGTTTAAAACAATAAAACAATAACTCCCTCCCTACCTCTTTTATCGCTCTTTCTGTTTCTCTCTCTCCGTCCCTCTCTCTCTCCCTCCCTCTCTCTCTCTCCCATTCTCTCTCTCTCCCATTCTCTCTCTCTCCCATTCTCTCTCTCTCCCTCCCTCTCTCCCTCTCTCCCTCTCGTTTGCTAATTGTGTCTCACCCACTCCGTCTCTCTCTTCTGTTCCAGCCCCCTTTCCCCCCATGTTGCTCTCTCCTCCTCCTCCTCCTCCTCCTCCTCCTCCTCCTCCTCCTCCTCCTCTCCTCTCTCTGAGGTTCAATCTGTCAAATGGCTACCATGGCAGCGGTTTGCTTGGCACTCGACAGTTAATCAAGCAGGGCTCCTTCCTGGTGTGTCTCTAGCAAAGGGTAGAGTCTAGTGCCAGTGCAATGAAAAAAAAACTTCCTGTTGTTCCATGGCGACTGATCCATCGTTAAAGCCCTGAGAAGTACAAAGGTTTACGATTCCTGAAGCTAAACAATAGGAAGCAGCCTTAGTATTTGTTTTGTTTCGGTTTCCCAAGGTGTGTCCCTGGCTACGACTCCCATATGGTAACTCAATATTTGCTCTTGTTCTTCAGGTTTGGGGTGTTTGAGTACCTCAGTAACCATGCAAGGGACCAGTCCGGACGGCTGGACAGCACCAGAGGCCTGCTGTGTGGCCTCGGTGCCGGGGTGATGGAGGCTGTCTTCGTCGTCTGCCCCATGGAGACCATTAAGGTACAGCACACTGCGGGTGTCCTCTGGTACAGACAGTCCTGACGGGGAAACACCTTGAGCCGTTTGTCTGCGGTTGAGCAGGTTGCGTTGGATTGGCTTCATTTCACCTCATGTCTGTTATTACGTAACATGGCTTTCATCCAAGTGAACTAAATCAGTGAAAGCCGCAGTTGCTTTGGCCTTCAATATAAAATGACATTTTGTATTTCATGGGTTCCATTCAAGGCCCGTATGCCAGCCTTTCAGCTGTATATAAACCTACTTTGGATGGACTGAACCATTCCTGGAAAAGTGACCTTTCATAGAGTTTAATAAGAGTGTCGATCGAACAAGAGTATAGAGTTATGATGAACTTTTAATCTCCTCATTAATAGCGTATGGTGTGTTGAATCCGAACAGGTCAAGTTCATCCACGACCAGACCTCAGCCAATCCCAAATACAAGGGGTTCTTCCATGGGGTCCGACAGATTATCGAAACCCAAGGTAAACAAATCAATGTCAATTCTTACAAAAACTACTGCGTAAATATATATAGATGCCAAATATAGTGATGCCGTATCACAACATATTGCTCCAGTGGTATTTCCATCCAGAAGTCCTCCGTGGGGATCCTGAGGGCAGAGAGACAGGATCTCTTTAACCCATCTGGTTCCTGTGTGAGCAGGTTTGAGAGGGACCTACCAGGGCCTCACCGCCACCGTCCTCAAACAGGGCTCCAACCAGGCCATCCGCTTCTACGTCATGACCTCCCTCAGGAACTGGTACAAAGGTGTGTGTGTGTTATCATAGTTTCATAATACTTTCCGATACATTTATTCAAGATTCAGGATTCAAGATTTGCATTTGCCGTATGCAACAAATACAATGGCATGCTTACTCCCCATTCCCTCCCACAGTATGAATCTTCTACAATTCAACACTATATGCTATACTATGTACTATACAACACTATACTATAACAATACTGTACACAATAAAAAGAACAATTAAGTGACTGATAGATGATGTATACATGTGTTGAAAAGCATTTAATTGCTTTTTAAAGTACAGTGCAGCACAGTGCAGTAACTGTAATGAGTGCAGAAAGTCCAGCAAAAGTATGATATTGTAATGTAATATGGATGACAATGTTGTGATAGTGGCAGCACTCCTAGCACTGCCTGTGGATAAAAACTGTCCTTGAACCTGGTAGTCCTTGTACGGATGCTGCGGAACCGGCGACGGCACGGTAGGGGGGAGAAGAGATGGAGTCCAGGGTGGTTGCAGTCCTTTGTTATGGAGATGGCCTTATTTTGACCTCTGGTCCTAACGTTCACACCCGATGATCTTTTCCGCCATCCTCACTACCCTCCGGATGGCTTTCTTGTCCTGTGCAGTGGTGTTGTCGTACCACACAGTGACACCAGTCGTCAGGACACTCTCTACGGTGCCACGGTAAAAGTTCACCAGCCACCGTTTACCTATGCTGCTTCTCCTGAGGCAGCGCAGGGCATAGAGGCGCTGGTGGGCCTTCTTCTAGCATGACCAAAACTGGAGTGGTTCGAGGGAGTCAGGGATGGAAAAGTTATTGTGTGACATGACAAGTTTCTCCAGGCACTTAATGGCTATGGGTGTTAAAGCCATTGGACAATAATCATTAAGGCCTGTTACCTTGGTCTTCTTGGGTAACGGCACAATAGTTGTCTCTTTGAAGCACACTGGGACGATAGATGTCTGTGCACACAGGAGCCAGCTGGTCAGTTCAGGTCTTGAAAAGACGTGATGAACTTCCTCTGGGTCGGCTGCCTACCCTGCCTTCACCCTCCTGAAGGTTCTGCGGACCTCGGACTCAGACGGTTGTAGAACATAGTCCTCTGGGGGAATGTTCAATTTGTTGGTCGGCTCAGAGTTCCCCCTTTCAAAGCGAGTGGAAAAGGTGTTCAGCTCGTCAGGTAGGTTAGGTTTGTTGTTGGTGACTGCCCCTGAGCTCCCCTTGTAGTTGGAGAGGACCCTCAGACATTGCCCCGTCTGGTGTCAGAGCTGAGGCAGAACTGTAATTCCAGTTTGTTTTTTAATCCAATTTCCCCTTCTTGATGACTTTTGTGAGTTTGTACTTGGTCTTCTTGTACTGATCGGGGCCACCTGTTGTGAAAGTGGTACTCTGTTCCCTTAGTTTATTCCGTATGTCAGCAATCATCCATGGTTTGCGGTTGGGGAATGAGCAAACAGACCTATGAGCAAACAGACCTATAAGAAAACAGACCTATGAGCGAACAGACCTATGAGAAAACAGACCTATGAGGGAACAGACCTATGAGCAAACAGACCTATAAGAAAACAGACCTATGAGCGAACAGACCTATGAGCAAACAGACCTATGAGCGAACAGACCTATGAGAAAACAGACCTATGAGGGAACAGACCTATGAGCAAACAGACCTATAAGAAAACAGACCTATGAGCGAACAGACCTATGAGCCAACAGACCTATGAGGGAACAGACCTATGAGCAAACAGACCTATGAGCGAACAGACCTATGAGTGAACAGACCTATGAGCAACAGACCTATGAGCGAACAGACCTATGAGCAACAGACCTATGAGCAAACAGACCAATGAGCAAACAGACCTATGAGCGAGCAGACCTAGGCCTGTTAATGTATGCATGTCACATGTATGATCATGTGACATGATCTGCATACACATCCAGGTCAGTGGAAGGCAATACCTTCTTTTGGTGGAGTGGTTGAAGTCCCCCGCTACGATGGGGACTATGATGAGGGATTCTGAGGTTTGCTCACCTCACTGTAAAGTTCATCCAACGAACACTTGATTGTCGGTAATTCCAAATTAGATGAGCAGTGAGCATTTATAGTGTGTGTATCCCGCAGAAAAATATGTTAAGAAAGGGAATCAAGGGATCTTCCTGTAGTAGTCATCTGTGTTCCTGAATCATATTTACGAATAATTACATGGTAGAGTGTCTATCGTATTGCATTAGATGGCAAAAGCAATTCGTATGTTCGTGTGTAGCAATAATAGAACAGGCAAAAATAAATGGGTTGTTGCTGCCCTCTAGTGGCGAGTCTGGTCAACACAGCAAACTGTAGTGAGCAACAGGTATGTGGTGACTGGATGATGTGTTTCTCTTTCCCCAGGCGATGACCAGGACAAGCATATCAACCCTCTCATCACCGGTACATTTGGAGCGGTGGCGGGGGCAGCCAGCGTGTTTGGAAACACCCCACTGGATGTCATCAAGACCAGAATGCAGGTATGCCTCATGCTGACCACATCTGGCCACACCTTTGCACTGCTTACGCAACCCGCAGCAGTGGAACCAGTGTTTCACAACCTCAGGAATCTAGAGGATTTAAATCCTCTCTATTGGTCACATACATACACACACACAGTGAAATGTGTTTCTCTGCATTTAGCCCATCCCAGTATTAGGCAGCAGACCCTGGCACGCTATTATATATATATATATATATATATATATATACAGCAGTGTAGGGGTCTTGTGCCTTGCTCAAGGGCACCTCGGCAGTGCCCCTGGGTGCCCTGTGTTTCTGGGTCTTGAACCCGCGACCTTCCGGATCCTAAGCCAATTACCAACAGACTGAGCTACTGCCGCCCCTGAAATGCAGATAGGGTTGCCAGAGAGCACTGACTTATAAGCTATACATATTTATTTGATGGTGCATTTTTGACAAAAAAGGGGCCCACAGACTCACGTGGATATGTTTACATATGTTACATTATTTTCTATAATAAGACAATATGGATGAGGTTATTGGACTTAAGGTCTATTGGCTGTGTTTGTGGATTTCAACTTTTACTTTATCTCCTTTTTAAGGGTCTGGAGGCACATAAATATAAAAGTACTGCAGACTGTGCCGTTAAAATCCTGAAGCACGAGGGCGTGAAAGCGTGAGTACACACCTACACACAGGGACACGTTTTAGTATGGCCAGTTCACAGCCAATCCTTGTTTCTACCATGATATGCATACAGTACTTTTCCTGATTGTATCACACTGTCATTTATTGAGTCAAAATGAGGTATGGTGAGATAGTGATCATGGAGCGGACAATCAGAAATGTGTTGGTTAACTGTTAACTTTACAGTTTAATGTCTTTAAAATATTTTTATGTTTTAAATGTTTTAATTTATTCATGTATGTGTTTTCCTAGTCCTTTGCGGTTCCCTGTATATGTTGATGAACTAAAAGCAGTTCATTGTTCTGTAGATGCTCATATAGCCCTGTGTTGGTCTCTCCCTCTGTATATTTTCTCTGTAGATTCTATAAGGGTACGGTTCCTCGTCTGGGCAGGGTGTGTCTGGATGTGGCCATAGTCTTCATCATCTATGAAGAGGTTGTGAAGGTTCTGAATGTCGTCTGGAAAACGGACTAAATGCCCACAACATCAGTATAACCTCTTCCTTAATGTAAACAGTGCCACCTAGCGGGGAAAGCGGATAACTGCACCTAACGTGATGACACATACTGTGACCAATGTAGTTAGGCCTAAAGCTGTTACTTTGGCAACCACACCTGGGCCTATAGTGTAGCAGTGTGCGCAGAGTTATTTAAAAATAAGACACAGCTCTTTTACTGAGAATTACAGGTGATTTACAGATGTTCCTGTGTCAGTTAGTTATTACGTTTGTTCTCTACATGTGACTAATAAAGAGTAGGTGCACTAATGACCTCCAATCATAACCTCCATGACTAAAACTAAGGTGGTCTTATGTTTCTGATATGCCAATTATTTTTATATGAGAACCATCATTTTATGAAAGTTTTATTATATTTTAATCCTGTGCCAGGTGAAAAAAGAACATAAAAAAAGGATAAAATGTGTACAGAAAAAGAGTACAAATTTACTGATTTATTTAAACGTGTTAACTGGAAAATATTAAACTTGTCTATTGAACTTGTTAACTTGAAAATGTTAAATCTCTGTGGTGGAGAGACACTATTTCCTGTGTAGAGTTAGGTTGAAGACGCTGGCAAATAACACTCACTGTGATTGTGATTATGAATTATTAGTATTTTTAATGTATTAGAACTTGACTTCAGAGCTCATTTCAATATGTCATTGAAACTCCTATGGGCCATCAGGGTGGGTCATAGTTAATAATAAGAAAATAAGTATTGATAGCCCAGTCTACAACATACACACAGTTGGAGACTCTTCTCAGACAGCTGTGGTACACGGACCTGGTCGAGATCTTCCATTACTTGTCACCCCCACGTCATTCCTTATTTTTGAAATATTATGAAATGTAATTGAAAATGCGGTTACATTTTTGCGGTGCTTTAAAGGTTATTTTTAGGATTTCATTCATTTCGATTTAGGTTTTTCCATTTCATTGTTATTGTTTGACTCATGTGCCTTCTTCTGTTTTACTTTCCTCTGTGGAAGCATTTTTAGATTCAACTGTTGGTAAATAGTTCAAATAAAAACACTTCCACTTGTAACTATCCAGAAAAAAATATTGAAATATATATATATATATATATACAGATTTTGTTTTGATTTCTCGCATTCGATGGAATTCATGAAGTGTGCTATATTTTAATATTTATTGTTGCTGCATTCCTGGGTCTCTGTAGTGTTTGTGTGTTGTTGTTGTTGTTGTTAATGTATCTGTGTTGTGTCTCTGGACAAATTCAAGCCTTCCAATGATCACTGCCAAATAGCAATGGCTAAAAGAGTGTTTAACGAAAACCGCCTTCCATTAATAAAGGTTTATTCCGTCTTACCTACGTCTCTTCCTTCTACGTCTTTGATCTGGTCTATGAATCAGAGCAATGTTTATGTAACTCAAACGTCTTATGTGTATTTAATTAGAAAAGTGATACATACTTTGTCATATTACGGGGAAGATTAAATAAACATTTTAAATAGGCCTCTAGAGAGGGTGACTGCTATCTACTTATTATTAGTAACAGTGCTGTGATGTTTTTATTGTGTTATGTATTTATTTACTTTTTGCTCTGTCCCTCTGGGTCCAGCAGATCATGTTTAGACAAATCATAAGGGAGGGGGGGGGGGGGTACAAGGAGAGAATCCAACAGGGAACTCATTGTTCTGTACTTGGCTTCAGCCCATGTTGGGGTGACTCAACTCTCTCTCTTCCTCTCTTTCTATCTCTCTCTCTCTCTCTCTCTCTCTCTCTCTCTCTCTCTCTCTCTCTCTCTCTCTCTCTCTCTCTCTCTCTCTTGCGCTCTCTTTCTTCATCTCTCCCGCTTTCTTCCTCTTTCTCTTTCTCTCTCCATCTTTCTCTCACCCTCTCTCCTTGTCTCTCGTTCTCTCCCTCCCTCTCCCTCTCCCCCCCCCCTACTCTCTATCAACCGCCCCTCCCTTGCTCCCTCCACTGTCTGTTGTGAAATAGCATGTGTAATGTTCTCTTGGTAATTGCGTGAAGAGGTTTGTTTGGCCAGTGAATAACAGACCGAATGGGTTCAGATAGACGTGTGTGGTGTTAATGAGAGCTGACCTGTCGTAAAATACCTGGTGAGGATTGTGGAGTGCAGGCCATGACTTACTGGTTGAAATGCAACCACCACACGGAAACACTCAAATAGACATGCACTGGCACATAATGGCACAGCCAGGATATGGAATAAACACAGTTTATTATGTTGAACAGATGGCTCTGCCTTAATGTTCCCATATAAGAGAGAGAGCGAGAGAGAGAGCGAGAGAGAGAGAGAGAGAGAGGATGAGTACCAAAACATACTTCTTCATTTATTTATCTATTGCAACTTGTGTGTTGAGTGTGTTGCAATTGTTAAGCATTTGGTAAATGCTAGGATATGTACAGTCGTTTGCTCTCCTTAGTTCTTACCTTCCTTTATTCCTATCTCTATTTAATTCTTCCTTACCTGTTTTCTTCCTAACGTTGTGTTCCTTCTTGCATTAGATGCACCGCAGGCCTACATGTGAACACGGACCTGCTGAAAGAGGCCCCTGGTGGCTACAAAAGGGCTTTATAACCGTCTTCTCCCCGCGAACCTGCCTTGATCCGGCCGTCATCCTCTCTGCCAACCTCCTGTTGCCTCCCTGGTGTCCATCCAACAGAGAGGGGAGCAGCTCGAACTAACCCGGCGTGATCCTCAAGCATCTCTCATCTCTCGTCTCACATGTAGGGGCTTTGAACTGTGGAACTTGGACCAGACAACAAAAGTGTACAAAAGTGTACCCCCCCCCCACACACACACACACACACACACACACACACACACACACACACACACACACACACACACACACACACACACACACACACACGCACCCTCCCGAGCTTCTCCTCCTCAATTCGGTGGAAACGTTTTCTCCGTTAAGAGCTGGTGAAGTCGAAATGGTCCCGCAGCTCTCCGCCATTCTGTAGTAGGGGAGAATGAAAGTTGAGCTTTTGATAATGAACCATTCGAGTCGCTATCCGAGGTGCTGAATGACGTGTTTACTGTAAATACTAGAAACTAATATGGAATGATAGAGACTACTCGTCAAGTGTTAAGCGTTAAGAGAAACAGGGGACAATGTGTGTGTGTGTGTGTGAGAGAGAGAGAGAGAGAGAGAGAGAGAGAGAGAGAGAGAGAGAGAGAGAGAGAGAGAGAGAGAGAGAGAGAGAGAGAGAGAGAGAGAGAGAGAGAGAGAGAGAGAGAGAGAGAGAGAGAGAGAGAGAGAGACACACACACACACACACACACACCAGATGGCCAGTAGGCTACTGTATAGCTCAACTTTCCAACAACGACCACCCTGACATGTGCTTCAAGGGGCGGTGTCCCGCCCGACTGCGAGAAGAGGAGTGTGCTGTGTGGCGATCGACCCCCAGCCCAAGACATCTCTTGGTTCATGTCGGATGCTAGTTGTGTTAATTCCCAGGTCTTAGTCTAAGAGAGGGTTGCTCTTTAAAAAAAAAATTATATGTATTAATCTGTATTTATCTTCAGTCGTAGATCAGATCCGTCATTGAGCAGACAATACCATATTAGAAGACCTATATTCCTATACTTAGGATAGCCTGTAGTCGATCCACCACTAAAGTCCATCTATCTATATCTATATATAGATATAGATATAGATATATATCTATATCAGAGATCAGGCACCCGTATTCCGTCATGGGAGCGCAGGGGGGGGTCTGGTCGGCCGGCGGCGGGGGCTTCGTCATGTGCGGCTCTCTGTTCACCTGGACGCTCATCGTCGTCGTCGTCGTCGTCTCCCGGGTGGAGGCGGGCTGCGGGGAGAGGGAGAACCCCACCTGTTGCACCGGACGGAATAACGAATGCTTCGAGCACACCAAGAGAAGGACGGTCTGCTACTGTGACACCTATTGCCAGAAAACAGGCGACTGCTGTGACGACTATCAACGTGTGTGTCAAATATCCGGTGAGTTGGTGCCGTCGGACCTGTCCGTGTGTGTGTGTGTGTGTGGGTGTGTGTTCTCTCTCTCTTGCCCATGTCCACTTGTCATCCATCACCTCCTGTCATCATTGTACAGTACAATCGGAGTTTTCCAAGTATACGTAAAGAAGACTTCCAAAGAAGGCCTATAGGCTACTGTCCGCGGATAACGCGTGTATAGTTTGTCCCTAGACATACCTGTTGTGTGTTTGCTGTCAAGTGTGTGACCCATAGAGGGTTAGCGTGTAGGTGACACGGAGACAGTGAGACATACTACACTTAGCTGTCTCTTCAGCCGCCATTATCACGGTCTGTTGTTTTCCAAACAGGTATTGCACGGGTAGCTTTGTCTAAGCGTACATGAAAGTGTGTGTGTGTGTGTGTGTGTGTGTGTGTGTGTGTGTGTGTGTGTGTGTGTGTGTGTGTGTGTGTGTGTGTGTGTGTGTGTGTGTATGTGTGTGTGCATGTGTGCGTGTGTGTGTGTGTGTGTGCTGTGTGTGTGTGTGCGTGTGTGTGCATGCATGTGTGTGTGCATGCGCTTACATGAAAGTGTGTGTGTGTGTGTGTGTGTGTGTGTGTGTGTGTGTGTGTCCACCCACGCATGTAGATGCATGTGTGCTGTTTGAACATGAGATGTATGGATTATGACTAAGACCCAGAGCTGGCTGTATGCTGTATGCTGTGGGCTGTGTGGTGTGTGTGGTTAGTGACTCGAACCATTCAGCATCACCTCATTCCCTCCCAGTCAGGAGGTCCGGAGTGGGATTCATGGGGACAATTCCTTCAAATGCCGTTTTGGACACCAGTTTAGACCCAGTGTGGGCTCTGTAGGCATCTCGCACGGTGACTATTGATGCTATATATGGGCAGACAGAGTAAAGGACCACATGGACAACACTCTAATGGTCAGCGTTATAGTTGAAGTGTGTTTAAAATGCAACAGGGGGGAGAGAGAGAGAGAGAGAGAGAGAGAGAGAGAGAGAGAGAGAGAGAGAGAGAGAGAGAGAGAGAGAGAGAGAGAGAGAGAGAGAGAGAGAGAGAGAGAGAGAGAGAGAGAGAGAGAGAGAGAGAGAGAGAGAGAGAGAGAGAGAGAGAGAGAGAGAGAGAGAGAGAGAGAGCGAGCGCACTGAAATTGGTAACTATAAGGCAGCGTCACTGAACTGGAACTTCTCAAGTTCACCTAAAGTACACGGGTAAACTCACAACTACACTCTTGCCTAACTGCACACTAACAATAGCCTACAGGGAGGATTTACCAGGAATACTTAAAACGCTACCTTCAAAGTACGGATTGTGTGTTGTGTGTTGCTACTGTCTCTATCATGGTTGGTTACCCCCCTGAACTGAACCCCAGCACAGTTACTCTGTGCAGTCTGGAGTGAAAGTTTGAAATGTAATTCGACATATTCATTCCCTATTTTAAATAGTATTTTAAATATAAAACTCCTTTCCGGGTGATTGAAATGCATGAGCCAGAGCAGCAATACCACAAGACAGTAAATGTAGACAATGTATATTAAGATATAGATCGATTTCAAGCCAACCTAGCAGGTTCAGTTAGTTTCAGGTATAACCTGATCCAGGGTCCTATCTTACCCTACCTGCAAAGCTAAACCTTAAGCACACGTTGATTCATCGCCGAGTGCCTCAACCACAGCTGGCGTCTATAAGGTAGCTGGCTGTCCTGTGGCCTGGGGCAGTGAGACAACATACTGAACCACTCTTAACAGATTTCACATTAAATAAAACAGAAAAACATATATTATGTCTTAAATACTGTCTTACTGTCTTATGGAATACTGTCTACCAGACAGAAAACGCTGTTACTGTTTGTATTGTTTGTGCTGAAGTACTTGGACCTAATCTTAACCAGGAGCAGTAGTTACAGTTAGGAGGGGTTGTAAGAGTACGTATGTGGTTTTATTGGTTTAAAAAGGAAGTTATGAAACCGGTGAAGGAGAGGGACGGATAGAGGGGAGAGTTTGAAGAGATCTGGTCTGCTGCCCTTTATTTGGGGATGGCACCTTGTTGAACGTGACCTATGAACCCTGTCTGGAGCCATAACAAGATGCCTAAAATATCCCTTCCTCTCTCTCTCTCTCTGTCTCTGTCTCTCTCTCTCTCTCTCTCTCTCTCTCTCTCCCTCTCTCTCTCTCTCTCTCTCTCTCTCTCTCTCTCTCTCTCTCTCTCTCTCTCTCTCTCTCTCTCTCTCTCTCTCTCTCTCTCTCTCTGCTCTCTCTCTCTCTCGTCTCTCTCTCTGTGTCTTTATCTTCGCCGTCCTATAAACAACGCTGCAAGACTCTTTGGATGGGGGCTGCATTGAAGTCGTCCCCCCCCACCCCCTCATGTGGTCTCACCCGGGACGTGGCTCTGTTGTCTGTTGTCTGTTTTCTGTCTGTCTATCTCAGGCTGATCCTGCACTGTGTGATGTGGGGCCTGTGTACTGTATCGCAGGCTGTCATTAGCACCTTGACAGTAGCAGGTGAGCAAAGGGAGGGCCCAAAGAGCTTGACTTCAGAGGAGAGACTAAGAGAGAGAGAGAGAGAGACCAAGAGAGAGAGAGAGACGAGAGAGAGAGAGAGACAAGAGAGAGAGAGAGACGAGATAGAGAGATAGAGAGAGAGGGAGAGAGAGGGAGAGAGAGGGACAGATTGGTTCTCACCCCAAGCGGACATCAACACTGCCTGATACGATATATCTGGACGTTCTCAAAGTGTGGCGACCGGTAGAAGTGACTGTATTCTGTAGGAGTGTAATCCCCTGCGTCTGCTTTTGGATAAGATCCGTGAGTCAGAATGTAACTTGCGCAAGACCCCCCGTTTATTTGGAAGTTTGAACATTCTTTTCTGATCTCTCGTGCGTCTCGATCCCCCCCACGTGGCCACTGACACCGTCCGGTGTCCAGACCGTACAGACGGAGCCCCACGCGGGAGATGGAGAATCTCAAAGTGTCGGCTTGTTATCATTTATACGGGAGAATGTATACCCCCTCCCCCTCCTTCCAGAGGTTTGCTCCATCCCTCAAGTGATCCCACACCCCCACCGCCCGGTCAGGGACCTGTCTCTTAATGCGTCACGTTGTGTTGTCACACTGTGATGCTGCGCTCCCTGCTCCTTCTCCAACGCCCTTTCCTGCTCCACCCACGCCTGACCTCATGTGTTAGGAGGAGGAGGAGGAGAGGAGGAGGAGGAGGAGGAGGAGGAGGAGGAGGAGGAGGAGGAGGAGGAAGCGGTCTGCTTAGAGACGATGCAGGGCAGCTGTTGGAGGGGTTGGCCGGTACTTGTGCCGGTCAGATACCGCAACGCAAAACTAAATAAATATGATATCAGTCTATGGGGGGATTAAACGTTATCAAATACAAATATTTCTGGTCCCACATGGCAGATGTTAAATAAAAGCTCCTTGATTTTCCACTTTCGATGTTTATGACCATTGTATAAAAGGATATTTATTAGTTTGGCACAGTGTTTTGGCCATGACTTAAAGCTCTAGGACTTTTTTCTATCGCTTGTATACAACAATTGTCTTTCAACTACTACCCTATACAATGTCAGTTACATTGGTTATATAGATGGGTTATCAAATAGAATATGTTAAGTTACGTTTACTGTAAATATATAGTTTGGTAAGCGTTCATGTTTTCACAACTATAGGCTAACTCAATTATAATATCCAATATCCTTCTTTTTTTTAAATGTATTTATCTTAAGTACTGCATCTTAAGTTCCTGGGATGCAGACTCTAATTGTACGTGTCTTAATGTATTTATTATGATTTATTTACATCCATCGGATTATCCATCTCAGCTGCGTTTGCTTAGGAAATCCATCTCATTGGTCGGTTTGTTCGCGGCCTCCGCTCCGCTCGACATGTCTGCAGGAAGCATTTATGTAGGAACCCGTTATTAAGACTTAGGTCTTGTCTCATGTCTGATGCTTGGTGCCCTGTGTTGTGTTCGAATGCCACAAGCCCAGAGGCCTTCTATTCCTGGGGTGAGGGGAGGTTTGAGGGAGATAGCCAGGGGGAGGACAAGGGGTGACACGGGGGAGTTTACTCTCCGATTCTTTGGAACAGCTGGGCATCTGGGTTCCATCAGAGAGGAGGCGAAGGAGGAGGAGGAGGTGAAGGAGGAGGAAGAGGAGAAGGAAGTGGAAGAGGAGGAGGAGGTGGATGAGGAGGAAGAGGTGGATGAGGAGGAGGAGAAGAAGGAGGAGGGGGAGGTGGAGGAGGAGGAGGAGGAGAAGCAGGAGGAGGAAGAGGAGGATGGGATTGGGGGAAAGGGAGGGGAGGGGGGGTGGGTCGATGCTGGGAGGGGAGGGAGGTGGGAGGTGTGGGAGGCAGGGCAGTAGACAGAAACAGAGGACTAAAAAGAGAGACAGATGGGGGGAGAGAGAGAGAATGTGCCACAGTGCCATACAGAGGATAATATAAAGGCTACTTGCGTTTAAGGAGACATGGGAGGGGGTCTTTTGTTATGGAACCCTAAAATGGTAACAGACCTTGGGGAGAGAGAGAGGGTTGGAGAGAGGGAGAGGGAGAGAGAGAGAGAGAGGCCAGTGGCTGGATGTTATCTCTGAGGTTTTTTGGCTCATTTCTTTGACTAGATAATGACCAATTTGTCTGTCAGTAACAAGCGTGACCTGAATGTGGCTGACAAGTGAAGAGCAGAAAAGAAATTGGATTCACATAGATTATTTTAGCTCACATAATACCGGTTTCCATATTGCTTCTTTAAAGCTATGCCAACCACCAAGAACTCTGGCCAAGACCCATCTCTCAGCCATCCAAATATATCTTCTAATTCGTTTTATCTTTTCTTCTTCTGATTACTCGCTAGTTTTGGCCAAAAGTCTGTCCCAGGTGCTCCTTCTTCCATTGTCTATAGATGGTGCCACCAAAATATTTGTATATTTTTGTATTTCAAAAACCCTGACATAAAAACATTTTACAAGCCGACACGGCTCAACATGCTGACTACATGCTAAATGCTAACGACCATGTGTCTCTGTTTGTAGGGCTTTAGGGTTCAGAGGTCGAGCCATGTGTTTCCGAGGACTTTCTCACTCTAATCAGCTCCATAGGACCCCCCGTCCTCCACCGACTCCCTGGGCCGGTCCTGTGGGTGGTGCCGTCAGGGGGACTGGCTGGAGGGCCAGACCACCACCGCCTCCAGATTACCCCCTCGACCTCTGATCTCAGGGGGCAGGGGGGGGGGGCGGGGGGGGGTTTACTTCCAGACGTACTCTGTGTGTGTGTGTGGGTGTCTATGTATGTGTGTGGGTGTGGGGGGGGGGTGGGGTGTGGTTATGCGTTAGGGTGTGGGTGGGTGTGTGTGTGCGGTGATGCATAAGCGTGCGTGTGGGGTTCATGCTTAAGTGTGTGTGGGTGTATTTTTTGGTGTGTGCAGTGATGCATAAGTGTGTGTGTGTGTGTGTGTGTGTGTGTGTGTGTGTGTGTGGTTATGCTTATGTGTGTGTGGGCTGGTGTTTATGTGTGTGTAGTTATGCGTAAAAGTGTGTGTGTGTGTGTGTGTGTGTGTGTGTGTGTGTGTGTGTGTGTGTGTGTGTGTGTGTGTGTGTGTGGTGTGTGTGTGTGTTATGCTTATGTGTGTGTGGGCTGGTGTTTATGTGTGTGTAGTTATGCGTAAAAGTGTGTGTGTGTGTGTGTGTGTGTGTGTGTGTGTGTGTGTGGGTGTGGGTGTGGGTGTGTGGGTGGGTCAGCAGGGTAATACCCTTGTTTCCCCCTGAGTGCGGGAACCAGCCGACCCTCCCGGCCCGGGGCAGTAAGGAGCCCACTGCAGGCCAACTGGCCCGGCCTGCCGTGTGAAGCCGCCCGGCGATAGAGGAGGGGAAGGAAAGGTGGGGAGACAGGATGCGGGATAAGGGGAGACCAGGAGCGCCGCATGGCTGATAGGACCCTGCTGGTCACTTCCACATGTGTGGCTCAGTGTGGGGAAGGCAGGGCGGCAAACCCAAGGCGCCTTGGTTTCTGTGTGTGTGTGTGTGTGTGTGTTTGTGTGTGTCTGTTTGTGTGTGTCTGTAGGCATGTGTACAAGTAGTTTGCTCACATCCAAACCCAAGGCGCCTTGGTTTCTGTGTGTGTGTGTGTGTTTCTGCAAGTGTGTGTGTGTGTGTGTGCGTGTGAGTGCATGGTGTGTGTGTGTGTGTGTGGCTATCTGGGAAAGGCGAGTGTCAGGTAGGCAGCACTAATGTGCAGGAATGCACAGATTCCACAGTGGCTTTGTGGCTCGGTCGTGTCACCGAAGCACTCCCCCACCCCACCCCACCCAATGGGACCATGGGAATCTGTAGAGCTGAGCGGCACCTTGAAAGCTCTCTTCCCCCCCCCTCCATGAAATATCTTTCTTCTCCTTCTTTCTTTCCCTCTTTCTCTGTCCCCATAATCCGGATCTTTCTCCTATCTCATTTGTCTCACCGGCTTCTATTTTACACGATCCCTGCGTGCATGCGCGTGCACCCTTGGATGCACGCACGCACGCACACACACACACACACACACACACACACACACACACACACACACACACACACACACACACACATGCACACACACACTCGGTCTGAGCGATATGGTCAAAAGAATCATATTGTGATATGATTTACTATTAGTGGGGATTATTGATTATCATTCTTTCATCCCAATTTTGTGATGCTTGCTTGTCTGTACCAAACCAACACTTGTCTTGCATCTGGAGAAAAACATGTGTAAGCCATGGCATCTCTGCTGCACTACTGTGAGTGTGTGTGTGTGTGTGTGTGTGTTTGTGCCTAATTAGTTGTTATGGACACAGGAACAGAAAACCCCAAACAAATCTGGAACCCTACTACTGCTCAAATGGCCCCTGTGCATATTAACTACCAGACTGCAGACGTGCCCAATGAGCCAGCTTTATTGAGATGGAATGGGCCGATGACATCCGCGCTGTCAACACATGACACAACGTGAAATACTTTGAGGGATTTTTCGTGTTAGTGTTGATACATAAAAGAAGAGAAGCGGGTTCCTCTCCTTCCCTTCTCCTTCCCAGCTGATCTCCTCGTCTCTCCTTCTCTCCGTCCTGCCAGCAGCCATCGACTGTGTGGTGGGTTCCTGGGGTGGCTGGTCGTCCTGCACGTCCCCCTGCGGTGTGGGCAGCACGGAGAGGAGCCGCCGGGTGTCCGTCCCCCCCAGGAACGGAGGGACGCCCTGTCCTGACCTCAGGCAGCGGAGAGGCTGCTTCGGGAACGACGCCGTGTGCAGCGGGGCTAAAGGTGAGAAGAGACTTGCGGTCGTTGTTGTTGTCCTGCGTGGGAGCGGCGTGGCGGCGGGTACGTATTAAAGCTGCAGTAGGTGAGAAGAGAGCGGACTGAAGAGAGCAAGATTTAGAAACTAAACAAGCCCAAAATCTCTCTCTCCTCTCCCTCCCTCTCTCTCTCCCTCTCCTCTCTCTCCCTCCTCTCTCCCTCTCCCTGCCTCCTCTCTCTCCTCTCCTCCTCCCCTCCCTCCCTACCTCTCTCCCTCCCTCCCTACCTCTCTCTCCCTCCCTACCTCCCTCCCTCCCTACCTCTCTCTCCCTCCCTCCCTACCTCTCTCTCCCTGCCTACCTATGTTTCTCCGACATTGAGAAGTGTTGCATTCCAGCAGCTGTAGTGGAGCTACATAGCTACATAGCTATATGGGATTGACAGGCAACATGGATTCCCGACAGGGAACAGGGAAGCGATGCCCTGATTGGTCAGAAAAATGAGCATATGGAGCAAAGAGCATATGGCTCTCTAGCGCCATCAGCTCCAAACAGACATTCTCACAGGGCCTTTCACTCACTAATAGCTGATCGATGGCATTTTCTAACAAATTTCACTCAAATGATTGTTCTTAAAATGTTCCTAAAGCACCTTTAAGGCACACAGTTAAATGATATTATATGATTCTATTAAGGTTGATACTGTGAGTTCACAGTGGACTTTTATATGAAATGTCCCCTATGGCCACACATCTGGTCTGAAGTCTTTTGTGCAGCTGCATATCAAAAGCATCTGCTAAGTTCTCCTACTGTTGGCTCAGTGGCACCACTTAACAGGCTCGAGATAAGCTTCTTGAGTCTAGAACTTCACGGTTTTATCAGTTAAAGAAACCCACATAATTACTAACAAGTGCTACATCTATGTCTGCTTACTTTATTTATACCACTCTAGTATACAAGCAACGATGCATTATAAGTGTGTTTTTAACTCAAACTTGAAATACAATTATTTAAACGTCTTTGTTATGATCATATGATCTATGAGTATTTGTATTTTATTTAATGTGTTTTTCATGTGTTCTTTTTTTAAAATGACATGAACCTTCCCTTACCCTGTTGGTCTCTTTCTAGAGGTGGCCAAAATCCTGCCTGACTCCTTCAAGCGGAGCTTCAAGGACCCATGGAGGCGACCACACATGCTGATGAAGGAGGAGAAGGCCAGGTAGGGAACCAAACGCAAACATGTGACGCCTGAGCCAGCTTCTGCTTGCCTCAGCTCTGTGACTTGAGGCTGCCTCCGAAATCGCATACTTTGCACTACAGACCCAATATGTGTACCGTGGTTCAACCTACTTCTGAGTAAATAAATGATCTGATCTGTTATTATCACCTCCTCGGCTGGTTGGAGCGACACGTATAGCTCCTATTGACATACTACTTCATTGCATTGTGGGTTATTTATGCCGCCGGGGTGTCCAGTGATGCGTACTGTAATATTTCCCCCTGTAAATACTTCACATACTATGGGTTACATACTAAGGTTTCGTACATCTTCGCACTGTTTTAGTATGCTATTTTTGACGCAGCCCTGGGCTTTAGAATACATGAATTGGACACAGGACTGACTTGTTGATGACTCGACACTCGAGGGTAGACTAACGGTGACACCCTGTGTGTCAAATGTTTGGTGAGTAGAATATTGGACCGGTGCTGAAGTTGCCTGGTGACAAGGTAGTTGATATTTCTCTTGACCTTTGCCACCATTAAGGCTCAGTGATTTCCTCGGCCCGGGGGCACGTTCGACGAGTGCTCCGTCAACCGTTGCGTTCAGACGTGATCATCGATGAAGGATGCTTCGGCCCGAAGAAAACAAATTGCGAGCTTCAATTCTCGAAGGATTACCATTCACACACTCAAACCCGTGAAATATACGGGTGGTGAGTCATCTACATAGGCATATGACTTAGTGTATAAAAGTAGAAATCCTTCAGGTTCATGTCAGATATCATTTGTATCTGGGGAGAACTCTGACACACATTGGGAGTTCACCTCAAGTTCCTCAGGTTTTTTAAAATTCAGCTTCATCAACACGGAGGCTCCAGAAGGGCTGGGGAGGGAAAGCCAAGGCCGAGGCCACCACCTCACTCCACAGCTTGCTTGCACTTGTTTGGACTGAACAGGAGATGAGCGGCACTATTGAATATCTCATCAGGGTGACCTTTTATGCCGATATGGCAGTAATCCATAGTGTACAAGGTGATGTCTCCAGGGTTTATCGTAGGTCTGTGCTGATTGAAGGGCAAGCGCAGCGCGCGCGCGCACACACACACACACGCACACGCACACGCACACACACACACTCAAAACACACACACAGCCAGCCAGGGCCAGTCTTTTGGCAGGCCAGAGCGATTCACTCACATTAAAGTGGAAATCGGATACCTTTATTTTGCCCCAGACACAAAGCTACAGGGGATGGAAGAGGTGTGACTCATACATGTGATCCATTCTCCACGGATGACCGCATTAGGGCTGATTTTGTGTCAACATCTGGTCCACTGACAGATGCTGATGAAAGAGACTGCCGCAAAGTTGTGGCTCAGGACACGGATTAGGGTTTTAGAAATAAGTTGTAGAAATACATCCCTGAAAAATAATACATGCTCTGTTCGGTACATAACAGCCCCCTAGTGTGTGCAGGGTATGTAGCTTTAGCAAAGCAGATTACCTGTGATTAACATGGCAACTTCACAGCAAAACTCAAATCTAAACCATCATGGCGATTGTATCTGAGGTTATGGAACAATGTTTTTCGTGTGGTTTGTTTGTTGCATTAGGATTAGGGTCTGGGTCAGGCTCCAGGGACAGATGCTGACTACCAAATGAGGTTGTCAACAGGGTCTTAAAGGAGCATTCGGGGGGGGGGGGGGGGGGAAATGTTAAGTAGGAGCCATATTTCCTTTGGTCTTGACGTCCCACTGGGGACGGTGTTTAGCCATAACTCAGTGGGATCATAGACCAAACAAACACAGCAAAAAAAGATTCTAAAGTCAATGCCAAAAGTTACAGTGAACTGGAAAACAAGCTTTAATCTGTGTTTTGGAAGCACAGCGAGGGGCTGGGTAGAAGGTTGCTGTAGCTCTCTCCACGACGCAGACACAGGTTGGTTCTTTGAAACGGCCGTTTATTCTTGTGGCCTCCCTTCTTCCGTTACGCCGTGAGAACTACAACCAATAACACATATATAGCAAACACATTAGCATAGTATGCTACACATACAAATAGAGAAATGAAAATAGGACATGACGCCCACATGAAACATAAACAAATACCTCGTTGGCCGCTTGTCGTGAAAGGAGATTAGAAAGGTTCCTTTTCTGTATAACTTGATAACTAGATGAACAATGATAACTTTATCAAGGACTGCAGCAGAGCTTCCATAAAGACATCAATCAACCCACGTTGAGTTGCCCGGTGCGTCAACAAAACACGCAGTACCAGTGCCTGAACAAACATTAGTTCCTAGGCACAATAAACAACAAACACTGAGGCATATTGGTGTAACATATACAACTAAACTGTATTAAATCATGCCATATTTTAACAATGTAATATTACATGAAATAAAGTATTTATTTATTGAACTTAACCATAAAATGAATTATGTTATTACCTTTAAATAAGGCAACTTTATTACGTCATTTACAGTTGTCTTCGCTAGCCGTGACTCTGCTGAAACCATAAATAGATCCAAGGTTTTGCATCTGCCGTCTGGTATGTAGGCCTTGATCGAAGGTGGGCTGGATTGCCACAGGACTGGAGATTGTCTGAGTCAGAAAAAGTCTCAACAACGGTGTGATTTGGCCCCCCAGCCCCCCCCCCCCCCCCCACACACACACACACACACACACACACACACACAGCCTTAAACAACCCTTGAACAACTCTCGCACACCGGTATCAGTGTGTTCCTTTGTTGCCTTCGCCCACAGTTACTGTGTGTACCTGCGGCTCACACAGTCCAGCGCCGCGTGCAAACTGAGGCTGTGGAGCGCCCAGCTGGTCCGGGAGAGACTGGTGTGTGTCGAGTGCCAGAGCGACGCCATGTCAAAGAGCGACCGCTGCAGTGGGGACGGCATCGAGAAGAACAGGTGAGGCACGCGGCGTCATCAAAGACAACCACAAGGACGCCACAAGGACCTTTGCTTATGGCTTTGCTGGCTAATTGTTCAGTAAAAGAGGCAATTAGGAGATTTACGTTTCAGTGGGCGGGGACATTACATTCCTGCCATTCGTACTATAAATCATATTAATCAAATAAATGAATATTATTTATATTCTTTATTATTAATATCATTAAATAATATTGATGAAACATTGTCAAAGTGCTTTCCTCTCCTGGGAAGACTAAATGAGGACAGGCCTGAATGTGTGCTATCGTTGATATTCATATTGATTCTCGTAGCGGTAAGAGTAAAACGTGTACAGGAAAAGCAAGAGGCGTTTGGTGAATGACCCGGATGAACCCATGTGTTCCAGAACCTTCTGGGCAGCGGCGTCGGTGCCGGGATGTCACGGCTCCTGGGTGCGGGAGTCTTCGTCCGAGGGCTGTCACTGTGCGCCGTACTCACTGCTGTTTGTGTGAGCGGACCTCCCACGTCTCTCTCTCTCTCTCTCTCTCTCTCTCTCTCTCTCTCTCTCCGACATATATGCACACTGGGACATGGTTCAGGGGGTTATGACCGTAAAACCCCCTTTCTATAACCAAACCCCACAAGCGGCCCTCCTGGACCTGTCCCACACAAGTGCCCGATCAGCAGTGTCCTGCCATTTTTCTACGTCGCCTCATACGCTGTACTATACACGCTACTACTTCTACTATGCCTGATAATAATAATAATAATAATAATAACAATAAGCACACAGACATTCTTGCATTTAGAAATCCATATTTCTGCAGCCACAAATATTTCCGTTTCTCCTCCAAAGCACAGAAATGCCTGTATGCATTCTTACCTCTGACTCTTTTCTATCTACCTCCAATAATGCAACTGCATTTGATGCTTAATGTATAAATATATAAATGTAATATTTAGCTTTATACATTTTCTACTTTACGAGTTTACGATGTGTAATGTGTATGTGTCTATATAGCTATGATTCGGTGTATCCACCCGTTTATTGGACACATTTCGAATTATGCTGCTCCCTGTCCCCAATCCATATTTGTCTCTATGTCCAGAGAGGCTTGGACACCCTTCAGACCCTCCACGTGGCCGTGTCGCTTTACATTTCTCCACGCAAATCCCTTTCATCCGAATGTACAGTACATGCCATCTTTGAACGTGTGTCAAATCAATCGACTCTCATGCTGTTTAGGTATGATATAGTAAACAGTGAAATATAACTTAAAGCTACTCTGTGTTTGTGATCGGTAATATAAGCTACAGTGGAACAGATTCAGCCGTTTCCTCCTGTCCACGGCTGTACACGCATGTTACATTTTGTTTTCCCTGTCTCCACCCCATTAAACCAAAACGGCTTTAGAGAGGAGTTTTAATAAGCCTGCGTAAGGTCTTGCATAAAGTCCCCCCCTCTGCTTCTTATAGCTGTTAGGCTTGTTGTTTCACACCCTTTTTTTCTAATTAGCAGACTCTCCATCTCCTCCCAGAACACGTCCTTCACAGCTCTTTAGGACATCCAAGAGAACCTGAGAGATTAGGCTTCCTCCTCTGACCCCCCCCCCCCCCCCCCTCTCCTGTCTCTGCCGTGTCTTTCTTCAGCACACATTCATTAGCGGCCTCTGTGTTACATAAGGCCCCTCCACCGTGTGTTTTTACATGTCCCCTCAATTACAGCCTATGGTCAACCAGCCCATGTCTCCGTCTGGAGCTGTTATTCTCGCCGGAGGACGGGGGTTCATGTTGTTTGCGGAGAACCCAAACCCTGTTGTGTGTTTCCCTTGTTGTTTTTGTGTGTATTTATTTATTTTCTTTCCGGCAAGCAAGCGAGGATATTATAAGCTCAGCACTGCATACCTACTATTGTACACTGTTGATTAGTTAAAAAAATAAATAAGAAATAAACAAATATACAGCCACTTTTCTTTCCCTTGTGATCAGTTGGAATCAACAATATTAGTATTATTATTGTTATTGTTATTTAGTTTGTACAACATGAACACAAATAGTATTTGTATTTATCTTTATTTGGCTTGTGGTGTAATATTTTGTGACTTAAAGCGTTCAGAACATCCACCAGCACCACGGTTAACAGTTCCAGGTGTGGATGCTACGGCGATGCTAATGACATGCTCAGAGTTTGCAATTACAGTTAAACAAGGGGGTCGAGTTGGAGCAAAAACGCAAACATGAATCTCTCAACAGATTTTTGGTGGAATCTTTGGCATTTCTCAGCAAGTATAGTAAAAAATGGAATGTGCATTTTTTTGTGAGCTCACTGCGTGTGTTAGGCATGGTTCGTCGTGTGTATAATATTGGGGTATTTTCATATAATGTGGGGTTTGTTTAAACAGGCAGAAGGATGAGTGAAATCGTAGTTCCCCCCCCCCCTCCTCTAAGCACCCCATGGTTCTTCTACACGTGACCTGACCACGTGACCTTGACCATGTTCCAGCCTCCACTGGGATTGTGAAATCTTTAGCTTTTCGTATAATTTTTGTTATGACTCTCTCCAGTCATCCCCTCAACCACCACCACCCACCCCCTCTGCCATCATCAGCATCCCCATCATCCTCATCACCATCATCATCATCCTCATCACCAGCCCTTCCTCTCTCAAACGGTCGGTCAGCACAACCCTTTCTTTCCTCGAACTAACAGTGGCGCTGCTGGCCTGGCTGTCGCTCCACGCAGCCCCATCTGAAGCGGGCTTTTACCCCCACGTCGGCCACGGCCCCAGCGCCAGCTAACCCGCTATCCAAAGGGCAGGAAGCCCCGTCTCGGGCGCGGTGCCTGATGGGCTCCGACAGCAGTGTGTTCTGGGATTACGGCCGCTGAAAAGAGGGGCATTCCATCACTGTCGTCCCTTTGTCGCCGGCGCGGCCATTGTTTGCTTACGACAAGACAGCTGTTCAAAGAGCGGTCCCGCGCGCAGCGTAAAAAAAAAGGGAGAGGGCACTTCCGCTCACTGACGCTGACGCGCCCGCATACATCCATGATATAGACCCGTAGAGGTGTGTGTGTGTGTGTGTGTGTGGTGTGTGTGCGCGTGTGCGTGCGTGTGTGTGTGCATGCGCTTACATGAAAGTGTGTGTGTGTGTGTGTGTGTGTGTATGTGTGTGTGTGTGTGTGTGATAAAACGAATATATGTTTTTTTTTTATGTTGTATGATGATGTATGTTGATTCAAACACACTTGGGTGTAGATAAGATGGACATACAGACACAGCAGGCAGACAGACAAGTATCAAGGCAGACAGACAGACAGATAGCTGACAGACAGTATAGGCAGTGCCGGTGTGTGGTGTGTGTGTGTGTGTGTGTGTGTGTGTGTGTGTGTGTGTGTGTGGTGTGTGTGTGTGTGTGTGTGTGTGTGTGTGTGTGTGTGTGTGTGTGTGTGTACTGTAATGAACAGTGTTTTCTAATGAGGGTCCTGTGTGTGGAAGCAGCTGGACGAATCTCCGAGGAATGATAATGAAAAGCCCGCCACCACCGGCACTGTGATGGAGGCGACATGCCCAACACACACACACACACACACACACACACACACCACACACACACACACACACACACACACACCACACACACACCACACACACACACACACACACACACACACACCACACCACACACACACCACACCACACACACACACACACACACAGCTGGAAGACTCTCAACAAGCGCACAGAACACAGACTTCCGACACGTGGAACTAATTAATGACTAGGAGCTATCGTCAAGAAGTGTATTTTAATTGTGTTTTAATTCAGCTGGATCACCGAGGAGGGGAAAAGACAGAGCAAGGCCGTGAAGCCGTATGTTTAGAAAGCCTCATGGGGAGTGTGTGTTGTGGCCTTGTTAAAGAAGGCCCCTACATTTGAACTCGACTTTTAAAGAAAGGCGACGACACGAGATCCACGATAACGTAATATTAACATTACGTTAAATTTGTACAAAATCTAGTTTCACAGAACCAATATTTATTTTTGTATAGAAATCACTCAATGTAGTAGTTGCGCTAATTAGTAATTGCAACCGATTGAGAATGAGACTATGGCGCCCCCTAGTGGTACTTTTTGAGAACTTAATTTAAACCTCAGCGCCTCACTTGTCTTTTGAGTAGTTAATAATAAATACTTTTTATTAGATTAACTACTGGATGTATCAGAACGTCATGAAATAATCAGAACTTTCTGAATTATATTATGTTTTTTCCTGAATGAGCAATCTTTTTTTAATGTTAATGTGCGTCAGTATTAATGGCTCAAGGAACAAAATCAAATGAGTAGAATGCTTTAATAGTTTTGAAACGGCTGATATTTCAATTACAGCAAGGCAGTGGTTCCTCTAGACTTGTGTAGAAAGTCGTTGTTTGACTCACCATGAACGTACATCTTTTATATTCACAGAAAGCATCTTCACTCTTCACATTATATATGCTTCAAACATCCCCTTATGCGCATTACAGCAACGAATACATCTTAAAAATACACGTGAAAGCAAGTCACGCTGGGAAAATAAAACAAATCCAAAAATGGGATGTAAAATAATTTTGGGGATAGCTTAAGCCATTACATATAGCATATTAGTAAGGCATTAAGTAACTTAGTAAGGAAGGCAAAAAAGTGATTGATTTGTGGGGTCTTAGATTCCATAAAAAAAGACAAAAAGATAGCAGCAGCACAATGACTTTCTGGCTTCCATCAGAAATGAACCATCTGGTAATTGTCTTCTTGCTGCTGGAGCATGAGCACACACATATCATTTCTATACATACTTTATTATAAACTATTTAAACAAAATCAAAACGTAGTCAACCAGTGGATTTTTCCATCAATTTCACTGAAAGATCAATGAGTAACTGTTCTCAATTGAGGAGAGCAATATGTTATTCAACATGACAGCACAAGCATACATAATAATAATAATAATATTAATAACTAGTCAGTTCAGTATAAACTGACAGATGGGTTTTAGGCATGAACCTCTTGTGCAGGATTCTTTAAATGGAAGCCAAAAGCGAAATGCGTTAAAACATTGTGTACTTTTTGTTGGTATAAAACAATCAGGTCATTCCACAAATGGACAGCTTTGATACCCTATAAAGAGGCCATCTACTTCGGTCTCAAAGTTTGTTTGGTTCTATTTGAGGTTTTTGATTTGCTGGTTGGTGTTGTTGATCTTCAGGTCCATCTTGTCCACTTTGTTCAGCAGGGAATCCAGCGAATCGTCCTGACTCTCGATCTCGGATTGCAGACCCAACCCTAAGCCCTTCAGTCTGCTCAGACCGAGGGACATGTCATCGGAGTGAGACACAAAAACACACAGTCAACAAACAGCAACACGTCAAACACATCAGGTCAAATGGGGCACATCCCTTATTCTACCATTGACATCGACTTTAGAAAAGGGGCTTTCCATACCGAGGTTATCGTCCAGGGTCTGGTGAGCCGCCCTAAGATGCTGGTTCTTCGGATGGCCGTTCTGTACGGACGTGCTGTTGTCTAGTGATGCGGGAGCTCCAAATCCTATTATTTAGAAGAAGATGTTAGTATCAACCAGAGTTTAGCCAACACAGTATGAAAGGGCATGTACTATGAACGCTCACCTCCTGTATCCAACTTTCTGAGATTAGGGTGACTGGCCTGGTACTTATCTTCTTGTTCTCGACTGGATGACAGGGCATTCTGTAATCTACACAGGACACACAATGTAAACAGAGAAGCATGGCTAACCTGTAGTGAGGGGAAGTCAATGTCAACTCCCTCAGTAAAAGCAAATGGCAAACACAAATTCTGGCGACAATATCATGGAAATGAGATATAAAGAATTAAAAATATATAGTATGCAAAGTCAGTAGATGTATCACATATATGAACATAAAAACACATATGTTAACATTAGAAACAAGACTCGAGCTTCAACTATCCATTATTTTTATAGTCCATTAATCTAACAATAATGTTTTTGATTAATCAATTAAGGGATATTAAAGTGATTTCTTAAATGTGCTTGATATATCCGACAAGCAGCCAAGAAAAACGAAACGTTTCCTTCTATAGTGATCCATGAACAAAATTTTCTAAATGAATTGCAACATTAAGCAGCAAATGTTTGTTATTTGAATTTGATAAATAACTAAATTGTTTATCAAAATTAGATTTGATAAATGTTCTGTCAGTCGACCACCCGATTAATTCCTGCAGCCCTAAACAAGACATGAAATATAGTGTAAATGCCTTTGCATTGCATTAGTAATTTAGCAGACGCTCTTGTCCAAAGTGACTTGACAATAGTGCATTTCAACATGGGTAGGCAAGAGAACTACTAGTCACCATGAGTCATTTCCTTCCAAAACAAGCCAAGAGCAGAACCAGTACTCAAGTTAAAGTACATTAGGCCTATGTCACACTTCCTGCTTCCGGAACGTTAAAAATCGCTGCGCAGTGCACTTCTACTTCCGGTAGTTACCCCAGATACGTGACAAACTATGTCCACCTCCTCTCCTCTCTGTTATTGTGGTGTACCGAGCTGCTCAACGTCTAAACAAAGACAGCCCTACCTCAGTTTACACCATTTCCCGAAAGACAAACTCCTCCGCAAGTCTTGTGTGAGGCTGATAAGGAGGATGAAGGACCCTCGTTTCATGTTCTCAGGGGTAGCGCGTATGTCTGCAGTTTGCACTTTGACAAGGCGAGCATATACGTCTCGAACAAGTGGGCGGAATAGGCTAATAATGTCGGGTATGTCTATGATTAAAAGCACTGGTCCTGACCTCCACACACACTCCATCTCTCATCCAAATAGAGCCACACAATGTCAGGTATGTGTATGATTAAAGCACTGGTCTGACCCCCCACACTCCATCTCTCATCGATAGAGCCACAACGTTGGTATGTGGGTGATTAAAAGCACTGGTCCTGACCTCCACACACACTCCATCTCTCATCCAAATAGAGCCACACAATGTGGGGTAAGTGTGTGATTAAAAACACTGGTCCTGACCCCCACACACACTCCATCTCTCATCCGAATAGAGCCACATAATGTCGGGTAAGTGTATGATTAAAAGCACTGGTCCTGACCCCCACACACACTACATCTCTCATCCAGATAGAGCCACACAATGTCGGGGAATTGTATGATTCGGATTTAGACTTCTTCACTGTAGAGTGTTCATTCACTAGTTGAACTACATCGTCTTGACCAACTTTTGGAAGGTTATGCAGCGATGTTGTCCAGCGATAACTGTCCGCCATGGTGAATGCCAAGGTGAATGCATTAACCGGAACTTGGGACACACTGCTTCCGCGATTTTTAACGGGTACTTCCGGCTTTCAACTGTGACATGATATAGGCCTATAACTTGGCTAACAATAGAGCTAATAAGAAAACAATTAAGCAACCACTAGAGCTAGTAAGATGCTAAGAGGATGATGAGGAGACAAGACAAGAGGCGATCGGAGATTCAGCCTTACTTGTCGCTAGCCTGATACGAGTTGGGTTGCACAGGGGGTGGCTTGGTTTCTGGCTTCCCCTTGAAGTAGTTCACAAGACCACCCCACACACTCTTGATGCCATTGATGTGTCTCTGGCTGATCTTCAAGTCTTCCTCCATGTTGTCAACCATCTTCTCCGACCTTTTCAGTGCCTCCCCCTGACGCATCAGCTCCTAACGAAGAGAAAAGGAGGCCGCAAGAGACTAGTTTTAGTCTAGCTTCCTCTACAACAGACAATACATAATTACCTTTTAATTGTGTCACGGCCAAGTTTTGTGACATACCTCTGCCGTGTCCACACCCATCTTCTCCGACTCATAGATGAGGCCAAGGGAGCGGTGGCTGCTGTCCACTGCAGACTGGGCTGTACGCATCACCTCCTGCTGGAGACGTTTTTGACGCCTCTCTGCGTCGCTCAGTCCTCCATCCTCATCCTCATCCTCATCCACGCCCCGGGCGTTAGAACCGTACGCTACCGGTTCATCATCATCTGCAAACGGGTTGTGGGTTTTGGGATAGGCCATCTGAAAAAACTAAAACTGATTAGGAAGGAACATATAGGAAGACGTCAGAAGGAGATGTTTTTTTGTATAGAACCTTACAAACGTTGCAAACCTTACAAATATAATGATATAATGACTACCTTAATGTAAATATGATTAACTAACATAAGATAGGTAAGATAGTCATCGACCTCTACTGTATGCCTACAATCCCCTAGCCAACTCATGTGTGACAGGTTCAAATCGAAAGTTTAAAAAAATCCTATAATATTATAATTTTAGGTAGCTCGGGTAAGACAAATAAAAGCAGCGTTGTATGACTCCAATCTAAAATAATCTCACCGTGCAGTTATTATATATATATATAGTAGACTATATAGTCATTATATTTTAAGCGAATATGAACGGTGTTTACTTGGAAAGCGAGTGAACCGCAACCCCACCCATAACACCACGTCACATGCACACCGTGACACTGAAAACATCAGTATAACAACAACTGCATAGATCAGACAGTATAATCTGTCATATTAAATCATTAAAACCAACAATTTAACATACAGACCTTTGACCGAAGGTAATCTTCTGACAGATTCAGAAGACGACGACTACGAGACTTCTGCCGAACACTTCCTGTCACGTGTTGTGGTGGTGACGTCACTGTTTGTTGGACGTTGACGCGTGCACCAATCAAATGCGTTCAAGAAAACTTGGGACATTTAATACAAATAAACGGTTGTCCAACTTGGATTTAACCTCAGTAATAACAGCAAATACGCCGGCATCCATAGTTAAAAGGTAATTAAATTATTAAAAAAGTGTTTCTGTCACATCATTTGATGTTTAGTTATTTAGTTATTTCGCTTTAAGTATGGCAATATGTGGAATTTAACAGCATTTTAACTCATTCCATTAGTTAGCCCGTGTATAAATTTGCTGCTGCATATGTTTTTTTTGTATTCAGCAATGAGCCACAAACAATATGCCGACTTCCTTCGGGTTTGTGTTTTTTTTATTTTATTTTTCCAGCGGAACGCAATTATGTCGCAAGTCGGAAATACAGAGTTGGAAATATCCTAGTTCCGAGTTGTTTTGGACAGCAGTATTACTTGTGTGCCCACCGAGTTGCCGTACTGCGGGATACCAGCCCCGCCACAGTCGCACAGAGCTCCAGCTCAACAGCGCTTCGCCTTATTTTCACTCCTCCTCCATCCAGGTTCGCTTTACTTTGATGCTGGGGTAAATCAAACTCACGATGTCTTCCATGGGAGGTGGAACGAGAGGGTTTTATTTCAACACGGTGCTGTCACTGGCCCGCTCTTTGGCCGTACATCGACCCGCTCCTCTCGAAAAGGTAAGACTACGAAACGAGATCAGACCGATTCAACAGTCGGTTCTTCGCACTTCGCTTCCGCACAGGGCGGCGTTCCTAAGTGGTACCAAACCAGAAGTTCAGGCTTCAGGTTTGACAGGTGTGCAGATTGTATGTATTGGATGACATGGATGCGTTCCGCCGCGGTGTCATTCATTTATTTATTTGTCTACAGTTGAAACGAGGAGAACACCGATGGTGTAGCATCGTCTGTACTTTAGACTGAAATAGCATCTCCACCCCCCCCCCCCTCCAGTAGTGTTGCGCACTGCAGTCAAACAGGTTAAACATGTTGCCTGGAAGATAATAGAACAGAATATAGGCCTAATAGGAA
Source organism: Muraenolepis orangiensis (assembly GCA_027704905.1). Taxonomy (NCBI): domain Eukaryota; kingdom Metazoa; phylum Chordata; class Actinopteri; order Gadiformes; family Muraenolepididae; genus Muraenolepis; species Muraenolepis orangiensis. Next base: position 7,289,684 of record CM051017.1, on the reverse strand, counting down.
TGTTTATTGACACATTAGACCACCGCGGATATTCACATTGCACATTGTATTTTAAGAGTGAATATAATAGTTTGTTGATAGTCCGATGTGATTTGCTTGTGGCTTTGCTATCCAGGTCCAAAAGTTACAATGCATGTGTCCAGTAGAGGTGCGCGGTGTGTTCACTCTGGATGCGCGCCGCAGGGATGCTGTCATTGCACTGGCCGTGTTCCTCGTGGAGTCTGGTTTACAGGTAGGTGATGTTCTGTAACACAGCAGTAGTATATGTATGAATCCTTTAGAGTGATGTTCTGTAACACAGCAGTAGTATATGTATGCATCATTTAGAGTGATGTTCTGTAACACAGCAGTAGTATATGTATGCATCATTTAGAGTGATGTTCTGTAACACAGCAGTAGTAATATGTATGAATCATTTAGAGTGATGTTCTGTAACACAGCAGTAGTATATGTATGACTCCTTTAGAGTGATGTTCTGTAACACAGCAGTAGTATATGTATGAATCATTTAGAGTGATGTTCTGTAACACAGCAGTAGTATATGTATGCATCATTTAGAGTGATGTTCTGTAACACAGCAGTAGTAATATGTATGAATCATTTAGAGTGATGTTCTGTAACACAGCAGTAGTAATATGTATGAATCATTTAGAGTCCATATTTCCTGTCTGCTGCTGGCATTGATTAAGTGCATCTCATTCATCTTTGTAACCAAAGCCAAACCAAAAAGTGTTTGTATTTACTTGATCAGATTAGGCTAATTAGCTGATTAGGCTGGTTTCTGAAGGTATGCTGGTTAAGTGCCAACTTATAGTAGCTTTACAATGCCTTTGATAGACTGCAGAGAACAGGAACACGGTTAAATAAAGCTTCTCTGACCCACTTCTTATTTAAGATGTAGAATTCATAAACAACTAATGGTAGTAGTACTAGTAATAGTAATAGTAGTAGTAGTAGTATTCGATGGAGGCTCGTTAAGTTCGTTGAGTCTTTTCCTTCTCTGGCAGCACAAAGACGTCCTTGTTTCCTACTTGCTGGGCCTTCTGAGGGGCTTGCCACGGGTCCAATGGATCGAGGAAAGCTTGGGGAAAAAAGGAAAGGGTGAGGAGAATGCCGCTGTGTTGAGCCTTTTGTTTTTCATCTGTTCATTTAAAATGTGACAATTTCATTCTTACACCTTCTTTTTTTTTTTTTAAACCAATTTTTTTTTTATAAATCTCAAATATTAATCTATTTGTGTTACAGCTTGGTCAGCCTAATGCTAGAGATCAACATTCAATAATACAATTTTTTTTATATTCGACGCTATATCAGCTGGATTTTGATATCTTAACCCTGCGTGTTCCCGTCTCCAGTGTGTTTCAAGTTTATTGGAAACTTAGTTTAACTAAATCAGAAATACATATTTGATGAGCTTGGTATTAACGGCTTATTCATTATTTAACTTAATTACACATGGTAATGGACGCCAGCCGAGCCCATGAATTTTTAGCTTCTCACGTTAGAGCGTTAGAGCTCTAACGTGAGAGCTCACGTTAGAGCTCTCATGGAACCGTGAGTCAGATTCCAGTGTGGGACACTCACGGTTACGCACAGTTATCCAGTCAGTTCTCTATAGATTAATTCAGATTTTGTTTTTTCTCTTTAGAGTGTCTTCCTGTGGCAGAGAACTTCAGTTTTTGCCTGGTAACCCTGTTGTCCGATGTGGCTCAGACTGAGCTAGACTACAGGCAGCAGGTGGGTGGGTGAGCTCTGGGCCTCGCCGTGGAAGGTCTTTAACAGAGCACACGACACAATGCAACCGCTTGCCTTATTTTACAGCATCTAATTGTAGCCAACTAGTGCAGCTAATTGCAGTGATTACACTATCTATTTCCAATGCCAGATTCTGGATGCTGTCATGGAAGTCATGCTGGGACTTCAGGAGATGTGTCAGTCACCAGAAAAACATGATAAAGGTACACACACACACACACACACTGTATATGCACATATATGAACACGCACAGAATCAGTCCTTTAACTACCTGTTCTTTCGGCGGACAGTTTACCTGTGCAGGTACACGGTGCCATGCCTGATTGGTGTGGCGCGTGCCTTCGGGCGCTACAGCAACACGGCCGGGGCGCTGCTATCCAAGCTGTTCCCCAGAGACGCCCCGCAGGCATGCCAGGTGCCGGAGGAGACGCAGGGCGTGCGCCGCAGGTCCTTCAACGACTTCCGCTCCATCCTGCCCTCCTCGTTGCTGACCGTATGCCAGACGGATACGTTGCGCAGACGCACAGGCGCCCACTTGGATGTTTCCACGCAGGTGTGTGGGTGTGCGCGTGGGTGTGGGCGTGGGCTCAGGACACCAGAAAATATAAAATGGTAAATATGGTGATGACGGGTTCTGAATGGTGATGATGTCATCCTTCAGGTCAGTCCGGAGCCTGGAGGCAATTCACCCTGCTCCCCCACCACGCCAGGCCCCCACCTCTTTGAAGGTACAGGATCAGCTGTTAACAAGCGGATTACTTTAACATGTGTTACACACTGTGTTATTACACTTCTGGCTTCAGCCCCCGCTCATTTGTTTACACAACACAGAAGTACTGCCTGAGTAACATCCACTCGCACGTTCAGAGTTCATATTTTTGCAGTGCAATTTTATTGAACCTTCTGCATTAACAGCATTTGGTTATTTGAATATGAAGATACACAATGATGAACAATATAATATATAGAATGCCATAAAGTCTTTTGCTCTTACGAAATGTGCACTTGTAATGAAGGAAATGGACCCACATTACATTACAGTCATTTAGCAGACGCTTTTATCCAAAGCGACTTACTATAGTGTGTTTCAACAAAGGAAGGTAAGAGAACAACTTGTCACCAGAAGTCAAAAGTGCATTTCATTTCTAACAAAGTCTCCAATAACTGAACCAGTGCTCAGGTAGAAGTACAATAATTCAGGCAAAAGTGTAAGGGAAAAGTACAATAAGTTATACAATATACAACAATATCTACAACAATATCTACCCACATGTATTTAATCATGTACTGAGAATATATTCAGATGTGTTCTGTATAGCCACTGTTGTTGTTGTTATCTGTCCTTCCAGGGGCCTATTTTCCCGACTGTAGCTCCGTGGACCCCAACCACTACTTCACCACAGTCGCCTCCAGTTTCTCCATGTCTCCCCTGCTGGTGGGAGGAGGCGGAGAGCAGCTGGAGGTGCCGGTTGAGTTGCTCAGACAGCTGCTTAGCATGGTACGGTACCCGCGGGATCCTCCCATTCCAAATGCATAAATACATTCCTTCGGCAACCAGCAATTTCATTCATTTGGGTTCCGTCCGTACGCAGGTGAAGGCGTTTGTCTCAGAGTCCTTCTTAAAGTCACTGGACGCTACGATGCTGGAGGTGACCGAGGTGTGTGGTGCACTGCTCACTGTGTGACTATGTCATTGAACACCTTCCCAAAATGTGTGCTGTTGGTTTTGTACTGATGTGTAATACCTGTTCTACAGAGTAATCCAAGCATCAACCTCTATTACAAAACCTTCAGCGACCCGCTCTATGTCTGCGTGTTCAAAATGCTGAGAGACACCCTTTACCACATGAAAGGTAACGCAGCAGACCGGTGCATTTTGATGTCCATTTAATTCCCGGAATATACTACGATAAACATCATTCGATGTATTTTTCATATACGTTTTTGAATGAGCGATACACACACAAGTATACATTTCCTCAAACGATCTGGGTGTGATAATCGTTTTTGTTGCTGCTGTAACATCTCCCACGTGAACGCTGAACACATGCCTCATGTCTCGTTGTGACTCAGCCTTGCAGCCTGGCTTTGTGCGTGAGGTGCACGACTTTGTGCTGGAGCAGTTCAGCAGCAGCCAGTCGGAGCTGCAGCGCGCCCTCCAAGACAGCAGCGGTACACTGGGGGATCCAAGCCCGCTCAAGCTCCGGTGCCAGGCCAACGCCGCTTGTGTCGACCTCATGGCGTGGGCGGTCAAGGACGAGCAGGGTAATTGATGTCGGCCAGGGCGCCACGCATCCCAAGTAGACCGGTGGGGGGAGGGGGTTGGTGTCGGTGTTGAGGGGGGGATCTTGACTCATGGTGTCGCTCTCGTCATGCAGGGGCGGAGAACTTGTGCACCAAACTGTCCGAGAAGCTCCAGTCCAAAACCTCCAGCAAGGTCATCATCGCGCACATGCCGCTCCTCATCTGTTGCCTCCAGGTAACGAGCCCGGACTGGGGAAAACGCTGTTGTGTGTCCAAACGCCGATACAGATTGTCAATCTGGTTTCCACTTCCAGCCTAATACATTCAATACTTCTCCCTATTTTGGATTTTCAGTTGTAAAAATATTGTACACACTGTGACCCTACTCACAAACTATTCTTTGACACATGTGTCTGTCATTGTTGTTCTGTTTGTTTAAATCTGTGTTGAATGTAATTGTGATGCTATAAATATACTTCATCTGTATACTACTCTGCTCATCGGTGTCTCTCTCTCCCAGGGTCTGGGCCATCTCTGCGAGAGGTTTCCAGTGGTGGCCCATTCTGCCACCACCTCTCTCAGGGATTTCCTGGTGGTCCCGTCCCCTGTGCTCGTCAAGCTCTTCAAGTACCACAGCCAGTTCAGTGCAGGTATAGTGACCGCACATACACACGGCTGAAAGGAATTCTTTCCTCCACAAAACAGTGTGCTTGACTTGTGTATGTTTTGTATATGTTCCAAAAAATTAATGAAAAGATAAATGTATATACAGTATGTTAATATTACTTTTTTACTTACTTTTACTTTATTTATTTTTTTACAGATCTTTCTTTTATTACTTAAAAAAAATATAAATAAACATATATATATATATATTTATGTATATATAAATGTATATACAGTATGTGTATATGTGTATATATATGTGTGTATATACATATATACATATATACATATACATAGACATATACATACACAGTGTATACATATACATATACATACATATATATATATATATATAGTGTATATATATATATATATATATATATATATATATATATACACTGTGTATATATATATATATATATATATATATATATATACACAGTGTATATATTTGTATTTCTTCAAACCAATTACTGAACAATTGCACCGCTTCTGAAGGATTGTATATATGTTGTGATGATGAATGTACATTCATCACCGCTTTGAGGTTTACCAATCTGGTCCAATGGCCCGGCAGGAAGAATGTACAGGGTCATTACATTATGTGCTGTTGATGTCTCATGCAACATGTATCTGATATCGATGTAGACCTAGGGGTTCAACCACGGTCCAACGGCATGCAAAACACGACCGTAATGCAATTCATGTTATTGATTTTCAGTTGTGGTTTCCCCCTGCCAGAGACTAGAGGCTTTCACATAGATTGCAAGCCTATTATAAAGCTATTTATATACACTGCCTTGAACGTGGTTGCTTTTGTACTGCAGAAGAGAGACGATGCCATTCAATTAAAATAAACCACTGGCATTGTGGTCATGCTCTAGTGTGACTTCTGTTGTTGTTGTTTCGTTGTGGTTTTGTTTTAAAGGCGCAGGGGAAATTAGGATCAACGTGACCAATGAGCATTCCCAGTCGACGTTCACCATGATGTCCAACAGGAAGGAGCAGTCCTCCATGTACGAACAACTGAGGGACATCTGCATTGACAACATCTGCAGGTTTGTCGCCAACACCGGGTTTCCATTCAGTTAATCAGTGGCTGAAAGGGGTTGTCTGTTTGAGCCTTGTGGCTAGAGTAAGTGAATGCACTACTTTATTTCCCTGTGTAGGAGTCTGAAGGCTGGTCTCACCATGGATTCTGTGATTGTGGAAGCATTTCTTGCGAGCCTCTCCAACCGTCTCTATATCTCACAAGAGAGCGACAAGTAAAACCTTTTTGTTCCAAGTGATTTAAATAATGTGGTCCGTTCAAAAATGTTTATTCAAAAATGTTTAAACACACACACACACACACACACACACACACACACACACACACACACACACACACACACACACACACACACACACACACACACACACACACACACACACACACACACACACACACACACACACACACACAGCTGGCCCTGCAGTAGCAGCCAGCCCCCCGACTGCACTTTTTAACCCTTGCATTTTTATATATTTTTATTGCTTTGATTTCATTTAAATTTCGCCTTGTACGGGAAAGAGAACTGGTTATTAGTGATAATATTTAGCCTAGTATTTAATCCCATGTCCCAGAGATGCTCATCTGATCCCGCAACACACCATCCGGGCCCTGGGCCACATCTCAGTGGCTCTAAGGGACACTCCTAAAGTCATGGAGCCCATCCTGCAGATCCTGCAGCAGAAGTTCTGCCAGCCTCCCTCCCAGCTGGACGTGCTCATCATAGACCAGCTGGGCTGCATGGTCATCACAGGAAACGTAAGTGTAACACACACACACACACACACACACACACACACACACACACACACACACACACACACACCACACACACACACACACACACACACACACACACACACACTGCCATAAATAGCAGTTGCGAACATAAACATAAATCTATATTTGGTGGTATTCTTGTGGTGTGATGCACCTTTTTTTCCCGCTCTCTTCTTCTCTTCTCGTCTTCTTCTTCATAGCAATACATCTACCAGGAGGTGTGGAACCTGTTCCAGCAGATCAGTGTGAAAGCCAGCTCTGTGGTCTACTCAGCCAAAGACTACAGGGACCAGGGCTATAGGTCTGCATACGATATCAGCCCATGTATTAAACAGTGACCTGTAGTGCTGCTGTGGAGATGCTTCTTCCATCTGCATCTGCCTGCATATACTTTTAAGTCAAGTTATGTCATGGCTTTGTGTTACAACCTCGTGGTCTTTCTCTCCAAGGCACTGTTCCCTGGCAGTGATAAATGCTCTGGCCAATATCGCAGCCAACCTACAGGGGGAGCCACTAGTGGATGAGCTAATGGTCAACCTTCTGGAACTGTTCGTCCAATTGGGCCTGGAAGGAAAGCGGGCCAGCGAGAGGGCATCAGACAAGGGGCCGGCTCTTAAGGTGCCTCAATGGGGTTTGACAATGGAGGTGAAAAATGAACAAAACAACACAACAGGCCGTTGGTTTAACCGTTTCTCTTCTTCACCGTTTCCCAGGCGTCCGGCAGTGCTGGCAACCTGGGGGTGTTGATTCCAGTCATAGCTGTGGTAAGTGTGCTTACCCCTCCTTTAAAAATCGAGTTATTTCACACTATAGACTTCTTTTTTAAGTCGTCAAAGTGCTGTGCTGAAATGCACCCGAACACCTGTAAGGGTATTGGTTATTATTTAACTTTTCAGACAAATATTTACACGGTGCGTCACAGCAGAGCTCTCGTCCATGTTGTTTGGTTTAGTCCTGTCGTGTGTTTATGAAACGGCATGTTCAAAGTAACTTCAAATATTGTGTGCAGTTATATTTTCCAGTGCATACTTTATTTATTTATAAAAGATAACTATTTCAATCTCCTTAAAGAAAAATAAGGTATATTAACACACTTTTCGTTAGATATTTATGGATTATAGTTATTCATTATTTTGTTTATGTTGTGCTTACTGTGCATACTTGAATTATCATAACGGCACCATTCCACATGCTCAGTCGCAAGAAATCCATCAGGTTTTATATTCACACTGACCTATTAAATGGATTGGCCAAGGACATTCTAGGTATTAAAGAACAGTCATTATGGTTTCATTTCAAATATTGCCTCAGATTCATTGAATAATTATAAACTCATTAACTCATTATAATTGATAAACCCCTGTCCTGATATCTACACATGGGGGGGGGGGGGGGGGGCGGTGTGGGGGCACTGGAGGGTAGTTGGACCAAGTGGGTTGGGTCGAGGCCGTCTTAGCTCTGTGAAGGGTCCACCACGCGGCCCATGAAGACGAGGCAGTCTGTGCGGTGCTCGTAGATGAGGAACAGGAAGGGGTGGTCCGCCACGAAGCGGTTCTGTGTGGACAGGGGCATGAAGCCCACGTGGGTCACAGCTGCAGCCTCCGTTCCTTCCTCGTTCACCGTGATGGTCCCCTGGTGCTGCAGCTGGGAGGGGGGGGGGGGGAGGGGGAGCAGAACAAGAAGATGTTGGCGTGCATATTTTATAACTGCAGAGATTCAGATTCGGTTTCAGATGTGTCACATGTATAAGGTACAGTGTACAACGTATAGTGACCACAATATATACAATATATGTGATCACCAGCTCCGAAGATGTGCAAAAATTACAAAATGGTAAGCATTACTTATTAAAAATACAAAGGAATACACACATATTTACATAATTGCAGAATATATGAATTTGTGAATCTGATTGTACAAATTACTGAGCATGTCTAGAGCATTTTTTTGCTCTCTTAACTGTTGGAATCTGTCAGAAAACGAGGCGGGACTTACCCAGTTGAGGGAAACCTTTTGTTCGGTCATGCCGGATAAGTCTCCATTCTCCTGGAACAAGTCTGTCAGACCCATCTCCTTGAAGTTGCCGATCAGATCGTAGTTCTGCTCCAGTTTGAACCTAGGCACCACCACCTCTCGAGTCCTGGTGGGAGAAGGACAACATACAACAAAATATACGAAAAGTTCCATCTTTATCTGCCGACCTCATCACATTGACAGCCATTTTATACAAAGTGTATTTAATAGGCAGCTATGTGGTCGCACACTGCTTCCACCACTAACCTGTTGGTCATGTTTCTGAGCCACTTGCTGATGACTGTGGGGGAGATCTCCTTCTCCAGGTTCCTCATACCAGAGATCTTGCTGGGAAGGGCAATGAGCATGCTAATATTTCCTGTGTATGGGAGCTGAAATCCAAATTGTACACCTTTTTAGTTATTCAAAGCTATTTATATCATGTGTAGTCAACTTTTTGTATTTAAAAATACTCCATGGACCTTATTCACCTGCCAGCCATTTTGGTTCTAAGGGCTAGCTGGATGGGGAAAGTGAATGTCTGTGTAATTCCGCATTCATTTCCACCCCACCCAGCTAGCGTTTAGAACCAAGATGGCCGCTAGGTGAATAAGGTTGGCAGATCATATTTGGCCACCTTTTCACTCAGTAGCTGAACGGCTCACCTGCAGGATGTCACACTCAAGCTCATGGTCAGCAGCGGCGAGGTAGTTCCCCTTGTTGCTCATCATGGGCACCCGCACGTTCGTCTTTTCATTGATCCGGAAGTTCCGATAGTAAGTCGCTTCTTTCGGGAACTTCTGCTCCCAGGTGCCTGTTTTTGTTTGAACAAGTACGATCAGTTACGGCACTTTCAACACGTTTTCCGCCACTGCAATGACCATAGGAGTTCAGTCTGGAATGGTACAATGGGTCTCATCCAAACCCTTACCAGTGCTGTGCTCTCTGAGTCCCAAGTTCCTCATGCAGACCCAAATACACAAATAGTGATAGTGCCTGTTTACCTACACACTCCTGCAGATCCTTTAGTGGTATTTTAATGTCTTAAGCCAATCTTTCAAAAGTCTTAAAATGCTTTGACATGGGAAGTAGGACTTTGTAAATCGTTCTTTTCTGACGCAATCTAAATCTATCAGAATTTTTTTTGTTTTTGTTTTAATGGTTTAACCAAATGCCTCTGGCATTAATATGCAAAATCAGGATAGCGGAACCAACAACAATCATATTGTTTACTATGTACTGAATTTCGAGACCATAAGTAACGGTTTTTTTTGCTATCTGGCATTTAGTCTTTTTTTTTGTCCTTTTTACTGGACCAAAAAAGTCATGATTTGTTACAACAAAAATTGACCCTAATCCTTGGTAATTTCTGAGTGACATTAATAAAGCCTTAAAAAGTGTCAAATCCAACTTGCCTTAAGCTGTAGGAACATCTAAACATGATCCTCGCTGACCCTTTGGGGTCGCAATTTGCAACATACTCTACTTGGGACCTGCTGCCCTACAAGGTCCCTCTGTGCTCACACAGTCTCGGGGGCCTCCCTATCGGCCCTACCTTTGAAGTACAGGTAGTTCAGCAGCATCAACACCATGTTGGGGTCCACGCTCTTGAGGGGCTCCTTGATCAGTCCTTTGGTGATCTTCAGGATACGCTGGTTGGCCTTGGTCAAAAAGGCGGGGTCCTGGAAGTCCACGGACTGGGGCTCTGCGTAGTAGTAGGCCTTGGTGTCGGCTCGGAACGCGGCCTTCACCAAGACATCCTTTTTCACATAGACGTCGTTCACGGAGCGCAGCGTGTACCCGAAGTTCCGCCGGAAAAGCCTGTGGGTCAGCTTCCTGAAGAGCTTGTGCACGGTGGCGTTGTCGTAGTGGTGGCTGGCGTTGACAAATTCGGCAAATCCCAGGACTTTGTAGAGTTGGTCATGCGTCGAGGGGCCCGCCCCTAGCGACACCATCGCCATGGCAATGGAGATGCCGGCCGGCGCCAGCAGGATGTTGTCGGTTTGGTTGACGTGGTTACGAAGGCTCCGGTAGAGGTTGAAGCCAAAGTCGGCGTTGACCATGTTGATTCGCTGGAGGCGCGAGTGTCCGTGGAACAGCCGCAGCAGCCTGGCCCGCCGCGTCTTGGGGTCCGAGGGCTCCGTGAAGATGTCTAGATCTGGAGCCGGAGTCGTGATCTCATCAATCTCATCCCCTTCGCTGTAGAGATATCACACACTGATCAGCCTCATTTTTATCATATGTAGGGTTAAAATGGCATTTGTCTTCAGTAATCAATTGAGTGTGCCGTTGACAACCATATATATACTTACATGTAATCATCACTGCCCTCAGCAAGGATCTTATCAAAGTCGATGTAATCCTCGTCGTCATAGTCGTCGAATGGGAGGTCCTTAGTGACCGTGTTCTCTTTGTGAAAGTCCAGTGGGACGGCTTCCATATCGCTAACCCCTGCCTGGTCAAAGCCTCTCAGGTCTGGGTCAGAACTGGGCTCAGCAAAGTGAGAGCCCAAATCCTTGATGCCAGCCTGAGCTGGGCTGGCCAGCAGGCAGGCGGCAGAGAGGACTGTGAAGACCCACATTCTGAACAGAGAGCGGTACCCAAAAGGAAAGACAATCGGTATTGAGAAAAGTAGCCGGGGCAATACATACATAATGAATAATCCCTAACATATTGAGTGTGAAAAAATAAAAGGCATGTAAAATACAGTACAGTCTCGATAATTAAATTCATTCAACTTCAATCCATGTGTGGACACACCAAGCCTGAATGTAGTACATCCACGAATTGGTAAACAAATGATTTGACATGTATTTTTTCTTTTACTTTATGTGTAGAAGGGCTTACCTGCGGTTAGTCTGGTGTTGAAAATGCTGTGTGGATTCTGTATGTTTGTGGTTCATCCCAGAAACTGAACTTTGATGTGTCATTTTCCTGAACAAACAAGACCAGTTCAAACAAACAGGCAGAAAAGTGCTGTGCCTGACTAAAACAACACTTCATGACGCACTTAATCTCATCCACTTATTTTCTGGAATCTGTTATCAGAAGAGATATTGGGGAATATATACGTTTAAAAGCCTTCTTGAACTTCTAATTTAAAAAGTGTACTGCATTTTAGAGGTATGTATGTATGTATTTCTGTGTGCTTTTCTGTGATTGATTTTCTGTTATGTTTGCCACCCTTTGCTTCTCCAATCGTCAGCTGACCAGAAGACTTCCGCCAATCAAAGAAGCCAAGCCCCGCCTCCAGAAGCTGTTCCGTGATTTCTGGCTATACTCCGTGGTCATGGGCTTTGCTGTGGAAGGCTCCGGTAAAACCAAACGGCTTATTTCAGGCCTTTTCTTTATGCTAGCTGGGCAGCGTTGAATACTGGGCCCATTGTTTATATTTTAATTGTTGAAGTCAAACTAAAACCTTTCACAGCTTGTCAGGCTTCTGCCAATGAATCTTGCTCTACGGAAAATGAATGATCTAAAATATGCTATTAACTGCATACTACATTATTGTATTGTATAATATTCTAGTACAACAGTGGGTTTTACTTTGAAAAAAAACAGCCACAAATGACTAACTAACTAACTAAATATCCAATATCCAACTTAAAATCCACCAGAGCCTAAATGAGGTAAGGTTCCACACCACTAACACCCCCTGTTTCCTGCGGTGTCTCCTCCAGGCCTGTGGCCCGAGGAGTGGTACGAAGGGGTGTGTGAGATCGCCACCAAATCTCCACTCCTCACCTTCCCCAGCGGGGAACCCCTCCGCTCAGAACTGCAGTACAACTCGGCTCTGAAGAACGACACGGTCACACCGGTACCAAGTCACACGCCATATGTTCTACTTGCTTTTTGCTCCAGTCCTAGTCTGGTCATTTAGAGTATGAGGAACATTTCTTACCAAATTGACCCATCGCTAATCTTGTTTTCATTTATTATCACCTGTGTTAAGGCGGAGCTTAGCGAGCTGCGCTCCACCATCATTAATCTGCTGGACCCGTCCCCGGAATGCTCCGCCCTGATCAGCAAACTGGACTTCGCCATGTCCACCTACCTGCTCTCCGTCTACCGGCTTGAGTACATGAGGTCGGCTCACGTTCCATTTTAAACTCTTAAGTCATTTAACCAAACGTTTAGTGTTCAGTGGGCCTTATTCACCTAGCAGCCCATCTTGGTTCTAAACGGTAGAACGGTAGGTGGGTGGGTGAAGTGAGTGTGGAATTGGTTTGTGTATAGTGTGTGTGTTTTAAACCACGATACTATGTTGATGGTGAAATAGTTTTGCAGTGTCCCAGCGTTGTCTTAAATATCTCCTTTTTTATGTCCCTTTCAGGATGCTGCGCTCCAACGATGCCGACCGCTTTCAGGTCATGTTTAGATATTTCGAAGACAAAGCCATTCAGAAGGACAAATCCGGTGAGGACTTTGGAAACCTGTTCACAGACTCCGACCGGGGGTGATGGTGTCGTTGCTTTTGTTTTGTATTTAACGCGACGCTTTTCCTCAGGTATGATGCAGTGCGTCATCTGCGTCGGTGACAAGGTGTTTGACGTCTTCCTCCAAATGATGGCTGAGAAGGTGTGGTCAGTGGGAGGCTATGTTAGATACCGTACTTTACTTTTCCATACACTTCAATGTAACAGGCCTCAGTGAGACAGTTCGAGAAAGGTATTTTGTTGTGTAAAATCCCCATACTTTTTGTGATGAAGTTTACCAGAGGAGGTTTGCCCAGTTGCAAGAGCTCACGTTTGTATTAATGCTTGAAAATAGAAAAAGATGACAACAAAAAACATTTTTCTAATGTCTTTTCAGCCCAAGACCAAAGAACATGAGGAGGAACTGGAGCGACATGCCCAATTTCTATTGGTCAACTTTAACCACACCCACAAGAGGATCCGCAGAGTGGCAGACAAGTACCTCTCGGGCCTGGCTGAGATGTACGTGTCACTGCTTCACCTTCACCTTCCTCAGGCCACTTCCTGTACTGACTGTCCTGTCACTGTTTCCTGTGTCAGGTTCCCGCACCTGCTGTGGAGTGGGCGTGTGCTGAAGACCATGCTGGACATTCTGCAGACTCTCTCGTTGTCTCTGAGTGCTGTAAGTGTCACAGTTGTGTAGAAGAAGCCCTCACAATGTACCAACTTAAATGATGTACAGAGTGAGGCGAGTTACCCTTTGGAAAGAGGGAATTGATCGGTTAAATGGTACTACTGCATTCCTTCTAACAACGCTCTTCCCAGCACATCCTATAGTTTATTTGTACAATCATGTTCCTATTGTTCAGGACATTCACAAGGACCCGCCTTACTATGACATCCCCGACACCCCACACCGGATCATGGTCCCCGACACATATGAGGCCAGAGAGGTGGGTCGGCCCGCTATTACACAATTGCACCACTGGAGGGCAGAAGAGTATTTGCTATTTTCATTTTTGTTCACCTATCTTGCTGTGCCATATTGAGTATTGTGTTGTTGTAGTGGTTTCTTTCCTTAACCTTACTCCATTATTATTCATTACTCCAAACACATATTTGACCCCATCAGAGTTGCTGATGAATGTTCACATTTGGGCTCAGGCGGGGAAAGAGAGAAACAAATGACAAAATGAAATAAACATTTTCATTAAAGGTCCAACAACAGTTCTGTGCTACTCTGCGAACACATGTGCATGTTATTTCCATCTCCTCAGAGCATTGTGAAGGACTTTGCTGCACGCTGTGGTGAGATCTTGAAGGAAGCTATGAAATGGGCCCCTTCTGTCACCAAATCCCATCTCCAGGTCGCTTTCCACTATTAATAATACTCATTGTTGATTTATTGCGTCAAAAAATGCGTCCTAGTATTCACTCAAACTGTATATTTAATTTATTTTGGGGTGTGTGTGTGTGTGTGTGTGTGTGTGTGTGTGTGTGTGTGTGTGTGTGTGTGTGTGTGTGTGTGTGTGTGTGTGTGTGTGTGTGTGTGTGTGTGTGTGTGTGTGTGTGTGTGTGTGTGTGTGTGTGTGTGTGTGTGTGTGTGTGTGTGTGTGTGCAGGAGTACTTGAACAAGCACAGCAACTGGGTGTCGGGGCTGTCCCAGCACACAGGCCTGGCCATGGCAACAGAGAGCATCCTGCACTTCGCTGGCTACAACAGACAGAGCACCACTCTTGGAGTGAGTTTAACACACACACACACACACTATGACCCATACATTATTATATAGCACCCCAATGAATGAAATGGCACCCGTTTCAAACACATACCGATTTTATATCACTTTGTGTTTTTGTTCTTTTTATATTTTTCATTAACATTTGCATAAAACATCACAAGTGTGCCATATTGCGTCTTTGTTTACGTGCTTATATGTGTGTGTCAGTTGTTTTTTGTTGTCGTAATACTACCTATATTTGTGTAGCACTGTGAACGCTCATGTATCCACCGTGTATGCGTGTGTGTGCATGCCACCAGTGTCTTATCTGTGTGCTTTGTCCGTCTTTTCATTTTGCTTCATCTGTTGTATTTTGTCTCTATTAAAAACCTCGAACGAAACCCCCTCCTGGTTGCTTGGCTGCTGTGTGCGGATTTGCCGGTTGCCTTGTTGCTTAACCGCATTGGCCTGGTGGTTTGCTTTGGCTGGTTGCCCATTTGGCTAACTGGTTGCGCTGGTGGTGCTGGCGCCCTGCGACCAACTTTAGGCTGCTTTCCCTCAGGTTGGTCATCTCCCCCGACGTTCAAAACTACTGCAACACCAACAACCACAAGGCAGAGCTCAGGCACAATACTATCATGTCTAGTCTAGAGGAGGGTGTTGCAGTGTTGCGGTGCGCCCGGCTGTGTGTTGACGGTGTTTCCCTCTAGAGCACCCAGCTGACCGAGAGGCCGGCGTGCGTGAAGAAGGACTACTCCAACTTCATGGCCTCCCTCAACCTGCGTAACCGCTACACCGGAGAGGTGATGATGGTTTTTCTAAAAGTCTAGATGATGCATTCAGAATGGCTGATGATGAATGGTTAATGGCGCACAATAACATTTAAGAGGATTGATTTCCTCAATCCTCCAACAATATAGCTACAAAATATGCCAGCATAACAGGCAACATGTACTGTTATTGTTGGTTAAAATGGTATTTAGCAGGACGCATCAAACATGAAGCCATGAACCATGAAGCCATGAAACAAAAGTTATTTCAGTCTTGGCATACTTTGTTCAACGGATGAATTGTATCAAATCAAATGTTCTAAACATGTTTTAACTAAACAAACTAGACCGTACAATGAGGTTGCTTCATCCTCAGAATGTGTGTGTGTGCGTGGGTCTCCAGGTCGCCGGTATGATTCAGTTCTCAGAAGCGACTCACACCCAGTCGGACCTGAGCAAGCTGCTCATCCATCAGATGAGCCTCGCGCTGGCCAACCAGAACCCAGAGGAGTTCACACAGGCCATGTTCAAGATGGCCGCCCTGCTTATCTCCACCAAAGGTGCGGTGCTTTTTTTTTAAACTCCATCACGGTGTTTTCCGCTGATGGGATTCTAAATGGTGCGGTTATGGTGTGATTTGAGTCATTTATCTTTCCCCCTCGTTACATGTCTCTCCATCTGTCGGTTTTGTGTTCAGACTGCAATCCCCAGCTCCTGCACCATCTGTGCTGGTCTCCTCTGAAGATGTTCACCGAACACGGCATGGAGACCGCTATTGCATGCTGGGAGTGGCTCCTGGCCGCACGTCACGGGGTGGAGGTGCCGGTATGTACGTCTGCCGCGGCCCAAGTTGTTTTGTGTTGTTGTGTTTTATGAAGTTTTGTACTGCAGCACAACAAACCAATAAGGCCAGGTTGTGGTGCTGCTGCTGCTGCTGCAGTACAACAATGAATAAAACACAACAATACAGCCGGTGGAGGGCAGTGTGAAGATAATATCACATGCAGTAGCACTTCTGATAAACACTTGAAACAAAGAGCACAGGGTACTGCCTCATTCCTAACACTCGCCACATCTCTTATGCAAAGGCTTACTCTCAATGTGTAGTATTAGTCTTCCCCTCGACTCTCGTACCGTACTCTTAATGTGTAGTATTAGTCTTCCTCTCGTACCGTACTCCTAATGTGTAGTATTAGTCTTCCTCTCGTACCGTACTCTTAATGTGTGGTATTAGTCTTCCTCTCGTACCGTACTCTTAATGTGTAGTATTAGTCTTCCTCTCGTACCGTACTCTAATGTGTAGTATTAGTCTTCCTCTCGTACCGTACTCTTAATGTGTGGTATTAGTCTTCCTCTCGTACCGTACTCTTAATGTGTAGTATTAGTCTTCCTCTCGTACCGTACTCTTAATGTGTAGTATTAGTCTTCCTCTCGTACCGTACTCTTAATGTGTAGTATTAGTCTTCCTCTCGTACCGTACTCTTAATGTGTAGTATTAGTCTTCCTCTCGTACCGTACTCTTAATGTGTAGTATTAGTCTTCCACTCATACTGTACTCTTAATGTGTAGTATTAGTCTTCCTCTCGTACTGTACTCTTAATGTGTAGTATTAGTCTTCCTCTCGTACTGTACTCTTAATGTGTAGTATTAGTCTTCCACTCATACTGTACTCTTAATGTGTGGTATTAGTCTTCCTCTCGTACCGTACTCTTAATGTGTAGTATTAGTCTTCCACTCATACTGTACTCTTAATGTGTAGTATTAGTCTTCCTCTCGTACTGTACTCTTAATGTGTAGTGCATTCCTCTGCGCCTCTCCCCCGGTAGTTCATGCGTGAGATGGCGGGCGCTTGGCAGATGACGGTGGAGCTCGCGATGGGTCTGTTCTCCGAGGCCCAGGTGGAGGCCGACCCGCTGGCTGCCTCCGAGGAGAGCCAGCCTACTCCCTGCCCCCCCGAAGTCACCCCCCACTTCCTCTGGATCGAGGTCTGTGGCGCTAAGCAGAACAAAAAGTCACATTTTTAAGTTTGATGTACTCTACTGCGGTTGTCTTGAAGAACATATCCTTTTGATCTTCAGTTTGGTGACTGTTCTGTATTAGGAGTCAGCTCTGCTTTACTTTCTTTACCAAATTTACTTTTCTCCCATCATTTGCTCTCTCCTTCTCCCTGTGTCTCCCATCATTGATTCCATGTGTAGTTCCTGGTCCAGAGGTTTGAGATCGCCAAGTACAGCAGTGCGGATCAGGTGGAGATCTTCACCGCCCTTCTGCAGCGGTCTCTGTCCATCAGTGTGGGCGGGGCCAAGAGCAGCCTCAACAGACACGTGGCCGCCATTGGTCCAAGATACAGGTACCGTGGTTCACTATTGATATATTCATAATTCATGATCAATAATATAGGAGGGATCTATCGATGCTCATCATGGCATTTTATTGTGCAGGTTGCTGACACTGGGCCTAACGGTCCTGCATGCCGACGTGGTCACCAACGCCACCATCAGGAACGTCCTGCGAGAGAAGGTCTACTCCACGGCCTTCGACTACTTCAGGTACCACTCGCATAAACACACTGACGTCGTTGTCTAAAACCAACAGATTCTTGTTTTTCACTGCCAGTCGCCTCTGTGGTTACACGTTTTCTCCTTTTTCCCTCAGCGTGACTCCCAAGTTCCCCACCCAGACGGAGAAGAGTCTGCGCGAGGACCTCAGTATAATGATCAAGTTTTATGCCAACCTGCTGTCGGACAAGAAGTATCTGGCGGCCAGCCAGCTGGTACCACCAGGTACGGCCCAGCGGGATTACTGGCTGCTGAGCGGAATTTGGAATGTAGTGACCTCAATCTCTTGGGTGTGGCGTAGCTTTTTTAGGGTTCCAGGATTTTTAATGCATCAATTGTATCGGTCTAGCTGATTTATCTGTAAATCTGTTTAAAATAATAATAATAAATCTCCCAAAACCAACAACATAAAAGACAGACAAAGATAGCAAAATGTCTTTGTCTTATCACAAACCTATATTATCTTCTCAAGGTCCAAATCACAAATAACTTCAAAGACCACATTTTCAATGCTTGCGATGATTATCCACGCGTCCCGTTGTGGGGTGGGATGGGACGGTCCTAACGCGCGTGGTGTTGGCTCTGCGTGCAGACCCCCAGGACATGTCTGTGAACAGCCTGTCGGCCATGGCGGTGACGGACAGCCGGAACAACCTGGACGCGGCGGTGGGCCACCGGCATCAGGCAGCGGCGCAGGGCTGGATCAACACCTACCCCCTGTCCTCGGGGATGTCCACCATATCCAAGAAGTCCGGTACAGTGGGCCTTGTTATTCACCTGGTGGTCACCTTGCTGTAAACTCACACTCCTGCAGATATTTACTACATTAAAACAATATCTGAACTAGAAGGTTTCTCAAGAATAAAATTGTTTTATATAAGGCATTGTTTTATTATGTTCCCCCCCCCCCCCCCTCTCCGTAGTCTCAGACTACATTAATTGCTATCTGTGTGTTTATATCGTTGACATGTCTCTTTTTGTAGGATTGTCAAAGAAAAGCAACAGAGGATCTCAGCTTCATAAGTACTACATGAAACGCAGGATTCTGTTGCTGGCCCTACTGGTACGTGCACACACACACACACATCAGTTTTTATTTTTATTTTTATTAATTTTTTTATTGCATCCCTTATTTTGACTTATGCGTATTATCTGTGTGAGCACTTTTTACGGCCCTTTATGAATTATGTTGAACTTGTTTGTTGTTGTTGTTGGTTGTATTTTGTAACCTGTGCTACCCTCTCCCTCCCCAGGCCAGTGAGATCGAGCGTCTGACCACGTGGTACAACCCGCTGTCCACCCAGGAGATGCTGATTGCCACCGAGCAGTCAGTGGAGACCAGCATCTCCAACTGGAGGTCCAAGTACATCAGCCTGACGGAGAAGCAGTGGAAGGACAACGTCAACCTGGCCTGGAGCATCGCGCCCTACCTGGCCCTGCAGCTGCCTGCCAGGTACCGAGGGGGGGTCACAGCCACCACCGCCACCACCATCGTCACAGTCATGGAAAGACTATTTCTCTCTGAAATCTGACTAATTCAATGTCTGAGATTGATACATGATATTTTTAAAAAGTCGCACGAGAAAGAGTCGTCGTGTAGGCACTGAATGGTGTTGTATGTAGCTCTAGTGGTTACGTGATTGTTTGCTTGTTAGCGCTATCGTAAGTTCTATTGTTCTATTGTTTGCCAATTGATTGTACTTTAACCTGAGCACTGGTTCCGCTTTTGGAAGCTTGTTATGTATGTATTATATATTATGTTATTATATATGTACGTATGTATATATATTCTTATCATGCCTTGTTAGGAAGGAAATGCACTTCTGGTGACTAGTAGTTCTCTTGCCTACCTGTTGAATGACCTTATTGTAATGTATTGTATTATATATTACATTATTATTTATGTGTATATGTATGTATATATCATATTATTATGCCTTGTTAGGCAGGAAATGCACTTATGACTTCTGATGACTAGTAGTTATCTTGCCTACCTGTTGAATGACCTTATTGTAAGTCGCTTTGGACAAAATGACTGGAATGGAACTGTAATGTTGGGCGTAATCTCAGTGTTTAATTTCTTATAGGCGCAATATAGTCGACCTAGAATGCACTGGGGTGACCCCTAGTCTCGTTGTGATTGTCCTCCTCCAGGTTTAAGAACACGGAGGCCATCGTGTCGGAGGTCACGAGGCTGGTGCGCATGGACCCGTCCGCCGTGTGTGATGTTCCCGAGGCCGTCAAGGTGAGCCGCTGCAAATCTCACCTGTCCTTTACCTGTGTACTGAGTTTTCAAAGTCTTCAGACAGAGGTGCTCCTCCAATAAATAGACCCGTTAGAAAGGAACTGCTTCCTGTTGGGTTTCAGTAGATGGGTTCCATCACGAGTGTCACACAGCTCACACTGAATCCTGTATATGATCAGCTATTGTTCCCTTGGTGCCAGATGTACTCAATGCTGGTGCTCAATCTACGCCTGGCCTTTTGCTGTACAAGCTGTCTTTGTCTTTTTCCTGTTTTAGGTTTTGGGTTCAAATGAACGATGACTCTCTAATGTTGTGGAGCTCATGGCAACCATGTATTCATCGTCTTAAACGTTTCACGAAATGTGAAACGTTCACCATAGAATTTCATCAGAAGTCTGAAATGGTGTTCAACAGAAACTTTTTCTTTAAATGACGCATACAGTTTCTAATCAGGCTTTACTCCTGTGTGCGTGCATCTTGTTCTCCCGAGGTGTCTTGTGTTGTTGTTGAAGTTCTCTCTCTCTCTAGCGTCTCTCTCTCTGGTGGCTCTCTCTGCAATCTGTCTCTGCAGTCTTTTCGTTTTATTCCTGCTTGGCTGGACTCTTAATGATGCTCTCCTCTTCCTCTCGTTCTGGGAGGGATGGGACGAGGGGGACCTGAGCAGACTGGTCCCAGGAGGATGTTATGATCTGCATGTTTATCCTCCTTGACACCTCCTACCGTGTTCGTTCCAGACGTTATTTTTCTGTAGGGGCTAATAACCCCCCCCCCCCCCTCCCTGGATCCTCTCTGGGGAGCCTAGTTAGCACTGAGCTGCGCTGGCGGGGTCGCGACCTCCGTCTGCGGTACCGGAGATACTGTCCTACACGGAGTGGGGATGCTGGGTCTGCTGTACCATTATAACGTGTGTGTGTGTGTGTGTGTGTGTGTGTGTGTGTGTGTGTGTGTGTGTGTGTGTGTGTGTGTGTGTGTGTGTGTGTGTGTGTGTGTGTGTGTGTGTGTGTGTGTGTGTGTGTGTGTGTGTGTGTGTGTGTGTGTGTGTGTGTGTGTGTGTGTGTGTGTGTGTGTGTGTGTGTGTGTGTGTGTGTGTGTGTGTGTGTGTGTGTGTGGTAGTTCCTGGTGACCTGGCACACCATCGACGCCGACTCTCCGGACCTGAGCCACATCCTGTGCTGGGCCCCCGCGGACCCGCCCACCGGCCTCTCCTACTTCTCCTCCATGTACCCCCCCCACCCGCTCACCGCCCAGTACGGGGTGAAGGTGCTACGCTCCTTCCCGCCGGTGAGCTACAATACACGCTAAGCATGCGTTTCCCCCAGGTTCGCCTGATGAGATGGCAGGAGAGATTGCCGACTTACTTCCAAGTGTTTATATGACTTGTATGAACTATGAATATCAACACACACATTTTAAATGGTTGGAAAGGGCTCCTATATATATATATTGCCTAATGATTCGTACCCACGAGAAAATCCTTTTTTGGGGTTACCTAAAATGGGGTCGCAAGCATTTAGAACCCCCACACACACACACACACACACACACACACACACACACACACACACACACACACACACACACACACACACACACACACACACACACACACACACTGGTGTACATTTCCACTAAGCCCAGTATTATTCCCGCTCATCCCCCTTATCCTCCCTTCCCTCCATTAGGATGCCATTTTGTTTTACATTCCTCAAATCGTCCAGGCCCTCCGTTATGACAAGGTAAGCTCTCTTGTTTGTTTAGCACACAACCCAAGATCCCATACCTCCCCTCCCCCCCTACTGAGTTACCACTGAGTATGATCTGATCTCAGATGGGCTATGTGAGGGAGTACATCCTTTGGGCGGCCCAGACCTCCCAGCTGCTGGCCCACCAGTTTGTCTGGAACATGAAGACCAACATCTACCTGGATGAGGAGGCACACCAGAAAGACCGTGAGCTCTCTCTAGCGCTCTCTCTCGCTCTCGCTCTCGCTCTAGCTCTCTCTGTCTCTGTCTCTGTCTCTGTCTCTAGCTCTCTCTCTATGTCTCTAGCTCTCTCTCTGTGTCTCTCTATGTCTCTAGCTCTCTCTCTGTGTCTCTCTATGTCTCTAGCTCTCTCTCTGTGTCTCTCTATGTCTCTAGCTCTCTCTCTGTGTCTCTCTATGTCTCTAGCTCTCTCTCTGTGTCTCTCTATGTCTCTAGCTCTCTCTCTGTGTCTCTCTATGTCTCTAGCTCTCTCTCTGTGTCTCTCTATGTCTCTAGCTCTCTCTCTGTGTCTCTCTGTGTCTCTAGCTCTCTCTCTATGTCTCTAGCTCTCTCTCTATGTCTATGTATCTAGCTCTCTGTCTGGCTGTGTCTCTTTGTGTCTCTTTCTATATGTCTCTTTATTTTTCTCTTTCTCTCAAAAACCTCAATTTGAGCAAAGCAACCTTTATTATTATTATTATTTTTCTATTAAAAGACTCTTCATGGTTTTATTTAAGGACGACACGCATTAAATCAACCTTTCAGTAAATGTGCCAGTGTCCAATTTGTTTTCCTACATAATGCAAAGCATATGAAATATGTGTGTTGGGCAGCTAAACTTATGTGTAATTGTTGTTGCTATCATTGTGTGTGTGTGTGCGTGTGTGTGTGTGTGTTAGCTGACATCGGAGAGCTGTTGGAGGAGATGGTGGAGGAGATCATAGGCTCCCTGTCGGGCCCTGCTAAGGACTTCTACCAGCGAGAGTTTGATTTCTTTAACAAGATCACCAACGTCTCTGCCCTCATCAAGTAGGCCTTCTAGCTTAGTCACACACACACACACACATACACTCATCTTTGTTCGGCCTTTCATTTGATATCATTCCACAAAGTTTAGAACGAGAGAGAATCAGTCAAATCAGGAGTTAAAAAAGGTGTTAAGTATTACAAAGGTTACGCACACACACACACACACACACATGCATGATTACACATAATGAATAATTGTATCCTCCAGGTGCTCTACCAGGTGTTTATGATAACTAGGCCCCGTCTCCCCGTCCGCCGTCCCCAGTGAGCCGTACCCTGCCAGTCCCTACGCTGCTCATTTGGTCACATTGTCTCTCTGATTATCTGTTGGCCCGGAAGACAGACCCGGGCGTCCCCCGAGCACCCGTCCCACTAGTGTGTTTATGAGTTTAGAGCTGTTTGTTCAACACCGCCTTCAAAATTAAAGTCCCCCGTGAGCTCATTACAGTGCTAATGAAAGGCTCAGCGCAAGCGTCCAGGGGAAGAACAACCCTTGTGTGTGTGTGTGTGTGTGTGTGTGTGTGTGTGTGTTGATCATTATGAGATGAGATACCCATGCATGCATGCTAATCTAGGCCAACAGGTGGTGAAGGGTCACACACACACTGGTCGTGGTGTTGGTGTTGTTGTTGATGTGGAAACTCTCGGTGATGTGTCGACATCTGTCTGTTACCGCGTGTCCTCTGCAGGCCCTACCCTAAGGGGGACGAGAGGAAGAGGGCCTGCCTGAAAGCCATGTCGGAGATCAAGGTCCAGCCGGGTTGTTATCTGCCCAGTAACCCAGAGGCCATTGTCCTGGACATAGACTACACGTCTGGAACCCCATTGCAGAGGTACAGCGCTTCTACAACACAACAGCACAACAGCAGCACGTGGACAGGCTGTCTTTTTATTTATTTATTTAAGTATGAATGCGTTCATGCGTTTATTTATTTGTGTATTCAATAAAACGTTGTGTCTCTGTGCAGTGCGGCCAAAGCCCCTTACCTGGCCAAATTCAAAGTGAGGAGGTGTGGAGTCAGTGAGCTGGAAAAAGAAGGTACAGTACATAATATAAGTTGTACTACTACTACTGTATAGTGCTACCAGCTAGACTCATGAAGCCATGCAGTGGGGTGTCGACGTGGTCAAACCAGTGTCCCTGCGCGGTCCACAGGCCTGCTGTGCCACTCGGACTCTCTGGACGAGGCCAAGAGTGAGGATGAAGCCAAGCGCATTATCTGGCAGGCGGCCATCTTTAAAGTGGGAGATGACTGCAGACAGGTGTGTGTGTGTGTGTGTGTGTGTCTGAATGTCTATCCTGTGTTCCTGGTCTGTCTGGCTTTCTCTCTCTCTCTCTCTCTCTGTCTCTCTGTCTCTCTGTCTGTCTGTCTGTCTGTCTGTCTGTCTGTCTGTCTCTGTCTCGGTATTTTTCAAGATTCAAGATTCAAGATAACTTTATTTATCCCGAGGGAAATTAAGGTGCAACAGTTGAAACAGGGGGAATAAAATATACTAATACCTAAAAACTAAAAACTAAATAACAACAAACTAAACAAAACTAGTATAAACAAAATATAACTAAATTAACTCTAAATGAAATCAAAATGTATTGATAGATATATGTTATATATTTCTCTGTCTCTGTCTGTCTGTCTCGGTATTTCTCTGTCTCTATCTCTGTGTCTCTTTGTCTCCTCACACTGGTGTCTTCTACGGTCCCCCCAGGACATGCTGGCTCTCCAGATCATCGGACTGTTTAAGAACATCTTCCAGCTGGTGGGTCTGGACCTCTACGTGTTCCCCTACAGGGTGGTGGCCACGGCCCCTGGGGTTAGTACAACTACACAGACCTCAACCATACCTAGAACCAGAACCATACCTATAACATAACCATACCTATAACATTAACATAACCATACCTATAACATTAACATAACCATACCTATAACTATTACCATAACAACCATACCTATAACATTACCATAACATAACCATACCTATAACATTAACATAACCATATCTATAACATTAACATAACCATACCTATAACTATTACCATACCTACCTATAACATTACCATACCTAAACCATAACCATTACCAAACCTATATTGTACTTTTACCTGAGCACTGGTTCAGTTCTTGGAGACTTGTTAGGAATGAAATGCACTTTTGATTTATTTTTATTTCCTCTGACTCCTGTATTTTAATTTACATTTTTTATTTATTTAATGCATGCACTCCTGCATGTATCTTGTCTCACATGTCTTAATTGCACTGTAACCTTGTACTTACAATGTCCCTGATGGGAAAACAAGTTTGTTGACCGTCTTGATGATTGACTGCAGTGTGGCGTAATCGAGTGCATCCCGGACTGCAAGTCTCGTGACCAGCTGGGTCGGCAGACAGACTTCGGCATGTACGACTACTTCAGGAACCAGTATGGCGACGAGTCCACCCTGGCCTTCCAGAAGGTACCACACACCGCACTGTTTATTACACAGAGACTGCAAAGGTGAACGCATGTTAACAGTACATGTTCGTGTGTGTGTGTGTGTGTGTGTGTGTGTGTGTGTGTGTGTGTGTGTGTGTGTGTGTGTGTGTGTGTGTGTGTGTGTGTGTGTGTGTGTGTGTGTGTGTGTGTGTGTGTGTGTGTGTGTGTGTGTGTGTGTGTGTGTGTGTGTGTGTGTGTGTGTGTGTGTGTGTGTGTGTGTGTGTGTGTGTGTGTGTGTGTGTGTGTGTGTGTGTGTGTTCATTTTCAGGCGCGGTACAATTTCATCCGCAGCATGGCCGCCTACAGCCTCCTAGTCTTCCTGCTGCAGATCAAAGACAGACACAACGGCAACATTATGCTGGACAGCCAAGGACACCTCATCCACATTGGTGTGTGTGTGTGTCCCAAACATTATTTAGCATCTGTCGGGACGTGGCCCCGTGCGTTGGGGCTGGCTTCATTTGTTCGGTCTCGTTAAACACGTCCTGTTTTTATTGGCCAGATTTTGGCTTCATGTTTGAGAGCTCCCCCGGGGGTAACCTGGGCTGGGAGCCGGACATCAAGCTGACCGACGAGATGGTGATGATCATGGGAGGGAAGATGGAGGCCACGCCGTTCAAGTGGTTCATGGAGATGTGTGTGAGGGGATACCTCGCTGTCCGGTGAGTGTGTGAGAGTGTTAGTGTGTGTCAGTGAGTGAGTGTGTGTGTGAGACCTGGGACCTTCGTTGGGAACCTTGACCAGAACTGAGACCGTCAACTTCACAGTGTGACCGGCTGAACATGATGATAATGATGACCAAACGGAGCATCATATGGTATATTTCAGGCCAAGCTTTTCCCCAGCCATCTACATACACAAGTGGCTTTCTGATTGGCTGTTCCTCCTCTGTCCCTACAGTCCCTACATGGACGCAGTGGTCTCCTTGGTTACGCTGATGCTGGACACCGGCCTTCCCTGCTTCAGAGGCCAGACCATTAAGCTGCTCAAGTGAGTTGTGTGGTCCTTCAGACCTTGTCCCCGTGTCTCGGTGAAGTGAGTTTAGTGCTGATGAGTTTCGTCTTGTCTTGTGTTTCCTGACCTCCAGGCAGCGCTTCAACCCGGCGGTGAGCGAGAAGGAGGCGGCCAGCTTCATCATCAAGGTCATCCAGAACTGCTTCCTCAGCAGCAGGTCAGACATGACACACAAAACAAAATGCTTCACTTTGTCTCCTCCAATCATTGGTTAAACGGTCAGCTCACTGTCTCCATCAGGCCATTGCTACAAAACGTGTTGAATATTAACAAATTAAATGTCCATTATTTAATCATCATCCTCCAACGGTGACTCTAGTGAGGGCCAATAAATATTGTCTTGAGGCCGGTATGTTTCAGACCCACTGGCCCAGTCGCAAAGAAAATGTAATGTTGAACACTTCTGATCTAATTGTTCATTATTTTTCTCTGCTACAGGAGTAAAACATATGACATGCTCCAGTACTACCAAAACCAGATCCCCTACTAGACTCCTGTGCCTCAGAGTGTGTGGGTGTGTGTGCTTTTGCATGCGCGTGCCCACCAGAGTGACCGCATGGTCAGGTTGTAGTTGTGGCTTTATATGCTGGGTTAATATCCACGGTTCTTTGTTATAACGAGATGTCACCGCTGTTTTTGCATTGCCTTCTTGTTTCAACTAAATCAAATTCTTTCTCTATTTTTTTGTGGTTCTATTTATTTTTTGGTCAAAGTTGGTAAATATATATATATAAATATAAGTATAAATATATTTAGACAGAGCGAGACGGAGATAGATGTATCTTGTTGTATTGGCATTATTGTTCTGTTATTGCGTTGGCATCTTGACTTTCGTGCACTTGGATTAAATAAAATGTTTACCGCACGTTCAGTAAATAGACGCGTTGACAAAGTTGGTGCCAAAATATACATATTTGTAACATTTGTGAAAATGAATTTTGGGGTAGCTGGAGTAGCGTTTGTCTTTGAGGTTGTCATTGGATACTACTTGGGTTTTGACCGGTGTGGGTGTGGCCTCTTCTTTGGTCCGGTACTACGGTGTTTCTCTTTTTAATGGACCAATCAAAGTAATGAAATCTGTGTCCATGGTACGTGTCCACTGGTCGTATTGAACAGTGACGACCCCGCCGTATGGACATGGGCTAGTTGCTGATGGGATGGGGTCTTTGAATCGCGTATTTGCCTAAAATGAAAGATTTGGACACGCTCTTACTTTTGCATTTAGAACATCTTGTCAGAAGGACTTTGCTAATCCATGCCAGCCCATGTCCGTACGGTTGTCTTAGACCTCTATGTTATGTTACTGGTTGTAATAAAATAAAGTAAATTCCTCTATTTGTATATTTATATATCCATTTAAGCATTTTCTATCTGCACACATTTGAACTGGAATGGTTAAAAGTATATGAAATGTAATAAATTTCTTGAGCTAATGACGATGGTGTGCTTGTGTCTAAAATACCTATATTATTTGTCATTCTGTCGCCCTGAATTGGAAACGGAGCAGTGGTCAGCAAAGACCTACACACGACATGATTTAATTAATATCATTAATCATCAACATTAACAAGTACAATTACATTGTGTAGCAATCCTCCTGCGAACAATTAGAAAAATAGAAATCATTTAAAAACCAAGCTAAACTAAATACATATATATACTTATATAAAACATCTATATTTATATATATATCTGTTTTTGATTATGTTTGTATATATGTGTGTGTATATATGTGTGTATATACTGTGTGTGTATATATATATATATATATATATATATATTAATAATATTAATTTTAATTGTATGCTCTGTAAGGTGTCCTTGGGTGTCTTGAAAGGCGCCCCACAAATAAAATGTATTATTATATATATATATATATATAATAATACAATAAAAAGATAATTCCAAAGGGTTCACATACTTTTTCTTGCAGCTGTATATATATATACACTTGGATTTAACCCTTGGATTTAATAACTGGTTGACCCTCCTTTGGCAGCAATAACCTCAACCAAACCTGTTTCCTGTAGTTCCTAGCAGATCAGACCTGCACAACAGTCAGGAGGAATTTTGGACCATTCCTCTTTACAAAACTGTTTCAGTTCAGCAATAAATTCTTGGGATGTCTGGTGTGAATCGCTCTCTTGAGGTCATGTCATAGCATCTCAATCGGGTTGAGGTCAGGACTCTGACTGGGCCACTCCAGAAGGCGTATTTTCTTCTGTTGAAGCCATGCTGTTGTTGATTTACTGCTGTGCTTTGGGTCATTGTCCTGTTGCATCACCCATCTTCTGTTGAGCGTCAATTGGTGGACAGATGGCCTTAAGTTCTCCTGCAAAATGTCTTGGTAAACTTGGGAATTCATTTTTCCGTCGATGATAGCAATCTGTCCAGGCCCTGAGGCAGCAAAGCAGCCCCAAACCATGATGCCCCGTCCACCATACTTCCAGTTGGGATGAGGTTTTGATGTTGTTGTGCCTTTTTTTCTCCACACATAGTGTTGTGTTCCTTCCAAACAACTCAACTTTGGTTTCATCTGTCCACAGAATATTTTGCCAGTAGTGCTGTGGAACATCCAGGTGCTCTTTTTTGCAAACTTCAAATGGTTTCAATGGTTTTTTTGGACAGCAGTGGCTTCCTCTGTGGGGTCCTCCCATGAACTCCATTCTTGTTCAGTGTTTTACGTATTGTAGATTCGTCAACAGAGAAGTCTTTAGCTGACACTCTAGGATTCTTCTTCACCTCATTGAGCATTCTGCGCTGTGCTCTTGCAGTCATCTTTACAGGACGGCCACTCCTAGGGAGAGTAGCAACAGTGCTGAACTTTCTCCATTTATAGACAATTTGTCTTACCGTGGACTGATGAACATCAAGGCTTTTAGAGATACTTTTGTAACCCTTTACAGTTTTATGCATGTCATCTATTCTTAATCTTAAGTCTTCTGAGAGCTCTTTTGTGCGAGGCATGGTTCACATCAGGCATCCCAAGAATATTGCTGAACTGAAACAGTTTTGTAAAGAGGAATGGTCCAAAATTCCTCCTGACTGTTGTGCAGGTCTGATCTGCAACTACAGGAAACAGGTTTGGTTGAGGTTATTGCTGCCAAAGGAGGGTCAACCAGTTATTAAATCCAAGGGTTCACATACTTTTCCCACCCTGCACTGTGAATGTTTACATGGGTGTGTTCAATAAAAACATGAAAACATATAATTGTTTGTGTGGTATTAGTTTAAGCAGACTGTGTTTGTCTATTGTTGTGACTTAGATGAAGGTCAGAACACATTTTATGACCAATTTATGCAGAAATCCAGATAATTCCAAAGGGTTCACATACTTGATGATATACGTGATGTACTCCACGCCAGTGTTTTGGGACACTGAGGACTGTGCCATGACACTTGATCAAGAGGAACTGGATACGTCCAAAGGACAACGTGTGTTTCGCAGTTGGGTTCCTTGAGATGAAGATATATTTGATCTTTGTACGACACTTGTGGAGAAACGGGGCGTACCGTTCCCCAGTAAATGCCCTCTGGAAGCTGTTGAGCTGTATTCCTCTCTCATTCGTGTCTCATCAGTAGCAATGAACTCATTTACAAAGTGAATGCTATTTAGAAATAGCATTAAATACATTAGGCCTATTTAGAAATACAGGAAAATTAAAGGGATTTACACAGCCTGCTGTCTGCTGTGAATGACACAAAGATATAACTATTGTCCAGTTGTATTACATGAAAGACACACTAACAATCATATGTGTGTAACTGTATCAAGAACAGAGTCTACAGGGTCAATACAAATGCTTTAATATGATTCAACACTTACTTTGAACACTGTCTGTCTCTACAATGTGTTGTCAACATATACAGCATGACGTTCACATAATGCAGTTATTGAGTTGTTTTTTTGTCATAATGCCCAAATAATGTCAGTCAACAACCACAGCAGGATTGACTGGAATCGTATCATAAAGACGGTCAAATCCCCTGTCAAGAAGCCCCGCCCCTATGGAAACGTCATCGTCCACACTCTGGTTGTCAGGGACATTAGAGCCATTCTCTGAACCAGCATTTGTCTGCATACTGTTAAGCAAATGTTATGTTTTCTCATATAGTGTTTGGTTCATCAGGTCTTGTTCATCTAAAAGCATCAGGACAGTTGCAGTTCATTTTTGCTCTTCATTGTTCTGTTCACTGTCATCTGAAGGAGGTTGTTCATCTTCTTCTGATGGCACGCTGATTGGGTCATCTCTTTCCGTAGGAGAGCTGTGTACCTTTGCAGCTGCTTTTATGTGCGGTCGCAGTGAACTGAAAGCAAATGAAAAACTGTAAGAAAATGTCACCTAAACTGGCGTCAGTCAGGAGTTGCAGAAAGCTATCTTCA
The DNA here is from genome assembly GCA_027704905.1 of Muraenolepis orangiensis. NCBI lineage: Eukaryota > Metazoa > Chordata > Actinopteri > Gadiformes > Muraenolepididae > Muraenolepis > Muraenolepis orangiensis. Next base: position 7,258,822 of record CM051017.1, on the reverse strand, counting down.
ACTAGCTCACCCACCAAAAACATAGCAAATTGACTTTCACAATAAAGCACTGAATGCCGCCATATTTCAAACAGCATACTTTAGAAAGCAATTAATAAATGCAACTTACCCCAGTGGTCCTCAAAACAGAAATGACCTACCTTGTACTTGTGCGCACAAGATAAAAATATATGACCTTTTGGGACTTTAGGGGCTCCGTAATATACTGTATATATATATATATATATATATATATATATATATATATAGTGGCCCTATACTGCAATTTGAAAAGTATATCCATGCAAAGGTGCAGTGTGATGAAACTAGGTAATGATGCAATACAGTATGGTGGTAACACAGAACAGTCACTCAGTGTTTGACAGTGTTCAATACAGTATGGTGGTAACAAGGAACAGTCGGTGTCGGTGTTTCACCGTGTTCAGTTGGCATATAGCACTGGGGTAGAAACTGTTAAGTTGATTAGGTAAAAATGTGGAAGGCTAACTTGGCTTCAGACAAGGCCCGTTTGTTCCATTCCCACACCTCACTCATTGTATCTGTAGGGGAATATGGCCAAACCATGATACCAGTTGTAAATGATTATCAAGTGAATGAGGCCAGGGCCCCAGGCAGGCCATAAATGCAGCTATAAAATAACTATAAAAAGCGATAAGTGTCCTTGGCCGTGATTAGTTCTTTTGATGATTTCATGGCCATGGTAGGATAATTGTTTTAGTGCACTCAACAATCATTATATATTAGTATGGTATTATTTGTGTAGTATTTTTTGGCTGCTGGTGTTGGTAGAACACCGTTTCCTGATGTTTCTATGATATTAATGTCACAGATGATTTAATTCTGAGGAGGACAGCAGAGGTGGTGTCCCCATTCAGGGTTTACTATGTGGTCTATTTAAATGCCACCAATTTAATCAAACGTATTCGGATTGAAGGTGGAGGCGATCAAGCTCCTCAGCAATGCCCACACAGACGACTCATTTGAGGAACATGTCATGCCATTCATAACCGCCAGAGGGCAGCATAGGTCGCATTGTTTGTTAGCATCGGTTGTCGCCACATCTTGCATGTGTGTTTTTTTGGAATTAACCGTATAGGCGTACCCCTGCTTTTAAACAACACAACACACATTTGTGTTTTTGTTATACACATTTGCCTCAGAGCGCACCTGTCAAGCCACAGATCAAGACACTCAAAATTATCACTTATTGAAAAACGAAAAGTTGACTGCCAGGTACAACTACATTACTTTGGTTAGCAGCCAAACGTGTGGTTGCCTGTTTCTACTGGCATTCTGTAGCATAGGCAGACTAACGAGTATAACACAGCCGGCCTGCTTCAGAGCTGTTGGGGGCGTTTAGTCAGATGGCATTTTA
>CM051017.1:7237447-7249947 GCA_027704905.1 Muraenolepis orangiensis | reverse complement strand
GTATCCGCTAAGAATGGAGAAGTGTCAATATACAACTTCCCATTCCAGTCATGCGAATCCTTAAAACGGCGCAACGGAGAGACGTGTCAGTGTATTCAAGAAATTCCCAACCGCTGATTGGTTTATTATGATCTCTGTTCCCAAGACAACTCTCTGTGTGACACTCCCCTCTCTTATGTTTCTCTTTACTCCCCCCCCCCCCCCCCATTTCTCTCTCTCTCTCTCTCTCTCTCTCTCTCTCTCTCTCTCCCTCTCCTCACTCCTTACCACTCTCTCTCTCTCTGTCCCTTCTTCAGCCTCTTAATGGAGAGTTGGCAGCAGGCCAGGGGAAGCCTGGCTCTGAAAGGTCTTCCCTCCCTGGCATGGATCCCAGAATGTGTGTGTGTGTGTGTGTGTGTGTGTGTGTGTGTGTGTGTGTGTGTGTGTGTGTGTGTGTGTGTGTGTGTGTGTGTGTGTGTGTGTGTGTGTGTGTGTGTCAGAGCTCTCTCATAATCACCACCATTCAGCACCTCGCCGGAGTGTGTCCGTGTTTACATGAGAGGGGTCAGGGAGCAGACTCACCCGCTCTCTCTCTCTCTCTCTCTCTCTCTCTCTCTCTCTCTCTCTCTCTCTCTCTCTCTCTCTCTCTCTCTCTCTCTCTCTCTCTCTCTCTCTCTCTCTCTCTCTCTCTCTCTCTCTCTCTCTCTGCCTGCCTGCCCCTCTCGCCCTCTCCCTCTCTCTCTCCTGCTCTCTTGCCCTCTCGCCCTCTCTCCCTCTCTCTCTCTCTCTCTCTAACCCATTCTCTCACCCACTCCTTCAGAGGCACACACACACACACACACACATACGTGTGCGTGACGGACACAAATACTTTTATTGTTCATGGCAATGTGGACAATACATACCACGCATACAGGTAGTTAAAAAGTACCCATAATACACACAATAATATAATAATTTCCTTAATTTCCAATAAATTCCCCTCGGGATAAATAAAGTCTATTTTCTGTACACCGCAAGGCGTTCTCAGGGAGGTCATGAATTCCATTGGCCGAACCCCCATCTCAATGCAGGACAACCTGTAGCACAGGTTGGTTTTCATCAATTTGACTGGTTTTGCCTTGTTTTGCCTTGTTTTGCCGTGCTTCTGTCCCCTTCGGAATGCAACTTGTTTTCCGTCTTTCGCGCCTCTTTTCTTTGAGCCGGTCTTCAGCGTCTCTTCACATCCCTAATCACCGCCCTGCGGTGGGTCATTGCCTGCATATTGCATGTCAGACGAAGGTTCTGTGTGAACAGTTGAACTGTCCGTTGGAATCACAAACAGCCCAGGGACCTTCAGAGTCATCACCGGTGGACTGGCGACTTAGTGATCAAACACCACGCATGTGTTGATTGTGGCTGTCCAAACACTAGTACACACACACACACACACACACGCACACGCACATGCGCACACACGCAAACGTACACATACAACATACTGTTTCGTCTGCCTATACTACCAGAATGAAATACTCCTTAGGATTACCATGGAAACGGGGCAGCAGCTCTATAAGCATATGTGTGTGTGTGTGTGTGTGTGTGTGTGTGTGTGTGTGTGTGTGTGTGTGTGTGTGTGTGTGTGTGTGTGTGTGTGTGTGTGTGTGTGTGTGTGTGTGTGTGTGTGTGTGTGTGTGTGTGTGTGTGTGTGAGAGAGTGTAGGTAATAGTTCACCCGATAGGTGGGATGGGTGTTCATGTTAACGTTTCATATCGGAGTCTGACAGAACTGTCAACAGTGGAACTGGACCAAAAAGCTACAGCACTGAATGACAATGGCACTAGCTCAGGTTCCGTCTGGCATCGTGGACATAACGTTTATCCATGTTTAGGGTGTGGTATAATATCGACAAATAAAGAAAAGCCAATAACCCGCAACCAGTAACCCTTTAGTTGTTAGACAAACGACAGACAGCTGACCCAGGCTGTCAACTCCCTGGGCTGCGTAAGTAAATTACAGGGAGATATGGAGAAAATTTATCTCGATAAAATGATCTCGATCATTTTCACTATACAATTTTCCACGATAACTACAATTCCCGCTCCCTGCCCAAATGCAACATGAACAGCCAATCGCGCTGCAGAAATAGGGCGAGCCCTATTTCTGCAGCGCGAGAGAATGTGGTTGACTCGCACTCACAACAATGTGTATTCAGCCATTACCTGACATGTGCAATTACTAAAGGTGTGCGTGACAAGTGAAGGCCGTTCCACTGAACTGGACACCCGACTGCAGTATTCTGGCACTCCTGAAGAAAAGTGGAAACTATAATTACACATTGTCATACTTACCTAACCACATCGTCATTCACAATACCTACCTCAGCAGGAATCTGAGGGGCAATTGACATGACAGTTTCCATGACATGTTCTTGGATTTCCAAGGATAACTTTATTATATTATATTATATATTATATTATATTATTTATTATTGCATTCTATTGTACTTTTTGCACATGGCATGAGTCATGTCAATTGTAAGGTGAATTATAAACTCAGATCAGACTATAGCTAGGTGTCTCTGTGGTACAACGGAGTGATCTGAGTTTCTTAGAGCTGGAGACACCGGTTCAAGTTCTGCTAAATGTTGTCTCCTTGGGAACATAACGGAATCTTGAACTTTTGCAACAATGTCGTGTGAATTGTAATGTCAATCATAAACCCTGAGTGGATCAGTGCTATCGCCATGGTGCTGCAACACTTTCTGCTCTGTACGCCACAGGTCAAGTCTTAGACTAACGAATGTATGACTTGTTTTTTTATTTTCAAACTCACTCAAATTGTTAGGATTAACACATTGTCATAGTTCAAACATTGTCATGCTCACCTTACCACATCAACATTCACAACAGCAACCTCAGTGGGAATCAAACACAGATCTCCAGAACTGCTAACCTGCAGCTCTCACAACTGTGCCACCGAGACCCTTGCTAATGTTTCCAAGGAGAGGAGTGTTATTAGCAGGACTTGAACTAACGTATATATTGCCATTAGGCAATATATCTGTCTTCATCACCAAAACTCCTATGATTTGGTCGGTATAAATAGATTACAGATTAGATTACAATCCATCCCCTAACCATTCCGAGACACTTTTCCACAATGTGTGCTAAATTCTTGGTATTTGCATACTTGCTATTTAGCTATATATTAACCCAAATTTACAACTTACAAACTTACAATGTTTTATTTATTTAGGTTTCAAAGTTATAGCTGGTTAGACTTTGGTTATTAAACTCATTTAATGCAATACGGATTGAACAGACATTTTCGGCCATGTTTATCTTAGTTAAAGTTGTAATATTTACCTTCTTTTGTGAATGTTTATCCTGCAGGCTACACCATGTCAGAGTAGTCTTGTGACGGTTTTGATAGTTGCAAAAGCCATTTCATTCATGTCATCAACTATTAACCTCATTGACCACTATTCTAAAATGCCATTCATTGTATAGAACTGTAGACCTAGTAGACTGTGTACTACACCATGACTGTTGTCTTGTGATATTTGATATTTAGATTGTTGCAAAAGCTATTTACTTCATGTCATCAACAGTAACTACATGTTTTATTTAACATATTTCTATTGCCGTTTCTGTTTATCGTCAAGTGGGAGAGAAAAAAGGATCGTAAGAGCAGTTGTGGTGTGCCAGGAATGTTTTGCACTTCATGAGTTTAATCTATTTTGATTATTTATAATTAGTCAATTGTTAATAAAGCACTTCAAACCTTAAGTATAGATCAAAATGCTTTCTTGAATGTTTTAAGTTATGACTTACTATCACTGGCGCCCCGCCCCTCGGGGCCTATGGTGGGCGTGGCCCCAAGGACCGGGGGGGTGGGGTCGGGGGGCGTCCTTTATTTTTTTTTAAACACGAAAGGTGGCCACCCTAGTGTTGGAAGGACGCCAGAAGTCTGTCACTACTTGTTTACTGGTTTCTTTTGTTTGTCTCCCGACGAGGCGACAACGGCGTCGGGCTTAGTGCCGGCAAAGCAGATTAGGGTGCCTACTGCACGCTTTGTGAGGGATCGGGCAGCACCCGAAAACTCTGGGCCCCTCAGCAGCAGCAGCATCATCAAGATAGATTACCCTTTGGCGGCAGCACATGGGCCAGTGCACTAGAGCTGCTTCTGCTGGCTCCACGGTGAAGAGGGAGACAGGGACACACACACACACACACACACACACACACACACACACACACACACACACACACACACACACACACACACACACACACACACACACACACACACACACACACACACACACACACACACACACAAATGAGCCCCTTTCCCCTGTCACGCTAGACAAACACACATGTGTGCGTGTGCACATGTACAATACACACACACACACACACACACACACACACACACAAGTGAGATAAGGACCAAACGGTTCTTCTGGTCTAGTGCTTGGCTTGTGATGTGTGCTGTGTGTGGAAAAACAAACAAAAAAAAGATTGCTGTTTAAAACATTTATTTTATTTCTAAACAATTAGAAGACAGACAGGTGTGTGGTAGAGAATGGAGTTTACCGTTTGTGAGTTCACATGCATATGCTCCCATTGGCTCCAATGGGAGCATATGCATGTCAGACATGACAGCATGTCAGGGAGAGGAGAAGAACCGTCGTGATAAACCTCCTCGTTATACCTGGAGCAGCAAAAAAGAAAATCCATATCCGCATTTTTTTTTTCCCCATTCTCCATTTTTATCAAGACTGCTCTTTTATGATGGCAAGGTCGTTGCTGGCATACGGGCTACAACTGCTGATAGACAATTCAATTCTACAATCGTCCACTTGCTCTATCACACACACACACACACAGACACACACAACATGCACACATGCATGTGTGCAGTATTTTGCATTAAGTGCAAAGCCTCTCTAGAAGTCCAGATAGAGTGGGTCTGACCCAGCATGAGGACCTGGGTTCCCAGTGGACCCACCAGGGTCTGGGGGCCCCAGTAGTGGAGAATAGCTTGGTGATCTATATTCATTGGCCAGCTTTGGTGAGGCCTGCTGTCATGGCCTACCCACCCCCACCCGCAGAGAGTGTGTGTGTGTGTGTGTGTGTGTTGTGTGTGTGTGTGGTGTGTGTGTGTGTGTGTGTAATGCATGCATGCATGTGTGTGTGTGCAATCCATGTGTAAGTGTGTCTGTGTGCATGCGTGTGTGTGTGTGTGTGTGTGTGTGTGTGTGTGTGTGTGTGTGTGTGTGTGTGTGTGTGTGTGTGTGTGTGTGTGTGTGTGTGTGTGTGTGTGTGTGTGTGTGTGTGCGTGTGTGTGTGTTTCTCATGGCACTAATGCAGTCTGACAGAGACGAATGGTGCAGGACCACACGGCTTCAGCAGCGAGTCGTCTACGGAGCATCGAACAGAGGGAGGCATCTGCATAAAGAGGAGAAGGAGGAGAACCCGGGGACAAGGGAGAGAGAGAGAGAGAGAGAGAGAGAGAGAGAGAGAGAGAGAGAGAGAGAGAGAGAGAGAGAGAGAGAGAGAGAGAGAGAGAGAGAGAGAGAGAGAGAGAGAGAGAGAGAGAGAGAGAGGGAGAGAGAGAGGTAGGGAGAGAGGAAGGGAGGGGAGGGAGGGATGGAGAGAGAGGGAGCGAGAGATATGTGTGGAGGGGGGGTAAACCTAAGGTTGAATTGGAGAGTAAGGAGCAGTGAGGAGCAGTGCATTGTGGATGGTAGTAGGGAAAGAAATCCAAAAATATACCACTCTAAAAAGGGCTGAGTCAGTGGGGAGGAGAGACAGATAAATAACAGTCCACGACTCACAGGAGCACATGTAACAAGAAACACAGGTAACAAGACACACATGTAACAAGAAACACAGGTAACAAGAAACACAGGTATCAATAAACACAGGTAACAATAAACACAGGTAACAAGACACACATGTAACAAGACACACATGTAACAAGAAACACAGGTAACAATGAATACAGGTAACAATAAACACAGGTATCAATAAACACAGGTAACAAGACACACATGTAACAAGACACACATGTAACAAGAAACACAGGTAACAAGAAACACAGGTAACAATAAACACAGGTATCAATAAACACAGGTAACAATAAACACAGGTAACAAGACACACATGTAACAAGACACACATGTAACAAGAAACACAGGTAACAAGACACACATGTAACAAAAAACACATGTAACAAGAAACACAGGTAACAATAAACACAGGTATCAATAAACACAGGTAACAATAAACACAGGTAACAATAAACACAGGTAACAAGACACACGTGTAACAAGAAACATGTAACAATAAACACAGGTAACAAGAAACACAGATAACAAGAAACACAGGTAACAAGAAACAAGGTGACAAGAAACACAGGTAACAAGACACACAGGTAACAAGACACACAGGTAACAAGACACAGAGGTAATAGGACACACAGGTAACAAGACACAGAGGTAATAGGAAACACAGGTAGCAAGATGCTTGGGGGAGAGAACAGTCAAGGGCTCGTCGTCTATCCGTTTTGGAGTAACACAATACAATAACATGTCAATGGAGGAGCGTGAGCGAGGGGGAATGAACAGGTGAACTAAACAACGTTACCATGGAAAGGAAGGATCCATCAAAATGGTAATTCCTTGACTTGCTCACGCCCTCCCCCTCGCCGGCCCAACCTGAAGTCACCATTAGAACACCTCCATGTCCTGAACCTGTCCAGCACGCACTTTCTTTGTCTTTTGAAAGCATTTCTCACATCTCCCAACCCAAAGGTAATCTTGTGGCTAACCTGCAGGAATCATTTGACAATGCTGCGATTTTGGACAGACAGATCAGAGGTCAATGGAGGAAATTGGTTATTGTTTACTGGACGACCGATGCAGGCAGCAGAGATTCAGAAATTAACGAGAGAGACCAGAGAAAGGCCGAGAGAGCGAGAGTGAGAGAGAGATAGAGCAAGAGCAAAATAGTGCGTGAGAGAGCGAGAGCGAGACCAGAGAAAGACCGAGAGAGGGACAGCGAGAGCGCAAGAGGGCCCGAGAGAGAGAGAGCGAGAGCGAGAGAGAGAGAGAGCGAGAGAGTGAGAGGGCGAGAGCGAGAGAGCAAAGGGCGAGAGCGAGAGAGCGAGAGAGCGAGAGGGCCCGAGAGAGAGGGCTCGGAGAGTGTCCAGATTGTGTTCAAATTAGATTACAGCCATACATGTGCTTGCATGCATGGCTGTCATCATTTGGTGGGCAGTGCATATACAGTCCCCTTATTGTTAGCATCCCATTTTCTATCAAGTCTGCGTACCCTCATTATCCCGTTAGCTCATTATTCTTGCACTGTGCCCAGGATAGCAGGTCATCCAGGTGGGAGCTCACTATTTTTCCATAATATTATTCTATCTGAAAAAAACACTCCTGCAGCAATACTGTAAGGAATTACTCACCCGTTTAGATCGTCTTGCGTAACCCGATGAAGGCAAAGATTACACCTCCCGGGCAGCCTCCGGTTGGCCCTGGCAACCGTGTGTGCTTGTTGACTCTACATCAGCGTGTCGACGAAACATGGGGCAGATGCTGTTTAATAACATAACCTTACCACACGCTTCCATTAATGCATGCTTCTATCAGCTTTTGGAATCTGTCGTGTGTGTGTGTGTGTGTGCATGTGCAAGCATCTGAGTGTGTGTGTGTGTGTAGGTGCATGTGTGTTTTATTGCGTGTGTGAGTGTGTGTGTGTGTGTGTGTGTGTATACCTATGCGTGTGTGTGTGTGTGTGTGTGTGTGTGTGTGTGTGTGTGTGTGTGTGTGTGTGAAGGTGTGCGAGCATGTGTGTGTGTGTTTGTGTATGCATGTGTGAGTTGTGTGGTGTGTGTGTGTGCGTGTGTGAGCATGTGCGTGCGTGCGTGCGTGTGTGCGTGCGTGTGTGTGTGTGAAGGTGTGCGAGCATGTGTGTGTGTGTTTGTGTATGCGAGCATGTGTGTGCGTACGTGTGTGTGTGTGTGCGTGTGTGAGCATGTGCGTGTGTGTGTGTGTGTGTGTGCGTGTGTGCGTGCACGCTGTCTGTTCCAGGGTTACAGCACAACACAAAGGCCCCATGTCTTTCTGTATACGTGTGACCACCTGCATGTATCTCATTGTACTACGGGTGTCTAGTTATCTGTCCGCGGGGTTGTCCACCAATCAGCCGCCAGACGCACCGCGCTGGTTCCAGTTACAGCCCCCCGCTGCAGTCTGCCATCCCTTCACTTCCTCTGTGTGTGCGATTAGCGGCGCTGCTCTGCCATACTAATGGACAGGAAGGAGCCGGGGAGGGAGGGGAGGGGAGGGGAGGGGAGGGGAGGGGAGAGATGGACAGAACCAGAAGTTTGAATTGAGGAGAGGAAAAAAAACCGAACAAGACAAATAGAAAAGAGGTTTGAAACAATGTGTGTGTGTGTGTGGGGGGGGGGGGGGGGGGGAGGTGTAACAGGGGTGAGATTGTGAGATATAAATAGGGTTTGACATGAGGGAGATATGGACACGCAGGCACACGCACACACACACACACACAGATGATGGGAAGATGGGAAGAGAGGATACATGGGAAAGAGGCAGGCCTTGTTGCCAAACGTCCATGCCAAGGGGCTGCTGGTGTGACAGCATAACAAATAGAGCAGCGAGAGGGGGAGCGCACAGAACATATGTATATGTGTATATAAATATACATATATATATATACACATAAATCTGGAACAACCCCCACGGTCAGCACGTGAAACAGATGGAACGCATATCATAGCTCGGAAGCTGGGTTTGTGTTCTGTGGACTAAATGAGAGAGAGAGAGAGAGAGAGAGAGAGAGAGAGAGAGAGAGAGAGAGAGAGAGAGAGAGAGAGAGAGATGAGAGAGAGAGAGAGAGAGAGAGAGGATGACATTGATGAATACAGTGCGGGGACGGGCTAGGAAATGCCTATTTGCACAGCAAATGAATACTTGTACAATGTCGTGTGTAAACGCTGCAGGAATTAATGTTTATGAATAATGATCAGTGATAATTCCATCAGAAAGTTTATAAATCATTTACTGTCCCTCCTGGATCTTTGGGCTACATTAGCTTGAGGTGTGTGTGTGTGTGTGTGTGTGGTGTGTGTGTGTGTGTGTGTGTGTGTGTGTGTGTGTGTGTGTGTGTGTGTGTGTGTGTGTGTGGGGGGGGGGGGGGGCTGGCAGAGGTTGCTACGGCAACACTAATGACGGTCACCCCCTCTGTCTGTATGTGGGTCTTTTCTTTTCCACACAGCAGATAATTGCAACGCTGCATAACCGTGTGCTCATGGGTTCCTCTTCAAAGACCCTTCTCTCCTTTGTTTCTTCTTGCTTCATTTCTTGTTTGGTTGAAACGATCCGTCAATTAATCAATTACTCTGTGCTAACGGGAGGCAATAATCACGTTGGGCTCTAGTACATTCTGATTGGTATTCGCCATTTATTTGGAGGACATTTTATAGACTAAACGATTAATCAATTCATTACAAAAAAAAAGTAGGCGGATCAACCGACAATGAAAATAATCGGTAGTTGCTCTTGTACATCTAGTCACTCAAAGTACCGGCCCTGCCTAACCCTAACCCTAACTCTAACCCTAACCCTAACTAACCTAACTAACTCTAACTCTAACCCTAACCCTAACTCTAACCCTAACCCTAACTCTAACCCTAATAACTCTAACCCTAACTCTAACCCTAACCCGTATCAACAGAGAGGGCGCTCATAGCGACACCCACTGCTTGGAGCTTCACTCACAGATAGGCAACACTGTGTCTCCGACCGCATGACTCATGTCAGTGTAATTGAAGATTTATCTCTCTGGTGTCTTTATTTATTTTACAAGGGTTTCCCTGCGGTAGAGCAAGGACAGAACCTTTGTGATGGGGAGGAGATGACAGAGTTGGCCCAGTGGGTGGTGGTGTTGGTGAGGGTGGTGGTGGTGTGGTGGTGAGGTGGGGTGGGGTGGTGGTGGGGTGGGTGGCGGCGGTGGCGGTGGGGGCGGTGGTGGTGGTGGTGGGGGTGGGGGTGGTGATAGGTGGTGGTGGTGGGGGTGGTGATAGGTGGTGGTGGGGGTGGTGGAGGGGAGTGGAGCTTAGACCTATAGGCTGATTACTGATTACTGTACTCTACTGCTGAGTATGCTAAAGGAACTAGGCTCAAGATGAGCAGGAGGTCACTATGATTATTTGGGGCGGGGTGGGGGGGGAGAAGAGAAGAGAGAAGAGAGGAGGAGGAGGAGGAGGAGGAGGAGGAGGAGGAGGAGGAGGAGGAGGAGGAGGAGGGGACAGGGCGGGACCACTGAGAACACACCTGAGAAGGAACCCCCATAGACACACACACACACACACAGCTCTAGTTGCCATTATAATTTGCCTCCAGGAGAACACACTGAACTCCATGCAAAAGGTTGTAGGCACTGGCAAGGAAGAAGACACACCATCGAGGAACAACTTCAAATGACTAAATAAATGTTATTTTAAGTTGTTGTTTGTTTTTGTCTGTGCACAAATGTGCTCGGGTGTGTGATTATGTGTACATGCATGTACGTGTGTGTGTGTGTGTGTGTGTGTGTGTGTGTGTGTGGTGTGTGTGTGTGGTGTGTGTGTGTGTGTGTGTGTGTGTGTGTGTGTGAAAATCTGTATGTGCGCGCAGGGTCATGTGTGTGCGTGTCTGCGTCTGGTTTCTGGAGCCTGATGATGTTACAGGCTGATGTGATTGTCGTGGTGCAACTGGTCGACTGCTGAGAGTAGAACCGTGATGAAGAATCAATTACTGCATCCATCCAGTCATATATATATATATATATATATATATATATATATATATACACTGTATACATTTATTATGAAAATTAAACTGAATGCAAGAGCACGTGTAAATCAAATCCACATTATATATCTACATTATTCATTTATCTGGACTTACAGATAGAGGAACTGTGTCATTACGGTTAAAGCAGCATACAGCAGGGCGGTAATAAAGGAATGTGAGCAGTGGGTGAGTAGTCGCGGTGGAAACACAGCTTAGTAAACACTGGTAAATCCTCCTCGATACAACCACTACAACCCTGACCCTGCTCCAGCGTGAGGTGAGGTCTTATGACCAACAACCCCCCCCCACCCCCCCACCCACCCCCCCGCCCTGAATATCAGCCAGTCAATAATCATTAATGTTGCAGCTGTGTAATGGCAATTACAACCGTGGCGTTTCTGAGAGCATTACGTCCAGCCCGCGCATTAAAGCGCGTGGGGTCGAAAACGCTTCCCCTTCACAATTGATTTAGAAGGAGAAGTTTATGCGACTTATTGTCTTCTGTGGACCCGTTCATTTCCCCCCCTCACAGCCAGGAAAATACAAGCAGCACAAGCAGTGGTATTACTCCAGGAAACCTGCTTCAAGACAGACAGAGACAGAGAGAGAGACAGAGACAGAGACAGAGACAGAGAGAGAGAGAGAGAGAGAGAGAGAGAGAGAGAGACAGACAGACAGACAGAGAGAAAGAGAGACTGAAACACAGAGAGACTGAAACACAGAGAGACAGACACAGAGACAGACAGGCAGGCAGACAAGACGGACAGACGGAAAGAGAGAGACAGAGAGGGACATAGACACCGAAAACAGAGACAGACAGACGGACAGAATGTATAGGTATTTTACGTTAAAGGTCATTACACACACACAGCAGACACATCCCTCGGTACTGCCATAGCAGGCTCACTGGAATGACCAGAGACCTGCTACAACTCGCTCAGACACATTCCCTGAGCGGGGTACATCAAAAGTGAGCGGTGTGTTAACTTGCATGCCTTGAGGGGTCTCCGGTACCCACCGGCGACACGCTGTGAATACATTCTGAGCCCGCTGACTGTATAACCACTCCACATCCCTCACATGTTGAATAGGGTCAAGGCTGCATGGCAACAATCTCCCTTTTCTTTGTAGCTCGCTGGGGTCCCTCCTAAGGAACCAAGGGAGGGCATAAAAGTCATTGACACACTCGCTCAAACGCACACATACATACACACTAGCACACACACACACAGGTTCTTACACACACACAGACACACAGACATTCAGGCTCACACACACACAGGCTCACGCACACATGCACGCACACACACACACACACACACACACACGTCCAGCTGAAGAATGCGGTGGTCTGGAGGGGATGACAGGGTGAGTGCAGCACTAAGTACTGACCCGTCTGTCTTAAGTGAAGACATGTATGCACATGCACTTACACACTCCGCCCCCCCCACCCCCCCACGCACATGCACGCACACACGCACATACATACAAACACACACACACACCCCCTATTCCCCTATTTCTATTTTTCTCTCTCTCTCTCTCTCCCACACACACACCAAACACTATATTCCCCTATCTGTCTTATTCTCTCTCTCTATTCTCTCTCTCTCTCTCTCTCTCTCTCTCTCTCTCTCTCTCTCTCTCTCTCTCTCTCTCTCTCTCTCTC
>CM051017.1:7164947-7232447 GCA_027704905.1 Muraenolepis orangiensis | reverse complement strand
GCAGCACAGATATACCCTGGAGCCCAAAGCACTGATTCACAGCACGGTTAATAATTGATGTGCAGCACAACATTGAAGATATATGCACACCTGATCAGAATGCATCAATTCTACTTGAGGGTGATCTGTTCTCCGGAGGAGGAGGGGAGGAGGGGCAGCAACTAGTTTAACAGGCAGACCAAACTGTCAGTTGTCTAGCTCAGGGCTATCATTGACAGTACTCCATTAGCCTATGTAACCATTATATTGCCAACCAAGCCCGAGTCAAATAGAAAACTGCTTTACCTAACTCTCTGCAAATGACGACTACACATGAAGAGCAAAGAAAAGGCTAATGTTCCACAGTGGATTCCGGCCCATCTGCTTAAAGTCACCGTTACAGTTGAGACCCCCAAGGCTCAACAGTCATCTGGCTCCGGAGATAAAAGATGGGCCGTGCGCCAATTACCCCGAGACAGTGTCCATCTCCTGCCCCACCACGGGCAGACCAGGCCTTCCCCAGCTGCATTCCATGTCCCCAGACGAGCAGAGGCAGGCCTGGGCCCACCTGGGCAGACCCTGGTGGATTCCACTCATTCTCCAAGACCCTCACTGTGGTTAAAAACATCCTCCCCAAAAAGAAAAAAATACATTTGTGAAAAAAAAGTAATCGTACAAGTGTGTGGTGTGAGTTGGCAACATGAGAGTCCTCTGGACCGGAACGTCCAGCTCGGAGCGTGTTTGAGTTACATTAACACAGCGGCTGGATGTCAACATCACGCTTGTTCTTAAACGCGGCTGCTTTCCACACACACACACAACTCACTGTGTGAACGCCCCCCAGGGCACCCGGGGAATGCCCCCACCCATCACACCATTGTGTATGCGTGGCGCTGGCGTTGGGAGGGGCCGGTGTGTGTGTGTGTGTGTGTGTGTGTGTGTGTGTGTGTGTGTGTGTGTGTGTGGTGTGTGTGGGGTAGAGGCTATCGGCACCACAGTCATTGTTTCCCCGCGACCCCGCCCGGGGGTCATACAGCATGTGACACCTCCAGGGGCAACCCTCGGTACTAACGGCACACAGGAGCCATGAAAGGATCGGTGCCCTCCTGTCCGACCTGAGCCTCCATTAGAGAATCAGCCCACTAAGGCCATCCAGGAGAAGGCCACGTTAAAGCGATGATTCTTTATGTTGTGTAACAAGTACAATGAAATGCTCACTCCCCATTGACTCCTGCATTGGGAATTTCAACAACAATACAAAATTATCCTATACTAATCAATGCAATACGATACTATACTATAAAAAAAACGAAATACGACCTGCTATATAATATAATACATAATATATATAGTAACACTCTTAAATACCGATGCATTGCATTGCATTTTATATATGTTATTTATTTGCATATACATCGTTTATTGCAGATTTTTCTATTTTCTTTTGCTATTTTTGGGTTTTCTGTAAGGCACTGCTGCTTTCATTTCACTGCACATCCTGCCGTTATGTGACAAATAAAGTCATTGAATCTTGAATCAAATACCTACTATCTGCTACACCATATACAACAAAAGTACTGTACACAATCAGAAGAACAATAAAGTGTCTCATGGATGACACACAAACTGTGCAGCAAATGTAACTTGAAGTGAAAGGCTAAGGGCCCCCCCCCCTCACCCGCCCGGCTCCACCAGTAATCTTATGTAAGTCTGTTTACTGTAACTACTAAAGACAAGCTAGTAGCCTACAGCTACGACCACACCTTGCCTGGGCATTGAAAGGAGCCTGAGAGTAAGGGGCGTGATTGGGGGGGGGGGGGCTAGTGGGTTTCTGTGTGCTTACGCCACAGAAACCATTTTTGGAGAACTCTCGTGAAACAGACTACAGCATCTTCTGAAGCTAATTATTTTGTGTGTATCGAAACAAAAGTTTACGTCGGTCCTTCATCGCTTTCTCTACATTCACGTGCGTTCAAAAGGTAGTTTAGAACGGAATGAATATATATATATACACATTCATTCTTATGGTCTACACGTTTATGCTAAATGTATAGTTTGAACATCATTATATAGGGTTCACATTTCAATTGTAACCATTTCACATGACACCCAATAGTACAATGTACTATTACCGGTCCCAAATGATGCATACTAGTTTACATTTCGACCTATTTTCAAAGTCCCGAGCAAAGTGGGGAAAACAAGCAAGCGACAACAGAGAGTTTGGTTTTTCAATCAAGCTTTTAATGAAAAGATCATAAAACAGTTTATTTTTTTCCTCAACGCTGTACATTAAGACTGCAAGGTTGTGAGTGCTGAGGTCAGCTGTATTACACTTTTTGACACTTTTGAGTTCTAGTGAGTTCTAGCGAGTGCCACGGCGATGCACGCTGACGACTCTGACCTGAATACAAGTTCTCTGAGGAGCGGAGAGAGAGAGAGAGAGAGAGAGAGAGAGAGAGCGAGAGAGATGCCTGGGTGTCGCCACATGGCCACGAGGGACGATTAGCTTGAATATCAATAGAAGAACAAAAGCCACTATGAAAGGAACGCTTGCCAGCGTGTGTGTTATGTAGCGCTGACGGAATGCAACTGCGGCATGCGTGGGGAGTGAGAATACACACACATTTGCATGCACGCGGGCGAACAAAAAAAATGGGTATCTGGGTGTGGGTCCTTCTTTGCATGTGAAGAGTTGGGGGGGGGGGCGCTTGTTTGCTGTCAATTATTCATAGGCCAAGACTACATGTCCATTCCAGGGCCTGTGAGCCCATGGATCCTGATCCATTATTGAGTGGGTGCTCTTGAAGAAAGCCGACCAGGATATAAGCTTGATACGGAATGCCCCACCTGTCATCAACTAGTTTTGCGAGTACTAATGTAGCAGCTATTCCTTTCTCAACCGTCGACAACGCTGAACCTATTTAATGCTAAGGACTTATACACACACACACACACACACACACACACACACACACACACACACACACACACACACACACCACACACACACACACACACACACACACACACACACACACACACACACACACACACACACACACACACACACACACACACACACACACACACACACACACACACACACACACACACACACACACACACCCCAAAAGTAATAATATAATAATATTTTGGTTTCAGCCGGACGGTAAACATAAAAAGGAAATGCCCATAAATGCTGAGACGTAATGGCGAGTTCATCATATTGCTGAGAACACGTGAGGGTTTCGAGGTAATTCGGTCCAAGACCATGTGAGGTGCAGTGAGTTTCTGCACAATACGTTCAGAGATGGGGAGGAGGGACCGACCAGCCAGGAGACTTTGGGGTGAGGTGTAAAATAAGTGGGCCTTTCGGGCACACAGCAAACCATGCCGGAGGTCATTTTTTTTCCCCCCTGCACTAGCTTTGGTTTAATCCGTCTAAAGTAATGTGGATCCATTAGTATCTGGACAGACCAGCCTGTCGACAAGAGCAAACGGCCTGGAGAACAGGGCGGTTTGCCTTGAGAGGAGTACATAAAGCATTGGAGAGATAAGTAGTTGTATAACGCTCAGAGCGGGATACGGGGGTCCTTCACGTTTTTTCTGCGTTGTTATATATGGATTTGTGTTCCGTTTTAAAGCTTTGGTAACGCACAAGGATATGACGCCCGGAACGACCGTGCTAAGGATATGGTACGGGAGGGAGGGCATCTTGGACTTCTCCGAGGCTTTAAAAAAAAAAAAAAAACAACAATAATAATAATAAGAATAATAATAATAATAAACATACAAAGTGCACTTAGTAAAGCTATCTCAACCCCATGTTTTTAAAATCCCTCGACCGAAACCACCACCCCCCCCCCCCCCCACAAAAAAACAAAAAAGGGACACTCAAAGGGAACTGCAGGAGAAAAGAGAGTGGTAAGCAAGGTAAAATGTCGACCGAAAAACAAACGCAGAAAGACGTTACGCTGGTGGCAGACGGGGGGGAGGGGTGGCGTGTTGACTTATGGAAAATGTGTGTTCTTACGTGGCGACGGCGTGGCAACACCCAGGCTGAGCATATTTGAGAACATACAGTAGCCTCCCATGACTGCACAGACAGGTTACCATGTCCTGCTGACATTCAGATTCACACGTGCGCTCTCACACACACACACACACACACACACCCCTCTCACACACAATAGACTACATGAAGGAAAAATAAAAGAACTCCCTACAAGACTTTCATAATACAACTGAGAAGCATGATATTGAATGACGTACGCCATTTTCTTTGAATATCGGTGACAAATACCAACAAAAAAAACCACTTCCATCTTCCCTATCCCCTCCCACCCAAAAGAAAAACAAAAAACAGAAATGAACAGATTGTGTTAAATGTTTGAGGGTCTCATTTTTTGATTCTCAGCTTGAAATCTTTGAAAAACTAAATAAAAAGAGAGAGGGGGGGGGGTCCGTCCTCCACCTCAGTCTCACACATCGAGATCAATATTTACAGAGGAGAGGCAGGGCCCCCCAAATAAATACATTCGTCACTGACAACAGACATTTGATAATAAAAAAACACAACACTTGTGTTTTGCCACAACTTGAACGAGGCCCGGCCAACCAGAGGCGTGTGCTGCGTCCACACAGGCAGCGTGGAAAAGACTGGAAAACAAACCAAAAAGGATTTTAAAACCTCATACGTCAGAGAGAGAAAAAAAAAATGAAAGACAACATTCACAGTTAAGACTAATCGGAAATAATGTCTACATGCAATTTAAGAGAACAAAAAGCTACAGACTCGGGGGGAGGCAGGAACAACAATAGGTTCCTCTCCCCAGCCTTTTACCCACCCGAGACTCTCAGGGAGGAGGGAATGGCCCTCCATCTATTTAGGTAAACCGAGAGCCATCTTATCCAGAGAAACTGACCAACAATGCCTTTTGATTAATACGTCAAGGACACACTGCCAGTCCCCCCCCCCCCCTTCACTGCTGGCCCATCTGACGACAGGCCAGAGGGCAGAGGGACTGGGGCGCAGGGTCACCATAAAGCCAGCTGGCAGAGGGGGGGTCCCTCTACCAGAGACAGCCCCCTCCCCCTAATTGAATATGCAGCAGTCAGCTGCAGGTTTTCTTTGCGCTATGTTTCAGTTTTGGCAGCAACCTCTTACAGGGGGGGGGGGGGGGTAACGACATGTTTTTCCTTTGTTTTGTTTTATTTTCTTAATCTCTCACACACACGCGCACACACACAAAACCATCTTTTCTGACAGGCCGGGCCTCTACTGAGGTCTGTAAAACTGTAAAAGTTTATGTAAACAATGAGATAAATACATATGTATCTTTTTTTTATAGCCACACTCGGTTCAATAATCATTCAAATGTGCTTTGGTTTAAAAAATAGTTTGTGGATTTGGGTATGAGCTCTTTTTTGTGTAGTTCTTTGTACAACCTGGCAACCATTTCAGAACATAACACGTTATCAACCAAAATGTAGACTTATTTTAAGCTGCCTCGCCTTCCTCAAGGCTCCTTGTGTTGGATGAAAAAAGTCCCCCTTAAATATGAAACTAGTGTTTTGTTTTTCCCATGGTTAAAGTAGAGAAATCCATACAATACTATGTCTTAAACATGTAGCTGAGAGTCCTACATTCATATGCAGAACAATCCCTGAAGTATTTGAGCAGTAGTAGAAGTAGTAATATGGTCACAGTTTGAAGTTCGTAGTTATTCTTCTTTACGCCGAACGAGTAAAGCATTCGACTGCAGCTGCAAAGCTTCTTTTTTGCAGAGATGGCTAGTGAACACCTTTTCGCATTACAGACATTACACTGTTCTGCCAAGTACAATAACCTCTGAAGGCAATGCATTGTGGACTCCGTTCTCCTCAAGCCGGTAAAAGATCACAAGCGAGCAAAACAAACAATATCAAAACCGGGTATGGTAAAAAGGTTGGGAGTGTGAAAACAAAGGCCCTAAATGTGTACCATGCAAATGAACAAGCAGTAACTGCTTAACAGCAAGACGTCAACATAAGAAAGTAACTTTTTTTCCCCGGAGAGTCCAGGATGCAGGTACCTTGAAACGGTTAGTGGTGCTTTTTTTAGCTGCATCTCTGGCATATAAACATGTCACAGACCCAAACATGAGGACTAAGGAGGAATAGAAATAAACGTACAGTTAAAACCAACATAAAAGAGGAATGCCTATATCAAAAACTTGTAGAGAAGGTTCATGACCCATAGTGGAAGGTTCACGATCCATAGTGTAACTAAGAGTTTAGATACACTGGACAGATTTAGGTGGAGCAGAATAGCCTTGAAATAGTTAAATAACGACCCAAATAATGCAACCATTTGGTAGTTCAACAGACATTGGCAAGTGAGTCAGTAAAATGGATTCTGCAGTAAACCAATGGGATGTCAAGCTGTCCAGTGTGTCCTGCCCTCTGCCTCATTACAAGTTTTCACAAGTCTGGCTCAAAAAACTAACTTCACATAAAAATTTTGATTACAATTTCCATCTTTTTTTCTTTTTCATTTTTTGGTCTGAACAGAAAATATACATGTCAATAAGTCCTCATTTTTTAAGTCAGGGATTATAAGGTGATAAGGACTCTGGATACAAAAGGAAAGACAAAACATGCTCAGAGACCGTGTACTCCCTTTACACTTTCCTCACACTGTAAAGGTTACACTAATTACCGGCCCACCAATCAGCACAAGCTTTCCTTGCAAACTACACTCTCATTGGTCAAAGAGTCATTGGTCAAAATTCCATCACAACGGTGGATTTCTTTGTCTGAATACAATTCATTAATTTGTATTTTTCTTTACAGCAAAACAAAAATAAACAAAACAAATAATCAAAAGAAATAATTGAAATAATTTAGTATGTTATATATCTTAAGTACATCTTTCTTTATAACTTTGGTTATGAACTTGTCTAGCAATGTTTGTTAGTCAGCTCTGTTCTCCTCAACATTCATAAGATCTTTGGAACACTGTGCATCTAAACTAACTAACCCCCTACTTGCCCCATGTAGGTCACTACAGTACATTTTGAAGTGGGAAATATTGAGCAGGGAACCCCAAAAAGCTATCCTCATGACAAGTGAAATCCACAGCTTGAAAAACATTAAATTGTGTAAAACCTACAAGCGTCAAAAACCTGTGATGAGAGATGGGCAGGTTAAAGCATCAGGTGAAAAGTAACCGTAATCTACAATTTTTACAATTAATTACATTGGAACTTTAAACTAATCGACATTGAGTTTGTAAGAGTTATCAAGAGGTAGCGAGGTCACAAGCCTATTACAAATAGACCTTTTTTTCTGAGGGAAAGCTATACAGACAAAAATAATAATCGTACCCACTGAACACTGTGTCCAGCCTACAGCCCTCTTCTCCCCCCCCACCCCACCCCACCCACCCAACATCAAACCTGAACCCCCCCCCCACCCCCACACACACACACACACACACACAACAAAAGGAAACCCCCAAAGACCTTCCAGTTTAAAACAGTCACTGAAACACTACAAGTTCTTTAAAGTCAAACGGTACCTCAAATTGGTTCCCCCCCACCCCCAGGATTTGGTCATGAAACTAAATCGAAATGGTATACTTGGTCCTCTCCACAGTGCTGTACAGAGGCCATTGAATGTCTGTATTCAAATCTGATCCACTGTTACCCCACAACAGAACCAGCTTCTTGAGGACTTAAAGCAGGGAGATGGTCCCACAACATGGTCACCATTCCTCTTACACACACGGAAACCCCATCGACAACATAAGCAAAGACATAGTGCCATCGTGGTAAAAACTATACTTTGTTTACAATTATTGCCTGTAATGTTTGCATGGGTTTTTGGTCAAGATAAACTCTAATACTAGAGACAGGGGGGGGGGGACATTTGGAAAGTAATCCAGTGAGGGATCAATCTTAACATGATGCAGAGTCCCAAGATGGGCAAAGATGCAAAGAGGGGGAGCTTGCTAAAGTGTATGATGCAAGGGGGGGGGGGGGGGGAGGGGGTGTTGACATTGGTACCAACATTCACATTTGTCAGACTTAACAACAGACCAGATGCCTTGACACTCCAGTGTGGCCTGGTGAATTAAGAGAGGGAGCAGGGTGGTGGTATATCACCCCTGCGAGGTAAACAGACGTTACTTGAGGTGTATGTAGTTGATGTAAATCAAGACATGATTCCAACATAATAACAAAAAAATAATAATAATAATCCCATTATCCCCGAGAACCTCCTCCGGCCAGCAGCTACATCATTTACATAGCGAGAGGTCGGAGCTCCAACTGGAATCAATACTTAGAAATGGGTGCGAATGCATGTCAACAACGTGTATGCGTGTGCGTTTCTTCTCCCGACATGACATCACAGAGCAAGGTACATTTAATATGTTTTTCTCCCAGAGTTCTTTGGCTTGATGCAATGCGTCTAAGCGGGCGAGGTGTGCATTCGCAGATGGCTGATGAGGTTGCGCTGCTGGGTGAACTTCCCGCCACACAGCTGGCACTCGTAAGGCTTCTCGCCGGAGTGGACGCGCATGTGCTCCGTCAGGCGGTATTGGCGCGTGAAGCGCATGCCGCACTCCTCGCACGCAAACGGCTTGAGGCCCAGGTGGCTGCGCATGTGGCGCGTCATGGTGCCCCTCTGGGTGAACATCTTGCCGCAGATGTTGCAGGGGAAAGGCCTGGTCAGCCAGTGGCTTTTTTCGTGTTGCCTCAGCGTCGCCGGGTCTTTGTAGCTCTTCCCGCAGATGGTGCACCTGAAGGGGCGCGCGTCGGTGCCGCCCAAGTTGGAGGGACCCACTGGGGCAGAGAGGTCCTCCGCCTCGTCCTCGTCTTCCTCCTTCACAAAGGTCGTACCGCCCTCTTCTTTGACGAAGAGCTCGTCCTCCATATGAGTTTCCACGTGAGTGTTGAGCTGCTCGGAGCTGGGGAAGCCCTTGCCACAGGGGATGCACACATAAAGGTTGTCTCCGAACGCCGGCTCGAACCCTTCCTGGCGGTATACGTAGTTAGGGCCGTGTTTTCCCTTGCCGCCGCCGCTGCCGCCGCCGCCGCCGCCGCCTCCTCCTCCTCCTCCTCCTCTCTTACCGCCTCGCCCTCCCACATTTTCACCTTCGCTTTGCCCGCTGTCGTCCGTGTGGTCCTGCCCATTCTCTCCTCCATCGTCTTCTTCTTTGCACTGGAAGGACTGGTCAGAGGCAAAGCTGCTGCCGCTCCCCACACTAACACCGTTAGTGGAGCGCCCCTCCTTCGGACCCACAATCACCCCGTTAACCAGGGGCCTCTCGTGGTCTTCAGACTTAAGGCCGGACACGTCTTTTTTAGGCCATTCCTTCTTGCGAGCCACCTGCCGGGACTTTTTATGTGGTGGTGGGTCGTCTGCCGGGGTTTGAGTTTGTTCAGGGGCTTTGGGGTTCGGAGTGAGCTCCGTGGGCTCTGGGCCACAGGCATCCAAGCCCGGTGGGGTTGTGGCGGAGTCATCCAGCGAGGCACTGTTGGTTGTGGATACTGAGGCAGATTGAGGGGACTCTTGGGAGTTGCTGAGTGGGCTAAGGGCATCAGTGGTTGTACCCGCAGAGGGAGGGCTCTTTTTGGACAAGTCGAGGCCGTGGTCTGGCTCCCCGGTACTTGCTCTGCTGCTGAGGTTTCCGTTGCTGCCGCCGTTGCCTCCATTACCGTTCTTTCCAGAGCTGCCAACAAACATCTCATCATCCGAGAGCTTATCACGGAGGCCTTCATCTGGCTGTGGTTGATCAGCGTCGGAAGGTGTTGGGGGATAGTGGTTAGAGGGGGTTGAAGAAGAAAGGCGCTGGTTGTTGAGGCGTAAGCGGCTGTTGGGGCCTGGAGTGGAGGGTTTTCCTGGCTGAGGTTTTCCGCCACTGCGCTTCAGCTTTTTTCTGCACAGCGCTGCGAGGTCATTAAGCTGGAGGTAGCTTGCTGCGGTTAAGAGAGCATTGAAGTTCTGCTCACTGCTTTGGTCGGACGACGAAAGGAGCTTCCCAGTGTAGATGAAGTCCAGGACTTGTCTGAATACAGAGGGGTTAACCATCTCTGTGTCCAGATTAATGAGGTTGTCGTGGAGGACCAGGGACTTGAAGTAGATGCTGCTGGCCGCCAGGATGTTCTTGTGGGCGCGGAAGAGCGCATTCTCCACCACGATAATAACGTCACACAAGAAACCTTTGGCTCGCTGCTGGTTGAGTTGCAGCAGCAATTGTTTGGCATGATTTGGCAGTTCCATTTCCACCTTCCTTCTATCTCACGCTCTCTCTCTCTCGCTCTCTCTTCCTACACGAACACCACCTAAAGCTGAAAGAGAAGTCAAGAAACAGAAAAGACTGTTTAGTATGCGGAAAATAAAAGAAAGCAATGCAGTGATGGAAAAAAAATACATGTTGATATGGAGGAGAACAGTATATACACTTTCAAATCAGCTTATACATTCCATTACACTCTTAAAATGATAGTGTGCTCAATTGTTAAGCAACACTTAATTAATCAACAGAAACGGTGAAAGTATAATAATTAACAATTAATAGGCGAACAGAGTAAGGAGAAAACTTTCAGTGAGTAATGCAGATCGGTGCTTCCCTCTCCTCAATCGTTACAAAACAACCAAAACAATGGATCAGGTTCTGAACCGTACACCGTGCCACAGTTTTGGCACAAAGGCCACAAGGGCGGATACAAAGTAAAATAGAAACTTTTCAGGGCAGTCTCACCCCCTCCATCTCAACAGCGTAACTCTGGTTTCAGTGGGGTGCCCTCTTTGCAGTCTCAGCTCAAGATAGCCTCCATTAGGTCATGGTAATGTCAGCCCTGCCCTATTGTCTGGGGCGGAGGGGGGAGTCGTGGCACTGCAAGGCCGGGGGGGGAGGGATTAGGTGACACCTGAGCTGGTAAAACTACACAGGAGCTGGGGCAGAGGGACGAGGAGAGGGTGTGGCCCGGAGATAGCGCCAGCAGCCACATCTGATCTTACAGGAGGACCTCCTTTACAGAATTAGGCCACATCATTCTAGACCAGTTTCGCAACATGCAAGGGGGTCGTGTTTACCCTTCCCTTTGGAGGAAAACAACCTTCCTTAAGATGCAACGTAAAGGACGAGTTGGGGAACAGCATAATATCCATTACACAAGACTACGGTTAACGTTGACAAGATAATTGACATACAAGCGGGCTGCCCTGCCCTCACTTGCTGCGACATGCTGTCAAATCCTGGCAAAGCAGACACACCGCCTTAATACTCTGATCAGGAGAGGGCATGCCATATTACAGGAGATTATGCCCCAACGCATTGAAAAGCTTTGCGTCATTTATAAATGTCAATATAGGCTAGGCCTGTACACATTGAAATGTACCATTTGGAAATGCTGTGCCAACCTACAGATTTAAGAGCAAGCTGAGCAAGCTTGCCTAACCGGCTCCAGGTAAGACGAGAGCAGTCGCACACACCGCTTTCAAGTTAAAAGCGGTGTCCTATTTGCATTTAAACACACATAGGGCTGATCTAGGTTTAACCTAAACACTTTCCGGTTCTTGTTCAAACGGAAGTCGACGGTCTTTGGAAAACATTTGGATACATTTGACAGCTGGATACATACACACATAATCTACAGTTCAATATATTCTGCCTGCAAGCCAGAGCAAGAACATGTCAGTGGGTAAAGAAAAGTGACACACACACACACACACACACACACACACACACACACACACACACACACACACACACACACACACACACACACACACACACACACACACACACACACACACACACACACACACACACACACACACACACACACACACACACACACACACACACACACACACACACACACACACACACACACACACACACACACACACACACACACACACACACACACACACTTTGAGAGGTGTGTTTTTAAAGAAAGGCTCTTTGTGATTCGCTGTGCGTTGCAGGGTATGGTTTGAGCCATTTGTCTGCATGCCCCTTAAGAGGCTGGTGAGGGAGGGAGAATGAAGGTGGAAAGGGAGAAGCAGAGATGGGGGAGGGGAAGGCCATGGGTAGATGTGTCAAAGCAGAGGAGGCAAGCCCAGACCTGGGCCCCATGCTAATGGTCACTACAGTTGATTGTAGCCTGAATGTTGGCTGCTCGAGTACAACTAGACTATCATTCAAACGTCATCCCTAATTGTTGACCTGACTTCAATGGCCGCTAGCTGTGAAGAGGTCTTCCTTTTTCTTGTCTTTTATTTGTTTTCCTTCTGTTTTTAGCAGCTGTGGTTCCAAGCTTCGAGATAAAGCCTTGACCAAAGTGTATAACTGCCCACTAGTGAACAACCATGTCAATGGTCAGGGAAATGCTGTGGATATCCTCTGAACACCAGTTCAAAGTAAACAGACTAACCTAATTTATACGCATCTCTCAAACCTGAAATATCATTTGCATGTATAACTCGTTCAGCACACACACACACACACACACACACACACACACTAGGATTCAAGCAGCCAACAATCAGTAGTGTAGTGACCATTAGCATGGGGCCCAGGTCTGGGCTTGCCTCCTCTGCTTTGACACATCTACCCATGGCCTTCCCCTCCCCCATCTCTGCTTCTCCCTTTCCACCTTCATTCTCCCTCCCTCACCAGCCTCTTAAGGGGCATGCAGACAAATGGCTCAAACCATACCCTGCAACGCACAGCGAATCACAAAGAGCCTTTCTTTAAAAACACACACGTCCCAAAACGGCAGTTAAAACGCAGGATGTGCTAAAGGTTGGCCAACTCTCAGCGAGAGGGCAATGGGTGAGGGTCTGTGGCCTCCGTTACGATGCCAGCCAGGAAGCAGTATATCAGTCCACACACACACACACACACACACACACACACACACACACACACACACACACACACACACACACACACACACACACACACACACACACACACACACACACACACACACACACACACACACACACACACACACACACACACACACACACACACACACACACACACACACACACACACACACACACACACACACACACACACACACACACACACACACACACACACTTTTTTTTTCTCTCCTGCAGGCCAACGTAAAAAAGGGGCTGGGCTCATAATAGAGAGGCCTGCTCAGAAGCCCCTCTCCCCCTACTCCTCCCTCCCTCCCCCACCTATTTCTCTTAACCCCCCCCCCCTTCTCTCCCTACACCCACACTCACCCCCTGGCCCCTCCTGTGCTGTGCCGGCTGGATTCCAGCGAGCTGCTAATGGATTATGGCTGATCTATATGGAGCTAGGGTGAGACACGTGTCGACCCTGCACCCTCCACCGCTGGTAGTAGGCCAGGAAGGCCTTCTACCAGACAGACAGACATGCACAACAGCCGCTACACCTGAAGCCAGACAGCAAAGTAAGCCAGCCATCATCACTATCCATAGTTGGAATAATGTTGAGTGCACATCTTGACACGATGCACCCGGCCCCATTGGAAGAAAAAAAGGATTACACTTCCAGGAAGTGACCAATCAATCACACAGCAGTCTGTGGCCAATGTTTACAACAGCGGCGTGCTTCCTCTGGAGCTCTGCGACCAAGAGGAGGTGAAGCAAACTTATACTCTGAGGCGCCTCGCCTTGGGGCGCGCCTCGCCTTGGAAACCCCACTACCTACTACTGTGTGAAGAAGAAGAAGAGGGGAGCAAACGGGTGAGGAGCGGCATTCGAATGAAGCAGGGTTAGATTGCTCTGGCGGCGCTTTACCCAAACGAGACACGAGTCAAATGCGATCGCGCCCGACGGCATCCAACCCAACTTCCTGTCAAACCAGGAATAAAGGGAACCCCGATCCATAAATAGCCCCTTCTCACAGCATGCCCTACACCGGAGACATACATAACCTAGAATTTATACAATATAGAACGCACATGTAGAATAACACTTCACAGAAATATAGAAGAATTAAATAACCACACATAGGCCATATATATATATAAATATATACACACAATAGCATATTAAACCCCTGCAGCAACTACAGAATATGCACAGTTTCAGTGGTCAGCGATACTAATACCAATAACTATAAAGCCTCCTACTCAAGTAAACAATGGCCTTCTAGGCCAGTAGTTCTCAAAACTATTTTTACAAATGTACCCCCTCCAAAAATACTAAGTACCCTGTTCACCAGCATAAAAAAATATGTTGACCATGGCCATAAATGGGTGTTGCCTGTATATACTGAGGTAAAAGGGGGGGGGATTACACACATTACCCACTTTTGGGAACCCCTGTTCTGGGCCATGCGAGGGAGACCTTACTCACAGGGTCCAGTCTAAGGGGACCAGATTTCGGATCATATCTGCCTTGCCAGGGGTATAGTAGTACAGGCTTGGGTAATATTGGACACGCACCAAGGTCCTTAAGGAACCCACTGCGACGTGTGTAAACAGCAGGCCTACCATAAACACGACTACCGACTTTGAGAAATCCTATTTTTTTTATTTAAATGGTAGATCCAGACGATCCAAGATAATTATCCATTTTGACATGAAAATGGAACATTTTGCCTTAAGGTGACAAGTGTGCACCTCTGAAATTAAGATAATTCAGTCTGTGAAAGCGTTCTAACAAACTCAGCACATTTTCCTCCCCACAGAGCCAGAGAGGAAGCTAAGGGCAGCGCCACGTCTGGTCAGGAGGGCTCTGGTGAATTATTGACACAAGAACGACTGGACATTCTACCGACCAAATAAGGCCCCACATACCAACCTAGGTGGCTCTATGCCTGGACCAGGGACGACATGCCCAGGATCACCTTACCTTGCCCGCAATGTAAACCCCCACTGTGGTGGGGATGGCTAATTTAAAAGACATACTGACCTACTAACAAACATACATATCCTCCCCCTGTTTCATGCATCTATTTTATTTACGTATATTCTTCCGGGCCGCGGTATGCCTTTGCGGACAGGAGAGTGGAAAGAGACCTGGGTTGAGGAGGATGACCGCATCTGAGAATCGAACCTGTGTCGCTACCAGGCATATCGCCTATGTAAGCACGTTAATAGGTTGGCCAGTGGCACAATAATGGAGGGGCGGGCCTACTGCTATCTAGTGGGGCTACTCAAGGGAAGAGTAGAGAAAAATGATTGACACATTTCAATTATTTACAACGTTTGACTGTTTAGGAGGACGTGGTCAGCTGCTGCTATGCAAAAGTCACATTTTATTGGCTTCACCAGAAGAAGAAAAAAAGATGAAAGGTTCAGGTATGATGACACACACACACACGCACGCACACACAGTGGGGGATGGTACAAAGCCAGTTTGAAATGCAAACACCTAGCAACCACCTCAGAGCTCATTTCAGCCTAGCTTACATCTGCATGTGGACAAGGATGTTCTGCTTTACATAAGGCTGTTGCAATGGCTATTCCGCTTTGTGAATGATGAGGCCAAGTATGGACAAGGTTCCTGTGAAGAAATGTACCAATGCTATGTGTATGTAAGCTCTATTTAAGTAACAAGTCCCTTTTCTGGAATTCTTCATTAGTATTTCCTGTGTAGAGACACGCCTCATAGGAAATAACAGACCATACTTCAAGGCTGCCAGAAAAAAAAAGATATCCTTGTACAATATCTCAAAAGAGAGATAAACCCCCAACAGGTCAATGCTGCACTCTTAGAACCGGTTTTGTACAGTATTGGAGATATCAATTCTAGTGAACAGGTGCAGTGACCCCCGTGTAGCAAGGTTGAGGGGTAACTTCTTTCACAGGGGCCCCTGCCACAACCAGGGAGGCACTCCCAATTAAAGCCCATTTCCAATTGGGCAGCCATGTTAAAACACAAACAGTAGCCTGCCCAGGGTGCAGTGGAATGAAAAGAACCCTGTACATTTCATCACAGGAGGGGTCTTTGGTTCCCGTGTACCCCAGATGTTCAATCGCCGCACACACACACACACACACACACACACACACACACACACACACACACACACACACACACACACACACACACACACACACACACACACACACACACACACACACACACACACACACACACACACACCACACACACACACACACACACACACACACACACACACACACACACACACACACACACACACACACACACACACACACACACACACACACAGCTAATGTTCCAAGTTAAGGGCAGAGGGCATGCTGGGTCTAAGATCTTAGATACAGCCTTCACTTTTACAGACCTGCTAGCCCACCCTCCCCACACCACACCACACCCGCACTCCACCTTTAAACACAGCACACCCTCCTGGCTATCAGTGCTGCATTCCAAGATCCGTTTCTACTCCTTGGAGAACAGAACAGCAACATTACCCCCCAGGTGCTTTGGCCCCTGAAAAAAAAGCCCAACTGCCAAGGAAACAAGCTGGCCAGGGCAGGACAGACCGGCTGTGTGGATACCACAGGCTAGCAAAATCCATAAGTCCCGGTCCAACATGTCAGCATAACATATAGACTAAGCACCCTTCTTACTGAGAGCCGAGTGCCCCCACTCTCAAATGTAAGCCTTGATCACAATGTATATAGGGGAGCCTAATGCGCATGCACATGTGTGTTAGAGAGAAAGGAAGGTGAACAGCAAGACTGGGAAAACTGGGACACACACACAATTTTTTTTTTTTTTAAAGCACAAAGCTTTCAATTCGATAGTAAGCAGTATGCATTTCCTGTAGGCTACTTCACCATCTCCCATTGAAACCGCCATGATCACATGACATTTACTACCTTTTGTCTTGACTGGACTGCAAGAGTACATTCATGTCGACAGTGGTTGAACCAGGTGGGGTGGTCAAGGCTGCAAAATGTAATCATAATACATTAGAATATTTATTTATTTATTTTGGGTGGGTGACTTAACAACAAACGAGACGTGTGGGTGCTGAGGCTAGACCAGTTGAGAAACACTGATCGAGACCTTGATAGTACACACAAGTAATCAAACCATCCCAGATGGGTGTTGTCTATAAACAACAACATAGGGACATGGAGAAGCCATTTTATTAGAACGAGTGCGGGCTAGCCAACTTTTAAAAAAAACACACCCATCATTTACATTTAGCCCATCAGGCTGGGCTGATAGTACTTTTAAAGTACATTCATGCCATACAAAGTTACAAAACACAACCTCAGTCCATTTAGGGGAGTTGCTTCTGTATGCTGTGCACTATTCTCTGTGAGCTCACCAACAAGCCACATACATCTTGAATATGATTATTAGTTTCTGTCATAAAATAACACACCTAACCAAACCTTTTGCAGTTAAGTACAGGGGACACAGAAGCCTGCTGGTTCCTAACACGTAACCTAGGCCGGTCAAATGAAAGCACATTATTGGCATTCTTGTGACTTATTATCTCGATGCCCCTTTGGTACTTAAACAAAACAATCACTTTAAATAACAAGCTGCATTCACACATCAGCCTATCTTGCAATGTTTAAAAGATAACCTACCATTAACACCAATGTTTATGACGAAGTGTCTTTCAAATAAAATCACGTAAGCCCACGCACTCGCCGGATTGATACTGCCACATTACAAAAACAAACACAAGACTTGTCTTGCCTTCACCCAACACCCATTACAACCCTGCATGGTGTGACACACACACACACACACACACACACACACACACACACACACACACACACACACACACACACACACACACACACACACACACACACACACACACACACACACACACACACACACACACACCACACACACACACACACACACACACACACACACACACACACACACACACACACACACACACACACACACACACACACACACACACACACACACACACACACACCTTGTAGCAGTAAACCCCCGTAGCAAATACACTGTTGAAAACACAGTTGAGAGCCTCAATTAAGATTGGTAGAGGAAGACGTTTCCCCCAATTGCACCTGGCTAAAGACAAACTATGAAGACAGCACCTCATTAAAAAAACAATAGCTTAGGTTTGGATTCAAATGATAACACCTATTTAATAATCACTCTGAAAACCACGGAAACGTTGACCGATACCGTTGATTATAAACAGTTTAGAATGTGTGAGATGATATTTGAGTAGCAGGCTTATTAAATGCACCACCACCACTAACTGTTATAGTTCAATTTCAGTGAATCGTACCAATCTTTAAGCCATACGTAAAGAGACGTGTAAATGCAAGTTTTAAATAAAAACAAAAAACAGTCATTTAGGGGGAAATACGGAAAATAACGGAGGTTTTGTTCTCCCTGCCACCCTGTGTGTGTGTGTGGTTCACCAACGCGATCACTGGCACACAGGCGTCCTATAGCGTTCACATTCACTTGGTGGTGGAACCACAAAAAACAAAACACCAACATGTACACATTCACCCTGATCGTAGTTAGTAGTCATGCATTTGCCCCAACGATTTGATCAGAGAGACACAGAAAGGCAGAAAACGAGGAGGGGGGGGGGGGTTTGGTCAGCTTTGTCCGGCAGGCTGGTGGAGAGGCACCGGGACACACAAGTACCAAGAGACCCTCTTTTTGTTGGCACACACGGTGGAGAGGAAAAAAAAACACAACAACGCAGTAGCGCAAACGATTGTGATCTTAAGAGTTAACAACACGCACAATCGATTCGAAGGGAAAATGTGTGACCGACCAACGACGACGCCATGCAACAACAAAAAAAACGCGTTTAACGTTTAACATACCTTAATACATCGGTAGGAAGCAATTTCTCTCTCTCAACGTACCATCCTCCTCCTGCTCATCTCACAGCCTTCGGGACGCCATGTTGCAAGCTTATGACGTTAGGCTTCCTCACCCCTGACCCAAATGTGAACACAAGCCAGCCCCGAGTTGAGCAGAGAAAACACCACTCTCTCTCCATGCAGGTTTATACGTAGGGGGTGGAGGGGGTGGAGGTTGGTTGGTTGGGTTGGCCAATTTCTTAGCAGCACAATCTCTTTGCGATCTCACATACACACACAAGGATACAATAATGGCAGAACGGAATCGCTCTGCAATACAATAAATAGGCTCTGTGTGTTTAATTCATTTTTTTTTTTTAATTCATTCCACTGTTTTGTGTGCTGACTGTGGGAATAGCAGTTTAGCAGCCCCCGTGATGTCAGTAGATATTGCAGGCTATTTGGGTGGATTTAACGATAGGCTACCACCACTCACACATTAATTGCGTAATTGCGTAATCTCCCCCCCCCCAATTAATCCACGCGTTTTCAGGTGGAAAGACAACCGGTACGCTGCATGCATTTGTACGTGACTGCCATTGCATTTTGAACATATGCCCTCCTTGTTTAAAAAAACAAAAAAACATACACCTTTCACCGTGTACACATAAGACAATAACGACAGACGGAAGTAGTAGTGGCCTGTGGATTAATCCCTATTTTTGTCAACCCATTAGGTTTTATCTTTTTTGTTGTTGTTGTTATTGTCGACCTGGTATCCAATTATTTACTACCACCAAAGATGCATGTTTAGTATGTTTAGTAGAAGCCAGACATTGGTGCACCCATGGTGGGCAGCCGTACAGAAAGTGTGCCGCAGATGTTGTTAGAAGCGGAAGTGTTCGAAGGCTCCTCCTCGCGCAGACCACCGAGACCCGGCCCGCTGTCCTCCTAACGGAAAGCTCGCTTCTCCCCCTTTTTTTTTTTCATTCGATCATTACATATTGGCCATATTAATAACTTACAATTTGGACAGAATGCGTAACGCCAACCAGATGTTGTAGGCCTATCTATAGGTGTGGACCATGCATGCATGCATGGTCACAAAGTGTGATTAGCTATAGCGTATAGCCTATATGATTAGATAAATTGCAGATCAATTCTTTTTTTTTTTTAATCACCATTAGCTTAGTTATGACCGTAGTACTAGTATTAGTATTATTCTCACCGTTAATAATAATAACAACATAATTGATCCATAGTGCTGCAGGGGCATTCCGGGAATAGAGCCAACGTGAGGGTTCGGTATGGCGGCGTGCCAAAGGGTTCTCCTGACACGCTGTGGTTGGCGGGAGAAATGCACCCTCGGGAATGACCAGGCAGAAGCAATAGACACACACACACACACACACACACACACACACACACACTCATACACACACACACACACACACACACACACACACACACACACACACACACACACACACGCTTCTATTGTGTTGTACACCACTGCTCCTCATAGGGAACCACCATCACAGTGTTAGGTGTAGGCCTATAGTCTAATGTGTCAGAACGGTTAGTCAATAAACCCACGGTGACATATTATTATTATTATATTATTTATTGCACAAAGTGTAATTTGACACATATTTGACACATATCATCAACAACAACTTTGAATGTGTGGTTTGACTTTACATGGGAACAATTGCGATGGCGATGGACCCATAGGCCTCACGCCGATCAATCATGCAATCTGATTCTATAAGTGTGTTTGTGTGTTTAATTTCCACTTCACCATCCAATGAGACCTGTATACCAATGAGGACTTGTTTTCTCATTACTGTGGACGGCGGGGAGTTCATCTGACAGGTCCAGGTCCTCTCATTCCGGGGTTTGGGCTTATTTTTTTTTATTTTTTAAAGAGAAAGAAGAAATACAGTTAGTGTTGCACATACGTCTTCGTCATATATACTTCTTTGATGTGTGTATATCAGCATTTGTTTATGAAATAATTTCAATTTGCGTTGGTCTTATTCTAGGCCTATATATATATATATATATATATATATATATATATATATATATATATATATATATATATATATATATATATATATATATATATATATATATTTATATATAGCCCCCCCCCCCCTGCTGTGAGCTATCAGCATGCAGTACAAACAACGTGTGATCAAACAACGCATGTGTGTTGTAATAGCCTTAGTATATAATACTACACTAGCCTATAATACCTAGTAGTAGTCTACGCCAGGGGTTCCCAACCTTTGTTGTGCCACGGACCGGCAGATACACTCGTTCACCTATACTCAAATGATTTGAGTCAAATATGATGATAAACACACAGCTGTTTCGCGGCCCGGCAGTAACACCTCCACGGCCCGGTACCGGTCCGCGGCCCGGCGGTTGGGAACCCCTGGTCTACGCCGTCCCCTCTCACCTCCTACAGCAGGGTCTCCTCCACACGTGTGTGAGCAGCGTGTCTCTGAGCGCCGTGCACCCTCTGACGTACAGCAGGGGGGTGATCACCGCGTTGAGGCGGGGCAGTATGCGGATGGGGTCGGTGCCCTCGTTCTTAAATGCGTAACACGTGGAGCCCAGGAAGTTACACGCGATGATGTGAATGAATATCGGCAACCAGGCCCCTAGGAAAAAAACCGCCACCACAATGATGAGGTACACGGAGGAGCGTTTGCTGTCACCGTCGGTCACTGTCTGCTCCCGTTTGAGCTGGAACGTGGCGATGTAGAACAGGCGTATGTTCAGCCCTATCATGATGACGACCGTGAATATGTTGCCCACAAACGTACCGATGCCGGTGACCCGCTTGGCCACCCCTACGGGCACTAGGTTGTTGACCGCCACGATGACGAAGGCGTAGACCCAGTAGGCCACTATGACCAGAAGGGTCCGGTTGCGGGTCATCCTCTGGGAGTACTTGAAGGGCGAGGCGACCGCGTGGTAACGGTCCGCCTGCGCGGCCAGGATGGCCATGTACGACAGGCCGAGGAAGGTGGGCGCGATGTAGAACGTTCTAGTGGGGGACGAGTAGTGGTCCCGCACGTCGAGGACCCCCGCGTAATAGTAGGACACCCCCGAGCAGATGTCACTGAAGCAGGTGCTCAGCATGTACATGAAGCGGTTCTCGTTGCGCAGCGACTTGTTCATCAAGATGGACGTGAGCACCGAGGAGTTGAGGAACACGATGGCCGTGGCCAGGAGGATGCTGAAGAGGAACACCAGCACGTTGCCCAGACTCGTCAGTGGCATCACGGGCGCTAGAGGGAGACTTGTGTGGTTGGCCATCGAGGCGGTTACACGGAGACCGAGGGGTGCATGTCTGCCCGGCCCTGCCCTGCCGAACACTGGCCCGCTCCGTTTTATGTGTGTTTGGTGGATGCATGCAAGCCAAGCCGGGGTTGGCACGGTAACAGTGATGGGAGTTTCAGACATCATCATCATCATCATCATCCCATGGATTCCCATAAGTTATCCACGCAAGAACACCTGGTCACGTGACGCGAAATGGAACCAGGGCCGCAAACGAACGAGGGCCGCGTTTTAAACGGCCTCCACAGTGCCCCACAAAAGGCCCTTAATAGTATACATGCAAATGGTTCGAGTCCCTTTTATGACAATTTGACAGCACTTACTTACTTATTTAGCCGACATTGATGTCAGCCATCCTGCTTTAGCTTATAATAACTTCAATGTGCGGAGAGTGGATTGATATGCGCAGTGCAGCCAACACTGTTTCGTATAGAGCAATATTAGTTTTATATAATTTCAAAAATTGAATTTGAATAGACAAGAAGTCAGAGCACTTCACAGGCCATACACCAATGGCCTAAACGTTTGAAGGTAAATGCACATGATTAGTCTCGACAAAAGGAAAATGTGCATTTTAAATATATAAAAATAAAGCCATGTTAATGGAAACTATAACATGTCAGACCACACATAGAAACAGTACCGACATACACAAGATACACGATTTGTATTTGCCATTTGCAAATAGTATAGTACAATATAATGCTTACTGCACATTCCTTTCTTGACTTTCTAAAACAATACTATCCACAATAAATATGAACATACGAATAACAATAAAGTGACTGATGATATGTAGGTTTTGAATTGTGCAAAAAGATTTCAAAGCATTTAAAGTGCCAGTATTGCAGCAGCATCATCAATACAGTGCAGTACAGTGCAGTAACGGTAAAGAGTCCAGAAAGTCCAGCAAAGTATGATAGTGTAATGTTAATGACAATGTTATGTTTAGAGAAAATAGGTTTTCTATCAACAGGAACTTGGATCCAAGTTTATAGACCTATAAGTAGCCTAAATGTGCATATAAACATACGATACGCGTAGGTCTACAAACATAAAGGCCTTAACCTACCTCTTAATCTCATACGTTTACTGCAATCCACATGGCATCATATTTAAATATTCGAATAAATGGGTATTGACGCCACCTAGTGGTCAGTTTCCGTACTTGTTCATTATTTTGTCGCCCGAGAAACTGGTCTGGGGTGCGTTTCCCAGGTCCGCCGATTATAGTTTGTCGAACTGTTTTCCAATCCTCCCTTAGCCTTAACTTAACTAAATTAAGACTTCTGCATCTCACCCGGTCAGTTTTAGCCGTATTAGGCCAACTTTAAGCTTTTCAAGTTGATGGTTGTAATACAGTGCGCATCTTGTACCCTACATGTGCATGCATACTTGACAGTTTAATAATAACTTATATAAAAAAAAAAAATTATGATTTGTCTGTAGTGGAGCTGAGTATGTTTGACCTTTGTGTGTGGTGAGGCCTCGGTAGTCTTATACCCTGCTATAAGTCTATATATGTGACAGATATTAGGCAGTTGTAATTGAGGCCGGCTGGAAACGAATCAAGAGGGGCCTTACATCGACCTTACGTCGTAGACTTTCCCTTAATGCAGCCGCTATAAGGTATAGAGTCTGTGAAAGAGTTGGCGAGAGTCTTCCTTAGTTAAGTTATTCATTAGGATCCTTCGTATAGGACGTTAAGGTACATCGAAACGGCAACGCAGCCCTATATACATTGGCTATTGTATGTTATGCCTTCAACAGAATTTACACCAACACCGAGTTCAAGCATGTAACCTAATCAAGCATCTATGCAGGATCATGACAACGAATGCGTATCAATATGTGCATCGTATGAGTCAATTGATTTGACTATTGAAAATTGCTTTGGATAAAAGCGTCTGCTAAATGACTGATGTAATGTAATGTCACACATACGTGTGGAATTGCTATTGGTAGTGGCCTACCAATGGATGAGGTTACTATAAGGCTGCACTTCAAAACACGTTATAGTCAAACAAATAAAGGAGATGCATGCTTTTCATAATTGCACCAAATCCCCCACGGGATTATCCTTCACTATCCGACACGCACGGATTGGTAATCTATACCCTGGGGAGGGGAACGGGGGGGGGGGGGGGGTGGTGTTTATAGTCTTAACGCCGAGCCATCGATCTATAAATCGGATAGAGAGGATCTGTCCTGTTGCCCCCCCCCCCGCAGCTCTGGCGGAGCGCCATGCACGATGCCCTCCAACACGTCCACCATTCCTCTGTCCGTGGACTTCGACAGTCCGGGGGACTTCATCGCG
Source organism: Muraenolepis orangiensis (assembly GCA_027704905.1). Taxonomy (NCBI): domain Eukaryota; kingdom Metazoa; phylum Chordata; class Actinopteri; order Gadiformes; family Muraenolepididae; genus Muraenolepis; species Muraenolepis orangiensis. The sequence goes on along the minus strand of CM051017.1, from coordinate 7,208,015 downwards.
TTCATCTTCCACATTCTGTTCGCCACCAGCGCGGTTCTGGTCGCCGGGTCGGTGGTGATCGCCATCTTCTGCACCAAAGTGCTCCGAGCGCAGAACCGGTTCATCTTCATGCTGAACACGAGCATCAGTGACACCCTGACGGGCCTGTCAGTGTACTACCTGGGCCTCTTCGACGTCCAAGAGGGCTACCCCTCGAGAAACGGGACCTATTACATCTTGCCCTCGTTCTTAGGGGTCAACATCTTGACGTTTCTCTTCGCCCAGTTCGACCGGTACTTCGCCGTGTGCCACCCGTTCTTCTACAAACGCTACATCGCTCGATCTGTGGTGATCGTCATCTGCTGTTTCTGCTGGCTCTACACCTACACCATTGTGACGGTGCAGAACATGGTGCCCATGTCCAAAGCGGCCCAAATAAACGCGTTCGGCGTGATGACCCTGCAGCTCATAGTCCTGACCAAAGTGGCCATGACCATTAAGCTGTACGTCATAGCCAAACACCAGCTGGGTCGGGACGCGCCCAGCGCCGACAGGGACAGCAAGCGGGAGTCGCTGCGCATCATCGTGTTCGTGGTGATGTGTTTCCTGGCGCTGTGGGGGCCCTCGTTCGTCAACATCATCGTGAGGCAGCTCACCAGAAAGGGCCTTCGCTTTAGGAACGAGGCCACCAACGTGTTCGCCATCATGGCCCGTCTGAACGCCCTGGTGACCCCGGCGCTCTACATCTGGGGCAGCCCGGCCCTGCGACAGGCCGTCTGGAGGACGGTGTGGCGCAGGGTGTGCCCCAAACGGAGGTGAGTATATGTGTGTTCACCTGAAACTCACCTGTTTTTTTTTCCAATTGAAATGACTGTTTGTTTCATGTCCAAACACCAAGCCTATAGTGTACGACCGACTGGTCGTATATAGCGCTGAACCTTATGCATGGCTCATGCGTCACACACACACACACACCAATGCTGAACAGTTGAAAGTGTGTGTTAATATGATTATGATATGAATGGAATACCGCCGGTCTCCATATATCCATATTGCGTATTCGTATGGGCACACATCAAATCATGAAATCGTGATATTATATTAAATGACATTACATTACATTACATTACAATCATTTAGCAGACGCTTTTATCCAAAGCGACTTGCAATAGTGTGTTTCAACAAAGGAAGAAGAGAACAACTCGTCACCAGAAGTCAAAAGTGCATTTCATTCCTAACAAGTCTCCAAGAACTGAGCCAGTGCTCAGATAATAAATACAATAAGTTCAGGTAAAAGTAGAATAAGTTGGCAAACAATATAGAACAATATCTAGAACAATATCTAGAACAATATAGAACAATATACAATACCTGACAATCTACTTAGACAATCGACTTAGTAAGACGCTATACTCTATAGTGAAAGTGATAAGAGGACACGCTTAGCAAGGGGATGCATTCAAGCAGGTGCTATAGGCCTATATCATGTTGTAACACATTCATATTCTAAACGTGACACATGTTCAATTGTGGCATTGAACTTCAAGCATTCCACAATGACTCCAAAACATAACCAATGTAGTCTGGACATGGCATAATTGCTTACTTACTAATCTTGTTGTTTTTTTTCTGTCTCTCTGTCTCTCTGTCTCTGTCTCTCTGTCTGTCTCTGTCTGTCTCTCTCTCTGTCTGTCTCTGTCTCTGTCTGTCTCTGTCTGTCTCTCTCTCTCTGTCTGTCTCTGTCTCTCTGTCTGTCTCTCTCTCTGTCTGTCTCTGTCTGTCTCTCTCTCTGTCTGTCTCTGTCTCTCTGTCTGTCTCTGTCTCTCTGTCTGTCTCTGTCTCTCTGTCTCTCTGTCTGTCTCTGTCTCTGTCTCTCTCTGAATTGGAAACAGAATTGGAATAAATCGCAACGGGACTACGCACACAAACAGCGCCATGCATATAGCTTGAATAATTCATTTGGAATATTGAAATGAGGTTTACTTCAACCCCAAATGCTATGTGTGGAAAAACAAGGTTCTAGCCTACATAAACTAACGTGAATATTTAGACGTTGTATGCATTTGCTATTGCAAGTATTGCAAGTATTGAATGAAAACTCATATTGATGTAAATTTATATGACTTATAGGCCCATTGGCAAAAAACACAGTTCATAAACACATTTTTATTTGCTTAATAAATTATGTCAAATATTATTATTATTAGACTTTGATTTGAAAAACATGAATCCGAAAATAACTTAACAACGAGCTAAGCTAAATGGGACATTATTCATAAACATAAATAATCCTATATAACATAGCCAAGTTCAAAGCATCAGTATGAGAACGCGCATGATGAACATGTTGTGCCTAAAGGGACGCTTTCCCCATGGCTCATTGTTAGAGGCGGGCCAGGCCAATTACTATTACTATTTAAATACTGAGAACGTAACTACTTAATTTGATAGGCTTTGACTATATGCTTACGTAGCATTTATATTCTTACGATTTGTAAAGAGAGTATGATTTTCAATGTAAGTGGATGGTAATACTAGTCTAAATGTAATTGTTGTATAGCCTGGTCTTACAGTAAGAATTACTTATTATTAATTTGTATTTGTATTCTTACTAGTAATAGTTGTGCTCATCACTCTCCCCCCCCCTCTCTCAGACTCTCTCTCTCTCACACACACACACACACACACACACACACACACACACACACACACACACACACACACACACACACACACACACACACACACACACACACACACACACACACACACACACACACACACACACACACACACACGATTTTATTTTACTGTTCTTAAATTATAGTGTAAATATTTTCCACATATTCCTCAGGACTATGAAGATTTATGATAGCTTTGTGTAAAAAAGTTACACATATTGTATAGATGTATGATTGCTTTGCTTTGTGTAAAACAGTTGCAATACTTGATGGCAGGAAAAGCACTTTGAATCTGTGATTAAGGGCGATACCAATACCAAAATTGACTGGACTTGACCTGATAACATTTCCACAATGCACAATGAGAAACACACTTTGAAATGATAAATAAATACACCAACCGATCTACCTCGATCAGAATTTGCCATTAAATATATGTTGTCATTACAAATAGCCTAATTATAATATTCTAACTGCTAATATACTCAATAATCAAGGTAAGCAATAAATTAAAGTTATTGCTAATAACGTCATTATTTGTATTATCTACAATTTGTGAATGTTTTTGATTGAATTGATGTATGTCTATAGTTGTCATGTTATGTAGGCCTATATAGTTTTAGGGCTCGCTTGCAAAATATATCTTGATCTCAAGGACTCTTGAACTCAATGTCTTCAACGGCCTTGCACTGTAATCATAACTCCCTATACCTCTACCTATAGTTTACATATTTATAGTTTACATACCTGTATGATAACCATGTACATTTTTTTTACTGTATATATTTTAATCTTCAACTGTTGATATAACTGCATACCCCTGCTCACTACCTGCTGGATATACATGTATATATATGTATATATGTATCTTGTTGATACCACTGCATATCTCTGTTTATACTTGTATACTTACCTGTGTATATATATATATATATACCTATAATTCTGCACATATCTCATACCTGCTACTCTATAAGTTATTTTATACCTGTTTTTAGTTTTTTAGTAGACTGTTTTTACATCATTTTTAACCACTGTACATTATATATTACCATGCACTTTACTGCAACAATTGCACTCTGGTTAGATGCTGCACTCTGGTTTCGCTGTACTTGTGCTGTGCAATGACAATACATTTGAATCTAATCTAATCTAATGAGACTTCCTGATAAAAAAACAATGATTGCGTAACATCCACTATAGGGAGATCCTATACCGGAGCGATCTAATCTAATCTAACGAGACTTCCATCCACTATAGGGCACCGGTATAATCCGTTTTACAGCCTCACGTTGAAATCCTATCGAAACTGACAGAACGATATGGTTGAATGAGAAGATACGGGTCGTCCTGCGACACTACAGAAAACATGTTAGTGAACGTTAATGAAGCAGCAGCGCCCTCTGGCGGTCACCGCTCACACACTCAACGCTCAAAACCAAGGAACGTCGCACAGAACTTTCCAGGGGTGCGTTTCCCGATAACGTTGTCTCTTAGCGTGTTACGAAGACTTGAAAGGTATACCTTACTAAAGTTGTTTACTACGTGTGTTCCCCGAACTATCCCTTAGGAGGTTGCTTAAGGTATACCTTCTTACGTCCGACGTTAGTAGAAATGGTGCTGAAATCGATGGCTCGAGAATCGACTATTCACTCCAGGTAGCGACTGCTTCACCGCGTTATGAGAGGATGTGGTGTTCTTTATCAATAAAACACTGCAGGAATACTAAAAAATATTGCATTTATCATGACTGAGAACATATTCATAGAATTTAAAACTTACAAACTCAATTATCAAACCGTAAATATAATGATTGCCTAAAGGTGGCAGGAGCCCGCCACCTCAGATTGTGATATCAAGCCTCTTCCCGCTACACCACCTCAGCAAATTACGCCACCTACCAGTACACCTTATTTGGCAAGAAAAGGTTGATTTAAATCTTTTTTATATCATTGTCATGGTGCCTTAAATAACTTTGCAATTAGGGTTGATTAACCAGCAGCCCCATCACATAACTGGTGTAGTTCACAATTCTCTCTGATTGGCTGACAATTTCAATAAAAGCGCACCAACAAGAAATGAACATTAGATATGTTGATTATATATATAATATATATATGATATGTCAGGGCAAAAACAGGTCCGCCAGCTTCACCAATGTGGAGATGGAGGTCATGCTGGATGAGGTGGCGCTGAATCGTGAAGCACTGTTTTCGAGTTTTAGGAGTTTAAGAGGCGATTTCATGTTCAATAAAGTGCAAAATGTATCCACCGTAATGTACAATTTCTGCATGAAAACATTCCCATTAATGTGGTATTTTTGTTGTATATTATTACCGTTATGAACTACAACTGTAGAATTATAAGTGTACATATTGATTCACAGATTGAAATGAAACTAGGTCAGATTTCAGCTGATTTCAGAGGCTTGCGGGTCGGAACAGTGGTGGCCACTAGCGGAGTGAGCTGACAACATCGCTAAGGTAGAGTTAAGAGAAGTCCAGACCTGCCTTACGAACGTGTCACTTACGGAAGGTATACTTAGCTAAGAACGTTTCGGGACACACGGCGAAACGTTAAGGTACAGCTTAAGGTAGAACTTACGAACGACGTAGCGTTAAGAAGGCTTCGGGAAACGCACCCCAGAACTATATCAGGCTACACTTGTTTCATCTGCCAACATTTGATCAAAAAGGTTGATATGGTCAAATTTGAAAAAGGCAAATGAGTGCAATATAACAAATATATAAATATATTTAAAATAAGACATAAATTCGAAAGTATACAGTCAAACCAACCATATTTGATATGGGAGTCAAATCCGGATTACATTGGGGTTTCCATACACCTATAGGAGGGTAAGGTTTTAAAGTTCGGCTATAGCATGTACACATGTCATTTAACATGTCACTTTTCTGCTCTTGTTTTGTTTATTTGTATTGTATATATTATTTTTATGGTATTGTTTTTGGAGATGTATACTGCGGGAGGGAATGGGGAGTAAGCGTTCCAATGTACTTGTTACCAATGGCCAATAAAAATATCTTATCGTATGTTGTATCTTGCATTGTCCAACAACTGCTGGATCAGAGAGTCGCGGTACCAAACACGTCATGTCACGACATCTTATCGTAGACCTGATCGTATTATGCAGAAACCGCTGACTCATCTGCCAACTGCCATAGGCCTCAAAACACACGTTTTGGCGCAATAGGCCTACTGCACAGCATGTAGGCCTTCACGCTACTTCTCTCATGAGTTTCCCGTTTTCAAAAGTACAATTCAATTGAACTACCCCATATATACATACTATCGTCATGAATATCAGATATGAATATAGAACCGTACAAACAGAGAGGAAGCGATGCATATAGTGTCATATCCTTATAGGCCCTATTTGAATTGTATGCTATTATTTAGTATCTAATGTAATAACCCATTCTCTACTCAACTAAAAGGATTTGACTATATAATATTATTTACATTATTTGTTATATATTATTGTAGCCTATACTCCATACTACATTAAATTGCCTTGGCCTGCTAGAACTAAGCCTAACTGAAGGGTGGTTGTAAATGCAGGAACATAAAATAAAATGCATTGTGAAAAATACTCAGATCTCACGCCTGCAGAAACCAAATCCAAATTAAGATCCAAATCTATCGACATCAACATCACTATCCACCTAATTCAAAAAATGAAGAGTTGAACCTATATGCATTCGATGGGTATACGCCATATACACTGGGGGGAAATAAGAATAGGCCTGTATCAAATAACTACAAGTATAATTAGTATAATTATTATTATCATTATTATTATTATTATTATTATTATTATTATTATTATTATTATATATTTTTTTTTTTATTATTTTTTTTTTATTATCACATATAGTCCGGATAAGTAGTTTAGGAATTGATTGGGGACGTGGCGTCCTGCAGGGAACACCGTGTCCTCATACGGCTTTCCATAGTCCTGTGGATTCAGTTTAAAAGGCAGACTCGAGGCCTCCATGCTCTCCAAACTGGATCCTAGATCCTATAACGGAGAGATCCTATACCGGAGAGATCCTATACCGGAGCGATCTAATCTAATCTAACGAGACTTCCATCCACTATAGGGCACCGGTATAATCCGTTGTACAGCCTCACGTGGAAATCCCATTGAAACTGACAGAACGATATGGTTGAATGAGAAGATACGGGTCGTCCTGCAGAACACATGTTAATGAACGTTAACGAAGCAGCAGCGCCCTCTGGCGGTCACCGCTCACACAATCAACGCTCAAAACCAAGGAACGTCGCACAGAACTTTCCAGTTCCTTCGTTCGTCCAAGTCCGTTCGGATGGTCAACTACGGCAACTAAGTGTGCATGGCATAATATAATATGCTGTTATTGACAAACAAAACATATTGAATTTGGAAGTAGACTAGATCATCCAGAACTATATCAGGCTATACACTTGTTTCATCTTGTTTCGACATTTGAATTTGAATAGAGAGCGATGCTCTCCATCAACACCACGTCGGTCACCGTGACCGGAGGAGGAGGCTTCATCCCCTTCGCACTGGAACTCGACCACCCCGCCAGTTACCTACTGTTCATCTTCCAATACGTCTTCGCCACCACCGCGGTGCTCCTGGCCGGCACGGTGGTCATCGGGATCATGGCCACCAAAGCTCTGCTCGCACAAAACCGCTTTATCTTCATGTTGAACACGTGCATCTGCGACACGTGTACCGGGCTGTCGGTGTACTACCTCGGGCTGTTCGACGTGCAGGAGGGCTATCCGTCCAGGAACGGCACCTACAACATGCTACCCGCACTCCTCGGCGTCAATATAATGACGTTTTTATTCGCGCAATTTGACCGATATTTTGCCATTTGCCACCCATTTATCTACAGTCGCTTCGTAAGGAGATGGGTGGTCGTGTGTATCACCATATTCTGCTGGCTGCAGGTGTACTCGCAAAGTGTAATTGCGGTATTTCTGCCTCTTTCCAAAGCGATAGAAATGTACGTCTTCGGCGTGGTCAGTTTGCAAATAATTGTTGTGACAAAGATCGCAATGACAATTAAATTGTACATCGTCGCCAACTACCAACTGAGACGAGAGCCCCCCAGCGCCGAACGAGACAACAAGAGAGAGTCGCTGCAGATCATCATAGTGGTCGTGGTCACCTTCTTGACGTTGTGGATGCCCTCGTTCATCAACATCATCCTGAGGCTGTTGCTCCGACGTGGACTGCAGTTCAAGAACGACTCCACCAACCCCTTCGCCATCATGGCCCGGCTCAATGCCATCACCACCTCGGTCATCTACACCTGCAGCAGCCCGGCGCTGCGTGGGGCCATGGCCAGGGTGTGGGGGGGGCGGCGAGCAGGGCGCTGCTGCTCCACCAGGTATGGGTATAGGTCCCCCCCCCCCCCCCCCACACAGCATCAAGGTATCAAGGCTATCAAAGCTATAGATACTATAGGAATGTATTAATAATAATAACTGTGAATACATTATGAGAACTACGAACAAGTGTCTTATCTCCCCACACAGGATTCGCTCCGCCAAGAAATGACAGGACGACCCCAAACTGCATGCGGGAGAGCCGAAGAGAGTCGTCAGCCTACACTGCCTGAAACCAACATAATATATATATATATATATATATATATATATATATATATATATATATATATATATATATATATATTATAATATATAACCTATTGTTTTTATGTTCTTCTTTTTCCAACCCCCCCTCCCCCCATCACTCAATCGCACACACACACACACACACACATCTAGAATATTGTCAGCTGAACAGCTATATGAGAAACATTGATATTAATAATTGATATTATTAAGTGTTTGAAAGATTGTGAGATTACTGTAATAAAGCGGCCACTGTTTGTTATATTACAATCTTAATCTAGATTTAAATCTGGAGGAATTAACTACTTTATTGGTCACATATATGTACATGTACACACATGGGTTAAATGCAGAGACATATATAATTCACTGCGTGTATAAAGTACTAAATTGTGTAAAGTAGGAATACTGCCTTAGCTGTTATATTCCATTTGGTGGGGACATAGCTTTCTCATATGATACATTGAATATTAGATTTAGTTTATGAATAGACCTAATGTAAATGTGACAAACAGGCCTCATCGTATCAAAACGTCATATTAGACCCAAGTTATATATTATACATGCCATGTGAAAAACCTTCAACGACTTTTGTGTCCCAAAAAAACAACAAAAACACGTTTCGAAAATGTTACCTTTTTTAATAATGTTAAACATAGAAACAGTCACACATTATAGCCTAATGCAGAAAAGGGACATTAACGGAAATATTGTTAGGGATGAACTAATCTTCATTTTCCAGCTGTTTCTGTCGCCCCGATATCCACCATCGCTGAGGTAGACGATGGACGGATGGAATACATCAAACACAATTATGTATTATATAACTTATATAAAAGAATGGGATTATAATAACCAACATTAGTTTAGGATTGTCCTTGTCTCAACTGGAGACTGGAGCTCTGAATGCATAAACCCGAACAGGTTGCAGTTCACTTTCCGGCCAAAGGGGCCAGCAATGAGAAGGATTGTTATGGTTGTTACACACAAGTACATTTAGGGGATGATTATAGAGTAGAATATTTTCATATAGCAACAAAAATCCCCAAAAATATTGTACCAATGACATATTTCAGTGCAATATTATGGGAGGAGCTACCAATATTTTATTTCAGAATTAAAGTAGTTCCCCGAAGGATAAAATGCATATCATGTTTAGAAACTTGACTCATTATGAACATTATGTCACTCTCTCACACACACACCCCCACTCAAACTGTTTTTGTTTACAATAAAATAGTCTTGTTTTTACAGCTACAGTGAAGCCATTTTCCCCATAGTCAATTAATTTCTTGACTTTACAAACCGTTAATTTCACCATATGTCATTTTAATACAATTTGTTCGCATGTTTTCGCATTGGAAAAATAAAAATAAAAGTCAGGTTTATTTTTTTCAAACCGGAAAAATAAGTCAAACCAGGGATGATTTTGTGATTCTATAAACAGGTCATAGTGGACATTCAGAACCACAACTCATTAGTGATCAAAGTAAAAACAGCAGAAACATTGAGAAAACTAAACCCAGCCTTTAACAAACAAACGGAAACAGAAAACAACAGAAACAAGCTCTGTTGAAGGGCAGCATTGGGGAGAACATGCCGGAGATGGACCCGTCTCAAACGTGCGTGTACAATTCTGTAGAACCAAACCAACATGTAGACGCGTGTGTTAACACACACACACACACACACGTTTTGCGTAGGTATTGTTAAGATAACTTAAAATAATTTTCACATTTCAAGATGAACTTCAAGTTCCAGCTCGACTGCCAAGCATGCTGCCATGTGTCCGATCTCTACCACAGTGTCCATGGAGGCTGGTTCAGAGGGAAGGAGCCGAACGAGGACACGTTCACAGGGATGGCGATCACAGCCCAAGCCAGCGCATGTTTCTGGAGCGATCGTCGGATCATAAGCCTAAAGAAAAACAAAAATCCAAATGGCAAACACACGAGTTGATTAGATATATTGACTAGTCGGTTTACCCAGCCAAAACAAACATGTTGCCACCATGAAGGTCTTTAGAAAAGATACTTGTGTGTAGAGGCCGACTGATGCCAGAGTTTTGTGTCCGATGCCGGAGCCCTAGTCCACCGATAACCGTGGTTTAGGCCGATATTTTGGAATATGGAATATATGTGCGGTGTTATATTCAAATTATTGACATTTCGTCGAACCGGCTGGTCATGATAAAAATAAAATGATAAGAAATGCACTTCCCACAATTCAATACAAGCATGTGTGGAGCCAACTGGCTGATGTTCTTTACTGTACGTCGGAATGGACCCGAAGGTCCAAATAAGGTCACTAACCCGGCCTTCTTTATTTTGCATGTTAGGTGCAAAAGAATAAGCGTTTGCATGTAGGTAGATTTAAATGTTTGAGCAACAATATTAAAGTTTACAAACATTGCAAACGCTTTTGTAAAGATAATAGCATTGCCCCGTCACCTGCTGTTCCATCACAGTAGACTAATGTACTGAACTGTGTTGCGCACACACACACACACACACACACACACACCCCCCCCCCCCAAAGGGGAGCCTACCAGTTTAATTGTTTTTGCTGCAAAACAAACATGCAGCATATCACACATTCATGCATAGTTTAACGGCTGATATATATCGGTGGGACTCTATTACTGGTGTGTATGTCTGTCTTACCCATCACGTCCCAACAGGAACAAGGCTGGAATGCTTGGCATAGCAACACTCCCATCAGCAACCATGTCCAGGTACAGACTGTCATTCTCTACCACGTTATCCGCAATAAGCACCGCTTTGCCTCCGGCCTCCTCCACTTGTTTGGCCTTGTGGACAAAGGAACAGCCTCTGGAGGGCAGACACGACACATAACAGAGGTGTGTGTGTTAAGACTCAAGACGTACAGGAATTGGACATGGTTTGAGGTGCTTACATTAACGATGAGTTGAGAACCACTGGGCAAGAGAGATGCTCCACAAAGTAATAAACACACACACATACCCTCTCTCCAGCAGGATCACCTGTCCCTGAATGAGTTCTTTGTTCGTCAGCGGTTCACAGCCATCAATCGGCTCAGCTGGCACAAGTAAGATCTCATTATAGGAAGAGGTCTATAGCGCCCAAACAGAGAGGCGTGGGCAGACACAGGGTATACTGGTTAGCAGATTCTTCGGCCTCAAACTAGTTACAACCGTGCGTGATTTAAATACTCACAAAAGCTCCCCCAAAGTCTTTAGCTGGGGCCGCACTGAAGACGTAACCGATATCCTCAGGACTAATGACCCGAAAGTAAAGCAGTTCATTCAGCCCCAGACCTCGAATGTATAAGAAGACACATGAATGGATGAATTATCATCATGCATACCGTTTACATCGAAAACATGACCAAGCATAAACACCAAATAACCCAGTCCAAATAAGATGGATGCCTTATGGTCAATGTATTCATAATACACAATGACATCGCGTGTCCATCACAGTCAGGTTCTCACACACACACACACACACACACACACACACACACACACACACACACACACACACACACACACACACACACACACACACACACCCACACACACACACACACACACACACACACACACACACACACACACACACACACACACACACACACACACACACACACACACACACACCACACACACACACACACACACACACACACACACACTTTATAAAGTGGGCAGTAGAGTCACTGTGCTATGTGTATATTGGTACATTAATACAACACAAAACAAAAACACATCTATAAAGGTCACTAGTTTGGCTAAAGCGGTTAGTAAGCTCCATTCAATGGGCTCATGTTTTGTATCGCTCACCGGACATCAGCTGCAAATGCATGAAGACAACCCAGAGCCACACGTCCCACGCAGGTGTCCGACCGTAATACGCAAATATCGACATTGTGTCGACATTTGCTTTTGCTTTACAAAGTCAAAAAAACACGGTGGATTTAAAGCTTTAACAGGGGGCTAAGTGCGTTTACTGGTCTCCGTCGATTGGGTAATGGAGAGGGCGGATCTCGCGTGTGTTCCGACTTCCGGTCTCTTCCAAATAAAGGTCCTCCTCCTCGCTGCGCAGGACCTGGGTTGGTTTGCATAAAATACACGTTCTGCATGACAAGTAATGCATTTAACGACAAATTAATACGCAAATAATTGCTTCTAAATGCATCGTTGCAAGGATAGTGCAGCCCGTAAAAGTAGTAGTAGTACGGACTTCAGTTATATAATATATATGCCCAATTCACCGTGGAGAGTGGTACTCTCAGTGCAAAATGGTGCGCAATGGAAAAGTGTCATTGATGGATAGACTCAGGGCTGGACTGGCCATCTGGCATACCGGGCATGGTATGCCGCGGTAGTTTTGGGCCGAGCCGGCCGGCATAAAAAAAAATATATATATATATTTTTTTTTTTACCAGCCGGCCCGGCCGAAAGCTACCATCGAACGGCCCATAAATCGAAAGCTACCATCGAACGGCCCATAAATCGAAAGCTACCCCCATAAATCGGGGACAGCGGCCCATTGGTCAATTTTCTATACAGACACTGGGCTAGGCCCAATCAACAGTGGGCCTGTCTGGGCCAAAAATGCCAGGGCCTAATTTTTGTCCCAGTCCAGCCCTGGATAGACTGGACCCTGAGGTCAGATCAGAACCGTTGGGTTGGGCCTGCTGCTTATCACCAGACCTAGTGCATTTTAGATTGATAGCAGGTAGGCATAATGCTCAAGGAAACCTACAGGTAAGCGTGGACTCTGGATTAGGGATTTGAACCCAGAACCTTTCGTCTGGGAATCCAACAATGCCCATTCAGAGGGAAAAGAAAACAACAAAGTAGGATCACTGACTCTGGTCCAGTGGTCCAATTATCCACAGATGATAAACAAAACACTGGGAAGAAACGTAATCAATAGTTCCTATTGAGTTCCTATCACTTTTCTTTGACGGTGGCTTGTTGTTAGATTAGATTAGATTAGATTCAAATTGATTGTCATTGTACAGCACAAGATAATAATAAATAAATAAAATAATTTGGCATCTAACCAGAGTGCAAATGTTGCAGTAAAGTGCACGGTAATATATAATGTACAGTTTACAGTTGCTAAAAGACAGTGTACTAGGCATGTCACACATGACAAGTTTCCATTCAATTTCCATCCCTGACTCCCTAGACACACACCAGTTTGCATACAGACCAAACAGGTCTGTAGACGACGCCGTCTCCCTGGCACTACACACGGCCCTGCAGCCCCTAGACAGGAGGGACACCTACATCAGACCGCTGTTCATTGACTACAGCTCGGCGTTCAACACCATCGTTCCCTCCAAGCTGGTCCTGAAACTGAAGGACCTAGGTCTGAGTGCCCCTGTCTGTAACTGGATTATGGATTCATGGCCTCAAGTGGTGAAGATTGGGAACAACATCTCATCCACTCTGGTCCTCAACACACCGGAGCACCCCAACTCACATTCAGTTCATGACCCACTTCCTCACATTTAACTATCCGGGGCCTCTCTGGTTTAACTGTAGAGAATATATGAGAAAGAAAAATGCAGAAAAAAAATCGAATTAATACAATATATGTTTATATATTTTACATTTTTGAATAATCATAAATCTGCTATAAATAAATAATACATATTCGACCATTCAATATATTTCTCTACATCCAAAGAAATAAAGTTTGCATGTATAGTCATATGGACACCAAAACCCCTTTCCCCTGGTTCTTTTGAATTGAGTCAAACTTACTAATGTCCCTGAGATAAAAGGTCTTGGTTGCCTTCTGGAAGTAGTAGTCGTTCATGGCTTCCGCGGTGACCTCCATCATTGCGGTCTCCTCTGTGTACGGTGTGAGGAAGTGGGGAAGTACAAAGCGGAAGCCGTGCTCAGGGTGCTGGCCAGAGCTGCTGACCCACGGGCAACTCTTCTTACCCTTGGCACTGGATATGGGATATAACACATTGGACAATGAGCTACATTTATATACAAATAGTATAATTATATTAAAAAATACGATTGTATGACCTATACTTATGTCTGAGCAGTTTTGTCATTATGGAAATATGCCAATATAAAATATACAAATAGTAAAATTCTATCCAAATATACGACTGTCTGAGTTTTATCATGATGGGCATTTGGGAATATTCCAATATATAATAATTTCAATATATTTCATTTGAATAAGGTTTGGATTATTGAATGCACTTGCCAGTCATCGCCCAGACCGAGTCGCACAGCGGTATACGTTGCATGGGTCCAGTGGCAGTGGAAGACACAGTTATAGGATGTTGCCCAGCAGCTGAACAGAGAATCTGCAAAAATACATTATAATTAAAACGTATCTAGCCTATCGTAAAGCCAGCTTCCTGTTTTCGTCGTTTTACACCGCTATTTATGCATGTGATGAAACACCTCTTGTGACTTAGCAGTCACTCAAAAATGTACAGGGCCAGTTAATATATGTGAGATATGCCTCCTACAGCAGATCTGCTTCCATCGCCCTACCAGCATCATAAGACGATGTTGAAATACAAATTAATGTAATCGTTGGTCATTCCATTAGTGGGAATAGGTGCTGGTTAGATGGAGTCTGCTTGACATTTTTTTTATTCATTTTTTTACAATTTTTATAACCTCAAGAGAAGACATGACTCACTCAAAACAACACGATTACAATATTTTCCACCTCCTGTCCTTCAAACAGCCACCGGACGGGCCCGGGGGTGGCTGAACCACAGGTCAGTGTGACCGGAGTGGCATGGATAAGCGACAAGGACGAAACAGAGTACAGAGATGGGGAAGTCCGGCTGATGCGATGGTGCAAGGACAACAGCCTTGCACTGAATGTCAGCAAGACTAAGGAGCTCATTGTGGACTTCAGGAGCCACCGGGGCACCCACTCCACCATCAGCCTGGACGGGATACAGGGGGAGACCGCCAGCTGCTTCTGTTTCCTGGGACTACAAATCTCAGACGACCTGCACAGTACAAGAAAGCCGCCCAGAGGGTCGTGAGAATGGCACAAAAGATCATAGGGTGTGCACTTCCATGCATTGAGGAGATCTTTAGGACCAGATTATGGAATAAGGCCATGTCCATCATAAAGGACCACAAGCACCCTGGGCTCCATCTCTTCTCCCACCTTCCTACGGTCCGGTTGCCGTTTTTCGCAGCATCCGTACAAGGACTACCAGGTTCAAGGACCGTTTCAGGTTCAAGGACCGCAGTGCGCCTACTGAACTGCTAGGAGTGCTGCCACTATCACAACATTGTCATCCATATTACATTACACTATCATACTTTTGCTGGACTTTTTGGACTCATTACAGTTACTGCACTGTTCTGCACTGTACTGCACTGTATTCATGATGCTGCTGCACTACTGGCACTTTTAAATGCTTTTAAATGCTTTTTGCACAGTTCAACACATGAACATATCATCCATGGAAGGAGGGATCCCCAATCTCTAGGTTTCTTCCTCCGCTTTCTCTTGCCCTTAGGGTGGCTAGGGTTTGGCTGATATTTGGCTTCTGACAGTAACACATTAACAGTATAATCTGCTATATTGAGTGGTTTACTGCCTTTAAATGTCTTGTACACACTCTATATGTGTATATATGTTATTTTCTATTATTTTTAATTGATTTCAAATGTTCAGTTTTTGTTTTAGTTGGAGCTTTTTGTGTGTTTGTGTGTTTGTTTGTTTTATTGTGTTGTTATTACCCTTGTCTTTGTATCACCACTATATTCGCCATTTTACTCCCTTCTACTCATAAATGTGAGGGTTTTTGTATGTTTTTTTGGTATTTTAAAAGGTTTTTTTTCTTTGAAACATTCTAATTTGCTGACTGTGTGATGCCATTTTATATACAAATGGATCACATGCTGGTTGGCAATTTATTAAAACATTTATATTAAAAATAGCTTATGTTACACAAATGAACAAACAACAAATATATATATATGAGGGAACACACACTTTTAATCACAAATGGTTAAAAAACATATAAATACAAACACATTCCTCAGAGAGAGAAGACAGAGCCGGAAGAAAATAATATCTTAAAATGAAATAAATGAAATAAATAATTTTAAATAAACAAATAATTTAATTCATTAAATAAATAAATAAATAAATAAATAATTAAGTTAAATATAATAAAAGGGAAACAGTGTTTGACTTAATTCTGCGATGCCACAAGACACAGTCCGTGTCAAAGTGTGTAATGTGTAATGTAGAGCAGAACTTGACAGGAGAAAGTATATACTAATACTAAAGGGTTACATTTGTCCATGGAGTCCATGGACTCCAAGCCGAGAGCACCAGAGAGTCTCTGGATCGAACCCTGAGCTTGCTGATCTCCTTCGGTATCAGATGGGAGGTTGAGTATCGCGTCTGAAATGAGAGATTGAACACGATTAAAAAACATTGAGAGATAAGGCTTGTGTGTGTGTGTGTGTGTGTGTGTGTGTGTGTGTGTGTGTGTGTGTGTGTGTGTGTGTGTGTGTGTGTGTGTGTGTGTGTGTGTGTGTGTGTGTGTGTGTGTGTGTGTGTGTGTGTGTGTGTGTGTGTGTGTGTGTGTGTGTGTGTGTGTGTGTGTGTGTGTGTGTGTGTTGCTTTGCCGTGTGTGTTTACCTCGCCATTGTCTCTGTACACATATTCTATCCCATGCTCGAGTTTGAAGTAACTGTGAGGCTTGGACCAGCTGGACGCTGGTTCTATGCTCACATTCAGTTCATGACCCACTTCCTCACATTTAACTATCCGGGGCATCTCTGGTTTAACTGTAGAGAATATATGAGAAAGAAAAATGCAGAAAAAAAATTAATAGAATATATGTTTTACATTTTTGAATAATCATAAATCTGCTATAAATAAATAATAGATATTCGACGATTCAATATATTTCTCTACATCCAAAGAAATAAAGTTTGCATGTATAGTCATATGGACACCAAAACCCCTTTCCCCTGGTTCTTTTGAATTGAGTCAAACTTACTAATGTCCCTGAGATAAAAGGTCTTGGTTGCCTTCTGGAAGTAGTAGTCGTTCATGGCTTCCGCGGTGACCTCCATCATTGCGGTCTCCTCTGTGTACGGTGTGAGGAAGTGGGGAAGTACAAAGCGGAAGCCGTGCTCAGGGTGCTGGCCAGAGCTGCTGACCCACGGGCAACTCTTCTTACCCTTGGCACTGGATATGGGATATAACACATTGGACAATGAGCTACATTTATATACAAATATAATTATATTAATTATATTAAAAAATACGATTGTATGACCTATACTTATGTCTGAGCAGTTTTGTCATTATGGAAATATGCCAATATATAATATAAAATATACAAATAGTAAAATTCTATCCAAATATACGACTGTCTGAGTTTTATCATGATGGGCATTTGGGAATATTCCAATATATAATAATTTCAATATATTTCGTTTGAATAAGGTTTGGATTATTGAATGCACTTGCCAGTCATCGCCCAGACCGAGTCGCACAGCGGTATACGTTGCATGGGTCCAGTGGCAGTGGAAGACACAGTTATAGGATGTTGCCCAGCAGCTGAACAGAGAATCTGCAAAAATACATTATAATTAAAACGTATCTAGCCTATCGTAAAGCCAGCTTCCTGTTTTCGTCGTTTTACACCGCTATTTATGCATGTGATGAAACACCTCTTGTGACTTAGCAGTCACTCAAAAATGTACAGGGCCAGTTAATATATGTGAGATATGCCTCCTACAGCAGATCTGCTTCCATCGCCCTACCAGCATCATAAGACGATGTTGAAATACAAATTAATGTAATCGTTGGTCATTCCATTAGTGGGAATAGGTGCTGGTTAGATGGAGTCTGCTTGACATTTTTTTAATTCATTTTTTTACAATTTTTATAACCTCAAGAGAAGACATGACTCACTCAAAACAACACGATTACAATATTTTCCACCTCCTGTCCTTCAAACAGCCACCGGACGGGCCCGGGGGTGGCTGAACCACAGGTCAGTGTGACCGGAGTGGCATGGATAAGCGACAAGGACGAAACAGAGTACAGAGATGGGGAAGTCCGGCTGATGCGATGGTGCAAGGACAACAGCCTTGCACTGAATGTCAGCAAGACTAAGGAGCTCATTGTGGACTTCAGGAGCCACCGGGGCACCCACTCCACCATCAGCCTGGACGGGATACAGGGGGAGACCGCCAGCTGCTTCTGTTTCCTGGGACTACAAATCTCAGACGACCTGCACAGTACAAGAAAGCCGCCCAGAGGGTCGTGAGAATGGCACAAAAGATCATAGGGTGTGCACTTCCATGCATTGAGGAGATCTTTAGGACCAGATTATGGAATAAGGCCATGTCCATCATAAAGGACCACAAGCACCCTGGGCTCCATCTCTTCTCCCACCTTCCTACGGTCCGGTTGCCGTTTTTCGCAGCATCCGTACAAGGACTACCAGGTTCAAGGACCGTTTCAGGTTCAAGGACCGCAGTGCGCCTACTGAACTGCTAGGAGTGCTGCCACTATCACAACATTGTCATCCATATTACATTACACTATCATACTTTTGCTGGACTTTTTGGACTCATTACAGTTACTGCACTGTTCTGCACTGTACTGCACTGTATTCATGATGCTGCTGCACTACTGGCACTTTTAAATGCTTTTAAATGCTTTTTGCACAGTTCAACACATGAACATATCATCCATGGAAGGAGGGATCCCCAATCTCTAGGTTTCTTCCTCCGCTTTCTCTTGCCCTTAGGGTGGCTAGGGTTTGGCTGATATTTGGCTTCTGACAGTAACACATTAACAGTATAATCTGCTATATTGAGTGGTTTACTGCCTTTAAATGTCTTGTACACACTCTATATGTGTATATATGTTATTTTCTATTATTTTTAATTTATTTCAAATGTTCAGTTTTTGTTTTAGTTGGAGCTTTTTGTGTGTTTGTGTGTTTGTTTGTTTTATTGTGTTGTTATTACCCTTGTCTTTGTATCACCACTATATTCGCCATTTTACTCCCTTCTACTCATAAATGTGAGGGTTTTTGTATGTTTTTTTGGTATTTTAAAAGGTTTTTTTTCTTTGAAACATTCTAATTTGCTGACTGTGTGATGCCATTTTATATACAAATGGATCACATGCTGGTTGGCAATTTATTAAAACATTTATATTAAAAATAGCTTATGTTACACAAATGAACAAACAACAAATATATATATATGAGGGAACACACACTTTTAATCACAAATGGTTAAAAAACATATAAATACAAACACATTCCTCAGAGAGAGAAGACAGAGCCGGAAGAAAATAATATCTTAAAATGAAATAAATGAAATAAATAATTTTAAATAAACAAATAATTTAATTCATTAAATAAATAAATAAATAAATAATTAATTAAGTTAAATATAATAAAAGGGAAACAGTGTTTGACTTAATTCTGCGATGCCACAAGACACAGTCCATGTCAAAGTGTGTAATGTGTAATGTAGAGCAGAACTTGACAGGAGAAAGTATATACTAATACTAAAGGGTTAGATTTGTCCATGGAGTCCATGGACTCCAAGCCGAGAGCACCAGAGAGTCTCTGGATCGAACCCTGAGCTTGCTGATCTCCTTCGGTATCAGATGGGAGGTTGAGTATCTCGTCTGAAATGAGAGATTGAACACGATTAAAAAACGTTGAGAGATAAGGCTTGTGTGTGTGTGTGTGTGTGTGTGTGTGTGTGTGTGTGTGTGTGTGTGTGTGTGTGTGTGTGTGTGTGTGTGTGTGTGTGTGTGTGTGTGTGTGTGTGTGTGTGTGTGTGTGTGTGTTGCTTTGCCGTGTGTGTTTACCTCGCCATTGTCTCTGTACACATATTCTATCCCATGCTCGAGTTTGAAGTAACTGTGAGGCTTGGACCAGCTGGACGCTGGTTCTATGCTCACATTCAG
Source organism: Muraenolepis orangiensis (assembly GCA_027704905.1). NCBI lineage: Eukaryota > Metazoa > Chordata > Actinopteri > Gadiformes > Muraenolepididae > Muraenolepis > Muraenolepis orangiensis. The sequence continues at coordinate 7,187,734 of CM051017.1, read as the reverse complement.
TTCATGACCCACTTCCTCACATTTAACTATCCGGGGCATCTCTGGTTTAACTGTAGAGAATATATGAGAAAGAAAAATGCAGAAAAAAAATTAATAGAATATATGTTTTACATTTTTGAATAATCATAAATCTGCTATAAATAAATAATAGATATTCGACGATTCAATATATTTCTCTACATCCAAAGAAATAAAGTTAGCATGTATAGTCATATGGACACCAAAACCCCTTTCCCCTGGTTCTTTTGAATTGAGTCAAACTTACTAATGTCCCTGAGATAAAAGGTCTTGGTTGCCTTCTGGAAGTAGTAGTCGTCCATGGCTTCCGCGGTGACCTCCATCATTGCGGTCTCCTCTGTGTACGGTGTGAGGAAGTGGGGAAGTACAAAGCGGAAGCCGTGCTCAGGGTGCTGGCCAGAGCTGCTGACCCACGGGCAACTCTTCTTACCCTTGGCACTGGATATGGGATATAACATATTGGACAATGAGCTACATTTATATACAAATAGTATAATTCTATAAAAAAATACGATTGTATGACCTATACTTATGTCTGAGCAGTTTTGTCATTATGGAAATATGCCAATATATAATATGAAATATACAAATAGTAAAATGATATACAAATATACGACTGTCTGAGTTTTATCATGATGGACATTTGGAAATATTCCAATATATAATAATTTCAATATATTGCGTTTGAATAAGGTTTGGATTATTGAATGCACTTGCCAGTCATCGCCCAGACCGAGTCGCACAGCGGTATACGTTGCATGGGTCCAGTGGCAGTGGAAGACACAGTTATAGGATGTTGCCCAGCAGCTGAACAGAGAATCTGCAAAAAGGCATTAGAATTAAAACGTATCTAGCCTATCGTAAAGCCAGCTTCCTGTTTTCGTCGTTTTACACCGCTATTTATGCATGTGATGAAACACCTCTTGTGACTTAGCAGTCACTCAAAAATGTACAGGGCCAGTTAATATATGTGAGATATGCCTCCTACAGCAGATCTGCTTCCATCGCCCTACCAGCATCATAAGACGATGTTGAAATACAAATTAACGTAATCGTTGGTCATTCCATTAGTGGGAATAGGTGCTGGTTAGATGGAGTCTGCTTGACTTTTTTTTTATTCATTTTTTTACAATTTTTATAACCTCAAGAGAAGACATGACTCACTCAAAACAACACGATTACAATAAAAAAAAATTTAAAAGTACAAATAAAAACAATCCCACCTGAAGGAATCCCCTTCTCTGCTTGGAGAACCAGATAGGCCGACGACAACTTTGTTTCTCCACTCCAGCAGCTGTATTCACCCACCATCGTCATGTCCACGAAGCTCACGTTCAGACTTCTCCCATCCTGCCTGTAGTCATGCCCCAGCACCTCCTGTCCTTCAAACAGCCACCGGACGGGCCCGGGGGTGGCTGAATCACAGGTCAGTGTGACCGGAGTGGCATCATCTGTTTTAGCCACGACCACTAGTAGACACACACACACACACACACATATTCAGAAATATAATATTCATGGTAAGATATATATTTAAGATTAAATTATATATCACACATACACACACATATTCAGAAATGTTATATTCATGGTAAGATATATGCTTAAGGTTAAATGATATATCTCACACACACACACACACACACACATAGATAATACCATTGTCTGGAATAGAGGAGATTCCATGTGCCTCCTGCAGGTTGTTCAACACCACAACACATATCCACAATAGAAGAGGTGCCTGAAGCATAAGAGACGTGTTCAGACAAAATATTAGAGAACAACTACTCTTGAAATGTACAAAGCACTAATACACAATTTAAATCTCTTTAAATGTATCTATCTTTAAATGTAACCTCAAAGCAACACGTTTAAAATGACCCTCTAATGCCATTATGCATACAGGTGTATTTACCATTTTAATCCAGTCCAACTAAAGACGTGATCTTGCTTCAATGACTTGATGGTCGACATGCTTTTATATCATTGGCAAAAGTCTTTGGGAAAGATTATGAATAAACAACCCCTGGGTCCACACGTGGGCCGAGGGGAAGTGCGTTGGCGCGTGACCACAGGGTATGATGTTAGATAGCGTTTGATCGAAACCAGCATTTACACTTTAACTGGAAATAACAGACCGATGACAAAATTACATAGTTTGGTAGCTTGTAATCGAAACCAGAATGGTTATTATTAACTGGAAATATCAAAATGTGTTACATTAGTATCATATATGACATCATACATTATCAAATAATAAAATATTCTAATAAAATATTAATATTCAAAATATTAATTAAAAATATTAAAATATAGATTACTTGAGGTGTGACAAAGTGCACTAAACTGACTCCATACATGTGCTTTCAGAGTTTTGGGGTGATACTCTCGTTTACTCAAAGCTGATTATTAAATTATTAATTTGCCCTCGTGTTTTAAATACCAAGGGGGTAATTAATTTGCCATAACGTATTTCTGCTTAAAGGAAATTCCCATGACCAGTGCTCGCATGTCCACTCATCTTAAACTATGAATATTGCAGTTGTATATTAACATTTACATTTAGGACATTTGGCAGACGTTTTTATCCAAAGCGACTTACAAGGAGTACATTTGTTGAAGTAGACAATAGCATAACGCTGAGGTACGCGAAAATAAAAAGAGAGCAGTTCACAAGCATTCATATTAACAAGATGAATAACACAATGTCGTACTGCCAGGTCACCTGCTTAAGTAGCTGTGATAAGAGCGTGTTATCAACATTAAGGATATACACTTGCTAGAATATACATCATGCTATTAATGTCAGGACTTAAGCAAGTTAGGGGTTCACAAAGGAGAAGGAGGGTTCATGGAGAGTCCAGGTGGACTCTGAGCAGGTGGGTCTTGTGTCTCTTGCGGAAGCTGGCGAGGGACTCTGCCGTCCTGACCTGACATATATAGTTTCATATTTCATCTTTAAAAAAAACGATATTATAGTTTTCATATTTAACATTCTACCTGATAATATAATATAGTAGGTACAGTGGTTTTAAATCCAAATATGTGAATCCTGACAAACACATTTCTAAAAATAAGGGTTTGGTTCCCAAAACGTCCCATTGTGATGCATCCATCACATTTCTTACTTTTAAAAGAGAACATTGATGAATTTCAAAGAAACCACTGTTAGCTGACCACACACCCACCCTGCACCTGGCAACGTGTACATTTATGGAAATGTTTATGGCTACTATGGACGGATTTGCATCATTCACAAGGCACCACTGTAACTGGGCTTGGAAGTGGGAGTTATTCTGTGCATGCACAACATACAAGATATGATGGATTTCTCTGATGAATTGTAGCCAGCCTTTGATCTATCCAAATGACCAGCAAGCATATTGATAAACCCACCTACGTAGTAGTGGAATCTTTAACATACACACACACCGTTGCAGAACAGGACCCCATAAGGAGTAGAGTTCCATGATGTAGTCCTACATATCAAAGATTGGAGGCGTACCATGTTCCTACATAACAAAATACTTATATTTTATTATTTGATAATGTATGATGTCATATATGATACTAATGTAACACATTTTGATATTTCCAGTTAATAATAACCATTCTGGTTTCGATTAGAAGCTACCAAACTATGTAATTTTGTCATCGGTCTGTTATTTCCAGTTCAAGTGTATGACAATGCAGTGAACAAACAAGCTTTTTAGTGTTCATCCCAAAGATTTCCAACCCACAAATGATGTAACTTAAGTCTTTATTACACAGCGATAAACACACATTGCTGTTGGCATCAGAGCAAGAAGGGACAAGACAACAGTCTGGACATTCAGTTCACCGATCAATTCACTGGGACAAAGAAAATAAGGCAAATCAGACTGATTTGCACAAAACATTGTCATAAAAAGGTGTATTTTACTTATTTTAACTGTTCTTGTAAAAGGGCCCAAGCAACGTGGCCCTGTTGCCAACTACTAAAAGTCTTGAAAATGTTGGCGGTGTTTTCTTTAGTTGGCCTCATTCTTTGACGCTTCATCGAAGTTCTCAACAAGATCTGAAATGGAAAAATAAACATGGTTATATAAAGGAGGGCTTGTGAATCACAGGACTAAATCGCTCTGATGATTTTACGTACCGGGAACATCATCGTCCTCCTCCTCTTCCTCAACCGTAACCATGGGGGCCTTGTCTCCTGCTATGAGGGAAGACCCAGTGTGTAATTATTAAACAAACTGTATCCAATTTAACTATCCAAGCTCAACATTTTTAACACAATGACAGGTTCCTTACCGGGTTTGGGCAGGGTCTCTGCTAATCTCCTCAAGCTAGTGAGACTGTCAGCTCCGAGCTGGTTCAGAATTCCTGGAAGCATCTCCGTGAGCTGCTTGTTCTCCGCGTGACCCGTGATGGTGAACGTGTTGGCAGCCAGAGAGGCCTGCACCTTGGGGTTGTTAAAGTGGATGACTGTGCCCTGGTTTGTGAACATGTTAACCTAGAGACAGGCACAGACAGGACAGAGGTAAATAGTTTGAATCCAGTACCTAGCTAAGATCGATGACAGCCCAAACTAATTTGTTGACATTACCATGATCGGTATATGGGACACATATGCTGCTGTACCTCCTCAATGCCAGAGATGTTGTTGACTCCCAGTTTCTTTAGGGAGAACTGAAGTTTCTTGTCGTCGGCTGTAGCCGTTCTGTGCACCACCTTCTTCTTTCTGCGGACCGACCCCTGCGGGAAATCAAGACCGAAACGTTGAAATTAACCAACAGATTGGATTTTAGAGGCCAACAAAAGCGTTCAAAATTGATGCACACTTACCTTGCCCCCTATGCGGACCTGCGCCTGCAGTTTGGCGAGCTTCTCCTGGTTCATTATAGTCTCCTTCATCTGAGAATAAAACCACAACATCGATCAAAGTCAGGTAATCGATAATGTTACCTTGTAAGCTATAGGGACCGTTATTAAATGACAATATATCATTTGACGAAAGACCACCTCCCTCAAAGATTAATCAAATATAGAAAGTTAGGCTTAGTTCAATTTTAGGTGTGGTAATGTGTTGCAAGTTGAAACTTACTTGAATACATTTTACATTTGGGGCAAACGAACTAGTGTATTAGTGTAACAATAATCAAGGAACGATTCATTGCATTTGAACATAAACGCCAAAGAGTGGGGTGCAGCTGCTCCAAACCCCAAAATAGTATCACACCTGTTATAGTTCAGCCGCCTTGGACAAAAACCATGCAGATACCTACGTTGCAATTGCAATGCCATGTCGTGTCTTAATACGGGTGAACGGGAGTGTTTCAGAAACACAACAATTCACACTCTAATCATCACTTGTGAGAAGTGGAAGTAGCAGGCGAGAGATGTAATCTGCTGATCAACTTTGCTCAGTCATCTACCTCCTAACTGCTCTTACTGGACAGCTAGCGTCGGGTGGGCCTCGGTCCATTTGAGGCAGGCTGACTACACGCTAGAATGAATGGTAAAACCCCCTAATTGCAGTTGGTTTCCTACCACCTAGGGACATACGGGCCGATACCGAACCCGTCCCCCCACGCAGGACGTGTACACCCGATGAAACGTGTAAAGGGCAATAAAGCGCTGAACCAACCTGAGTGTGTAAACACGCGGGTCCCACTGTCGACGGGAAGCTCGAGGAAAGGATGAACGGCGGAAGTGACGCACAGAGGTTGACAGCGTGTGCACGTTACGCGTGCACGCGTCCGCCAATCATCTGTCCGGCGCGTTAACGCTTACCCGGGCAGGGGTTCGATCCGTCGCTATATCGGTTTGCACGTTTTACACCTATTATTTAACACATTTAAAAAAAAAATATCATTATATTATGAATCTATATTTATCATAAAGTGCAATGGAGAAAGCCAAAATTCCTTTATTACGTTACAACACATTAAGTCATTTGAAGCAATTTCTTATTGATGATCGTTCAATGATATTGATGAACGCCGAATTCAAAGGTCTACAATTTCTTTACAAATATATATGTTTCGAATTGAAGCCTTTTTCTTTTCAATATTCGCCATGGCCAAATATGACACTGTAATTTAAAAAGTTTTTTAGTTTAATGTATGCAATCCTTGAATTGTTGGAAATTGTTTTGTTATTTTTAATATTTTTTTGTTATTATTGCAATAACATTGCATTTATATATTTTATTTTAACAGTTGATCGATGTTAAGCGACACAGTTACCGATAAAGTTGGTCGTGACGCTGAAGTGAACCGGAAGTGTTTACCACACCATCATGGCTGCCTCCCGTGTCTCCCAACGTGATAATACATGGTGACAACATGTTAAAGTGGTACACTTAATGTGAAACTGTTAAAAGTCATCGTTGGAATAAGTCTTTATTCGTTGTTTTACAACAACGTGTGACAACGAACTTCAACACATCCAAGGGACTTATCCTCACGGTAAGTCGGTAGCTTTTACATCGTGCGTCTTCTTCTTCGGTGAACACGTTGACTCGCTTCTAGTGGATTGATGTATTTATATCAGTAACACATACGTACGAAAAGCATTCGTATCGTTAAAATGCTGATGTTTTGCGGTACATATTTAATTACGTTATTGCCTTGTCTGTGTATCAAATGGTTTGGGTTGGTCTGTGCCTGTGTGGCTCATTGGTTGTTGGCTGCTAACATGCTGCTAACCCAATGGTTTCCCTCGTCAACACGTAGGTTGTGGATCTAGACTGACTCACTAGATTTACTCGCAATTTATAACGATCTATTGTTGTTCTTGTTGATGTCTCTGTGCTGAACTAGGCACCCAATTATATTCTCAATAAGTTGAACTGCGGGGCACAGACATGGCCTCATTCAAACCCACACGAATCCAGGTGTATCCCAAGTTGGGAGAGAAAGTCACACAGGACACCCTGTACTGGAAAAACTACAAGGTAAGTTAATTGATATGTTATTATTATATTACTACCATGGGCAAGACGTGTTGAGTTAAAATAACCTCTCCATAATTACCACAATTACTGATTCTTAACCATTGCCTCTGACCGCTTATCTGACAGGCTCCAGTCCAGATCAAAGAGTTTGGAGCCATTACGAACATAGACTTCTCCCCTTTAGCACCACACACCTATGCCGTGACCGCTTCCACAAGGGTACGTGAGCTTCTGTTTAGTTCCATCAGTTAAGATGTGAGATGAAATGTCACCCTACTATTATTGAGTCATTCATTCATGTTTGTATGTATTGCAAAATAATTCAAATGTTAATTCTAAACTCTTTCAACAGGTTCACATATACGGACCGTTCTCTCAGGAGCCGGTGAAGACTTTTACGCGATTTAAAGACACGGCGTACTGTGGCAGGTTCCGGTCGGACGGCCAGTTGCTTGTGGCGGGATGCGAGGACTCTGCAGTTCGACTGTTCGACGTCAGTGGCCGGGTGGCCATCAGAATGTTCAAAGGACATACAAAGTGAGTTGATAAATGCCAGTAGCTGGAAAGAGTATGTCATGATTTTACTGAACAGATTTCCTGAAAAGAAGTCGAAGCAAATATTTGTGTATATTTTGCAGTAGTAATAATTATGCCGTAACTAATGATATGGTATGCCATCTGTTGAACAGAACCATGGGCCTAGGAGGGTCTCCTAGGTGGACATGGAAAGTAAAAGCTATTTGATTGTGTTGCATTGTTTTTGTGGTGTTCCACTTGCAGAGCTGTACACGTAGCAGACTTCACCTCGGCGCGGTATCACATCCTGACCGCCTCCGATGACTATACGTGCCGGCTTTGGGATATCCCCAACTGTGCTGAACTGAACCTCTACAAAGAACATGCCGATTACATCCGCTGTGGAATAACAAGCAAACTCAACAGAGATCTGTTCTTTACTGGTGAGATTTGGTGTAAACACTCTTGTTTCTATTTTTTACAGGTCATTTATTATTATTTTTACACAATTTAGGGCCGAGTACTATGGATATGTTTTTGTATTACCAAGATAATCATGGGAAGCTACACCTGATGTCGATAAATCTCACAATATGCTCATGAATTCAAAAAGCCATTCTAAACGGTCATTACATTGCATATGTAAATGTAGCATGCGGTATCAGACAAACTACTTCTACTACTACTGTTCTCTGGTGTTTCTAACCTCATATTTTGATCATTTTAATTCTCACCATTATCTAGATTCAAAGTTGATTACTTCATTTAATGATTATATGATATGAATATTGCCCAGCCCTAACTCAAATTGTTGCACACAGGAAAAAAAAAGGTCCACTAGTAGAAGACTGGACTCGGTTCAGTCCAGTGCAATACTGATTAATCTTGGAATTAGACTTGAAAGGCACCACCAGTCCTACCTGGTGGTCACAAAGTAGAAAGGAGGATAGTGACCGCAAAAGATTAATGATACGTTTTTGTTTTCTCCTCAAGGTTCATATGACCACAAACTGAAACTGTTTGACGCAAGAGTGAAGAAAAGCGTGATGACCATGGACCACGGCCAGCCCGTGGAAAGTCTCCTTCTTTATCCTTCGGAAGGACTCATCGTCTCCGCAGGTATTAAGTGTGCTCGGTCTGTCTGCCTGCCTTCCCTGTCTGTCTGCCTTCCTTCCATCTGTCATGTGCGACTCTCAACTGGACCCACTGAGGGGTCGCAAGTGCATTTTGAGTGGGTCGCAGATTATATGGCAAACCTTAATCTTTGGAAAGAAACTAATGTTAATTCACGTTTCTATAGAACTATTTCATTCAGAGTTTAGCCCCAATTGTTGCAGCTTTTTGTTTGCTTATTATTACAATGTAGGCATTGTTCATTACTGCTATATTGGTAAAAACTTTTGAATGACCATGATTCTTAATGATGCATATGGGTCCAGAGGCTAGACCAGAACACCTGGTCTACATCACACACCTGGTCCTCCAAATTCACAACAAGCTCACTGATGTCATATCTCTGTTTCTCTTTTTAAAGGGGGCCGCTATGTGAAGGTGTGGGACCTTCTGAAAGGCGGTCAGCCCCTGGTTTCCCTGAAGAACCACCATAAAACAGTCACCTCGCTGTGTCTGGGCAGCAATGGCCAGAGACTGCTGTCGGCCTCTTTGGACAGGTGTGTGTCTGGGAGAGGGGGATATATACAATATCACATTTAAGTGAGTGTTAACTGGAACGTCAAACTGTGAAAATGTTCTCTTTCTCGTACGTCGCAGGCATGTGAAGGTGTACAACACGACAAACTACAAAGTCGTCCACAACTTTGACTACGCTGCGTCCATCCTGAGTCTGGGCTTGGCTGTAAGAATCTCCTTCCGAGCATGCAAATCCTCCTGGAAATAAATGAATCTTGTTTGGATGTAGTAATGCATAAACCATGGATGTGGGCAGGGCTTGGCATTAAGGTTTTCGGCTTTACTTCTGAGTAAAGGTCAGCTCTAGGAATAAGGTTAGGGTTAATTTCAATAAGTTTAATGCAGTAAGTAAGTTCACTGAAACAATGAGTACTGTAATTATAAAAACGTTTTTGAAAATGGATAAATGCTAGGTCACCAGCCAAAGTGGCCGGTAAGAGTGACTGAGTTACAAGCCACTAATGAATTGTTGTTGAATGCACTCTATTACATGACTATGAAGACTTGAAGTTCTATAGTGATGTATAATCATCAGTGGGTTTAAGCAATGCATAGATAATAGAAAAGCACTATACCAATGCAATGTAGTAATTAATATTCTATTAAACTATGGACTTGTATTTGTAGCCAGGCGACGAGTCCATCGTCGTGGGAATGACCAACGGCATTCTGAGTATCAAACACAAGAAAACTGCTGAAGATTCGAAGGATCGAACAGTTCGGCAGAAACGCCAGCCGTCCTATCGGGTTTTTGTGAAAGGGAAGAATTATGTTCCAAAACAGGTAAGGATCCACGTTCTGGAAGAGTACGCTCCTCAATGCAATTTAAATTTTTACCTTTCAATATCAATTCAGGTTTCCCTCTAACCATCGCTGGGTTCCACCCTCCCGTCTCCTCACGTGTGTTTTTCCCCACAGGACGATTATTTAGTCAGTAAACCAGTCAAAGACTATTTGGCCAAGTATGACAAACTGCTGAGGAAGTTCAATGTGTCCAAGGCGTTGGATGCAGCTATGGAGGTAAGCACTGTCTAGCATGCGCTACACTATACTTTGTGGCACACTCGCTAAAATGTAACATTTTTACATTTAGCGACCAGAGGAAAATCTATTGGCGGCTCTGCCTGTGTAGCTGTGTCCTTTCTTTTGAACCTGTTTGTAAACATGGCTTAAATCAGTTGTCATGGCTTTAATCTCCTTGTCCATTATGAAGCACTGGTCACGATTCAGAAAATCGGAGGTCCCCGTGGCTGTGATCAAGGAGCTGGACCGAAGAGGAACCTTAAAGAACGCCCTGGCAGGGCGAGACGAAAAGGAGCTCAATCAATTACTGAGCTTCGTCGTAGCGTAAGTCATCGGTCCTTAAAATAATTTTGACCTGATTTATTTTATTTAAAAAAATATATATATATTTTCTCAAGATTTGAATATAGGTTCTGTATTGAAGCTAATCATGTAATCCAGGATTTGAAGTGTGTTGTAGTCCATGTTGACTGTTTATAATTGATTGGTTTTGTTTTAAAATTGTTTTATTTCTATATATCTTTTTTCCAGCAACTTGATTGACTCCAGGTTTACCGCCATCCTCACCACGACGGCAGAGATGCTCCTGGACATCTACCAGTCCACCGTCGGCATGTCGGCCCTGGTGGACAGACAGCTGCTGCGTCTGCAGGAGCTGCTGGACAAGGAGACTGAGTACCAGCAGGAACTCATGGAAGTGCTGGGCATGTTGGACGTGCTGTTCGCCTCCAACCTCCCCAGGAAAGAGGTGGCGCCCCCTGGTAGTGGTCTGGCTAAAGGAGCTGCCGTCGCGGGCTCCCGTCAGCCACAAATACAGGCGTCTTGAGGAGGGCCGGGAAGATGTGGGACGACGCTCTGGAATACCGCACCTGGACATCAGTTTGGCAGAAAATAAAACTTAACAAAAGGGGGAAAGCCCTAAGGATGCAATATACCATGCCACGGACATCAACTAGAGGAAGGAAAATTATTTCTATACAGCGTATTAGTGACATTATAACAAAAAACAAATGGAGACAAAGTCCACAAAGGACATGTTTTCTGACATACATTTATGTATAATACATTTCTGGATGTATGGTAATGAGTGAGCTTTTTATGGAAGTTAAATGTCATTACATTTTCTACTGTAAATGTTTTGTGTGATATCTATTCACTGATGTCTACCTTGTGTTTTGATTATATTCCAAAGTTTTTGTATGCAGATGGGAATAAATCGACGTAATATGTATCACGTGGTGTGTGTTTGGCTCATTTGTTTTCTGCAGCCACTTCGTGGTTCACGTTCGTGTCCGCTAGAGGTCGCTGTAGTCTGAAATACAACTACTTTGAGTTGGAATTGAGTTTATCACTCGGAACGAAATGGTCTTCGCTCTCGGCTCTCGGCGTACTTGCAGAAGTGAAGCATCTTGAAGTCTGCAGTGACCTGACCGAAAGCAACTATGATTTACTGAAGGTAACCCGATTTTACAGTATTGAAGGTGGCGTCTCTAAATGAATTTCTACGCAATTTGCATTTCGACCATGTCATGCTAAAAGAATATGTTTTACATTTTTTGTTTAAGAGTTTTCTATTTAGTGTGCTAAATAGTCTGTATAGTCGATTGTGTGGGCGCCTACAAGTGGAAGTTATGTTTTTATTTTTAAGCAGTTGGTAATTTTTTTCATTTGAGATAAAAACAAATGGTTGCGCCTACGTTTTGTCGAACTTAAACTGTAAACGATACACGGACAGTGGAACCACATTTTCGACGCGTCCCCCCCGTCCACCCCTCCTCTTTATCACCCTTGAGGATCCCTTGTTTATCTTTAATATATAGAGATATCGACGCTGTCCTGTCCTGTTTATAAACAGACCGCTGATAAGAACCAGGAGGACAGAACGAACGGACGTCTGGGTTCAATAAGAAGATCACCGTCACAAACTACTGCTGCGCGTGCACATATACGACACGTGCACGCGCCTCCATAGGCGCACGACGTGCCTATAATTGCATTAATTGCTTTTTTAAATACGCGGTGTCACATTTTGATAGGATATCTTATCTTAATCCAAAAAAAGCGATATTCGACCAGTCCTGGATGGATCACGACAGTGCGCCCTCTGCAACGAATCTATAATAGTATATTATAGTCGTATATTGCACTGGGCATGTTGTGTTTGTTGTGACTTCTTGCTGTCTTCTGTTTTTCTTCCGTTGTTGTGAGAAGATGGAGTTGAGCAGAAGGAAAGTTCCTCTTTATGTAAGTAGAAAGTAGCCTATTTTATTTCTGTTCTCTCTCTCTCTCTCTCTCACACACACACACACTTTACAGACTGTACAGATTTGTTCAGTGTTTTGAATGCAATTTAAATGTCCTAATCTTGTCCTAATCTTAATGCATTGTTTCACTTCCAACAGCCTAAATACATATGTGGGTGTAAGTGGCATATGTAGTCTGCTGTTTGTGTACATAGTTTGGTTTGGTTTGTATAGTAGGCCTATTGTACATAGTGAAAAAAAAGACCCAGTCAAGCTATGTGCTTTGAAATAAGATGTTGCTGGATTCGTCACGCTTAATAGTTAGCAAAATGTAATGTTATGTTATCAAGCAGTGCGTTATTGCCCTTAGCGTTTTGACATTTGCAAATAGTTGCAGTCAATTAATGGCTTTTAACTCCTTAAACCGAAGGTCTTTGTGACGTGCACCTTGAAAGAGTTGAAAGGAACTCATATTTCCTAAAATATTTTGTTGTTTTGTAGTCTTTTTTTGTATTGTGTACTTTGTATTGTGACTTCAAGTAGTTTAGCCTAAGCTCTCTTCAAACAAGGAAACATTTCAATTCAGAAATCCTTAACGGTTAGATAGTGTTTCACTCATTTCTCCGAGGGTCAAAGTCCTCACTTGTCACAGAGTAATCGTTTGATTCAAGGACCATAGGGAGGGGGGAGGGGTGGGGGGGCAAAGTGTCTGCAATGCTGTTTCTTTTCTTATATTAACAGGGTTATCCTAATCATGTTAAAGGTCAGTGAGTCACTGAGATTGAGGTTAACAACGAAACACAATTTTAAACACAAGAAGTGAGTGCAACCCAAGCTATTTATTAATGAAATGGGGAACTCGATATGTAGATATATCATGTCATCGTAGGGGGTTTCTTAGAAGGAGAAATGCTGCGTGAGAGTAACACGAGATAACCCCAAAAATACACAAAACTGCATATCTCAAAGGCTTTAGAGATATTTCTCAGGACTGAGACACAAATGCATCTTTCTCATGCCTACTGTACGTCTCACTCCCAATGTAAGATAACTTAAATTGTACTCGTAAAACAATTGGAGGGCTGTAGAGTAGATCCGTCTTTGTAAAAGGCTTTTGTCGATGTTGTGCTGTATGTTCACATACAGCATATGCATATGTATGGCAAAGAATGATTGTGATGCAACACAAACTAATGTAACACATAATTAGATGATCCATTCTAAGGAGATGCCCGATAAGGAGTTGTATCGGGACATTGTGAGGTCGTTATCCCCTTCCGCCTCTTATGGCTCATAGCTTCATTGGTGGATAATTGCTATTTAAAAAATGTGACTGTTGTATCATTGTTTTGTTGTTTTGTAAAGTAACCGTTTCAATGAATGAGCCGATGTTTACATCCTGTTTTATCTGACATGGCTTCTACTGTATAGACCTGTGGAGTAAACCAACTCCAAAAAAACAACTAAAGCAATCTCCTCTTTAGCATCAGACGTCCTCCTCCCCTCGACTCTTAGATCGGCGGTCTAAAGTGATCCACAGGGTGGGGATGAGGGGAGATCTTCACAGGGTTGTCTTCCTGTGCTCCCTGACCACACGTCACGCCTGGGGATTTGGTGTCCCCCCTGGACTCATGAGAGGCTGCATCCATTTCGGACGAATATCGCCAAAAAAGAAGATGTGCTCTTTTTCTCACCCTCTTCTCTTATTACCCTATTACCTATTTTTCCTTTTTTCCTCTGTACCCTTGTTGTTTTGCACAGGGCCAGGCGAAGGTGTTTGCGTTGCTGGAGGGTGTAGATGCAGTGGCTGGCGATGTGGAGGTGTTCATTGTCCTGGAAGGGTCCACCCTGCTCCACTTCATCAAAGCCCTGAGCGATGTCATGCTTTTCTTCATAGTGCCTGGTATGTTTGTCTGCGGGTGTTTGTGTACCCTATAGGCGTGTCCCTGTTCTCTTCACGTTTCATGTTTTAAGAGTAGTTTAATACGGCTAAAATAGGGATAAAAACCCACCATTGTCCTAACCCTCACCGTCACTGACTTCCTGTCTGCAATCCTCACTTGGAATTTACAAGCTTGGTAAAAAAAAAAAAAAAAAAAAACTTTCTTCAGCGATTTCTTCTTTTCTTTCCTTTTTTTTCCTGTGTGTTTTTTTGTACCTTCATGTCTTGCTAAATGAGGGAGAGTTAAGTATGTGCACACACACACACACACACACACACACACCGTTGTGTGTGTCTGAGGTCTGTTATGGGACAGAATCTTATCAGTTTCCTCTCAGAAGGGAAACTCTTAGAGCCCCATAAACATCATGACAACACTCCGCCCGTCTGGAGGCTGAGCAGAACAGACCACTTTACATCGGGGAGCTGTGGAACCGGGCATTCATAGAGCTATGTTAGATTACATTAAGGCTCTGTGTTCATAAAATGCTACGGCCTTATATACACACATAACTGCATTACGAACAATCAAAGGGCAACGCAGATTAGTTCCATGGGGAATATTATGTAATGTAAGTCAAGTCCGTTTGATTTGTATAGCCCCACAGTTACAGTCCCAAAGGGCTTCACAGGCCCTATAAGTACGATTTCCCCTCCACCCCCAACCCTCGCCCCCCCCCCCCCCCCCCCCAAAGGGTCAAGAAAAAAACTAAACGTATTTGTCAAACCTTGAGAGGGAACACCGAGGATCTCTCCTTCCAGGGATGGTTAGGAGTGCAATGAGTGCCATACATAGTAGTATTACAAGTAAACATTTGAAGTACAATTAAAAAAATACATATATTGAACATTTGTATTGACCACAGTGATAAGGTGCTGGCTGGTGAGTAAGCTGGTAGCCGTCAGGTGGGGTGTCCAGGCATCCAGTCATGATGGCAGCAACACCCTAAAACAGAGACAACATTGTGGTTAAACGGGGCAGGGTGGACAATGAACATGTACGAAAACCTCTAGTCTGTTACTCAATCAGCAGCAGGGGTAGGCTAGTGCTGGCTAACAGGTAAGCACTAGTTCAGGACCATAGCTGTCGTCTAGCTAGCTGCTGGTTCGCCTGGGTGTTTTTATACAACAAGGACAACTCATCTTAGCGGCCTTTGGCGAACTAGTATGTGGTATGTGTGTCGGAGTGGGAGGGAGAAAGAGAGGCATTTGCTGCGAAGCACGCTAAGCAGCTTTGCTAGGAAAGCTCTGTCTATATAAATATTAATAGTAATATTATCCAGAGTTAGGGGCAGAGAAGGGACCCCTGCCTGCCGTTGATTGACTCTTTGTTTCCGTTGAAGGACACAACCTGGCCGAGGTGGTTTCTGTCCAGGCATACCTGTGCTCTGAAACGACACCCCTCACCTGGGTGGGAGGAGCTACATTAGAGTACATCCAAGATGACGCTCAGGTATGCAATAATGACACACGCACACACGCACGCACGCACGCACACACACACGCACGCACGCACACACACGCATACACAGTACACAGCTCACCCTATTTGCTAAAAAATGTGTCCATATGCATGATGTGCTTTCTCTTCCTCCTCCCCCTCTCTCCTCCTCCTCTGATATGCGTCCCCCTCAGGACTTGGCGGAGCACCTGGTAACCCACGGGCATCGGCTGAGCTCCGTGGATCACAGGGAGCTGAGCAGCGTGTTCAGCCTGGGCCAGAAGAGCACCCGCTGGGCCATGGACCAGCGGGTGGCCCTGGCCATGGCCAACCTGGATATCCCTCAGAGCTGGAATGTTCTGGGCTGCCCCTGCGGAGAGGGTGAGCACTAAAAAGGCTTCAATCACTTGTTCACTTTAAATAGGTCTTGTGGTGAAAAGATGGGAAGGAAGATTTGCTGTCTCTAACCCATCTGTAATTGATGCCTGAGTTGCCAATGGTTGTAAAACAAAAGCGTATATACTTGACATATCTATACATGTGCTCTATGGATGACTACGTGGTTCGATAGAGAGTTGTTCCACAGGGAGCGGATCACGTTGTGTCCTTGGTAGTCAACCACCGAATACAGCAGGGTAGAGAGTAGTGGGGGTTGTCTGGGGTCAGGGGAACAGAGGTACATTTCCACTGGCTTTCTTGCAACTTCATTTCTCTGCCAGCATCGGAAACTTGGACTCAACGCCGTCCCCGGAAGGTGAACTTTTCAACTCTCTCCCCTGATGTCTCCTCTTCTCCTCCTCCTGGCTGTGGTTCTTTCCTCCATCACTAAATTTATTTATTTATTTTTTCCTGCCGGGCTGAGATCGGAAGTGGCTGTGGTCGCTGTTGCATTTGTCACTGCCAATTAACCAGAGTGTAATGTGGTTAATAAAGCTTCTCCATCTGGAAGTAACCCTGGGTTAGAGGCAAGGGCTAAACAAATCTGTTTTGTGTGTGTTTGTGTGTGTGTGTGTGTGTGTGTGTGTGTGTGTGTGTGTGTGTGTGTGTCTGTTAATTTTTTTTCTACTGCTGAGCTGTGCTGATTATTGCTAAGATGCCCGTGTCTGTTCCATTGAGTGGGTGTGCTGGACAAAAAAATGCAAATGACAAATCGGATTTTCCGTTAATATTGTTGAGGCAGTCTGTCTCATCTCAAAGTCTCCTCATGAATGACAGCAGTTAAGTCATCTAATGGAACAACATGATGCTGATCTGATATGGCTGTGGTCATCTTGGCTGCAGTATTTGCTCTCGGTGAAACGATGAGCATCTGTGCTGTTCTTTGCGTTTTTCTTAATTCCAAATGTGCATTTGATGAGCATTCCAAGTTCATAGATTCTTCTTGTCTGCATTTTTCAAAGCTGTTATTGAGCTAAATTCGGAGGTTAATAGTTTGCTTTTATAGAGTTTGTAGTGGATCATTGGAGCAAAGCGCAAACCAACAGTGGGTGGATTGGAAGGGAATCTGCCACGTGTTGAAGTTAATTATCGTTAGGCAATATTGTGAATTAGTCTCTAACAAGACTCCTCCTTTTTCCCCTGCCACTTTTTGTTTTTTCTCTTCTCCTTCTACTTCTCCCCGTCCCTCCTCCGTTTCCCTCTTCCTCCATCTCGTTCTCTCCCCCCCCCTCCCTCCTCCTCTCCTCTCTTCCTCCACCCTCCTTCCCGTTCTCCTCTCATCCTCCACCCCCTCCTCGTACCCCCCCCCCCTTTATCCATCCCTCTCCTTCTCCCTCCTCTCCCCCCTCCCTCCTCATCCGCCCCCCCCCCCAACCTCCCCTTCCTCAACCCTCCTCTCCCCCCTCTCTACTCCTCCCCCACTCCCCCCTCACCAGAGTACAGCCCCAGAGAGTCCCCCCTACACCTGGCGGTGCGTTGGGGTCTGTGTCGGCTGGCCGAGTTCCTGCTGTGCCAGCCGGGAGGCCTGATGGCGGTCCACCTGCCCAACCAGGACGGTGTCACGCCACTGGAGCTGGCACAGTCCTCGGGCAACGCCCAGCTCCAGGACCTGCTCAGAAAGTACCCTCGTCACGACGACTTATTCTGTTTAATCTGCTATTTGTGTCATCTATGTATCTATCTATCGATCTATTTTACCAGAATTTCCAGTGTCATCTTGAATTATGTCTATGGATGCAAATGTTATAGAAAAGAGAGACAGACAACTAACTTATATATATACTGTATATATATATATATATATATATATATATATATATATATATATATATATATATATAAATACAAAAACTACTTGAACACTAATATATGAGATAAATGTAATATAATCTTAACTTGGCATTGCTATTCATATGCAAATTCAATATAAAATGTTGCCACTCTGAGGAGGAATCTCTTCTCCCGGTACAGAAGTGAGTGGCTTTTGTGTAACAGTCCTCACTGCAGGGAAAAAAAAAGAAAAGGTTTGACTATTAATGTAACTTTTCCCAATGCAAATCAATGGTTATATCCATTTATTTTCTACAATACGGGTTTCCCCGTGCTCTTGTCTTTCCGCAGCCCCCCGAACCCTCTGTCCTCACCCCCCGCCGGGCTGTCCCAGGTGTGGGCCGACCGCTGTCGCCTGCTCAGGTTCTGCCACGACACGGGGAACCTGTCGCTGACGGTCCGACCGAACACACGCAGGAACTCCCGGCAGGGCCTCCACGCCGACATCCTGCTGCTGAGGGAGCGGCTCCGCGACCAGGACTTCCTCACGGAGGTCAGTTGGCCCGCCGTGGTAACCACGGTGACTGATGTGGCCGTTGATTTGGCCGCTTAAATAAGCAGGAAGGGAAGAAGGGATGTTTCATAATATTTCCGACCACAACTTGGTCGGAAATATGAGGGACATTTTGTGCATGTGAATAAAACATACTGTTGTATATATCTTGGAGAGTTGCGTGTCACTGTAATGAAGTGCTTGAATGACTTCTTCTTATTGAATTAGATATTTATACTTTATTGTAAGATTAGCTTAGTGCCAATCTCCAGCCAGAAACTATAAAGTGGGTTCTGGAACCAGTGTTTGATGTTTGGGCTCAGAACGAACGTAGGACTGTAAATCACTCCACACGGTGCAGGTTCTGAGAACAGAGACTGAATAAATTCAGTGGCCACTAGCCAGTGTTTTATTCCTAGATCCATCATTCTCTGCAACGCCTCATGGTTTTTGGGATATTCTGCTGCTATTATTGAAGTCAATTGTTTTGAGTAAAGACCACAGACCACAGCGAGATGATGTGTCCGATCCTTATTTCTTGGTCGTCAGAAAGCATGTTGACAGTAGCATGATGTTAACCCTAATTATTCTACTCCTCGGCCATCCTGGATTCATTTAAAAAGCCTACAAACCTAAAAGCACATCTGGGGAAATTCAAACAACAAACTCTTCAGCCTTCAGATGACGTCAACATAATATCCTGTTATTCTTGGAAGGGGATTTTAGATATACAAAAACACACACACATCATTATTAATCATTTGGCTAAAATGGCTACTAACTTGACAACTTGTCAGATTCGGCCGATTGGTTTACTTAGTACCGGAATTAAAGTGTTTGCGCTTGGTGCTCTACGTGCTTGTGATTTGGTGTTTCACCCTTTAAGCTGTTTTAAAAAAAAAAATTTAATCCTCAAAAAGACTATTCTCTAATCTCTATATAGTAAACGGTATTCCTTCCCCTCCATACTCACTGAAAGTACAATCTGAACTCCCCCTCAGATCAAAGCACTCAGAAGCAGTGGAGGGCCTGACGTAGGGAAAGAACAACTTGTGGACGACCCTTCAGAAAATGGTACGTTTCTCTTCATGGAGTTGATGAATGGATCATCCATTCTTCTTTCAACGGTTTCCTTCGATGTGTTTACTTTTTGCACTTGAGACGTTTTGTTTCAAAACAATACTGCCCTCTGCTGACTGGTTTTGGGTACTTCAAGCCTGAGTTGTCCTGGAAAAGAAATCGAGGCCTTGAATGGACACCACCACACACACACACACACACACACACACACCACCACACACACCACACACACACACACACCCACACACACACACACACACCCCCCCACCACCAAATGCACTCACAGCCCGGCCATTTTTGTGGTGGTTAGAGTTATCGGTCCCCCTGTTTATCCACATTCTGTAGATTCAACTGTGTGTGTGTGTGTCTGTCTGTGCATGTCTGCACACTCTTCATTATATCTTGCATGTCTCTCCCGGTGGGTGAGCTGGCTGCTTCCCCTTCCCTCTCTCTCACCAGGGTGCCAGCTGGCATGAGTCTGGCAGGCCACTGAACAAGCGTGTTTTACGGTATCACAGGGGGCCACAGGCCCACCATTGTCAGGAGGACTCCTTGTTCAGCACCCAGTGTGTCACCCACTCCCCTTTGCCCTTCTCCTCTCTGGTTCTCCTTCTGTCTTTCATTTTTTCTGTTTGTTGTTGTGGGTGTATTATTTTCTGAATGTTGCATCCTTTTACAGGTCTAGTCCTCTTAGAGAGAGAGAGAGAGAGAGAGAGAGAGAGAGAGAGAGAGAGAGAGAGAGAGAGAGAGAGAGAGAGAGAGAGAGAGAGAGAGAGAGAGAGAGAGAGAGAGAGAGAGAGAGAGAGAGAGAGAGAGAGAGAGAGAGAGAGAGAGAGAGAGAGAGAGAGAGAGAGCTTAAACCCTATGTTCTTTGATCTATGAGACTCAGGCTAGTAAACTGCCACATAGTTTGTAGTAGTACGCACCCCACGGGGGGTTATGAAATTATGAATGAGGAAATATGATATGTGTGTCTGTCATCATCAGTTCAGAACAATGTTCAAATGTGTTCTAAACCTTTGTCTTTTCTTTCCATCCCCTGACTGTGGTGTGTTCTGCCATTTCACATCCCTGTTGTTCTTCGTCCCTGTTCTCCAAAGCGATGTATCCCTTCATACGCCACGATAGCGCCGCCTCCGCAGACAATGTGAGTATGACACTGAACCCAATGTCTAATTGGGTCTAATAAGCTTGGATTACTATACTGACGTTCAACTGCGATATGATTAATGGACTCACTGTGTTTTTGTTATTTATCTTTTAAATAAGGACACCATTTTTGGTCTTTATTTGGGGTCATACGTAACATTACAGCGCACTTATTACAGTGAAAGTACTGTGCAATAAATAACATGTTATGTTGCATTGCTTATCGTAATGTTATTACATATCAAGTACACTTGTATTGAGTGTGCTTGTTATGCATGTGTAATTGCACCATAACAAGCACACTCTTAATATAAAAGCTTACCCTTTTTCATGGTTATGAGTTATCGCTCTGTGTAGCAGATTGGCTCCAACAGGCCTTTGACTTGTGACGCACTCTGGTCCTCAGTGCTTTATATTGTTTCACCTTCATTGTGTAGGTGTCAGACTTGGCACCTGAATAGCTGCATTGAATAGCTGACTGTTATGTGCCGCGCGCGTGTGTGTGTGTGTGTGTGTGTGTGTGTGTGTGTGTGTGTGTGTGTGTGTGTGTGTGTGTGTGTGTGTGTGTGTGTGTGTGTGTGTGTGTGTGTGTGTGTGTGTGTGTGTGTGTGTGTGTGTGTGTACAGGTGAACAATAATGTTGCGTTAATAAAAGAGTGAGAGAGAGAAGAGCAGATCGATCAACCATTTGCACAACCTAAACCGATACTGGGACACACACACACACACACACACACACACACACACACACACCACACACACACACACACACACACACACACACACACACACACACACACTGTCTGTCCATCCCCCAGTATCGGTTTATGTTGTGCAAATGTTTGAGCGATCTGCTCTTCTCTCTCTCACTCTTTTATTAACACAACATTATTGTTCACCTGTACAACCACACTCTCTTAAACACACACACATACACACACACACACACACATTTACTTAATTTTTTTCACACACACACACACACACACACACACACACACACACACACACACACACACACACACACACACACACACACACACACACGGATACACGCCCAGTCACTTGCCAGCAGCAGACCAATGTTGTTGTGCTTAATGGCGCTGCTGGTGGGTCAGCCTGGTGAAAAGCCCCAGTGTGGTGGCGTGGAGGCGTGTGCGCAATGGGCTGACTGGCTCCCTGTTTCCATGTCCCTCTGCTCAGGACTGTGAGGAGCCACTCATGTTCTGCCTGAATGGGGAAGACGAGGAGGGGTCGCCGTCCCATGCCGGTAGGACATTTATTATTCTTCTTTTTTTTGTTTTCTCAGGCTTTTCTTTCGTCTTATTTATTGTGATATATATATATATATATATATATATATATCGGTGTTAGCCAATTAGCATCGACATGAGTTAATGATAATGTGTAAACAAGGTCAGATCATCAGACCCAAAAACGAAATGACTGGACCGTATAGCTGGTGTTGTAGGTATGGGGTTATATGTGGTGTTGTGGTGGTGGTGGTGTAGCTTTGAGTTTATAGGTGGTGTTGGTATGAGGTTATAGGTGGTGGTGGTGCTATGAGGTTATAGGTGGGGGTGGTGGTGGTGCTATGAGGTTATAGGTGGGGGTGGTGGTGGTGCTATGAGGTTATAGGTGGGGGTGGTGGTGGTGCTATGAGGTTATAGGTGGTGGTGATGGTGTTATGAGGTTATAGGTGGGGGTGGTGGTGGTGCTATGAGGTTATAGGTGGTGGTGGTGGTGCTATGAGGTTATAGGTGGTGGTGGTGGTGGTGCTATGAGGTTAAAGGTGGGGGTGGTGGTGGTGCTATGAGGTTATAGGTGGGGGTGGTGGTGGTGCTATGAGGTTATAGGTGGTGGTGGTGGTGCTATGAGGTTATAGGTGGTGGTGGTGGTGCTATGAGGTTATAGGTGATGGTGGTGGTGCTATGAGGTTATAGGTGATGGTGGTGGTGCTATGAGGTTATAGGTGATGGTGGTGGT
>CM051017.1:7059947-7159947 GCA_027704905.1 Muraenolepis orangiensis | reverse complement strand
AGACTTCTGAGGACAGGGATGCCCTCAATCACAATCCCTACATCAGTAGGTTCATCGACTGACCCATCTTGGTTCTGCAGCAGGTAAATCTTCATCACCTCCTCTGCCAACTCCTCTTGTACACTCACAGGTGCATGAGCAGCATCCTGCAGACATTGAAAAGATAACTGGTTAGTGCTTACTTTCAGCCTGCATTTTACAAGACACACAAAGAGCAATTCCTCACTGCTCACTCACTAAGTATGTTATTGATCATCACAGTCATCCATGATTACATTATTTAAAACTTCAAAACTAACTGTTAAAAATCCTGCAAACTATTGTACTAACTAGGGCTGCAGCTATAGAGTATTCTAACGATTAATTCATTAATCGGATAATACATTATTTTGCTTTATTAAAAGAGCAATAGTAAATATAGAAAAGAGAAAATAAGACCGGCCTCTTAAAATGAACAAGAAAAATCAACATTGTTATTGTTTAAATTGCATACAATAATATTATCTGTCAAAACTAGACCCATCTAGTGCATTACGTTTTAAAGAACCCATTTTCTGAAATGCAAAAACTAATTGTTTTTTTATTTCAAATAACTTAAAAAAAACAACGGTATATGTCTTCTGGGCTACTCATATAAGGCTACTATAATTGTAACTGATCACTGCACATCTGTATTGGCCTCGGTCTCACCTCTGTGCCACGCTCTGTCTGCTTGACTGAGTGGGTGTATGTCTGCCCCACTGCTCGATAATTTTTAGTAATCGAGTTACTTGAGGAATCATTTCAGCCCTAGTACTAACCTCAAAGTCCTTGATCAAGGCACTCGCATCTTCTCCCAGATGGTCGATGAGACATCGGATGACAACCTCTCGTTTTCGCTGAATGGGGATTCCACTCTGCAGAACAGAGCATTCTTTCAACAACCAATACAATTTATTACTCTGCACATTACTCAAGCAGACTTTTGCTTTACTTTAATGTCAAACTGTTTCAATTTAATTAACATTAAAGAAATGAAACATTGTCAGTATAGTATGTTGTGGAGGGATGTAAAGTAGATGCAAGAATAAAACGTCTAAAGTAATTAGTGATTGTAATTAACTTACAAAGCAAAGAAATGCGATTGAGACAGGTGGAATTATTAAGGCAGTTAAGGAAGTAACTGTATAAGTGGGGGATAACATGTTAATACCTGAAGTAGAATACTCATTTTTGCCCGATGTCGCTCTCCGACAGCACCCTTTTTCCCTTGGAACATGGACAACAGTTTTGGGGAATAGAAATCCAACATTGACATGAACTTTGGCTCAAGATTCAGTGTGGTGATCCTCTGAAACTCTGCGCTGACCTGGAAGAGAGAGAGATGAGAAAAGAGAACAAATTAGTTATGATTCAATTTATTGTCATTTCAATCCATCAAAAATATACTGAATATCCACGACCAAAGGTACCGTGCTTCAATCGATAGTGCTTGAGAAGTGACCCTTTCGCTGAAGCCACAAATGAGCAGAGCTTACATTGCCATTCCATAAGCTCCAACCTAAAAAAGTGAGGATAAATAGTGTTATCACATGGAGCGAACAGACTGGTTTAATGCTACATCCATTTACCTACATACTTTTAAAAATGACACCCAATTGTATTTACTCATTGATGCCAATAAATACATCTACTCCAAACTATAGTTAATGGAACACCGTAATTGCACAAACATTTGGAAAACAGTCAATAAAAATGATTGGAGTTGCAGTGTTCAGAGCCAGGATCCTCAATTGCAGTATACAACGCAGAAGTAAATGCTTAATATCCATGACCCAATGTTTCAGGGATATAATTAGTAACAGTTTGTATTATCAAATCCTAGATATTTGTATATAGTCACTGTTTATGTTTCTAACAAGTGCTTCCTGGCCTTTGCAATCCAACATGGTCAAAATCAAGGTGCAACAAATGTTGCTTATTCCCGATTTCTTAAACTTGTATAAAGCAAACTAATATGTTGTCACAGTTGTTTCAGTGTTTAATAAAATAATGACATTTACCTTCCGTTTTGTTATCTTTGTTCAACCGTTAGCGCAGTCGGTGCTGTGAAACAGATATTGAAAATATTTAACATGCTTCACAAAATTCAACTTTACTTGCTCTAGCCATCATCAAGTGTTCCCTCATAAATATGACAAAACATAAGTTGGGCAAGTAGGCCGCTCCTCTTAAGAAAATACAATGCCTTATTATAATAAAGATGAAACAGTTTCATATAGGGCGGCTCGATTATGGCAAAAATCATAATCTCGATTATTTGGGTCAATAATTGATATCACGATTATTAAAAACTATTATCCATTTACTTTATAAACATTAATTTATTGGAGAAAAACATTTGAACAGTATGTTTTTGACAGTTGATTACCCTGAACTTTAAGTGTAATTCAACTGAAAAACCAAAAAAAAGAAAAGGGGTGGGTGAAAAGGGGTGAACGCAACATTTCGGAATTAAAGTGGGAAAAGCCTATTGCTTAATGTGTAAATGTAAATGTGTTAGGTCTAAGTTGAAGCGTGTGCTCTGCTCACTGGTCCACTCACAGCGGCAGAGCTGCGTAGTCAGCAGAACCTGAACCTCTCCCGATTATACTTCACTCGCGTTTATGTCCATATCGATCAGATCTAGCTAGTTTTAGTTAATTATATGACCGCCTCCTTATCAGGGATACCTAAACAATAAGCGTTGCTTAGTAACCGGGTGTGGCGGCAAAGCCCCCTTCACAGCCTGTTCAAGGCGAGACTGTTGCGCCGTTATTCCGGCATGGCGGGACTAAAGACACACATATTCGCCGGTGCTGTTGTGTTACACGTCAGGCCGGCATGCCATCTAATGTCACACACTGGGGCAGCATTATGCTGGCATTGCCTGATTAAGTATTAAAAAGTCGACGTAATGGCGGATCTACAGCATTTCTGAATAAGTGTAAACGGGGCATAAAATAAACAGCTAACTATGCCACACAGACATCTGGTTGGTTAAGTACGTTAAAACAACAACTGCAGACAACGCAGGTGCTAATGTTTCTACTTTTTACTCGAGTAAAACGTTAGCTTCACTTCACCTGGTTGACTGTGTCCACCATGCGTGTGTAGAAGCGGACAGAGAACTAGCTAGCTAGACGACAGCATGGCTGCAAGTGTGACAGTATTTAGATAATTACACACTATAAAGTTGTATATGCAACAAGACAGGGTCAATATTTCATTAACTTCTGCTTGCTGGCTACTTACCAGGATTTGCAGGGAGTTTTCCTGGTGGTTCTCTTCTTGGTGTTTGCTTGCTTGTTGGTTGTCACATGTGGCGCAGATAGAAAAGGAGATTTCCCATGAGCACACTATATTTGCGCGCGATGGTGTCCACGTGTTCAGGTCATGACGTTTAGTGTAATTTACTCAATGTCTTAAGTTGTTGTTAAAGATTAAGAATATTGATTTGGAATGATTAATAATTGCTGTTCCTGAAACTGATCAGTATAATTAGCCAATTCTCAAATATTTTGACTGAAATTTACCAAATATATTAAGGATATCTTAAAATATAATTTGTTAGTCAAATACTCATTTATTTTCATGTAATCAACTTAAATAATAGTAGTAATTTAAGACAAAATTAACTGTTGGATTTTTAAGCTTTTATTTTGGTATGTCCAACTCAAACAATTACTTTGGTGATATTTAGAGATTTTATTAAGGTAATATAGCTTTTTATTATTGTGATATCTACAAAGCCACTGATTTAGTTTTTTGAGTGTGTGAGAATCAAAGAGAGGGGTGTGTGTGTGTGTGTGTGTGTGTGTGTGTGTGTGTGTGTGTGTGTGTGTGTGTGTGTGTGTGTGTGTGTGTGTGTGTGTGTGTGTGTGTGTGTGTGTGTGTGTGTGTGTGTGTGTGTGTGTGTGTGTGTGTCACAGGGATAGCTTTATGATACAGTATTGTACGGCAGGAACGTGTAAGAAACAATACCCCCCCACCCCTTTCCCCATACAGTCTCCCTTATTTGACACACACACACACACACACACACACACACACACACACACACACACACACACACACACACACACACACACACACACACACACTGTCATCTGTACTGTTCTCAATTGTGCTCGCCTCACCCTAACTCTCACGTTCTCTCTCTCTGATTACGAGAGAGAGAGAGAGAGAGAGAGAGAGAGAGAGAGATTACTGCTGTCTCCATGGTGAGGCTCTGGACCTGGCAGTCTGCCCCGCTCTCAGTCTGCCTCCGCTGGGGCTTTGACATGCTAAAATAGACACAGACAGAGGGAGAGAGACACAGACGGAGACAGAGAGAGACTGGATCATGGAAAGGGAGCAGGAACTCTTCAATGTCCGTCATGTAGGGGGGTACAATGGGTATTAGTGCTTTGTGTGAACGCCCCCGTCTCTAGTGTGTGTGTGTGTGTGTGTGTGTGTGTGTGTGTGTGTGTGTGTGTGTGTGTGTGTGTGTGTGTGTGTGTGTGTGTGTGTGTGTGTGTGTGTGTGTGTGTGTGTGTGTGTGTGTGTGTGTGTGTGTGTGTGTGTGTGTGTGTGCCAGCAATAGCTCTTAGACAATCATGAACTGGTGTTAAGTTAATGATTGCTTGTCTTGATTGCTTGGCCGGGCCTGACCATGTTCTCCACTTGATCTTCACTGTAGCTTCTGTGTGTGTGTGTGTGTGTGTGTGTGTGTGTGTGTGTGTGTGTGTGTGTGTGTGTGTTTCTCACTCTTTCTCTCTCTCTCCCCCTTCAGTCACTCTTTCCATCCGTCAATACCATACACCCCCCTCTCCTGTCAGCATGTGTTGATCTCCCCCCCCCCCCCCCCCCCCCTCTCTCTGCTTCTCTCTCTCTCTCTCACTGCCATGTGTGGCCGTAGTGGGGGAATGAGTGCCCGAGACAGTGAAAGAGAAGCAAGGCAGGAACAGCTTTGAGAAGAGCTCTGGGGAAAGACAGCGTAGGAGAAGCAGACAGAAGCAGAAAGCAAGAGGGGGACGGAGGATCAGCTTGCCGGTGCCGGAGTGGACTCGAACAGCTACGGTGCCTAGCTCGCAGCCTGCGCCGGGCATTGGGTTCGGAGAGTTGCAGAGGCTGTGGTGGGGGGAGGGTGTATAGCGCTGTAAGGGGGAGGGTGTATAGGGGGTTGACGGGGCCCAGCATGCTGGCTCTCTCCTAAAGTGTCAGAGAGGCTCCAGCAGAGACTGGGAGCAGTTGATGCCACTGTGTTCACACAGCACAAAATGGAGACCCAGTGAGCTGTTCTTGTTACTTATTCAAAGTCCCCGGTGCCGGTTCTGGAGAGGCTGGGGGGTACTCTATGTAAGTTGCGGAAATCAAGTTATGGATTCGGATTCAGACTCTCCTTTCAACTACTCTTGGCCATCTTTTCCCAAGATGAGGATACGACGAAGGAGCACAGGAAAGAAGGGTAATGCAGGCAAATATTTTATTTACCGGTGGGAGGACTCTGAAGTTGAGTGTTTCATTGCATGGTTTCTACTAGTTTGTTTACTACTGCATTGTTTATTCCTGTTTGACTTGTTTGTTGTTGAATCGGTATAAGTGTGCATTGGCAGACGTTCCTCCTAAATGTTGGGTAACTGCAAGACATCTTGCAAAACAGCGTGTCGACCGCAGGGTCAATACACTCCATCTGAGTCCAAGACTCTGTCTGTGTTTGTGTTAAACCGTAAAATGTTTAATCACTTTACTCATTTCAAGGGTCTTGACCATCATAGCATTTCTATGCATGTTAATATGAATCATGTTAACATTACGTTATACGTTATAGATGTCACCACAAACATGTCCGGCTTCCGATAACTAAACACACGGCGAGCACAACCCACCTGTCACTGTCTCACTCATCGCTTATCAAAAGGGTTCACGTTGTGTCCCCAGATCCCGGTTCACGTGGGGTCTCGGTGCAATCGTGGGTCAATCAGTGGGAAAGCGGTGCGTTTGCTAATGATGTAACCCGGCATCTGACAGTACGATGGGGAATGTGAGATGTCCATTCCGGCCTCACCGGGTGACATCTTCAGACCACCCTGTATATACCCACCGTTGAGGGGGGGAGAGAGAGGGAGAGAGGGAGAGAGGGGAGAGAGGAGAGAGGGAGGAGAGAGAGGGAGAGAGGAGAGAGGGAGAGAGAGAGAGAGAGAGAGAGAGAGAGAGAGAGAGGGAGAGAGAGAGAGAGGGGGAGAGAGAGAGAGAGAGAGAGAGAGAGAGAGAGAGAGAGAGAGAGAGAGAGAGAGAGAGGGAGAGAGGGAGAGGGGGCAGGCCATGGTGCTGATGTAATATCATAGTTAATGTGAGAACTACCGCTTAGATGCTGGGGCGCTCGCCAATACAAACCTCACGCCTGCTGTCAGAGGTGTAAACATGGACAGCAGCAGCCAATATAAACATGTTTGCTTCTTGGTGAGCAAAAAGTGATAAAGTAAAGTGTTGTTTTTTTTATCAGCATAAAAAAAAAAATGCCTAAAATATCCCACAACAACCATGGTTAGATACCATGGTTGTAAAAAAGGCTGGAGAGATGGGGGGAGGGGGGGGGCAGAAGAGGAGAGAGGGAGAGAGAGGAGGGAGGGAGAGAGGAGGAGAGAGAGAGAGAGGGAGGAGAGAGGGAGAGAGAGAGAGAGAGAGAGAGAGAGAGAGAGAGAGAGAGAGAGAGAGAGAGAGAGAGAGAGAGAGAGAGAGAGAGAGAGAGAGAGAGAGAGAGAGAGAGAGAGAGAGAGAGAGAGAGAGAGAGAGAGAGAGAGAGAGAGATTTAGATCGGGTTACTGCCAGGCCTGTGTCATGGCTCTGTTCCAGTCATCTTCTCCTTCTCCATAAGCACTCAAACAGATAATCCTTGTTATTGCTGCCTAATTGTGATTGACAATACCAAAGTTTGCGCACACAACCCCTGTTATTGGTTCGTGAAACTCACCCCGCCGCACAATTTAAAAGTCTCACGTGAAAGCCAAGACGCAGTGTTTTGGTTTGAGGTTGTTTTTTTGGTTGAAGCAGGGAATATCGTTTTTTTTTTCTAATGTCCAGTCTGTGAGTGGAATAGGAAAAGTGAAACGTAGTCGCGCGTTGTCACGCGTGTGAAGTGTGATTTCAGGTGTGCGGAGGCCTGGTTTGTTTCTCTTTTTGTCTGAGGTGCAGCTTGCAGCGCACCGTGTTGTCCAGCCCTCCTGGGCCTCACACACACACACCATCTGGGTGACCCAGAAACACAGTGTGTGTGTGTGTGTGTGTGTGTGTGTGTGTGAGCGTGCAGCGTGTGGCTCTTGGTTTCGCAGCTTGTTTGCGGCTTGCAGGTGTCATGTCCCGCCGAGTGGATTTCTGGATCTCGGTAGACGATTGTTAGGTCATGATTTAATCTGTCACGGCAGAGCAGGGGGAAAATAAGTGACGGGGAGGTGTTTTAAGGCAGTGTGGCCTCGGCAGTGGTTCCTTACTGCTCTGTTGTAGCCACGCGTGTTATTCTACCTCCCCGGCCTCCCTCTCTCTCTCTCCAACATGCTAATCCTTTGTTTTTAGTCCCTGGGATATTATGTCACGAGAGCCGTGAAACTGGAAACATATGAGCTTTTGTCAACTCCCACAACACGCCAAACTCTGCTGTGCCGTTACTCACTTCTCTGTTGATCTGAACTTACACTGAGTGTCAGTTCACCGGCCGCACGGAACACAGGAGACCTCTCTCTTCTCTACGTTTTCTCTCTCACTCGCTTTTCCTCTCTCTCTCTCTCTCCTCTCTCTCTCTCTCTCTCTCTCTCTCTCTCTCTCTCTCTCTCTCTCTCTCTCTCTCTCTCTCTCTCTCTCTCTCTCTTTCGCTCCCCCCCCCCCCCCCAGCCTGTGCAGTTTGGAGGGTCATACTCTGTGTTTTAGCTGCCTCAATGTGGAA
Organism: Muraenolepis orangiensis; assembly: GCA_027704905.1. Lineage (NCBI taxonomy): Eukaryota > Metazoa > Chordata > Actinopteri > Gadiformes > Muraenolepididae > Muraenolepis > Muraenolepis orangiensis. The sequence continues at coordinate 7,152,008 of CM051017.1, read as the reverse complement.
ACATGGCACTGACTGGCCTCTTTGTTAAGGTCTCTCTCTCTCTCTCTCTCTCTCTCTCTCTCTCTCTCTCTCTCTCTCTCTCTCTCTCTCTCTCTCTCTCTCTCTCACCCCCTTCCCTGCCTTTCAGTCAGTGCTACTGTATAGGCTCGACCCTGTCTGTGGGATTTATTCAGAATATCACATACAGCCGGCGTTCCCAGGGGCAGACCTCTAAAAACAAATGTTTTGTTACATTCTTCCAAGCCGTGTTGGAAAACAAACGGGAGCTTCTTGTTTTTGGTAGCCGAGGTGAGGAGGACCCCCTGCCCTGGAGGCAGGGGTCCTCCTCACCCGCTCGCCTCCAACCCGCCAGTAATACGAACTGTCTGCCTACTCCCTGTCTGATCCGAGAGGCTGACAGTAATGCTCACTGAGGCCTGTGTTTCTGGGTCAGAGGTGTGTGAGTGTTCCCCCCCCCCCCCCCCAGGCCAGCTGTGGCCCAAATCCATGAACTATTACAGCCTGATAACCGGCCCACTGACCCACGTCCAGTTTCCCTGACCCTCTTGGGGTCCCGAGGCGGACCGGGACTAATGTAGAGAACGTGCGGAAGCGAGGTGTCCGCCGTGGAATGCGCCCCCTACCCCCCCCCCCTGTGTGTGTTCAGTCAATGTTATGAATCTGTGCTCCGGCGCTCACCTCTCTTGAGTGTGAGCCACAGTGAAGCCGTCGTGGCGTGACTGACAGGTGAGAAATGACAGGGTGTGCCGACCCCGGGGGTGGTTTGAGGGGAGCGCGGTCTCGCTATCCTGTTGTGTTTCGCGGTGTGCGCACCCCGGTCTGTTCCCGTGGCCATGTTGGATGGCGGGCGGTCAGAGCAAGAGCTCATCTGGTGTCCTCGTCAGCGCCGCCACTCCACTCCCCCCCCGGTTGCTGTTTCAGATTGATGGCCGTACACCACCACCTACCTACACACAAAGCCCTGGGCCAATCGCATGGCTGATTTACTGCGTGCTGCAAACGCTGCACTTCCCCTCCTCATCCCCTTCCCTCAGACCATGGCCACCATGGAGACGAGGATAAACTGACTCTGACTGACTTTAGTCGCTGACTCTCTGCTTTTCACTGATGGTTTAGACCAAAGCCAGGATGAGGGGGGGCCTTCTAAATCTTTTCATCCCGCGACCCAGAAGACGGTTCCTGTGTGTGTGTGTGTGTGTGTGTGTGTGTGTGTGTGTGTGTGTGTGTGTGTGTGTGTGTGTGTGTGTGCGTGTGCGTGCGTGCGCGTGGAACCCGACCACCAGCGCACTCGGAGCACTCTGGAATCGATGATCATTCAACGAAAAAATAAATATATATCACCAATTGTGTGCGCAACTCATGAGTTTTCTGAGTGCTCCTTCTGTGTCATTGGCGTCGGCCGCAACCCACCGATCACGACCGGACCACCAGACGCACGCACAGTTTAACATTCAGCCAGAGAGGAAAGAACGGCCTGAAGATGGAGAGAAGACATGCTTCTTTTTTTTCTATCGTCGTCGGAGCCATCTCTGGATCTGATGACTGCACTGTTTGGGAATCCTCTGCCGGGGGGGGAATGGTTAAGGCGGTGTGGTTACACTACCTCATGTCATGACAATGCAATTAGCTTTTTTTCCGTTCATTATAGCTAAAAGCTTGACCTTGATTTCAATGACTTTAGCTTGCTAAGTTTAGCCTGTGTCATTGTATACATATCCACATACTGTATAGACGGCGGACGGTAACGTCTCTTGTAACCGCCTGGGTTCAACTGCTGCTTGTCTCCACTGTCTCACTCAACAGAGTGACAGTGGCGTGTTTAACCACATCGCTGACCTCGGCGGCTGTCCGCAGAGGAGCCGATTAAACAAAGCCATACTATAATATGCTAACTATAACTAACTTACTACATCACTTCACTGGATTCCTACACTTCATACCCTGTGTGACACCGCTGCTTATTTTGGGTACAGAGCGGCGTGCAGAGTGGCGTGACTCCCCGTGAGGTTCCATGTTTACTTAGCGCGTTCGTCGAACCGCGTACTAATAACACAGCCCTGCCGTAACATCCCACCAGGCAGCTGTTTGTGTTTTGAGAAGCAGGATGAGAGGGTATGGTGGGGGTGGTGGGGGTGGGGGGGGGGATAGGGGCACCCGCACTGCTACCGGTCACAGTGACCCCACTGTTTGGGACGTGTTGCTCTCAATGCTACTGTGTTCCCCCTCTCATTTCTCATTTCCACTTAGCTGCCGTGGCGGTGACAACAGGGCGGGGCCCGACACGTTCGGTGCTCACACGCTGTGGCCTCCGCACCACACGCTGTGGCCCGTGGCCCGTGACACGGACCACGGGCCACGGTCCCGTGGAAAGAAAAAAAGCACGCATTTTACATTTAAGGGGTTTTTAAAATCTTGAACAATGGCAAGCAACCTCCCAGGAAGCCTGTGTCACTTCCTTTGTTTGGAGTTACTTTCCATTGCTAGGGAAACCCAATTGTAATACCCCCCCCCCCCTTCCCTCTCTCTCTCTCTCTCTCTCTCGCTCTCGCTCTCTGTCTGTCTCTGTAGAGAAAGGCCAGTCGATAAGGGAGCGCCACGACTCCTCGACTCTGGCCGCGGTCGCCAGCCTGTCGGCCATGATACATGGCAAAGACCGAGCGTACGCCAATGCCATGCTGGTGGACCAGGTGAGTTGGAGTTCAAATAGCATGAGAGAGCTCTTTAATATGTCTTTTAAATCAACCTGACACGTGCAATAATACACACTTATTAACCGTGGCGGAGTCAAAGAGGAGCAGGCAGGTTGGTTTGCGTAACAATAACAAGATTTGACTCAGAGGATCGCAAACCATAAATATGGCGGCTGTGTTTGGTGGATTTATCGTATGTACTTGTTTGGTTTGAATTTCCCTTCCAGGTGGACGATGTGGATATAAAGTACCGCTCTCGGGGGCAGGAGGAAGGGGTCCAGACCCAGGCGGGCAGCCCCGGGTGGGGTTCATCGTTCGCCAAGAGCCCCCTCGGTCCGGGCCGCCGCCGTCAGAGCCCACTGCCGTCCCCGTCACCGCCCCGGGAGAACGGCGACGCGGGGGGACCTCAGCCCCCCTGCGGGGCCCAGCGCAAGACGCCGTCATCCCCCCAGATCTCTCCCCGCTCTCCCTTCACTTCCTCTCCGTCCTTTCCTTCCTCCCCGCTCGCCTCCGCCTTCCGCCTGTTCGAAGGACACAGGCGGGCCACCCCGCAGGACCCTCCCGTCTCCCCCAGGCTTAACCACAGGGGCGTCGGTCTGCCGGAGACGACCCGGAGCTTGAGGTAGGATGCTGGGTCTTTTTAGTTCAAATTGTGCACTGCTTCTTCTGGGGGCAAAAAAAAAAGTGTTTTGTTCAGGCAGAAATTGAAGAAATTGAAATGCGGTCGGTTTGGGCAAACACGGGCGCTGAGTTACAGTGACCACTTTGTTATAACAAGAGATCTGAGAGCAGCACGCAGGAGGCTGCGTTCAAACACTAAATCTGTTTGTTTTCTTAGCTGGAAGATGGGTTTTTTTTTTCTTTTCTTTTCTTTTCAAGCCTCTATCAATGTCTTCTCTCTTCTGATTCAAATCGAATCCTTGAAAACAACACAATATTGTTTATTCTCTCCATGTAGAAAGAGATGTTATTCAATTTAGCATATTCCAGCATGTATTCCAAACATCTTTGACACACAATTCTCACTTAGCCTGCTGTAAAAAAAAAAAAAAGGCTCAATCAAAATGGAGCCATTTTCCTTCTCTTTCTAACTCAATAGAAAGGCATGACTCCAAGGTACATTCCTTCCGACACTTTCCGTTCCCTCTCTTCCCTCGCAAGCGGCTTTCATTTTTCGGCAAATGACCAAGCAGACCTGGAATTGTGAAACGTGTTGTTCTGAAACCTTCAGTTTCAGTGTTGACTTGGCGTATTTCAAAGCTTGTGTCGGTTTTGTAATTTGTGTCCCCCCCCCCGTCGTTGTGTGTGTGTGTGTGTGTGTGTGTGTGTGTGTGTGTGTGTGTGTGTGTGTGTGTGTGTGTGTGTGTGTGTGTGTGTGTGTGTGTGTGTGTGTGTGTGTGTGTGTGTGTGTGTGTGTGTGTGTGTGTGTGTGTGTGAGCAGTCCGAGCGTGGAGTGCGACAGCGGCCAGGAGGATATCCTGGGCCATTCCTACCCGGTGGTGTGTCCCAGACAACAGCCCGGCGGTCCGCCAGCAGGGGAGGAGGTCTCCTTCGAAGCTCTGCGAGACCTGAATCGAACGCTCTCAGACAGCTCCACACACAAAACAGCCCAGGTAGAAACATTTGGATGGGAACATTTAGAATCAATCAAACGATCGATCGCACCTCACGTACTGTCCCTAAAAAAAGAAATCACAGAAATGTAAACAAGATTTAGATGGTGGAAAACAGACTACTCAAGACTGGATTATTCGAGAAGCATCACATTGTAACATCCCAACCAGTTGCCAGTATCGTAGGGCTGAAGTGTTTCTGGTTCCTTGATTGTCTTCTATCCAGACCAGCGGTCGGCCCCCTGGTGTGCCGTGGAATTGAGTTGGATTTATTAAGTTTTCATTTCGCTGGCCATTTTTCACTAGCCTAAATTTAGACACATTTCTCATTGAGAGGCGACCGCTGCCAGCATTGGATGAAACTTGGACCGGCCGATTCTTGTGTGACACCTTTGACGCTTTTTAATCCCTCCAACTCTACTGTGTGCCTCTTAGCCTCCTTGAGGTCGTGAACCACTGGTCTTGACTGACTCTCTACCTTCTCCAGCTGACTCCTAACCACCACCACCCTCTGTGTTTCCAGCACCCGGAGGAGCCGGAGGTGCGGCTTCGCTCCTACTCCTACTCCTCCCCCAAGGCCAAGCCCTCCAGGCCCCTGCTAAACCGAGACGCAGCCATCTCTGACCTGCCAGAAGGTGGGTGACCTTTGGCCTCTTGTGACCAATGAACTCTGTGTCTTTGCGAGGAGTGTGTGTGTGTGTGTGTGTGTGTGTGTGTGTGGCAGCTGAAGGGACCATGTGGCACATGTCCAGAAAGGGAAGAGAACGCTGACAGGTGTCATAAATCACTCAAACCTTCGCTCCACACGGGCACATTTTCACCTTCCGAGCGCCAAAACACACACATGGTGTGTGTTGCTTGCATCATATATAGACATATATCCCTCAAGATGGTCCACAAAGCATTTCCGGTGTTCTTGTGGGTGCTGCATGCATGGTCACGATGTGGTCCTAGGCTATAGTCATAGGCTATAAGGCTACCTGATATAATAAGCAGCAGTGTGCCTTTCATAATACTTTGAAGTGGACCCAGTTATTCAAATGAACCAGATGCTTGCTTCTCCGTTCAACCTCTCGGGGCAGGAGCGGTGCAACCCGACACCTCTGTTAACTGCTCTCAACTCTGTGTGGAGGCCATCTGCAGCCACAGAAAATTGTTGTCTGTTCCTATTGTGTTTCGCACGCTCCGTCATACAGATGTATAAAGTAATAATATAGGTTCCTCATCGTGCACAACATTATTATTGGTATGATACAACATATGTGTTATATTATGAGCAATGAAGGAATGAATGAACGTACGACGACGACGACGGTGATGGACTTTAGGGCATGCACAGCTCTAAAACCTTAAAGTTGAATTAGACTAATTAGAACATTCATGCTTAATTCACAATTACTGTGGTTTAGTATGTGTGTGCGTGTTTGTATGTGTGTGCCTGTGTGTGTGTGTGTGTGTGTGTGTGTGTGTGTGCATGCGTGCGTGCGTGCATGTGTCCAGTGCGTGAGCCCCTCTGTACTCAGCGAGGTCATCTTCTGTCCTGTCTAGATGGCACAATCAGCAGCAGCGGCCGCTCACTACTCCAGGCCTTATCTCTCTCTAAGTCCCTCTCTCGTCTTAACCAAGTTAGTAAGTATGGCGTCCAGGTCAGGTGTCTCACGGTGCGTCCAGGAGGAGGAGGAGGAGGAGAGAGGTGCGGGTGGCGGGTCAATGTGTGCCCGTTAGTCCGCGCTTTTAACGGCGAACCCAAGGGCTTTCTTGTGCTTTGCTTCCTTGGGCTGCAGAATGAATTTGGCCAGCATTGGAAATATCCCTTGACTACATGAAGTGTAACCGTAAGGTTATGCTATATGTCAAACGGCTTTAAAATAGCAGAATAGTCATTTTTGGGCCCTTCTTCAGCCCTTCTGAGGGGTTGGTAGTCGGGGGGTTCAGTGCTGCTTCGATTGTTGTTCTAATGATCATTGGCTAATCTGCTAATTCTGAATGTGGGCAACTGAAGAGCAGATTGTTTCTCTGACGCTTCTTTTTTTGCCTGAAATGGGTTTGAATTAAACCAATCTTGAAGCGCTTCGAACTTTATGGCTCAAGCCTTCAGAGAAATGCTCTCGGGCAGAACTCGTAACTCCTAAGAATCAACGCTTTTCTCCTCTGAGATAATTGTCCTCTTCTCCCTGTTGTTGTTATTTTCCCTGCTCACTTCCTCCTCTGTTTTTCCAGCACAGTCTCTTCCCCCTGTGTCCTCTGTCTCCGTGGGGGGGGCTGTGGGACCCAGGAGCTTTCAGGGAATCTATTGTTTACCTTTGGCTTCTCCGCAGAATCTCTCGCTCTCACTCTCTCTCTCTCTCTGATCATCTTAATTGGAAATGATGGACAAACCACAACGATTGGCAAATCTCCCCTTGAAAAATGTGAAAAATGTACAAACATATTTTTGACTGGTCCTGTGTTGTTCCTTCCTTCCTTGCTTTGTTTTCAGAGCAGAGAGCCTTCAGCCTGACGGAGACGACCAGAGACAAGAGGTAAAACTAGTCTGTAATTTCACCAGCCTCTGGAAAGATTGTCGAGCCTCTGTGGGCTTGTAGAACTATACAACAGACATCCTCTCGCTTTTAGGGCAACAATGCTATCCCCCAGATTGAGGTTTGCCTGGATCCGCCTGTACACACACACACACACACACACACACACACACACACACACACACACACACACACACACACACACACACACACACACACCACACACACACACACACACACACACACACACACGCATGTGTAGTTTCCAACATTAAACCAGTGGTCGGGGTCTAGCTGGGCAGGATGTGACCTACTTCCTGTTACGAGGCCCGGAGGCCAGAAAACACTCTGATTGCAGCCTCAAAATAACCCTGAATAAACAGATTTTAGTTCTTCCCGGACCTCCAGTGAATCCCGCTTGGCTTCAGATGTGATCGATGGTATCGATTTGTACACTTTCACTGCCAAAGCTCACTTGACTTGTGTGTTGTGTTGCCCATCTGCTTGTTTCTTTAACCTTACATTTCATTCATAGTGTGTCTATAATCACGTCCTCACAGGCCGGTCATGTGATGTCCCAGCTGTGGTTCACCTCGTCTAACTGGCTCATCATGCTCTAATTACATTTCATTTGCTAAGCGACATGCATTGACGTAAATCTAACCGGACAATAATTATGTCAATTGAATTAGCAGTTTGCCAAGTCCTCATAAATATACAGTATATGAGGGCAAAATCACCTACTACTTTACCCCCGTTCCTCGTAAATGTTATTTAATCAATAATGCATCTATTAACAAACTCAAACTTAAAATGAATATAATATAATAAATATATTATAGTGGGCTTGTGGAACTCTAATATTTTTTACCAATATATGTATAGATGCTGAATAAATATATATTATTTATTTATTTATTATATTGGTATTAGTATTAGAATTCTTGTTTTGAAATGTAGCTTAATAGACCCACCAATGGTTGAGTCGGTTTTAGCCTATCATCGTCCTCCATGAGAGGAGAGGGTTTCTCCAGCAGTAAGCACAGAGGAGCCGGGTCTAAGGGCTGTTGTACATCCACGCAGGATTCTGGGTTTCCGTAAGCGGGCCCAATCCGCCGAGGAGGAGAGCAGCGTGCCCATCCAACACCTTACCCTAACCGAGTTCCTCAAAGAGTAGGTCATCATCGCCTAACAACATCGCCTCGTTCCCCCCCCACCCCCCCCTGGCGCATGCTCCGGTGGTCCGGTGTAGCTAGTCTGAACACCTTTCACCGTGGCCAACAGCCAACTCATCTCGTCACACCACAAACCACTTTCCTCTTACCTCATGCGTGCCTGTGCCAGTGCAGCGCCTCCGGTTCAAAGCTATAACTGAACTAACAGTGGCCGAAGCATCGCTGAACGCTTTCAACCGTGTACTTTGTACAAATGCATGATTGTGTTTTTACTCTGCTTGCCTCTCCGCTCGCTCACCTTAGCTTGGTATGCGTGTAAACAATTTCTTACCTCACGTAGATTTGTGACGAGGGGTTGGCACTTTATTAATTGCATCTTCGTCGAGGTCGTGCTATAAATAGCCGAGACTAGACCCGGGTGGGGGGCCTGTTGGTTCAAACCCTCCCAAGCATGCCGAGCATGTTCTCAAGAGTGATGGTCTGGCGCCCCAGGCTGCGGCCTGGACACTCCTCTGGTTACCGCATGAAATACTTCAGTCGCACCCCCGCAGGCGGCTTAACCTCCTCATCATCGCCTGTGTGATAACCGAGGGAGTCGGTTGTATTCGTCATAATATATGTGCCATGTGTTGCGGGAGCTTTTTGCCGCACAATGCGTGTGATGGCGTCCCGGCAGGGGGGGCCCTCGGTGACCGTCCGCGTGTTTTTAAAGGATCGAGGACGAGGAAGAGTGGGACAAGTACATCATCCCCTCCAAGGTCGAGTCGGAGAAGTACAAAGTCAGCCGCACCTTCAGCTTCCTGAAGAGCAGGATGTCGAGCACACGCGGCAAGACCAAGGTGAGATCCTTGCTCCTCCACTTCGCCAGTTTCACACCGGCATTCCGACGAAGGGCCGACGAAGCATTGTCTGTGTGTGTGTGGGGCCTTTCATTTGGGCAGAGGGCAACATTCCCTGTCCTTAGATCTTAGCAACGGGACGCAGTGAAATATCCTCTTACATAACGCACACACAGAGACCCCCCCCTCTGTGTGTGAGCGACCACAACACATTCCACCGAGCTTGTCTCTCACTCCTACACACAACGTTGCGCGCGCGCGCGTGTACGTGCGCACATACACACGCACGCGTTAAAGCGTCCTTGTAAAGTTTGATAAGAAAATAAACATTGCGCTGCATCGCTCACACACAGACACGCTGAAAGTGGTCCCCTCACTTATCCCCCCCCCCCCCCCCCTCACACACACACACACACACACACACACTGCGTTAGTGGTGGTCCCCGTGGACCTTAACCAAGTAAATAGACGTAAGCACACGCGGAGGCCCTCTGTCAGCTCCACTTCAACAGGTGTCCTAACGAGGACCCGGCGACCATCTGCCTCTCCGCCTGCTAGTCCTTGTCATTCTCTCCTTGTTTTATTCCCTTTATTCTCTTTCTTTTCGACGTGGCGTGAGGCGACGTGCCGTGTCTGCTTAATAGCGCGCTTTCAAAGCCGGGTGCTTGCTCTCCGTGTTTCCAGGTGAAGGGGAAAGAGGTGAAGGAGGGAAAGGAGAAGTCCGGAGGCGCTAACGGCCACCAGTTTGTGGCTGGCGGGTCCCTCCCGGGTCCCTGGGTCTGCGTGGCCTGCGATAGGCCTGTTCCTGCGAAGGACCTGCTACAGTGCTCCAGTGAGTACCCCCCTTCTCTGGTCCTAGCCGGTTCCCCCGTTGGGGGTTCATCTTTATTTAGCTTATGCGGAGACCTTTTTTGTGTTTTAAAACGTGTTTTAAATGCTTTCAACGCTGCTTTTCTTTTCTTTCAATCGCTATAAACAGTTAAGTTACTTTTGTGTGAGAGAGGGAATGTTTTGCAAAGCCCCAGTTGGTGGAGTGGGGTTCACCTCGGTGCGCTAATCCAACAAACGCTTTGATTGTGTTCGCCGTTGGCCACAGACTGTTCCCTGAGTGTCCACAAGAGCTGTCGAGAATCGGTCTCCGCCTGTGGAAAGGTAACTCACACTGCTCCTCCGCCAACACACACACACACACACCGTCCCGTTTCCAACTGCTACAAACAACAGGGACTAAACGCTTCTATTTATACTCCTTCACACAACCATATTTGAACACTGTTGTCCGGTGGCCAACTGGGTCTTTAAAGATGTTCCAGCAACAGACTGCGATGCCAAACATGTCGTTAATATTATTATTGATATTCATCCGCAGAAGCCTCAGGATAAGAACGCACTGGCGATGAAGAGCAAGGCCTCCACCCTCCCACAGAGTGAGCTCGCTGTAACACACTCTCCTCTTCGTCATGCGTTTGTACCGTGCCCTAACAAACCACAGCCCCCTCACCTTCACCTGCACCACCCTGCCCCCCCCCCCCCCCCCCACAGAGCAAGTTAGTGAAGATAACTCCTCCCCCTTCACCTACAAGCCCCCCCCCACAGAACAAGTTAGTGAAGATAACTCCTCCCCCTTCACCTGCAAGCCCCCCCCCACAGAACAAGTTAGTGAAGATAACTCCTCCCCCTTCACCTGCAAGGCGCCCCCCCCCCCCCCACAAGGGACCCCCCCCCACCGCAGCCCCCCCCCCACAGAACAAGTTAGTGAAGATAACTCCTCCCCCTTCACCTGCAAGCCCCCCCCCCACAGAACAAGTTAGTGAAGATAACTCCTCCCCCTTCACCTGCAACCCCCTCCCTGCGGACCCCCCACAGAGCAAGTTAGTGAAGATAACTCCTCCCCCTTCCCTTCCCCACCACCCCTGTTGTTCATTCTCAGTTAAAGTGTAACCTTTTAATCCCTCCCTGGTGCAGGGGGGAGGGGGGTAGCGTGTCTATGTGTCTCTATGTGTGTGTGTGTGTGTGTGTGTGTGTGTGTGTGTGTGTCTGTGTGTGTGTGTGTGTCTGTCTGTGTCTGTGCACACACACACAAGCATGTGGATGGTCTTTGCTCATATAGTGGACCAGAGAGTCTGGGGTGTTTTTACACATTAACTGAGAGAGGGGGTGAGTTCATAAGGAGAAGCCTGGTGTTTCCATTGGGTTGTTTTTGCAGACGTTCACAGGTGCCAAGGTCACACGGAACCGCTTGTCTTTATAGCCCCCTGCAACCGCCGCTTCGCACACTTTACCTTATTGACATAATTCCCTCGCCCAGTTAAACAATAAACCCTCGACAAACACACAGACCTCCCGGCTGATTTACAATAAAGCAGCCATCACTCAGCATAAACAAAACATGGAGACTTTAAACAGACGTTCAGAGGATTTGTTTTGACAATCCCAGAGACTCCACCAACGCCTGACCTAATCCTACTCCTGTCTTCAACCCCCCCCCCCCTTCATCATCCTCTCTCTCTCTCTCTCTCTCTCTCTCTCTCTCTCTCTCTCTCTCTCTCTCTCTCTCTCTCTCTCTCTCTCTCTCTCTCTCTCTCTCTCTCTCTCTCTCTCTCTCTCTCTCTCTCTCTCTCTCTCTCTCTCTCTCTCTCTCTCTCTCTCTCTCATATAACCCTTTTGCCAGACTCTGCAAAGGACACTTCCTCACTTTTCTCCTCCTCCCCCTCCTCCTCTTCCTTCTCCTCCTCCTCCTCTCTTCCCACAGCGACCAGAGAGAAGAGGGAGACCGCTCCTCTCTCCAAGAGCCTCTCCATCTCCACAGAGTGCAGGTAGCGTGCTGTGTGACGTGTGCACGCACTCCGGCCGCCACACTTAGTCCACCATGTGTTTCCTGGGTCGCTTGGGGGGGGGGGGGGGCTAAATGGGTCATACCACAGCATTGCTTGGCTTCTAGAAGATAAAGCCTTCTATACGTGGGGAGTAGAGGATTGATTGAGTGATTGCAATTTGCTGTGTTACGTTTTCAACTCAACAAATATCCTTGTTTGATTCAAGACGGAACAGAGCTGAGTCTGTCTCCACAATGACAGTCACTGTTTAATTTCATAGATGTATATTTTATGGATGAGGCCTACGTTATATTAGTGTATTATGTGTAACAGTGAGTGTCCCGCACTGGGCTCGAACTCACGATCTACAGCATGAGAGGCGGTGCTCTAACGCGAGAAGCTAAAACCCACAGGCTGAAGCCCTGAAAAATACTTATTATTTTCAAGCGTGTAAACCACACAAAGTTTGCCATCTTGCCGCATTTCTTAAAAAAGATACGACATATGATTCGACAATCAGTCCACGACACACACAGACACATAGACACAGACACACAGACACGTAGACCCACATGCTCAGAAGATGAACATAAACATACCGTATAGCGTATATCCACTGTATGTATTTATTTAAAAGCCAAATGAAATGTCCCAACTTCTTGCTCCCGCCCGCAGTCGTCTGAGTGACCTAGCGGGTGTGGACGGCGAGGCTGGAGGGTCTCCTCTGGGCCGGAGCTCTCTGTTTGAGGAGACCATGCCCACCAACTCAACACTCCCTGACACGCCCTCCACCACCAGCATCACCACCACAGAAGGTGAGGATGAGTTGGATCACACTGGGGCTCTGGCTGATCAGCCTAGGGCCGGGCGATACGGAGACTATGGTTGACTATCGGTGCATTCGATATTTACATTACATTTTAGATATTAATGAATAAAATAAATGACACTTCACCGTAATACAGCCTTCAAAACCAGTGAAAGACAGCACTTCATCATCATGATATGTTTTTCAAAATCCCGGACGATACCAAGCCTCACGATATCGATATAATATCTATGAATACCATGTCAGCTTCGTAGGACACAAAGCGTTTCTTTGTACATCTGAACCCAAATCAATGAAAGCGGCGTAACGATGTTATTCGGTTGCGAGTACTAAAACTTCCGAGGCCGGTGGCTGCCGGTGTAGAGGAGTGACCTCACCACCGGTGAGGGGGCCTAGAGATCAAAGACCCAAAGGCAGCGTTTCTCCATCCACAAGACCGATGGGATGTTTTTGTTTTAAAGAACCGGTGGACACGCCGCTGCTCAGTGACCTGTCACCTGACCTGCTGGGCTTGGAGGCAGAGTCTTGGAGTCTGGCGGTGAGCCCAGAGTTCTGCAAGCTGCACGACAAGCGCACCGTCAAGAGGCAGGATGTCATCTACGGTGAGACGTTGTTTCACTGTGCTCTTCACATCCCCCCGTGTGTGTGTGTGTGCGTGTGCGTGTGCGTGTGTGTGTGTGTATGTGTGTGTGTGTGTGGTGAGGTGGAGGGAGATTCGTCACATTAGGTTGACAGGGGAACCTCTTCATTCGTTGGCTCAGCCTGAGGTTTTCTGTATCTCCTCGTAAGTCTCCTCAGGCTGTTGTTTGGAACATTGCTTTAAAAGGATTTAATGGCCAGAATAGTTTCTGTGCTCCCAAATTCAACGTGTCTGGCTCTTGTGGAGGATCACATCCTCGTCCTAGAGGAACTGGGGAAGGAGTCATCCTCTTGAGATCTTTTTGAATATCACTTTATGATTACTGTTCTGCTGCCACACACTCCTCTCTCTCTAATTTCTCTCTCCTTTTCCCCATCACGATGCACACATTTTTCATAAGAATTAATATTCATAAGTCTTCTTACTCCCCACGCAGAGCTGATGCAGACGGAGCTTCACCACATCCAGACGCTGACCGTCATGTCGGAGGTGTTCCGCAGGGGCATGCTGGAGGAGCTGCAGCTGGACTGGGACTGCGTGGCCCGGGTCTTCCCCTGCCTGGACCCCCTGCTGCTGTTCCACAGGAACCTGTTCGGGGCGCTGCAGGACCGCCGGCTGGCCCACACTCAGCCCCACCAGCCCCGCGACAACCTGCTCCCGCGCATCGGGGACATACTGCTGCAGCAGGTCAGCATTACATAGAGATGAATGCATGGTAGCACATATTATGCATGCATGCATGCATACACACACACATGTTACCCTATGTAGCCATGAGCGATTCAAGGCTCCTCCGATGACCAGGACATGAGTAGTTTTTTTAATGTTCATTTTTTCATTGTGTATAGTGTTTTTTTATAGTAATGTTCTACAATTTCATACTGCGGGAGGGAATGGGGAGGAAGCATTCCTTTGTTCTTGTTGCAAATGGCAAAAAAAAATGTAATCTTGAATTTAGATGTGGTAAACCAGTTTATTGGAGCGTTGACACAATGTTACAGCCAGAGCAGGTGTTGCATGCTGGCATATCAGAGCTCTCTGTCTCTCCCTGAGTGTGTGTGGCGATGGCTGGTTTACCCAATGACCCCCTGTTGAGCAGACTCTCCCAGCAGCCCCAGAGTCTAATCAGCCTCTGGGCCAGGTGAGACTGCTTAAACCAACCACCAACCACACACACTCCTCACCCTCATGTGTCAGTTCTCGGATGAGAATGCGGAGAAGATGAAGCAGCTGTACGGAGACTTCTGCAGCCACCACACGGAGGCTGTCAACCTCTTCAAGGAACTGCAGCAGCAGAATAAGAAGCTCCAGCTGTTTGTCAAAGTAAGCATAACCTTCTCTCTTGACTCCTGTTATGGACATGTTACAGTCTAAGGAGACTCTGTTGATGTTCTGACCCCTCCTTTCCAATACTTGTTTCTCCCAGCAACAAAGCAACAAGTCACTGGTCAAGCGGAGGGAGGTGCCAGAATTCATCCTGCTTGTCACTCAACGCATCACCAAGTATCCAGTACTGCTAGAAAGGATACTGCAGTACACACAGGGTAGGGCCACGGTGTCAGTTTGTGTCTGTGTGTGTCTGTCTGTCTATGTATGGGTGTGTGTGTGTGTGTGTGTGTGTGTGTGTGTGTGTGTGTGTGTGTGTGTGTGTGTGTGTGTGTGTGTGTGTGTGTGTGTGTGTGTGTGTGTGTGTGTGTGTGTGTGTGTGTGTGTGTGTGTGTGTGTGTGTGTAGCAGCACAATAATCAAGCCCAACCCCCACCCACCCCCCCCTCCACCCCTCCCACCTCAGAGGGCAGCGAGGAACACTCAGACCTGTCGCGGGCTCTGGTCCACATCCGTGATATCATCACGGAGGTGGACCTGAGCGTGAGTCGGTACGAGAAGGGCCAGGAGCTGCAGGAGATTCTGGGCCGCCTGGAGAACAAGAGTCTGGCCAAGCTGAAGAACGGCAAGGTGTTCCGCAAGCAGGACCTCCGCAGCCCACACCGGGACCTGCAGCACAAGGGCCTGGTGTACTGGAAGACCGCCACGGGCCGGCTGAAAGGTGAGGGGGGAGAGGGAGAAAGAGAGAGGGTCGGGAAGAGAGGGAGAGGGAGGGAGGGGGAGAGGGGTGAATAGAGAGAGAGAGAGAGAGGGAAGGAGGGAGTAGGAGAGAAGGGGAGAGAGAGAGAGAGGGGAGAGATGGGGGGGGAGATGGAGAGAAGGTGGGGGAGACAAAGAATGTAATGAATATATAGGAATGTCCAACAAATGTGTGTGTCCTGCTAATAAAGCAAAGTGAATAGAGAGTTAGGGTGGCAGCATGGTGCCAGGGTTTGGCGTTGGCAGTAGGTGTTCTACAGTATATCTGAAATGTCTCTTCATCTGTATCTCTCTGTGTGTATGTGTGTGTGTGTCTGTCTGTCTGTCTCTTTCTCTCTCTCTCTCTTTCTCTCTCACTGTCTCTCTCTCACTGTCTCTCGCTCTTTCTGTCTCTCTATCGCTCTCTCTTGGTAGACACGCTGGCTCTCCTGCTGACGGATGTTCTGGTCTTCCTGCAAGAGAAGGACCAGCGCTTGGTGTTTGCTGCTGTGGTACGTCCTCCATGTCATTCTCAGTGGATTTTTCACGTACGTGTTTCAGCTACAGTCGTGTCCAGCTGACGAATGGGTTTGTGTACAGTATGTCACTGAAAACTTTAAAACTGTGATTTACCTACGGCCGGACCAATGTGCTTCTGTGATAATGTACACAGACCCGTAAAGCTATGTAATGTATATGTTATTGTTGTATATATATGTTGTAATGTATGTATATGTTATTCATATTTTATTACAATAACTATTCTTTGTGCACACAGGGTTGTTATTTATTGAGGGTTAATTGATTAAGTAATGAGGGTACATTAGTTGACAATGCAGTTATAAATATAATTAGCATAGGGGCAGCATTAGCTGGTTAGGGTGAAACCTAACCCTATTAAATAACATAAACCCCATTAGTTAACATAAACACAATTAGTTAACCTTACTTATAAGGTACCTTTATTGCGAAGTGTTAAGTACTGGCCTCACATTTTTTTGTTTATTATCTTGAGCAATTTGAGGGCCAATTTCCCTGGGATCAATTCTTGGGATCCAAGAATTTTAATGGTCTCCAGCCAATGAATGGTTTTTGCTCCCGCTCCACGCTATAGGACCAGAAACCCCCCGTCATCCCCCTGCAGAAGCTCATTGTCAGGGAAGTAGCCAATGAGGAGAGAGGGATGTTCCTGATCTCCGCCTCCTCGGCGGGGCCGGAGATGTATGAGGTTCACACGGCAACCAGAGAGGAGAGGAACGCGTGGATGAGACACATACGCCATGCTGTAGAGAGGTGTGTGTGTGTGTGTGTGTGTGTGTGTGTGTGTGTGTGTGCGCGGTGACCCAAGTCTGCAGCAGTTAGTGGGTGTGTGGTGACCCAAGTTTGCAGTGTGTGTGTGGTGACCCAAGTCTACAGCAGTTAGTGTGTGTGGGTGGGTGTCTGCGCTGAGCAATTGTTTTTTGTTCCACAACCTGCTCTCCGTATGTCTCAGCTGTCCTGAGGAAGAGGAGGAGGAGGAGGAGGAGCAGCGCAGCACTGAGTCAGAGGAGGCCAGGCGAGTGTCTGACGCCAGAGTTCAGAAGATCCAAAAGTTCCAAGGTCAATAAATAGATAATGATAATCTAGCTCCTCCACACTGAATCATTCAACATTCATGCCAAAGAACAAATGCTTAAGTGTTTGTCAAACAGGAACAACATGTAATATACAACTGTGTGTTGCCCACTGTGCTCGCTGCAGAGACTCTACTGAGCCAGGACCAGCAGATATGTAGCAGCCTGGAGGAGAAGTTGCAGCTTTATGCCGAGCTCACGGAACTAACCCTGAACTCAGGAGAATCAGGGCCACAGTGCCATCTGCTGGTGTCGCCCGAGACTGACGCCGAAACACCAAGACAGGCTTCCACGCTTCTCACAGCTGCTGTGAAAGAAGGTGAAGAGGGTGGAGTTGGTTAGTTAGATATCATTATTCATGACTTCATTCTTCAGTACCCTTGAGTTCACTTGAGTCCTTGTGAGTGTTGGACTTTGAAGACACCCACAAAGATTGAATATACCTGAGAACTAGAAAAAGAAGAAGTAGAAAGAAAATAAATGCATAGAAACCCAATGCGTCCAAATTTCATCCACATTTCAGCATACAAGCTCACCTCATTATGCCTTAAAAGTGGGTTTGATTAGTAGTTGAGGCAATACTAAATAAACAACTACTAAACTACTAATAAAGGACTAACTGTGTGTGTGTGTGTGTGTGTGTGTGTGTGTGTGTGTGTGTGTGTGTGTGTGTGTGTGTGTGTGTGTGTGTGTGTGTGTGTGTGTGTGTGTGTGTGTGTGTGTGTGTGTGTGTGTGTGTGTGTGTGTGTGTGTGTGTGTGTGTGTGTGTGTGTTTCACAGCGGAGAAGCTGTTGGGTATCCTGCAGGCCGGAGAAGCCTTCTCCAGCCTGGGTCCAGAGAACTGCAGCTACAACAGTCACGGCAGCATCCAGGAGTCCCCGTCTGAACGTACGCACAGCACTCCGTTCTGTTCCATCTTTCTATCTGTTCAATTATATTTTAAGCCTCATTTGTTAAAGGTGTAGCCGAATGCATTGAATATGTTGTTGTGGTGTGCATGGTGGTCTATTTATATATATATATCACAATCACCATACGATATCACTATATCACAATCTATTTTAATTCCATTAATTAGTGCTCGGAATATATTTGACCAGTAAGTGGTCAAGGGGTGTAAAGAAATTAAATGTAGCCAGTTAAGTCAACGAAATTTTTTAATTAATTCAAAAACAATATATAAATTAAGAATACTAACTAGATGTGTACACATACAACTTCCCATCTCCATTACCTGCTCTCTACCAGTAACATTCAGCGTCTTTGTTTTTAGTTTATTTTTGTTCTAACTTTCACCACCAGCGGACTATCTGAGCACGCTCAGTGCTAGCTCCACCTCCCTGGTGTCAGAGAGTGAGTGGGCGGGGCCTGACGGACTATTGTGCAACTCTCCCACGGAGCCAAGGGGAGACGTCAGTGGCTCACAAGCAACGGTTCGCCCGCTGTAGTTCCTTCTCATTCGATGTTTTGTTTATTTCTACGTTCCATGTCTGATTGATTCAGTGTGACGTGCAGTAACACTGTGTGTCCTTTAGGTTGCAGAGAGTGTCCAGAGTCTGACACAGCTGCTCTACAGTCTGCAGGTGAGTAGCAGCCATCAAGGAATATTAACGTAATAAACAAATTATCCAAAGTTGACTCTTTATTTTATTTTTTTTAAATACCAAATACAAAAACAGTAACGTTAAACAGTGGTTAACGGTTCATGACTACATCGGACCGTGGGCTGCCAGCCTGTAGCCTGTGGTGTGAGTACATGTCTCCCCCTGTTGTTTGCAGGCTGTCGTTACTCTCCAAGACAGTTACTACGAAGTCCAGAAACATCTCCTCATGGAAGGACCACGTCCAGCACCTCGCAACGCTCTACAAAACAGCCAGGTGCGCAAACCGCCATCGTCATCGTCCTCATCATCACCATACTATACAATTTTAATAATAAGGTCACCTGTCCGGTTCAGGACCAGGAGAAGCAAAGAAGTCTGGAGAGGAAGAGGGAGGACGCAGAGAGGAAGGATTCAGACAGGAGGAGAGAGGAGGTGGACGGGGTGCACAAGCTCCACGTCAGGCTGAAACAGGAGCAGCAGATGTGGGACCGAGAGTGCCTGGCCAGGGAGAAGCAACAGGTACGCTACACTAGGCTACACTTACACTTTCCTGTCCATAAGCAAGCAGCAGCCGTTACCTGCTTGTGAAGCGCCATTGGAACCAACTAATGGTTGTGTAGTACCTTCAACGGCCTGTAGGTGGTTCACTTTAGAGACTAATGTGTAATTACTTCAAGGGCCTACAGGTGGTTCACTGTAGACACTAACGTGTTGTTCCTCTAGTGGCCTGTAGGTGGTTCACTGTAGAGACTAACGTGTTGTTCCTCTAGCGGCCTCTAGGTGGTTCACTGTAGACACTAACGTGTAGCGTGTAGTTCCTCCAAGGGCCTATAGGTGGTTTACTGTTTTTGGGATGCAAAAAGACCAGTCACCATTGTAAGTCAATGGTAAAAAATGTGCTTTAATTGTCATATTACAAAGGGAATACGTATAACCATTTTACATAATATTTAATATGCATATTATGTATTTCTAGAGGTGCTGTTTGACAGTTTTGTTGCATTAAAAAGGTTATTAAACCCCCTGTTTCAGCTCGAATTTGAACACTGCAATTTAAACAAATGCGTTTTGGGCTGAGAGTTCATGGAAGTTGTTATGAATGAATCTAAATGAGTTTTGGCCAATTCCCATTTCCCGCAAATATCAGCGTGTGTGAACCAAGTCAATGGTCCATACGCAACACACCGGTGGTGTACAGAAGAAGCCCACAGAAGTGTGGGCTGTGGCTCAAATGATGTCGCGACTTCCTCATTCCGTTTTAACCCGGGGGAGGCTAAATAACGTTTCCTTGGTAGTTGCTGCTTGTACGTGTTATGCAACTGCTGAATCAAAAACACAACCTGTGTTTTCCCACAGGCTTTGAGCCTTAAACAATGTTGACCTCAGTAAGAGTTGATGAAGTTCATCATAATAATTCTTATTATTATTAAGTATGAAAACCTTGTGGACAATAAATATATAATATATTATAAATTATTATAAAATTATATATTACAAAAAATATATAAATATAATAAATATTTATTCTATGTTTTATACAGACCCAGCAGGAGCTGCTGCTGGAGCAGCGTGAGCGACAGTGCCTCCTAGAGGCGGAGAGGCTGCGTGGCGAGCGCCAGGAGCTGGATGCCCAGCTGCTGGAGTACCAGCAGAACATGGACCGGCTGTGGGAAGGCCAGCGCAGCGTGGAGCGGGAGAAGGAGAGGGTGGAGGCTCAGCAACAACTGCTTCAGAGCTGGAAACACACCCGGCAGAGCAGCCTTCCTGTCATGATCCCCATGGATGGATACCAGGTAGACGGAGAGAAACACACAGACATGGGAGACACATTGAAAGAGTGCGAGGGAAATAAAGCAGAGAGAGAGAGAGAGCGATGGGAAAGGTGTGAATGGGAATCATAAACAAAGATCGGAACCCGATTCTAAGAAAAAGGCAAAAAAATACAGGCAGGCCATGTTCAGGAAGATGGTACAAGCATGGTATGTTTGGATACAACTGTACTATTGTCAATTCTGCCAAATATAATGATATTTATGGAACATACTGTGTGCTGCAATTTATGCTGGTTAAATACTAGGGTTAGGCATACACATCAACATCATGCTTGCATATCTTACTAGTCATGCGCATTTAACTTAAACGTTCCTCATCTTCCTCTTTCTCCTCATCTTCCTCTTCCTTGCGTCTTCCACATCCTTCTCCCTATGCCTTTTCCGTCCCCTCTTCTTCCTCTCCAGGTGTCTGCTCACAGTCGCTGTGGCAGCCTGGACGGCAGTGGCTCTAAGCACAAGAACGAGACGCCCGCGCTCCACTCTCCCCTTCAGCAGAACAACAACCAACACCCCCACCAACACCCCCTCCTTCTCCAACACCACCACCCCCTCCTCCACCACCACCACCACCACCATCACAACAACAACAACCAGCAGCAGCAGCAGCAGCAGCAGCATCAGAGTCACCACGCCGGGCCCAGGAAGGTCCAGAACAACATGCTCCACAGCCCGGCCCACAGCCCCAGCCTCTACAACAGCCTCAACACGCTCCTCAGCCAGGCCCACGCCAAGCCGCCGCCACCGCCGCTACCGCCGCTACCGCGACCCTCACAGCGACCCGCACAGCGACCCGCACAGCGCCACAGCAACAACGGCAGTAAGGGAACCGAGCGCTTGCATATTTAGGAGACGGTTGTTTGTCGAAAATTCGGTCCATCTTCAGTGTTCTTTTTGCTTTTTTAAACGAGGGTTTTAAACAAACTGTTTATATGTGTTACAGTTGTTTTTGTTACCATATACACACACATTGCACATTGCTCGATCAGATTGTGGCAAGAGTGTTGGTCTAGCTTGAATTAAACCTGGGCTTTAATTGTATCTCTGTCTCTCTCTCTCTGTCTCTGTCTCTCTGTCTCTCTGTCTCTGTCTCTCTCTCTCTCTCTCTCTCTCTCTCGTCGTCGTTAGCTGTGAACCTCAGCCCACCCTCGGAGTCTGTTACCGTGGGGTCGTGGAGGCCGGGGGTCACGGGTCTGGGGCTGTACGAGGACGACTACCCCTCCTCTGCCTCCCTCACCCCGCTCCTCACCCCGCACACCTACATGGCGCTGGATGGACAGAGCGGGGAGGAGGGGGAGGAGAACATTGTGTATCTCTGAGCGTCTCGTGAGGATGGACGCGGCTGACGGGAAGTGAACAGGACCATCGTGTGTCTGTGATGCTGACACTCCTCTGTGTGTGTGTGTGTGTGTGTGTGTGTGTGTGTGTGTGTGTGTGTGTGTGTGTGTGTGTGCCTGTGGGTACGTGCACAGGTCTGTCTGTCCGTCAAAGTAATAATACATATGTGTCTTTTGTTCATTTCTGTGCCAACTTGCCATTCAGGGTTTAATGAGAAGTATGATTCATTCACTCTTGTGCCTCTGTATCGAAAACAAACGTTTTAAGCAGATCAGCTCTTGTGCATTCGGGTCCACGTGAAACGTTCCTTGTGAGTTGTGCTGTTGCACTTATCAGATTGCAGTGTTTCCTGTGATATTTGAGTCCTCACACGCTCTAGAGATGAGGATATATAAGCAGTAACATTGATGCATTGATGTAAGGGAAACCCCAGCACTAATTGAGATATATATATATATATATATATATATATATATATATATATATATATATATATATATATATATATATATATATATATGCAGTACATTGATAACCCTGTCCAGCATAAACTTTATATCATGAGTATATTCCTCTGTCACAATTCAGAAGGAAGTTTTGGATAGGATATTTAAAAGAAGAAAAAAACCTTATATATATATATATGGTGTATTAATGTTAATTATATGTATAGTTATGGGAAATGGATAACTCTGCACATGGTGTTGAAGAAAAGGGACATATTTGTATGATGAATGTTTTTTCACCTTTAAATGTTTTAATATTATATTGTTAAATGCAAATTGAATAAAAATACCCCTGTAAAGATTGAACATAGCATTATTATTCCCTTCCTTTGGGATTTGTTTATTTATTGTTTTTTTAAATCGCTTCATGGACTGTCGAAGGTATTTTTTCCATCTTTAGATATTTATACATCAAAACTGTGTAAACAGCAATATACCTCGGAAATGTATTGCTCACAGTATTTTGTTTGTTATACACAGTATATAACAATATAGTTGATATATAAAGGTGTGTGTGTGTGTGTGTGTGTGTGTGTGTGTGTGTGTGTGTGTGTGTGTGTGTGTGTGTGTGTGTGTGTGTGTGTGTGTGTGTGTGTGTGTGTGTGTGTGTGTGTGTGTGTGTGTGTGTGTGTGTGTGTGTGTGTGTGTGTGTGTGTGTGTGTGTGTGTGTGTGTGTGTGTGGGGGGGGTAGGCGTTAATAGTTGCTAATCAACACGTTGCCGTTTACTTTGAAAGGCTCGGCAAGGTGTTGCTTAACATCTCCTTTGCTGACACATTTCAACTTCATGTTCCGTCCATGTGACGAAAGAACATTTAGAGTTCAACAAACGTTGAATGCTCAATGCTTGAAATATGGACTTCAGGAAAACGTTCATACTGAACCTGATTTTACCCATTCTAAGGTTCTCTGAGGAAGCAGGTACGTTTGAATCTTCTTCTTCTTCTTCTGAATGGTTGATGATGATATCACTGTCTACAATTCCATATGTACTATATTACAGTATATATTAACACGAATTGTAATAACTGCTACTAATACCTGTGTACTTTAACTATAATAATTGACGTGATTCCCTGTTAGACCTGAAGCCTCCTCGCCCATCCATCGATCGCCTCCATGCTTTCAATACCACCACGCTTGTGGTGCGGTGGTTCTCCTCCACCCAGAGTCAGACCCGGGAGGAGGAGGAGGAGGAGGAACGGTATGAAATCCAGGTCGCTCGTAGGCCTCCTGTCGTTGATTTGAGTGTAAGTGGTATGTGTGTGTATTAGTGCTGTAGTGTGTGTAGTAAGTGTACTGTGATGTCAAACGACATCATGTTGTTCATGGATTTTTAATCCCCCCCCTCCACCTGTTTTAATAACAGTACAACGTGAGTGTGCGTCCTCCTATGGGAGGAGGTGACGGTGGTCTCCACGCCTGGCGATGGAGCTCCCCTCTGCCACTGGAGTGCTCCGACCACTCGGTTCGAATTCGCCGTTTCTATGAATATTCCGCCGTAGTATTTAGCTCTTGGAGCCAGTGGGCGACTAACCATGGTAATTGTTCTACCGTTGTATTGTAGTTATGCTAATAATGTTAGTACCTCATACCTCAAAGTCCATCAATTATAAAGTACAGTACAACATAAAGGAATTTGGCATCTAACCAGAGTTGCAGTAAAGTGCATGGTAATATATAATGTACAGTTTACAGTCTACTAGGTATAGTAGAATCGAGTAACAGTTATAAGGTTACGTATAGAGTATGTGTGAGATATGTGCATAATAATATTATTAAAAATATAATAATAATAAAAATATTTATTTTAGTATTTGTTTTTCAGTAGACTGTTTTTACATATTATGTCACCTGTATTGTACATATGATTTAACCACTGTATTGTACATGATCTATTACCGTGCACTTTACTGCAACATGTGCACTCTGGTTAGAGGCCAAATTATTTTCTCTGTACTTTATATAAATAAATATTATTAATTAGATAATCAATTATTTTGTTAAATGCTTGAATGAATGTAATGATAATGTAATGCGTGATAAATACATAATTATATCATTAAATGATTACATAAATACATAATGTATGTATGCATATGTACATTTATATATGTAAACATTAACCATCGCATTTATACTCACTTCATTTATTCACACATTCATGTATATTTATGTGTTTTTTAGTTAATATTTTATATTTATGTGCGAAGTTCTCCTATACCACGGACTGTATGGCCCTCAGCAGTATTATCAATGTAGCTTTATATATACGACCGATCTTCTGAGCAGTCGGTGGTGGCATACGGTTGTTACAGCTATAGGCAATGACACATTCCTGAGAGAACTACACTTGTGCCTTTATAATCCAAGGGACAAGAAAATGTAGTTTTTCTTCTGTCCTTCTTGCAGGGCTCCACCGGGAGCCAGCCATGCCCATCCGGATGTTCCCTTCCCAGCTTGTGATGCTGAAAGGCACCAGCCCAATGATCTGCTGCGTCCCCCCGCCCGGGGCCAACATCACAAGGATGCTCCTCAACAAGAAACAGTACCCCATGATGGACATCGGGGACGGAGTCAAGGCCATCAAGGCCGACCACCTGACCGTTCCTGAAGGAATATTTAAGAAGTTGTTGTTCAAATGTTATTCGTCTGAAACCTCTAATATACAGACATACATATACCCCAGCAGTGAGTTCTTCATTTGAGTGTGTGTGTGTGTGTGTGTGTGTGTGTGTGTGTGTGTGTGTGTGTGTGTGTGTGTGTGTGTGTGTGTGTGTGTGTGTGTGTGTGTGTGTGTGTGTGTGTGTGTGTGTGTGTGTGTGTGTGTGTGTGCGTGCGCCTCACACTCCCTGCTGTGCATGTGTTCCAGTTCCACCAGAGAAGCCCAGAAACCTCAGCTGTGAAACGTCAGACTTGAAGAATGTCGTCTGCAGATGGAATCCTGGCCTAAAAGATCATTTGTTGAAGTCTTACAAACGAAATCAGACTCTCTACATAGAGTAATTTTTTTTTGAATGTTGAATAATGGCAATTTTAATCATACTCATCAATAGCTTATAGGCTGTTAGTATAATTGTGTCTACTTCTCTAACCCAATGAATTAGCTTTGCTTGTTACAATTAGCCATGTATATTCAAATTATTTATATATATTATAATTATACTTGCATTTGACATACAACTCAGCTTTCCTTACAATGTATTTTAATATTCCTGCCGTTGTCCTCAATACTATTCTCTTCCTAGTCCCCTGAACCCGGAGAACCCCGGAAAGTCCTCCTTTGTCTGTGACGAAGCCTTGTGTCAGTTCCCTGTGGTGACCGACCTGGAGGTCTACCACATCTCTCTGCGGGTCAGCAACCCGCTCGGCACGCAGAGCGCCCGGCTCAGCTTCAACATCTCCGACCGAGGTGTGAACCCCCTTGATTTTAGATACTGTCGTCGGTTCCTCTGTAGAGTAACCCCCACGAGGCTGACTCTGTATCCTAGGCCCAAGCTTGATAAGATGCAGAGTGAGTTTACCACCCGCCCACACATTCACCCTTCCTTCATTTCACATGCTTGTTCAGTGTTTCCCGTGGTGAAGCTGGAAAGTATCTCCCGTGGGGTGACGGAGGTCACTGTGTCCTGGATCACGGAGGAGTGTCGGTCTCCGCTCGACCTGCTCTGCCAGGTGGCGCTCGATGGCCACGAGAGCCCTGCCATGGTGAGCCGTTGTTCCAGTGACAAAAAATGCAATGAGTTTTATTTAAAATGAGTCACAAAACTACACACTGGGATTTAATTGGCACAAATGGCCATAAGAGCGGACTACAACAAAAATAAAATATTATGAATGATACAGAATTAAGTAGCGATGAGTGACATGAATAGGGAATCGAGATCTCGGCCCTAGGGTGTGAGAATAATGCTTCTAGTTTGCGAGCTTGAGGAAGTTGCAGCAGGAGGTTTGATTCAGTCAGATCTGTTTGACCACGGCGTGCTTCACGGTAATTCTGTGGCAGCGCCGGAACTGTAGCAGCGCCGGGGGTCTCTGCCAAGCCGACCTGCGGGGCCTGCTTCCCAACACAGACTACACTGCCCGGGTATGCTGCGGCTTGGACGGCAAGGCCCCTGGGAAGACGCAAACCATGGCCTTTAGTACAGGTGAGCACTTCATGGATGTAGAGATGGACTAGAATCAATATACATCAGTGGCGATGGGGCGCCGCCCCCCCTAAACCACACGCACAAACATTATTATTAATATTATTATTATTATATATAATATATAATATATATTATTAAAAAATATATCTAAATTGTCAATATGTGTGTGTTTAAAATATGGAATGCACCCAGAAATATGTGTAAAATATTATTTTAAAATAATTTGCGCAACATAATATGCTTTTCCTAGTACACATATGCTTAATACGTAATATGACGATGCTGGGGGGGCTGTAGAGAAATCGCCCCACGGAGGCGGGTCTCTAGCAGTTTAGCCAATTCCTGATTCAACATATAAACGAGTGACATAAAATGTAGCCAATCAGCGTCCTCAAAACGTCTTCCGGGGAGGCGCTTTTCAAACAGCCCTCCCGGAAGACTTTGGAGCATCGAGCATCGTCATTTGTGTGCATCACAGTGTACTACTAGGAAAAGCATATTATGCTCTGTCTCTGCGGGCGCCATTTTAACGACAACAAGTTCAACAATGGCGAGCGTGAGCACTACCCCAAGACTCAACCCGGTCCCTAACTCGGTGAAATCTGTCATTCAAGAGCCGTTTGAGAGAAGAAGTTTGGCGGACAAACTTAAGGTGAAAGATCTGGGCCCAGATCAACCTGATATTTTTATCAAACAGGCAGCTAGTGAAAAAGGGAAGACCTATATGCGAGGCTTCTCTCGTAGCTGGTACACCAGAAAGACCTGGCTAGCTGGATGCACTCATGCTAATGCCTTATTTAGCTTTCCTTGCTTGCTTTTTAAAACGGGGGGGACAGATGTAACATGGACAACAACTGGAGTAAGGGATATGAAGCACCTGTCTGAGAAAGTGAGGAAGCATGAGAACACCAGGGCACACATGGACAATGCTATGAAGCTAGCCACGCTAGGCAGAGTGAACATTGCTACGCAGCTGGACGACGGCCACTGGATTGCCGTGAGGAAGCACAATGAGGAGGTGGATAAAAACCGGCATATTTTATGCAAAATAATCGACTGTGTCAAGTTTTGTGGGGCTTTTGAGTTGGCTTTGCGTGGGCATGACGAGACAGAATCTTCCGTCAACCCTGGTATTTTCAGGGGATTGGTGGATTTCGTTTCCTCCCTGGACACTGTGCTAGTAATTGTATATAATGTAATTAACAATATGTAATTGTAAATAAAAAAAATGGTATAGCCCCCCCTGGTGAAAAATCCATCAGCTGCCACTGATATACATTACATTACATTACATTACATTACATTACAGTCATTTAGCAGACGCTTTTATCCAAAGCGACTTACAATAGTGTGTTTTAACAAAGGAAGGTAAGAAAACAACTCGTCACCAGAAAACGAAATATTTTGACAAGTCAAATATACTATATACTGTATATCTTTAGATGTCCCATTTCTTTCCCCACACCCTCCGACCCTCCGGTTCGTTTTAGAGCTATTGGTGACGTTGGATCTATGGAGGACGATACATCGGTTCTCCAACAACAGCCGCAGTGTGACACTCCATTGGAATGTGGTGAGATTGCCTCGCTCATTTGCAGGTCCCACTGCACATAACTCACGCTGATCGCCACAGAGTCCGGTTTTAGAAGCCCCCGGTGTGTCTTCTCCACATACCCACCCCCCCCCCCCCCCCTCCACATACCCACCCCCCCTCACCATTCCCCTCCGTCCATCTGCAGCATGTGCCCGGCTCGGCCAGGGAAGACATCTTTTGGGCTTACGAGATACAGTGGTCACAGGCAGGTGAAAACCGTACGAAGCGGACGTATATACGCCAAAGACAGGCGGAGATCTCTATCGGTCCGGGACGGTGTGGCTTCAGAGTGCAGGCCGCTCTCCAAACTGGATCCTCTATCCCGGGGTACATCACTGTTCCACCGGTCAACGCTGGAGGTGAGCTCACAGCTGCTGGCTGCTAGTCATTGTTGTCAACTATCTTGAACGTTTCACAATCATTTATTTCAATGGAGGTAGTTCTACCAACAAAACATAAGATGGTACATTGACACTCCCAGAAGGGGGTCGAGATTCGGGTTCCACAGCAGAAAGTAGTATTCATTAAAAACTGATTTGTTTAAATAATAGTAAAAGTTATGGAAGTCATGGAATTGAGGATATAGAACTGCTTTTGTTGTCTCTCCCTTGAGTAAAGGCGCTGTAACGTGTGCTTCTCTGTGTTCCTCACCACCAGAGCAAACTGTCCTGGAACAGCGAAGGAAGTTCAGCGACCGCTTATCTTGGACCTCTGAGGACTCCGTGACCTGTGGCTATACGGTGGAGTGGTACTCTCTGGAAAGTGCACTGCAATGGAGGAAACTGCCAAGGGGAAACACCTCACTGCACCTAAATCCACGTAAGTTTATACATATTCATTAATATCATCATCATCATCATCATACAGCAAATATTCAAAAATGTCATTTCATTTTCATTTTACAGGGGATTTTAAAGCTGGTCATAGGTACACATTTAATGTCTCTGGATGTACGGAGGAAGGATACAAACTAATGGAGATACAGACCGGCTACTTCCTGGAACTCAGTGAGTCTTCTGCTGGCTCACATGTTTGTAAACTAGTGCAGTTTACACGCACAAAGGCTGCCTTCTAATGCTGATAAGCGAGGGTTCTGTTTTGTTACTCTGATTATCTCAAATAATCCAAGTAAGCAGATTAATTAGAAACTGGTTGTGTCTGTAACAGTAGTATGATTATTAAGCGATTATCTTAGTAGGTTTCATAGTGATATATATATATATACACAGATCACACATAGGTGTATAAATCTATTTTTTAACTGTTTAGCAAACAGGTCAAGGAATCAGCACGACCCTGACCCTTCCTCTTAGCACTGGCGTCTTGTTAACTCTTTTGTTTTCCAACACTTGGGGATCCCGCTCACCCAGGGTTCAACGTTACTACCGGGCCTTTGTCCTTGTCAGTCCTGGTTTATTGGGTGAGAACGCTGATCCCCATTGCGTTACTGTTGGGCGGTGCCATCCTTCTGTTTCACCAGAGGAAGACGTGAGTACAGTAACTCATTAAGCAGCGTGCCCACACACGGGTCCTGCTGTAGAAGGTCTGGAAGTCCTCTTCTAACTCCTGTATGTCCTCCCATTTGTTTTCCTTCTAGCTTGAAGAGCTGGCTATACAGAACTTTCAAATATCCCGATGCTATGAAAATCAAGACGTTTGAGCTTGAAAGCTTTCTTCAAGAGGTAGGGATGTGTAATGGTATAGAAATATTGCACATAGCACACTCTGGTGTACATTCTCTAGCTAGCCATATGTACAATATATGAAGTAATGTACAAGGATGGAAGGATGGAAATCTTAACTTTTTTCCATTCACCTTTTTGAAATAGTATGCAGTGCAATGAGTCTCTAGGTTTGTATTGTAATGTACCTGCTTGATTGTGTTTCCTCCTTTACACACAGACCAGTAGAAAGCTTGATACGCAACAATTGGACGAGTGCGTCTGCTGCAACATTGAGATCATTACAGCAGTCAGCGGCCTGTAGAGCCTACGTCTAGCGTCTATATTGACAGATCACCACAGGGGACAAGCAGTCTGTCAGCTGTCTTCAAGTGTGTTTAATTTTGTGTTAATACATTTTTTTGTTAAATCATAGGGTTCCAAACTAATTCAAATGTATCTCTACTCTTAATAGACATGCAGCTTTTCTGGTTTTTGAGAGATTACTACAATACTATACGTTCAGGGGCAGTAACCATCAAGCTTGACTTGAGGACTCATCTGGGGTCCTGCAGTCCTACTATGTTGAGCAGAACCTTTAGGGGGAAGAGAGACAGCGCAGAGCCTGGGCCGGAAACCAAAAGCTGCAGGAGCTGCTTTCCTGTTTCGTTACGGAGAAAACTCATTCACGCGAGTGGATGAAGATTTCAGAAAGGGATTTAAGTGTATTTCTACCTTTGCAGACTATTTTAGAGTTTACTGGTGAGTTTGTGTTCGACAATTAAACAGCTTACAGATCCTCGCCTTCTGCAATGTAATTGGTCAATGGAAATGTACAGCATTCTGACAATGCTGACATTAAGGAATTGAAAAACCACTCGAAATGTGGACAATGTGTGTTCTTCAATGTATTATAGTTGAGTCTTATAGGGTCATAGGGTCAATGTAGAAATGTACATCTGAGTTGTGTTGAAACACCACTCTTTCTTACTATGAATGTGTTCAGATGAATAGTTTTTTAATTAAGCCAGTATTTTTTTCCCTCCCCACATGAAACCGTTTACCCTTTCCCTTTATTCAGTTGTGCTCTGGTGTCAATGTCAGATCAGAATAAAGGGGACCATTGTTGAATACCAGTTGTGATGGTGGCCTGCCAGGGCATTTAAAAAAATGCTAATATAT
Organism: Muraenolepis orangiensis; assembly: GCA_027704905.1. Taxonomy (NCBI): domain Eukaryota; kingdom Metazoa; phylum Chordata; class Actinopteri; order Gadiformes; family Muraenolepididae; genus Muraenolepis; species Muraenolepis orangiensis. The sequence continues at coordinate 7,121,345 of CM051017.1, read as the reverse complement.
GACAGATCAACCTACCAGCTTACCCAAGTGGACTATATCAACTGTTCTGTATGAAATAATAGAAAGCAACTGACGATACAGAAAAAACACAGTATTACAATTACATTTGACTTTCACACAAGACACCCTCTTGAAGTGGTGATCAAATACTACGCAAATACCAAAAATCATATGGAACAGTGTGTTCATCGACACCATGATACATGATACACGATATGGTAAAGAACACCAAATCAATATTGCGTCATCTGTGCATTTAGATTGTAAAATTATTTATTTGGGGAGAACTGAACCCTGGCCTTCTCTCTCCATTAAACTGAAAGTGAAAGAGATGTTGTGAAACTCTTGGCTGGTATCTTCCTGTGATTAAATCAGCAGATCTGTCATTCTCTGGCCTCCTGTCTTCCTCTTTGTCGCTGTTGCCACCAACAACAACAAAAAAAGAACCAAACAAGTCCAAACAGCGTTGTAAACGTATCCAGGAACCCGTCAGACCACGCCCGGTCTTCACACAGGAGTCTTCTGCACTCTCTCAGCCATCGCTTTCTTCTTTTTCTAAAAGACAGAAAACATTATATAACATTATATAATGTTATATAACATTATATAACACATGCTGTCTCATTATCACATGAGACAGCATGTCCTTGTGTGATGAACTCAGACACTGAGCGAGCAAACCTTGTTCAAGCTAAATTGGCGTGTGTGTGTGTGTGTGTGTGTGCGGGTGTGGGTGCGTGTGCGGGTGTGGGTGTGTGTGTGGGTGTGGGTGTGGGTGTGGGGTGTGGGTGCGGGTGCGGGTGTGTGTGTGGGTGTGGGTGGGGTGGGGGTGGGTGTGGGTGCGTGTGTGGGTGTGGGTGGGTGTGCGTACGTGCGTGCGTATGGAAAGCCATTTGGTGCAGAAAGCGCCACCCATTTGACCAGTGGCGGGGGGGGCTATACCATTTATTTTATTTACAATTACATATTGTTAATTACATTATATACAATTACTTTTTGTATTGAAATGTCGCCCTTCTGTCCATCACTTTCATCATGGCCACGCAAGGCCAGCTCAAAGGCACCACAGAACTTCACACAGTCTATTCTTTTAGACAGGATGTGTTTTTGCCCACCTCCTCACTGTGTTGACAGATCCCTATCCTGTAGCCTTCATCACGTTGAACAGCTACACTGTTAAAAATGATTTGTTGACTCAACTTGAGTCATCTTGTTGCTTTGACTGAGTTAAGTTTAGTCAAGTTGATTCAACATTTAGTGTCAAGTTGATTACACTTCAATAAATTAGTTGATACAACTTGTAGTTTGTTGACACAACGTCATGTGTCAAGTTATTTGGACTAGAAAATATTAGTTAAGATAACTTAAAAAGATGTTGGTTAAACTTATTTTATCAAGTTTTTACAAATGTCTATCAAGTTGGCTCAACATGTAAAACTTTTTGTTCAACTTCTATTACCAAGTTAGCTTACCAGGACAAGCAAACCAATACCAAGCAAACCAAAGCTATACTATAAATCTAAATGAGAATTAGCTTAACCTAAATATTAACACATGTAAAAAATAGCTGAAAAGACATTTAAATCAGGACTTTTATTATAATATCAAGAACTGTACAACCCCAACTCCAACCCACACACTCATTAACTGTTCAGTGTTGGTTTTTCAATTCAAATAAGTGTGTCAATGGATGTCAACATATAAAGACCTTCCTTGGGACATGTAAAAACAACACCCTCCAACACACCATTGCTTTTGCTCGGGGCTGCTCAAAAACTGAAATGACACGGTCCCATAGATAAAACTGTAATTGAGTGACTTGTTAAACAGTCCATTCTGAGGAGTAAGTGTGCAGGGTTGCTGCAGTAAAATGCAGTAAAACATAGAAAATTGTATCTCTCTAACTGAGAAACTTAACTCAAATGTCAGTCAGAAAATGAAAACATGAAAACACAATATCAGGTTGATCTGGACCCAGATCTTTCAAAAAAGAACTGTTATCTTCAGGATTTTTTTTAAGGCTTTTATCTACCCTGAATAGGTCAAACAAGCTCCTGATCAGCAGTAGGACATATTGCTGAAATATAATCCGAAATGTCATTGCAATTAATTTCTGTCAACATCTGTAATTAGATTAGATTAGATTCAAATTGATTCATTGCACAGCACAAGTACAGTACAGTGAAAATAATTACTCTAACCAGAGTATAAATATGAAGTGCATGGTAATATATAATGTACAGTTGTTGAGTAATATGCAAAAACAGTCTTCTAAAAAACTACTACTAAAAACAGGTATAAAATAACTTGTTGAGTAGGTATGAGCAGTGCAGAATTATAGGTATATATATATATATACAATATACAAGGTAAGTATACAAGTATAAACAGCTAGTGAGCAGGGGTATCGACATGATAAATATATATAAATGTGTATACAGCAGGAAGTGAGCAGGGGTGTGTAGTTATATGAACAGTTGAAGATTAATATATATATATGGTAAGTACAGTAAAAATGTACATGACTATCATACAGGTATGACAGAGGGGTTAATGTCAAGATTCTTGGTTTCCATAAGATCACCAAGTATGAAGATGAGTTTGGAGGGGATGATGGTGTTGAATTCTGAGCTGAAGTCGATGAACAGCATTCTCACGTGGGTGTTGCTCTCATCCAGGTGGGAGAGAGCAGAGTGAAGGGCTGAAGATATGGCATCCTCCGTGCTCCTGTTCTCACTGTAGGAAATTTGTGTTTATCCAGTGAGGGTGAGAGGCCAGATTTGAGGTGAACCAGGACCAACTTCTCGAAGCACTTCATGATGATGGGGGGTGAGTGCAACAGGGCGGAAGTCATTGAGGCTCGCTGCAGAGGAATGTTTTGGCACTGGCACAATTTACTCTAATACTCAATTTCATTGTCTATGGGAGTCTCTGAAGGTCCAACATTTCTGGAGGGATGTTATAAAATGTTTGTCTGAGATGTTTGATACTGAGGTCCCTTTAAATGTCAAACTCTGTGTGCGAATAACAGTGACTTAGGCGGGACGTGAACCCGTGACTCACAAAAGCTAGCCCTGCGTGCTAACCATTGTACCAGCTACTCTGACTATTTATCATGGCTCAAACCTAAAGTCGACTGGATACCAAAGTGCCTTTTTTTATGTTTCAATGACATTTTCTTACCAGAAAGTTTGTCAGGGTAATAATATAACACCCAAAGTGGCATATTTGGGGTTTTCTTTAGGATACCCAAACAATTAGCAAGACAAAGGTGGCAGAATAGGTAGATCAGCGATTAACTAGTGTGGTCGACACCCCAGCTGCAATGGTGTCTACAGACAGACACACTATAATATAATATATAATTCAAGTGCAAACACACAGTGTCGATATGTGTTAATGTGTAGTGCTCTCAACAGGCAGCCGTGGTAACGGAAGGAGAAGATGAATATGGTACCCATACAAGTAATAATATGAATATTAAAGCCACAAGTATTGAGACAATAATTAAAAAATGTAATGGAGTCATTTTGGTTAGTGGTCATTTAGAATTAGATCGCTAAAGTTTTCGGGAAACTCACTGTACACAGAAATCTACCTTTTTGTGTGTCAAATTAAAAGTTGTTACTAGTCACAGGTGAGATAGGGGCGTTATGTTATTTAAAAAACAAAAACGGAGACAAACCATAGGTATCCACAGACACTCTGAATACCTAATTATACACAAATCTTTACTTTAACAAACTCCTTTGAGTGTCAATTGAATTGTCAGTGAATTTAAGGATTTAGTGAGCTCAGAGGCATTCATCAGAGGTGTTGACATCAAACACTTGACTTAATCATCATCTTCATCATTTGGCTTAAGAAAAGTGCTTAAAATGCAACCTCCAGCCATCTTCAATTCATAATTCATTCATAATAACAATACTCGGGTACAGTCATACACAACGGTCATGCATGGTTTTTAAAGAGGGTCCAAGGCTGAGTTTGTTTTACAAGAATGAATAAATGCACTTGTCAGCTTACGGAGGACGTTCCTCCGTTCAGTAATTTAGAAATTGCGGTAGGGGGCGCTGTTTGTGCTATTTTTACACATGTTTGTGTGACTTTGAAGCGTTAGAAAAAGCTTTTTTTAATCAGTATTTTCACAGATTAATCTGTTAAATTCACGTGTATTTAACATTTTTTTTCTCTGAAATGGACGAGCCTCCACTGGTCTACACAGGTTCCTTTGGCGGATGTTCATTTACTTTAAAGTGACACTATCCAATGTATACAATTAAGCACTCAGTTAAGTTTTTCACCGACGACAAGTTTGGTTTTGACTTGTTTTTGAACACTGTTCTAAGTGCTCCCGCGTCACTTAGCTCCTGTTTTCCCTTCACGCCTGGGACTATGAGCGCGTCATGGTGACCTTGTGCAACAGTTAATCGGAGGGAGATTACAGTACCTTGCTGTTAGCGTAATACCAAACTAATGTTTTGCTAACAATTCAAGGCAATCATAAAAATAAAAAAAAGCGTAGTTTAATATTTAGTGCCTGACATTTGTGTGTCATTATGTTCCTAAAACGCAGACACATTAGAAAATGTGTGTGTATGTATATAACCGTGTTATGGTATAAATAATCTCAGAAAGACATTTGAAAATAATAAAATGCCAATGTCAGCCAGACATACACTTGATTTAAAACAACCAGTGTTGCTGTGACATTTAAGAAATGTACCCACCAGATAGAATAAAGGCCTACGAATAGTTTCTGGCCTTTGCCCCAACACACAGTTAAGATTACAGGAGTTTAACACCATTTTATTGGTAAATAGATAGTTGCTATATATTTGACAATTTAGCTAATTATATTTGGAAAGAAAGAGCGCCACATGGCGACGATAGCCTACAGAGCAACGCCGGGGATTCTCTTCCCTGTCAGACTTGCCTCCTCTGCCAAAAAAACCCCCCAAACGAAAACAATGAAAGAAAATGGCATTGCACATGAATACTGTAAAAGCAACATCTCATGCACGCACACACACACACAGCATAAGTAAGACACAATGCCAAAGGCATTTCTTAATTTTAAACAGACCATTGGTTATTGATTGGGAACACTGCATGAACTTAAATAGACTGATCCACAGACAAATGGAGATTACGTTTAACAGTTAGCAAAATGCTGTGTATAGTGTCTACCCTGGTTTTTCTTCAATTATCTGTAACAAGCTCAGGAGACACACATGGAATGAGTAGAGAGAGAATATGGATAAGACTGTTGGGGCAGCATGAGATGGATTCCATTCAGATCACACATCCATTGACAATGGACATGGACTGCATTTGGATGGACATTGTAATATGCATCATCAAAACACGAGATGCCCCTTGTATTGTATTACATATCTGCGCTCTGTGAGCGGTGGACTCTATGCATCTAAACCACCCGTCTACATCTGAGGGAATCTATTCCCGAGTGAATATTCAGGAATGAGTGGCGTTGTAGTTAAAAGGGGACCAAGATTAGCCATGTGGCGATAAGGCGCAATTCAAAAGAACATTAATCTGTTGAATCCAAACCAACTTTACTCACAAGCTTATTTGAACGGTCACCAAACATTAGAAACATCACAAGTCCATCAGTTCCAAGTGGGAATGTTTGAAAGTGTTTGCTCAGCATTATGATGAGGCTTAAAACAAAAACAATTATAATAATTTTTAATCATCAAAGGGTCCAGTCGCATCTTGCTGGTTGGGCTTGCATTACAGATCCTCAGCTGACCTCACCGAACAAAACTAAATGGGAGTAAATCAACAGTGACATCTAGTGGGCAAAGTAAGCTATGCCTATGTCAAACTTAAACCGTACTCAATTTAACCTTGAATTCGGCATAGTGCTTTACTTTATATTAGAAGCCGATTGTCAGGATTTACCTTGAAGCAAAAGTACAGACACACCCATTGTTGGTGTTCTTACAATGTTTCCTCTGAGTTAAACTCCATTCATGATCTTTAAAATTTAAAATCGGAATACCGAAAATGTTCTTTTTTTTTTTTAAGACACCAACAATACACCAAGTTCACACTATCGAGTCCTCAGCTGGCATGGAAACACCACAATGACGATCACCATCAAAAGGTTAAAAGATTATTCCCTGACTAAACCCCCATCAGCCACCTCCTCCAGCTCCCACCAGGCAGTCCAGATCTAGACCGCCCATGGTCTTCTCCATGGTCTCCCCCGAGGTCGTCCAATCCGTCTACCCTGAGCAGCATCTGGGTATCCGTGTGCTGAGAGCTGGCGGCAGGTGCATGATGGGAGTCATAGGAAAAGCGGGAAAGGCAGAGAGGCATGTCCGAGGTGACAAGGCAGCGCCATCACATGATTTCACAGCATGAGTTCTGCTTCCGAGCCTGCAGGAAGAAAAATGATATATAACATAATAATATAATAATAAGGATTGGTTGGCATCTTCTAGGCAAATTACCGAAAAAGGTCCTAGGACTTACAGTCTTGTAGAAGGCTTTGGACTGGTTCCCCAGGTGTTCAGACTTTGCTACCAGATCATCCAGTTTCTCCCCTCTCTCCAGGAGGCTTTCCATGGTGTTGTGCTAGATAAACAGATAGGACCACAATTAGAGCATGTGCGCAAATCCAAGACCAGGGTCCAAACAAGCCGTCCGGGGGCTTCTCAAGACATAATAATCACCAGAATAATCTTTGTCTCGTCCAGTTCATTCTGAACCTTGGTCATGGCATCCGCTTCCTTTGGATTCTGGATAGAAACAGATGTCAACAGTTACCCCTCCATTGTCCGTTCTTCAAACTTTCGTCAAGGTTAAAACATTTTCTTCTACACAAGAAATCTGAACTGGCAAAACTTTACCTCAGATTTCCCTTTAATAGCAATGGTAAATGGTTATTTATCTATTCAGCTACCATGTATTATGCAATACACCTGCCATTAAAATCCATTTTCAATAGTCAACATGTTTAATGCCAGCAACTTCAGCACACAACATCCAAACAGTATGAAATATATTCAAACACTAGGTTTACTATAGAACACGGTTAAGAAGGGCACCTGGTATTTCGCAAGGTAAACATCTAGGGCTTTGTAGTTGATGGTTTCAGGGTTTCCAGAGGGCCAGTCTATACTGTCCACTTGCCTGGAGAACTCCTCTAAAACCTACAAAAAGTTAAGAAACGACACAAAACAAAATGGGTTAGTCTGAATGAGTATATATAATATTATATATATGTGGGATGAGTACTCCAGGGAGTCCGTGTAGCCCACCTTGTCCAGCAGTGTGAAGCAGACTCTCTGTGGGTATTCATGGTCTGCTATGACGACCGCACTCAGGTCGTCGTTCCTCACATACACGTGACAGAGATACTCTGAAAGAGTATTAGTCAACACTTTTAGGATATCACTGTCTGTATAGCCAATTACGTGCGGTCGTCTGTGTCCTATACTAACAACAATAACTACCAATATAGTCATTTAGCAATCACTTTTCTCCAACTCGACGCGACATTAAACAACCTAGATACTATAACCTAACCTCCCTCTGGACGATTTTATTTAAAGTATCTACACAACACAAACTGTATACAGTACGGTCAGAAATTAAGATTCAACATGCTGCAGAGACCATAATACAGCATTGATTTTGATGAAAGGAAACACAGGTTCTGGTAGGGGACCCTGGCTTGCGCTAGTGTGTGTGTGTGTGTGTGTGTGTGTGTGTGTGTGTGTGTGTGTGTGTGTGTGTGTGTGTGTGAATGGGCGGAGGTCATGAACGTGTGTGCTCATTTATAACCTTGTTCTTTGACAGAGGCTCGGCTTCCATGGGATGTCCGTTCAACAATCAAGGCACTGGTGAATGTCATGAACTCCTGGAGACTACAGACGAAACCAGACAATGAGGACCATGAAGACCATGCAAACAGAGAACTTCATATCTAGTCAAATCAATCAATCAATGGCTCAATGCTAAATCAACTTAAAACCGTATGTAGACCCCCCCCCCCCCCCCCTACGAAGTACCAATGGTCGCAATGAAAAAACTGAAAGAGCAGTGGTTCCACCCACCTGGAGCGCTGAAAGAAGCTGAAGAACGACAGCTCGTAGGCCGCTTTGAGGAGGTGGGATTTGGTAGCACCTTTATGGAGGATGCTGAGGCTGTAGAGCTTCATGTTGACGCAGAGGTGGTGGTGGTGGTGTCGGTCACTCGGTAGATAGGAGCAGCGAGGCCCCGAGGCATCTGATTAGCATTAGAAACACACGGTTTATTAGCGGTTCACTCACTGCTCCAACACCCACGCTAACCGCAGCTGTACATTGTAATAGCAGAGCGACAACGTGCTGGCCTGTTGTTGGACGTTTACTCCAACGTCGGCCTCCTACTAAATACATAGATTAACAATACAGTAATGCTATGTGTGTGTGTATATATATATATAGCAGATGACATAACAGCTCCTGTTGTGTCTATGCTATCTAATTAACCATGGCTAGTTGGTCTAAGTGCGGCCCTTACCACACAAAGAAGCAACAGAGTTTGGTCCTTGTCCAGAACACCGCAATAGTTTCCTAGTTCACCAAACACCGGCTTTTACTGACTTGTTATCGACTTCGTGAGCACGAAAATCCCGATTGTAGCAGAGAAGTTTTCAAAATGCTAACTGGACAACACCAATTACCACGTCACGACCCTTAAAGTGTCCGATGGAATAAGAGTCCGACCAGGAACACGCATCGCGAGAAAGGTTCCTGGTGTATGGAGGCTCAGCCGGAGAGACAGCTAATATAATTAATAACTAATATATAACTAATATAACCCATTATAGTGATGTACCAATCTCCAAAATAATGAAACGCGTTTTGTTATATCCATTATATTTTTATTTAAATGTTACGTGGCCGTAATGACAACGATGTTCATTTTGTATTGTATATAGTATTTTTTATTTATATATATAGTTGATTTAAAAATGCATACTGCGGGAGGAAATGTGGAGTAAACATTCCATTGTACTTGTTGCAAATGGCCAATAAAATAACTTGTATCTTGTATGACATGAACACGTCTAACGTTGTTTGTGCTGTACTGTGACTGTGTGTTTATTTGTAGTACAACAATAACAAATAAAAACCTTATTTTTCAGGAACGCGTCAATGGTAGCTTAATTGATAGGAAGATCTGCTACCATCATTTGATGTTTTTCCCCAAGTAATTTTGCTTCATTTAACAATTCCCCCTCCTCTGGCCACTTAGTTCAGAGCTAAGTGTTTTTTTCCCGTCAATGTGTGGTCGGTAAAACCATTTCCAGGGAGACATATTGAAACCTTAGTTTGATGGAAACCAGGCTGCTGATTGATGGGCAATAAGACACACACTGCTGTATTATTTCCCAGAATCAAGGATTGTTCGCAGTAGGCTAGATATACCATTTTTAGCCAATCAACGACCCCGACCCATTGCTCTCGTCTTGTAGTTTGAGCCTATTTTATATATATATAAAGTATATGTTTATTTTAAATAGCACATAGGCTGCGAGGACTTTACCAATAGGACAGTGGAGCACCAGCCGGGCTCTTTGTAGGGACCTCAGATGGACGTCGTCTATATGCGAGAAATGCATCCGCAATCAGTAATTAGACAACGTCGACGACGACAGGTTTAAGCTGAACGGGTTTGGTTACTTTTATTTTTAATTTTTTTAAATTTTTAACCTTACGGACCTATTAATAAGGAATAGGTCATTCACACAGTGCTGATTCACCGATAGAGAAGTCGCCCAGTCGCTCATCGCAGCACCCATGGTCAACGGGTACTATTAGGCATGGACCCTCTTACGGTGGAAAAGGTAAAGAAACTACATCTACATCAACGACATGCTCAATTGTAAAACAGAAATTCAAGGATTTCTCTCCATGTTGAATCTTAAATTAACGTTTACTTCAGTAGGGTTCTATCTGGAAATGATTACATGGGTAGGACCTGATCACCTAAAGGTTGTCCTGCGTTATGTTATAAGCTGCAGTTTAAAATAGTGCAAGGGACCACAAAAGTTAGATAATATGCAAATATTTTAATTTGTTCATTCATCCAATAGTATTAGGTCACATGAAAATGACTAGAGCATTTGGGTCGTTATTCTGTAACATCACAAATTAAAATCGTGTATGCATATAACGTCGGAACGCATGGGTTTACTTCTTTATAACGACGTTAATTGAGTTATTTCACACTGACCCACTTGTCCTGAAATAAAACTATTTGTTCTATTCATCTGTTCCTATAAGTATCTCAAATTAACCGTTTAGCATATACTAAATGAACAGCATCTACTTTTATGAACAGTATATTTTACAACAACATTCAAGTATCTGAACCAACTTCAGTAGGAGACTAAAGGGATGGGGGGCTATCCTCAAAACAGTTGACTTAGTGTTTGGTCTTTTTAACTTGTGTGTTCACCCAAGTCTGTGCGTAGGTGTAGGTTGCTGTGTGAGGTCAGCTGGGGGATGGAGCTCCATCAAGCAGGTCCCTCTGTAAACACAGCTGCTGGTTAAATTAACCAGACACTAATCAGCTATGTAGTTCCTGGCATTCATTCATTCTTTGCACAAATGACTCCAATTCATTTCAACTTCACATTTATTTGTTCCACCTTTTCAAGGTAATGATTTGATCTTGATCTAAAATGGCCACACATGTTTATGCTTATTTTTAAAATATGCAAATAATACATTGTTTCAAAATGTGTGTCATTCTGAAAAATGGCTTGCTAAATGTATTCCTAGATTCCTGTGTGTGTGTGTGTGTGTGTGTGTGTGTGTGTGTGTGTGTGTGTGTGTGTGTGTGTGTGTGTGTGTGTGTGTGTGTGTGTGTGTGTGTGTGTGTGTGTGTGTGTGTGTGTGTGCGCGCGCGTGCGCGCACTGGGGTAAAGGGTCACAATACTTCCACAGTACTTCTATGTTGGTCAACCAGCTAGGATACGATGACACCGACTGAGAGTCTGTTACCTGACAGGCTGTCAATGTCAAGCTTTTGGCTCTATATATAATGTGTAATATGGCACTTTTCTATGGAGGGGTCAAGGTGAGCATGACATGAGCCTATAACAGGATCCCTTGTCAAATAGGTGAGGTCATTGTCGCGGGTCATTTACAAAACCCATCAACAATTGCTTAGTTGCTTAGGCCATTAAAGCTTTGGACAAATTGTACATTTTCTTAGATGATGGTCTGAAAAATGCCAGTGAACCTCTCCTACACACACAACAACAGAATACAATAGCGGGCGTGACATGTGGGATCACATCCGCTTCATTTGAAAACATTAGTGTGTGTGTGTGTGTGTGTGTGTGTGTGTGTGTGTGTGTGTGTGTGTGTGTGTGTGTGTGTGTGTGTGTGGTAAAGATGCGGTGTATGTTTGCATGTGGCCAGATGGGATGAGGTTATGATAGGATGGGCTAAAACTCCTCGTCCTCTGTGGCCTGCCCCCTTCAGCTGAGCATAAAAAAACACCAAGTCCCTGTTCCCGGTGGTCCAGACGGTTCACAGTTACAGCATAAACACACACACACACACACACACACACACACATACACACACACTCACTGCACACCTAGAAACACTCAGCAGTCCATTTAGCAGCACCTGGAGTAGATCCGTGGAGATGCCGTGTGTCAGCTCTCATCTTGGGGAGATTCCCAGTAGTTACAACGCTGAGGTTGATCAAATCCTCATGGTAAGACCAGCCGCTTATTCAGGTGATGTTATTGTTGTGTGTTATTCATTCACCTTATGTTTATAATACGCTACCCTGGGGATTGAGAGACTAACCCATGTTGTTTCGGATGGATTTTTTTCAGGGCGAGCAACTTGGTATTATTTGCTCAAATGTCGTCCCCCTCATCATTATGGTTGTATTGTTAAGGAACTTTTGTTGTAACGTGTGTGTCTTTTCATAGTTGTTTTAGTTTTGCTGGCATATTCTTTCTATACTTTTCTATAGACTAGACATTTGGCCACAAATATGACAATGAATCATTTTATCCTGATTCTCAAACAGCAGCTATGCTCTTTCCCCTGTCTCTGATAGGTGGAGGAGATTCTGTCAGATTTCCGTCTGAGCAAGGAGGGCCTGAGAGAGGTCATGAAGAGGATGCAGCTGGAGATGGCCCGAGGACTGCGTCTGGAGACGCACAAGGAAGCCAGCGTCAAAATGCTGCCCACCTACGTCTGCTCTACCCCAGAAGGATCAGGTAAGCACACGGCCACGCTTCGCTTCGTCGGGGGAAACTGCCACCATCGTCGCTTTTGTGACCAAACGGCCCGTTGCTAGGGAACGTTAAAGTGTGGTCAGAGTGTTGCTCTGACATTAGAGCGTTGCTAAGGTGAGGGAGGCTTGAGGCTGACCTCTGGCTGCTTGAGTGCTAAGAGCTGATGAATACACAGAGATGTTCTGGGTTATGTCAGAGGTGGGAGACTTCCTGGCCCTGGACCTGGGGGGCACCAACTTCCGTGTGATGCTGGTGATAGTGGGGGAGGATGAGGAGAAGGGCTGGAAGGTAGAGACCAAGAACCAGATGTATTCTCTTCACGAAGACACTATGACCGGGACCGCTGAAATGGTAAGTAAACAAAACCCTCGCTTAAAGGGCCCCTATTTCACTACCAGCCATGTGTCAGTGTGATCAGCCATTACAAGCCGTTCAATGGATTTGGAAGGGCCCCTATTTTGCCACCAGGTATGAGGTATGATGATCGTGTGACTAAAATATATCTATACTATAATGTATCACACTCATACCTGGTGGCAAAATAGGGGCCCTTTTACTTCTATTGAGAAGTACAATATATTTATAATCTCAGGATGTTTCTTACACACCCTTTTTGTCTCGACACACACAGCTCTTTGACTACATAGCAGAGTGCATCTCCGATTTTCTGGGCAAACACCACATCAAACACAAGAAGCTTCCCCTCGGGTTCACCTTCTCCTTTCCTGTCCGTCACGAAGATATCGACAAGGTAGGCTGAGAAAACATCTGGGCAAATCCTGTCCAAGCTTTGCTCCAAATATGATTCTGTATTATGTAAACATAAAAACCGTACCATGTTGTGGGTAGGACGTGTGTCGCAGCGACACGAAAACCACAACATGGCAGGCTGACAGTAAGTATGTGTGTGCTGCTGATGCTGGCTCTTCCCACAGGGTATTCTCCTGAACTGGACCAAGGGGTTCAAGGCGTCGGGGGCCGAGGGGAACAACATCGTGGGTCTGCTGAGGGATGCGATCAAGAGGCGAGGGGTAGGTAGCCGCCGGGCCCCAGTGGACCGCTGCGTCGACGACCCCAACACACCCACCTCCTCTCAACAGGACTGTTTGTGGTCTTTTTTTCTGTGTTGTTGTCGTCATCCAGGACTTTGAGATGGATGTGGTGGCCATGGTGAACGACACAGTGGCAACCATGATATCTTGTTACTACGAAGATCGCAGCTGTGAAGTCGGGATGATTATTGGTAAGATGCCGCACAGAAAAAAAACGTTTCCGGTATATGTGTCTAGAAAACTACTCGACACGTATCACTTATACTTGTCATATACACGTGTCACTTTACTTTGACTGTATTTCCTGTCGCTATTGGTGTGAGAGTTTTGATTCAAGTCAAGTTTATTGTCACTTCACAGTTTACACAAGTATAAAGCAGTGGTGTGAAAATCTTATGTGCAATACCCGACGACAGACAGCAGTTATAAAAATAGATGAAAATAGAATAGAATAAAGTAAAAAAATTTAAATAAAAATGCAATTTATAAAATGCAATATATCGGCACAGAAAAAGAGCAATATGTATATATAAATCAATGTAATAAAATATACATTGTTATATGCTATACGCCCCTTGTTCAGCAGCCTGATGGACTGTGGAAGCTACTTCGCCGCAGGCCTCTTGATTGTTCTTCTCACCCTAGTTGTAGAACTTGATTGTCCATTCACTAACAGTGTTTATGGCCTATGTAGCACGCAGTGCCCGTGTCTTATTGTGGATCTGGAAGGCCTGAGGGCCGAAACGTCATCCAAATGAAAGAGAAACGGAGCCACAGCATTTCTCTGTATTTTGAAACAGCCACACACACTGAACACAATATACACAACCACTGCGCACACAATGCTCACAACCAGGATCCCTTTCTTTCCCAGGAACGGGCTGCAATGCGTGTTACATGGAGGAGATGCGGACCGTGGAGCTGGTGGAGGGAGAGGAGGGCCGCATGTGTGTCAACACGGAGTGGGGGGCCTTCGGGGACAACGGGGAGCTGGAGGAGTTCAGGCTGGAGTACGACCGCGTGGTGGACGAGTTCTCCATTAACCCCGGACAGCAGCTGTGAGTTACTAGACCGCACAGACGGGGGGGGGGGGGGGGGGCCTTCTCGGCTGTGCGCGTCCATTTAATATTCTTTCACGGGAACCTGCACGTTTTTCGACACACGTGGGCATTTAACCTTAGATGCCACTTTACTCGTTTAGTTACGTTTTTGTTTTGTTTTTTTTGTTGCTAATCATTATTATCGCTCTCCAGCAATACTCCGTCTGACCCGGCACCCGCGCACTTCTGTGTGGTTGCTAAGTGAGCGGCACTTTACCCCCGTGTGTGTTTGTTATTGGTCGGAGTGTGTATACGTCAGCGGTCCGTCAGCGGACGAAGGGTGTCAGACTAATGATCCCTTTCTCCTGAACTTGCGCTGGTGCTCAGCGGCCTAATGGCTGTTTACCTTTCAGCCCACGTCCCGCTCACCGAGATAGCGCTCACTCTCCCTCTTCAGCGCCCAAAAGGGGCAACATGCAGATTGTCATCCGGCCCCCCCCTCTCTTTCTCCCTCTTCCTCGCCTAGCCTTGCCAAAATAGGCGGTGTTGTGACACTACCTCTCCTACCTACGTCTTTCACCGCTGTGGATCTTTGTCTTTTTTCCCAACTGTCCCCCCTCCTCTTCCGTCTCGACTTGTGTGTGTGTGCTTACCTCATCTGAGTGTTTTCATTCCGGTTTTCATTCCTCCTCCTCCTCCTCCTCCTCCTCCTCCTCCTCCTCGCCATAGATATGAGAAGCTGATCAGCGGGAAGTACATGGGGGAGCTGGTCCGACTGGTGCTGATCAAGCTGGTCAACGACCACCTGCTGTTCAACGGCGAAGCTTCGGACCTGCTCAAGACGCGCGGCGGCTTCGAGACGCGCTACGTGTCCCAGGTGGAGAGGTGAGGTCACGAGAGGTCACGCTTCACCAGGACGACACTCGCCAATCATCAGTCACGTGGATCCGTGTTTCGAGTGACTCACCGATCGACCGCTGATGCTTTTATTTTTGATAATTTTCTCATGATATTTATTAATTTCCTCAATAGTTGTCCCCTCACAGAACGTAAGCACGTAATATAACATAATAATGCCCTATCCCCCCCCCCCGTGTTAGTGACTCTGGGGACAGGAAGCAGATCTACAACATCCTGTCCACCCTGGGCGTGCTGCCGTCAGAGCTGGACTGTGACATCGTGCTCCTGGTGTGTGAGAGAGTCTCCACGCGCTCCGCCCACATGTGTGCCGCCGGCCTGGCCGCCGTCATCAATGTCATGTGCGAGCGCCGCAGCCAGGGGGCGCTGAAGATCACGGTGGGCGTGGATGGGTCCGTCTACAAGCTGCACCCATGGTGAGGTGCAGGCAGGGTGGACACGTACTGGAGCAAAGTACTGGATTTGTATTGACTGGAGTACTTTCGAAAGACAAATGTTGTACTTTTGCCTTTGACTACATTTCTATGAAAGGTTCTCCCGTTACTGTGTTACTGTTGACGTTAGTCCTGTAGGTTGTTCCAGTCATTAGGTTCTGTGAATGCATTGTGGCAACAAAACAATGTGTTGACATTCAGAAGAAAATGTACTTTTGAATATTTGTAAAAGCGAGTACTCCGGCACTTTAACTCATGTAAAAATATTGGACTGAACATCTTTTCCCTTGTATTGGAGTAATATTCGACCAGGAGTATCTCTACTGTGTACTTGCAGGAGACACCAAGGGTTAACATGAGTGCAAATGGGCCAAATACGGAGGGAGAGGGAACCACAGAGATGGTAGAGATATGAAGACATGACTTCATCTTCTATTGTTTTGTTTTTGGTGTGCTTGTTTATTTTCACAGTTTCCAAGACAGGTTCCACAAGATCGTCCGGGAGCTCACGCCACACTGTGACATCACCTTCATCCAATCTGAGGAGGGAAGCGGCAGGGGTGCAGCCCTCATCTCTGCTGTGGCCTGTAAGATGGCAGCGTGCATGATAACACAGTAGGGCTGTCGTCATGGCGCCCCCTCCTGCCTCGACAGCCGGGGATCTTTTTTCCTGAGAGGGAGGGGCCAGGGGCAGACCTCTGGCCGGAAGAAGTGTGAAGTCCTTTAGAAGAGGAATTTACTTTCACACGACCACAGACTACAACACTATTTGTAATCATTTGTCTTTCTAATTTTGAAATTAGAAGAAAAAAAAATCATCATTATAACATTGTTTCAGTTATTTTCTATATATAGGATCACTATTGCAACCAAAGGTAAATTATAAGCTCATCTGTCTGAGCTGACTGTGAATGGATGTAGATTGGCCCATTATCAAAGATAACCAATGAGTTATTGATGGGGATGTAATATAAGGGTGGAGATGTAAACCACAAAGTTGTTTTTGCTTGTATAGATGCAACTCTAAAGGCTTTTAAAGTTTTACGGAAACAAAATCAATGTATTGTGATTGTGTTGTTTGTGAGCGATTTTATATTTAGTTTCATAATGTATTGTGAAACCAGTAAAAAGGTATACATTTGTATTTGACATTTCCTAATGGATTGAAGCGAGACTTAAACGTGATGTTGCAGCTTTTGAGAGTGGAGTGATTCTCTACAGCGAGGTTTTTAAATGACCGTTTCAACTTGTAAATAAAGAGTTTTTAAATGCCTCTGGTCCAAACAAGGTGTTGTGTCATTCTTCCACTAGAATTAAAAACCTCATCCACTCCTAACTGTGAATATGAGCAGACTGCGGTGGGACTATGTGTCGCACTACTTGTCATCCCCTCTCACAGACCGGCTCTCTGCTATCAGTCCCGGAGGAATCTGTATTCTCCACTTCTTATCTCTCTTCTCTTCAGAGACCTGGAGCAGAGAGATGGCAGGTGTCCATGTAAGGGACTATACTGGCCACCATAGGCTATTATAAGAAGCTAGGAGATAAGTGAGTCATATATTAACCCTCTTTCAGCATCACCCCGTCTGGGACTCGACTGATTTATTACACACACACACTCCCCAATACTGAAATGGTAAGTCAGTCAACCACCAACCTTATTTCCTTGTTTATTTGTCTTGCTGTGTTATTGTTTGTTGCCTGATCCTAGCATAGTTCCGTTTTTAACGTGTTAAACCTTTTCATTAAAAAAAAAAAAAAAACTCGCAAAAACAACAACATGCATGATCCATCCTGCAGAGGGGGCACACCGCGTGTTTCTTTCGTGGTTTTAACACACGTGTATAATAGTGTTCAAACCGTTGGCTTGTGTGCACTAAATGATTGTGTTTGCACTATACGGGGTACAGGCGAGCAAAAAGTCTGCAAACAGGCGACAGAGGGGAGCCCAGAAGGCGTGCTCCAATGTCTTCTCCATGTTTGAGCAGTCTCAGATACAGGAGTTTAAAGAGGTAAGGAGACGCTATTCAAATGTGATTGAGACATTGTGTGAACTAATTAACTTGGTCACTGTAACTCGTGTTGGTCACATTGCAGGTTTAACAAAAAAAGTGACATGGCATACCTTTTTGTTAAATCATAATCATACAACAAAAGTTACAATAGTCTCTTTATGTTCAATAATGAAAACCTTGCTTTATTCTGCAGGCGTTTGGCTGCATTGACCAAGACAGAGATGGCGTTATCAAAAAACAAGACCTTAAAGAGACTTATGGACAGCTAGGTACTGTCTCATTGTTGTTAAATCTTAAATCCATTCCCCCCATTTCATTACTTTTAGACACTTGTTCAACTGTGTGTGTGTGTGTGTGTGTGTGTGTGTGTGTGTTTCAGGGAAGCTCAACGTCAACGACGAAGAGCTGGAGGGAATGTTGAGTGAGGGAAAGGGTCCGATCAACTTTACCGTGTTCCTCAGTCTGTTTGGAGAGAAATTAAACGGTGAGACCCTTTTTAAATGACGGTTTAATATAACACACTTTGTCGTTTTAAAAATGTATTTAATGCATTTCAATATTATGTGAACTCTGACCTTTTTTAAAGGGGCTGTCACTGGAAAAATGTAAAACATCACACCACTAAACCAAAAAAAACCAGTGGACAATGGATGCTTGCTTCCTCTCCTCATCCAGGCACTGACCCGGAGGACACCATCCTCGCCGCCTTCAAGCTCTTTGATCCTAATGCCACAGGCTCCATAAATAAGGATGAGTAAGAACACACGCCATTCATATTGTCATCCATCTTTTTAGATGTATACGTATATATTAGTTTGTAGAATCGCCCCCAACGTTACCGTCTTCACCTTTTCCATGAATCCAGATTTCGCCGGTTGTTGATGAACCAGGCGGACAAATTCACAGGAGAAGAGGTAAGGGGTTCACATGCTTTCCACGTAAAAGTAAAACCTAAGTTTTTGTTGTACATGTACGTACATCATAATGGGGTATCGGGTCAACAAACGGAGACAAACGTATCATTATTAATGATAAATATGAATTATTAACCTGAACCTTTAGGTGGACCAAGCGTTCGCGGTGGCTCCCATTGACGTGGCGGGGAACCTGGACTACAAGTCTCTCTGCTACATCATCACTCACGGAGATGAGAAGGAAGACTCCTAGAGACGGGCCGTTGTCCTGGTGCTAATAAAGCCTTTCAACTCTAGTGTTAGTTAGTACATTTACATTTTCCCGTCATATGGCTTATTTGTTGTGCCATTTCAAACTGAATGGTGATCATTTTATTGTATTTGTTTTATTTGTATAACAATGTATCGGGTTGTATTTGTAGTAAAGTAAATATGATTGGCTACTTTTGATTTTGTGCTTTTCATTTGACATTTGACCCTTTTTGCATAATTTCATCAAAATAAAGTGTGCGTTTTATAAGCCTGTTAGTAGAACGGATGTAGGCCATACATTTCTTGATGAAAATATCAATGAAAGCAAACTGACATAAACAACACAATGAAAAAAAAGACAATTAAACAATACACCATGGGTGCACAAAGTCTCTAAACAAACCCAAAGTGATTCCATCACGAGGCCAGTCTCGGGTCTAAATGGAGTTTAGGATCTTATTGGTCACTGTTGCTATAGATACAACAACAGACCCCCCCCCCCCACCCCCTCCCCATAAATTCCTCTCCCAGGCAGTCCCATTGCCCGTGTTTAACACAAGATAACCAGTACACAGTAGCACCAGATGGGGGTTCTCTTCCCAAGAGCCACACATGCTAACATCTAAAGTTATATTTGGAGGCTGAAATGTAATTGCGGTCTCCACCATGCCCATTTCCTCTGGAGCGACGGGCCGAGTGGTCGTGGGAGTAGAGACGTCAGAAGCCGGGGGACCAGACGGGCTGAAGAAGGAGACCAAACTGTCCAGTAGGAGCAACGATTCTTACCTACAACGGTGAGTGGTGAACCAATGTTCAATGCTGTAACGCTGAAGGTTATGTACTGTTGAATAATATTGGGTACATTTCAATATCAAATACATTTAAAGGGCATAATACACTGAAGGAAAAAACACTTTCAGTTAAGTTATTTGAATTTAGAAGTAGAACTTTCAAAACTATTTTGAACTGCACTTTTAATTACGGTCTGTGATGTTCTCAAAGTTTTTGTTTTTTTAAGGCCTTCAGTTTAGGGGCCATTAAAAATGACAGTCGACCATTGTTTATCAATTAAAACCCTGTTGACACACGGTGCCTGAATCCACAGCAACCAAAAAGTGTGTCATCTGAACGGAGCAGGTTTAGATAATGACATTCATTTATCGGCCTCATAAAGGTTTCATTTGGACGCGCTTCTCCAAGGCTGCCTTGTGCAGGACTATCTAGTCACGCAGAAGTAAACTTGTTGAATGGTCCGAGGGGTGTGCGTCGTGCGTCTTGTGCGACCTTTCGTGTTTCTGTCCTGTTGATCTCACACACACACACACACACACACACGTGTTGCTCCTCTTCAGAAATGTCAACTATTGATTTCCCTTCTCATGGCAGGTATCTGGACTCTACACAGAGGCTAAAGCAGGGGAGGGACAGTACAGGGGTACGTATTACATAGTACAATCAGAAAGACACAGTGGACTCCTTCTTGTTGCTTTTCACCCACATCTGTAAAACACCTGGAACTGGCGTCACATCTGTCTTTGACCCCACACTCTGTGTTTTTGCATTACAGGATACCAGCCCTCCGCACGTCGGCCTGAACGATGGTGAGAACATTATATTTACAGATGGAGCCAAAACGACTCAGCTGTACTATGGCACTAAGTGGCGGTTATAATGTGTTTTTTTCTACGTTAAAAAAAAAAAAAGGGACCACAGAGAAGTGTGGAAGCAGCGATGGTGAATCCTCGGAGAGGCTGTCAATCGACAAAAGTTTAAAGAAGTCCAAAACCTGCACCCTCCTGTAGGCCGTCCATCACCTGGGGACTTTGTTCGCCCGCCACGGCCGACCCCATGATGGATCATTGAATTGCCGACACCATGAGGTTTTATGTCATTGCCGACGCCTCCCTGTTGCATTTAGGTGCACCTTTCACCTTTGGACTTGTGAAGGGGTGACGTTTTCCTTCATAAATAAAAACGTTTCTCACTGCTGTAATGCGTGGTCTTAAATGATAAATGATTTACCACAGTCTACACGTGTTCACATTGTGGCAGACATCAGGCCAGAGATCAGATACGTCATCCTGTCTAGAGCCACAGGAAAGCGGCCCACATACGATTCCGTGAGAGATATTTGCCGTTCACACTTCAGCCTGGAGTGTGAAAACCTGTCTGCGGGTTTTTCATGACACGCTCATGAAAAACACGCTCACCGCTGATGCAAGCGGATGTGAATTCAACGTGTAAATCAACAGTGCAACCGTTTCTTAGGTTGTGAAAGACCATGTCTCATAAGTGTGTGCAACAGTTTGGGCAATCTAAATGTATCTTCACTTCAAAAGATAAAGAGATAGAGAGAGATAACGAGATTGGGGGAGAGAAATATGGTGGCAGAAAGATTCAATGAGAGAGCGCACATTTATTCTAAAGAAAACAAGCTTATTTCATTCATGTTTACCCTGTTGGCATCGTAGGTAAAATGGCATCACATGGGGGAATCCATTCAATCCGTGTCCGTTCATGTTCTTCCTTACACCCTTTAAATACACCGAAGTTTGTTGCTGTGGAGAATCCTTCCTTCGACAGTCAAAAGTAATCCTTTCCAGGCGCCACGACTTTGAGGACATTTTCAGTCAGCAGTATTCCACGTCCAGTCCAATCAAACAGCTACTACTCGCTGAAGACAAGTCCATTGCCACTGTACATTCACTTCAGTCACTGCTGCTGTCATCTCCCACCACCATACTGCTGTACTGCTTCTGCTGCTGCTCCTTGAACGATTCCTTGACCTTTGACCTCTTCAGCCCACCATCCCTGCAAGGTTTGGAGGGGGGGGGGGCAAAGACAGGCACAGTTAGTGTGTGTGTGCGCGTGCGTGCGCGCGTGCGTGCGTGTGTGTAAGGGATGACCTACCACTGTAGATCTACTAGTCCACCCTGGTGAGCAATGGCCGACTTAACTCTGTTGGCAAACTGTACTGCGTCTTCGTTCTCCTGTCGTCATGACGATCGAAAACAAACAAGAAAGCAAATAAACTATCAGCGTTCAGAGGCCAGCATGCGCATACAGGTGTATGTTTTGGGTGTATGCATGGTTCTCAATGCATGAGAACCATGCATTGAACTGCAGTAGGATGTATCGTGTGTGTGTGTGTGTGTGTGTGTGTGTGTGTGTGTGTGTGTGTGTGCTCATGGAGGTCACACCGACCTGTTGACCCATGGGCGGCAGATACCAGACGTTGCAGACCAGGGCCCAGCTGGTCATCATCCGGAGCAGGTAGCTGACCATGCTGTATTTGGAACTGTTCCAGAAGGCGTCGCCAAACTTCAGGTCGTACTGAGGAACAATCCAGAGAGGTCACAGAGACAAACCGTTACGCATGAAACACTTCTATAGGGTGGTTGAGGAGTCAGTGGATGGGGTTGACAGGTTTTTTTTTTTTTGTGGTCATTAAAAATACAAATATAATATTTAATAGGACGGCTGCAGTGATGAAGTTTCACTCAGAAGTACACAGTGAAATGGTGACATGATGGAGGTTCACAATGTGCACAGGTCCAGGTGAGTAGAGTTGCCGTACCTTAATGGCCACTGGGTATATTATTCCACCGATCTCAAAGCTTCCCTTTTTGAACATCATCACAGAGGTGTTGTTGATGCAGGTGCCTGTCGGAACCAGAGACAGACGGCAGGTGAGCCAGAGGTGAGCCAGAGGTGAGCCACGCTTTCCAAATTCTCATCCAAAAGGTTTAGCCACGTTCATATAATTTTGCCCTGGGACCAAACAGTCAACCAGGAGCAGACCTGAGTGTATCTGTTAGAACAAGCACCTCCCGGTTGTGAAACTCTGGCCCACAGATGACTTTATAGTCGCCATGGTAACACTTACCCTCTGGGAAAATCAGGATGGGAAGTTTTGTCTTGTCGTTCACGTGATCTCTCAACCTGCAGTGAGAGAGGCATGGGAGCGAGTCAATGGGAAGAGAATGAAGTGATAATAGCATTAACAAACAAATGTATTCCCTCTTATTAGAACTCAAGATTAAATTCAGTAGCAGCTTTGAAAGGAAATGCCTGTGCAAGGTACAAGACTCCACGGGGGAAAACATTTTTTATTACTGGGGAAATAAAATACCTTTTGGCCACAAGGTGGCGATCTTTCATCTCGGCCCTCTCGAACCAGACGTGAGGACAGGACCTGACCATGGCCCTCTGGAGCACTCCCATCAGCCCTCCGTGGATCTGACCCACCTGAGGAACATATATATTATATATATATATTATATATATATATATATATTATATATATATTATATATTCAGGACCTTAATCCTACCTACTTATTCTGCTCTAAGCCACCGATTCTGAGAAAACTTTGTATAACTACTACTTAGTCATTTAGCAGACAAAGCATCTCACTGTGTGTGTGTATATATCACCAGGCTACACTATCCTGCCCCTATGAATATATCAAATAATTTTGAACAAAAGGTGATCGAGACTGTTTTACTTTGTGTGCGAGACCAGTGTGTACAGGTGTGACTTCCTGCCTGCACAGGATATGATGTCACGCACCATGGCATAGCATCCGTCGTTACAGAGGATCACAATATCGATGGGAGTGGTGTGATTGGCCACGCAGATGCCTCCTTTCTGGGGTTTGTTTTCTCTGTGGAGAGCAGAGGATGGAGAGGTGATCAACAGGGCTCAACGTAACACAAGATTCAAGATGTTTTTATTTGTCATGTGCAACAAGTACAATGGAATTGCTTACTTCCCATTCACTCTTGCTGTATGAATTTCAACAATACTAGACCGACACCCCCACCCCCACCCCCACACACACACACACACACCTTCTAACTTCCGTTCCCTTACTTGTTGTGATAGACGATAGTTGCGGACAGACCTCTGGCACAGATCCTGTAGCACATCACATGCACCCACTCGCTCAGCCAGTACTTCACCCTGTAAACACAACCCACAACACATAACACATAACCCATAACGCCCTGGGAAACACATGGAGAACGGAGTACACACAGGGAAAGCCTGAATGTAAATCAGCACTGAGCCGGTGGATTGTTGCTTTGTATTAACCTCCAGTTTGGTAGAAGTCCCACAGCAGATGTTCCAATGACGAGCCAGGTGATACCAATCGTAGCCAGGGTGATTCTGTGGGAAATAATGACAGCTGTAGTTTTGCATTAGATTGCAGTTGGCTATGAACTGTACCACAGCATGAAATGGGATATTTTATTTTTATAAGAAATATTTTTATCTACACTAACACTTATGTTTCAATTGATATTGCTGATGATGATGAGGTCAACTGATACTACTACTACTACTACTGATAATATGATAATAATGACAATATGAAGTGTTTGAGGAACCTGAGCGGGGCGAGGATACAGTATCTGATCAGGACCCCCAGGCTGTAGACCAGGGTCAGCTTCAGGCTGATGTAGTGGAAGTCATTGTTGGTCCGAGTCAGCAGGTTCCATGATACCAACTCCTCGGAGGAGAACCGCTGGGTCACCTTTTCAGCAGACGAAACACACACATTATACACAGTCCGCGGTTTCGAATGGCAGTCTACCTCGTCTCTTCTAACTGTCCACCTCAATAGCAATGCCTACCATCAACCGTCTATCTATGGGAATGGGGAGTAAGCGTTCCATTGTACTTGTTGCAATACACATTGAATGGTTACATTTTTTCTTTTTACATGTATATTTCGATAATTAATATTGTGTATATAGATGTATTTTCCGCAACATTTGCATGTTTATATTCCAAAAATATGTTTGCGTGTCTGTATTTTCTGCGGTGACACTCATTTTTAGTCTTTTCTTATATTAGCCATGTCACATTGTATTTTTTACGCCATTTTAAATGGTCGATTTGAGAGTATGAAGGCCATATAAAATGACACACGTCGTCCATAACGTGCCTTGGAGCGGAGCAATGTAAAGGGAGTCGATTTACCTCATCTTCCACAATGCTTTCAATGCCTTGACGGGTGAAATAGAAACTGTCACTTAATGTGAAGTCGCCACCTAGCGGTTGTTTTGGGAGACTGCGTCTGAGCTCCTCAAACTCTTTCTCCATTGAGCAGTTCCCCCTCTGGATCAGACCTGATCCACACAAACAAAACAGAACTTTTTTTAAATAATTTAGAAACAATTACCTAAAGCATTACAGAGAAATCAAACCTCTGATCACCATCACAGCTAACACTCATTTTGAAACTGAACCAAAGGGCAAGGGACCTGATCCTCACAGATAAACAATCACTGACACATGCACACACACATCAAAGTCCAGAGATAAAGATCATCTCCCATGTTCACTGTTAAACCGGCCCATCTCAGCCAACACACGACACCGTCCGTTCTTGAATCTGTTTAATGAAACATTTCCCTGCTTCTCGTCACTGTACCTTTTAAGAAATACAAAATGAACATTGTTTGGACCTTGTAGATTTTCCGCTAGTTGCTGATACGTGTGTGTGTGTGTGTGTGTGTGTGTGTGTGTGTGTGTGTGTGTGTGTGTGTGTGTGTGTGTGTGTGTGTGTGTGTGTGATGTTCGTGTGTGTACGTAAGACCCAGTGACTGATTGAGTCTTGAAAGATATCAGGCAACCCCACACACACTCATCCGAGTAGCCTCCATAAACTTGCCTAACACACTTGCCTAACACAGGACTGATCCTCAGACAAGAGACCTAGCAAGTAAAGGACTTGTCTGCACTAGTAAAGACCTCCGTCACAGAAATGCAGGAAACGCATTGGCATCAAGTAAGCAGAACCCTCTCATATTTCAAAATCAAAGGACAGGGCATATCCTGAAGTGAAATAATCGAATGATCTCATATCCCATCTACCTAGCTATCCCTCCATTAAGACATACATCTACAGATATCCGATCCATTGATCTATTGATCCGTCCACCAGTCTACTCACCATTGGACGTTGAAGCTTGAAGAGTCCGTTTCTCTGTGTTTTTGCGCAAATTCAAAGTGGCCCACTGCAGAAAGGAACAGTCAATCGTTTTGCGAACATATTTTTGTAGGGGCAGTATATATTTGGTACTGAAACCACAATGTGTGTGTGTGTGTGTGTGTGTGTGTGTGTGTGTGTTACCTCAAGTGTCTTCACCAGGAAGGTCATGTAGGTCTCAGAGATGCCCAGGGAGACGCCAAACATGGCGGGCACCATGATTAACGCCAGGGTGAGGTACAACCAAATCGTCATGCCCCGCAGGCATACATCCCATAAGTCATCCATCGTTTACGTCCTCTCTGACACGGGAATGTGTCCAAATGGGGTCTACGGATTTACGGTTGTTGTTTTTTTATGATCACCTTTACGGATCAAGGGCATCAGCAGAACGTGGTGCAGCGATAGTCATGTGTACTGCGGGAGGGTTGACACGACAGAGGAATAAAACATACAAATACAACACCATCAATCATAACAGGACAACGCAAGTAAATCATTTGGGGTAAACAACAATCAAGTGAACACACGTGGACACGTGTAGGATCCTCACACAAATGAGTAGGAGTCATATTGTTGAAAGTTGCACTAGAAACACCCGCAGAACTTCTGCAAACCCTCGAGATTGCAGACAGTATCTCGTTTAATAGATGCAACTTACAAGTAAACGCGACCCATACACATGGTGAGAAGTTGCATCAAATGGCATTGCATATGTGAAAGGCATTGGAAAATATGAGTTAGCTTTCTTTGGCTCAAACGTGAGACGACGTTGCATTGTCTGTTATGCATATGTTTGTTTTGCTAAGCACGACGGGCCCTTACCTTTTAAATGTCAACCCATAGCCTTGCCTTGAACAACAGGAACAACATCGGGACAACTAAAGGAGGTTGACATATCTGACTGGCAACGCCTACTGACTTCTCCATTTCAAGACCAAAGTTCATGGAGCTGTGTGCTCCCCGTGTGGCGAGAGCGCGAACTCCGACACGTGGAGTGTGTGTGTGGTGGTCGTAGTGTGATGATGGGTTAGATGAGGGCACCCAGATCTCACAGCTGCTTATGTCCGGCCTTATCCTACCCACCATCTCCCGTTCATATTACGAAGTGGTGGTAGGATGTTTGCATCTCTGACACAGAGACAGCATCGGAAACACACACACTAAATCCCTAATATCGGGATAGTTTCCAGGATCAGACATTTCAGTCTGTTGCTCATTATTGTAAGGGGGGGGGGGCTGTTTGTGCCTCTGGTTATTGAACATAACCAAGACACCCTCAGATCTGGTGTCCCAGTGCCTTTTCAAATGTTTAATAAAAACAATATGATACTCATGTAACTTTATTTCGGTGGTATATACTTGTACTGGTATTAACAAACTAGTATAGGCTACTAGTTTGTTAGTTTTCTATATTTATGCCCATGCGGGTAGACTTGTGTGTGTGTGTGTGTGTGTGTGTGTGTGTGTGTGTGTGTGTGTGTGTGTGTGTGTGTGTGTGTGTGTGTGTGTGTGTGTGTGTGTGTGTGTGTGTAAAGGGGCAGCAGGGGTGTCGCGCCTGCAGGGGCCTCTATCTCCGGCTGAGTTGCCAATAAAGAATTTTAACGAGATTTTCTGTGTCTGCAACTGTGTTGGACAAACCAGGCCAGCCTATATCAGAGACTGTGTTATGTATCACACCCATTTAAAAGGTAGGCTACAGAACTATCTATGAACATTGGGACATTTGGGAAAATGAGGCAAGATGGCAGGCCCTTTGTTCTGTGGAAAATAGGCATATACATGCAGACAACCCTGCAATTTGCAAAATGTCCCCAAATCAGCTGTTTTCGCAGTGTACCGTTTCTTTAAAAGTAGCCTACTCACTTAAAGGTGATGTGTGTGTGTAAGATTCGACAATTGTGAAGAAGAGGGCAGAAAAGAGCTGAAGAATTTAGAATCTAAACCAACCTAAAAAGGCCCGTCCCTCTCTACGTTTCTCGGATGATTGATACGCAAGCGAACCAATCAGGGAAGCCCTGCCCTAATTGGTCAGAAAGACACAATTCTAAACGTGCTCATACAAAATCATCAACTCGAAAGAGAGACCCCCCCCCCCAACGGCGCATTTCACTCACTAATAGCCGGTAGCTATTCTCTTTATAACAATATAAGCCTACTCCCCAAAAAGGCTTTACAGCTCTTAAATATTATTAACAGCACCTACAGCTTTGCAAAAATAACCTCAGAAAGGAACCCAATAACCCTAATAATAAAACGCATGTATCTTCTATTTGCAGATACACCATAAATACCCCATACATGGATTTTGTCCCATACATTTGGATTTGATGGTTGATTTAGTTAATCACACACACACACACACACACACACACACACACACACACACACACACACACACACACACACACACACACACACACACACACACAGTTATATTAAGTTACACTGGTCTTAGTTTTGACTTGGCTCCTATATGGCTTGGTTACTCCCTGCTAAGAAGAAACAAGACACTATCCAAAGAACACAACTCCTCCCTTCTCCTCGCACTAATCGCAGCGTTCCCCCTGCTTTAATATTCGGTGATTCCGACCCCCTTCTCTTCTCCTCTTGTTCCGTGCGTGTTGGTCCTTGTTGAAGGGATCCCTCCCTTGACACGTCCCGACTACACGACCTGACCCCCGGGGGGTCCGAGGACCAGATCGGCGTGGTCTACCCGGACCGCCTGTAAACTGCAAATGGACCTCCGATGTCTGACAGCCTTTTCACGCTTTTTGAGTTGGGTTGAATGAAATATGCAATGTTCGCAGGAGAGTCGGGTTCTTCTTCTTGTTCTGCTCCACTTGGTTTTCATATCGGCGTTTGGCCCCGATGACTTATCTGAGTTTGGCTCTCCCTCCCCTAGAAAAGGTCAGTGGGGTATTTGTGTTTGCTTTTGTGTGACATTTCGGGTTCAAAGGATGCTTTAGTTCATCATACTTAATGCCGTCATTTAAGTGTACATTGTGGCCTGTATTACATCTCATTGTCCATCACTTGTATGCTCTTCACTTGTTCGCCACAGAGTCCGATGTGTCCATTGTCCACCCGGTGAAAATCGCCTTCGATGGACGCTTCATCTCCCGGACGCTGTCCCATCACTTCGGCGACGGGCGACTCAAGCGGGACCTGCGCCCGTTGGAGCCGGAGCCGGAGCCAGAGACAGAGACACCGCGGGTTTATTACCAGGTGGACTACAAAGGTCGGACTCTCATTTTCAACTTGACGGCGAACACTCGTCTGGTTTCACACCACTACGCCGTGGAGAGGAGAAACGGGGCGAGTCTGAACGGGACTACGGAGCAGCAGCATCAGCAGCATCCGAGTCGTCGTCCCTCCGCGGGGGGTCTCTGTCATCTCATTGGCACCGTCACCACGGTCAATGACACGCGTGGAGGAACCGCCGCCGTCAGCACCTGTACCGGCCTGGTAAGGGGGACCCAATATATGCATCACTTTGAAAGTGTGTGTGTGTGTGTGTGTGTGTGTGTGTGTGTGTGTGTGTGTGTGTGTGTGTGTGTGTGTGTGTGTGTGTGTGTGTGTGTGTGTGTGTGTGTGTGTGTGTGTGTGTGTGTGTGTGTGTGTGTGTGTGTGTGTGTGTGTGTGTGTGTGTGTGTGTGTGCAGGAGGGGGAGGGGGGGGGCATGACTGTGGACTGTTATGTGTGTTAGATGTAACACAAACCCCCACCCCCCCCCCCCCCCACTCTCTTCTACGACAGTGCTCCCTCTGTTAGGTTGCTCTGTTACAGACTTCTTCTAGAAGTCCTACTCTAACCTACTCCACTGCTCAGTTATCAGCTGAATAAGACGGCTCACATCTCACTCACACACTTACATCTGTTCTCTCTCTATTCTCACTCGTTCAATGACTACATCAGTCTGTCAGTCAGTAGATCATTTGGTCATGGCTGACAGACTGACTGACTGCTTGACTGGCTGAATAGCTGACTGACTGACTGACTGACTGCCTCGATCATGTATGCTGAATATGTCGGGCACTTTCCCTGAAACTACCACACAGTTGTCAATGTGGCAAGACGACACTGCAGATAATAAGTAATAAGCAACATTACACTGCAGAGTGTAAATTATACAACAGAGCTACCTGAGCACTTGATACCAATACAATGAACAGAGACCGTTGACAGACAGTTAGCATTGGTATGTTTGAGTCATCATAAACGTTTTCACTTCACAACAACAACTCTGACATCTGAATCCAACAGACGGACACTTGTTGTCCGTCTGTTGTAAATCACTCCGTCTGTATTTAAATCACTCCGTGATTTACATCCGACCTACAGCGACGATGGGGAACATAGACAAAGTGTTTAAAAAAGCCTGAGCTTCCTTCTCCAGGAGGAGAAGACGTGTCAGCTCCTCACTCCTGACTGACCGTATTGGATTCCCCTCAGCAGGAATGCTTCTCTTGCAGGGTCTTGCCTCTCGTCTACCACGGTTGGGTCTGGGTGGCTGTTTTTCACTCTGCTTACAGTTAACTAAAGCGCATTTGGGGAATTTTTGGTTAGGATTAGGGTTAGTGTGAGATAGTCCATTTTTTTTGTTCAAGCTACTTAAGTGCAGTTTAGTGTAAACGTGCTAGAGAGAATGACTAAATTGTCGTAATGACGTGAATTATGCTGGCTGTGGGGTGACCCACTTTCACCAATAATGCTTTCATTCAAACGGTGTTGAATGCGTGAATGGAGTTGAAACTACAATCGACAACCCTAAGAAGTGGATTATGACTTCCAAGCCAGCACGAGAACTGGCGAAGTCCATCTAGGCAGATGGATGCTTTATGTGTTAGAAGGTTCACAATAACTCAGACCATTGCAACAGTGGGATGCTGGTGGCGAGCCAGCTGTGACAGCTGCCTTTTAGGCCAGATATCCCCCAGGGGACGGAGACTGGGATGTTAAAACATCAACACATGAATATGTCAAATACATACATGCAATCAGACAGAAAGAAAGACAAACTGTAATGAAAGTAAGAGATAGACAAACAAACAAAAAACGAAGGAATGCACTACAGAATGAATGAATGAACATTAACAAATGAAAAAAAGAATGAATGAAAGGAAGAAAGAATGAACTCATGAAAGAAAGAATGAACTCATGAAAGAAAGAAAGAATGAGCTGATGAAATAAAGAAAGAAAGAATGAACTAATGAAAGAAAGAAAGAATGAACTCATGAAAGAAAGAAAGAGAAGAATGAACTCATGAAAGAAAGAAAGAATGAAGAAATTATGAACTCATGAAAGAAAGAATGAACTAATTAAAGAAAGAAAGAATGAACTAATGAATGAACTCATGAAAGAAAGAATGAACTAATGAAAGAAAGAATGAAAGAATGAACTAATGAAAGAAAGAAATAATGAACTCATGAAAGAAAGAAAGAATGAACTAATGAAAGGAAGAAAGAATGAACTAATGAAAGAATGAATGAACTAATGAAAGAAAGAAAGAATGAACTAATGAAAGAAAGAAAGAATGAACTAATGAAAGAAAGAAAGAATGAACTCATGAAAGAAAGAAAGAATGAAGTAAAGGATGAACAAAATAACTATATAATTGTACCAACGGTAGTATGAGCCACACTCATACTACCGTTCCTGTGTTCCTGTTCCTAAATTAAACATCAGTGATTGTAGATTACCACACACACACACACACACACACACACACACACACACACACACACACACACACACACACACACACACACACACACACACACACACACCACACACCACACACACTTTTCTTCAGGTTCAGAAAACCAAGCCCAATCTCTTGAGACAATTACAACATTCAATAATTTGCCCCCAGAGAGGCTACTTTTCTCTCCTCTAACTCCCGTTAGATTGGGTTGACCTTATGAAACACAGCTATTCCAAAATCGTCTGTCAGCCAAAAAACTAGTTTTTTGTTATTTGTTTCCTGGAGAAAGAAAGGATGTCACATGGTTTGTTAAAACAGCTGTTTGGTGACTGGATAAGGTATGAGGAGTAATTACAGGCTTTGCATTATGGCTTTTCCATGATATAAGCAGATATAAGCTGACACACCCACCTGGTTTGTGATGTGAGACCCATAAAAAAAATAGGGAATTCCCCATCTTTTTTCCCCCCATTTGTTTTGTGTTAAACCTCAAAATGCAATTGATTGTTGGGATGTTGCAACAAACGGTCGTATTTCCAAAAAATACTTACTGGTATGTATTATCCACAAAATGCTAACTAGTTTGACAAGTTGAAAATCGTTTTCTCTTCACGGCCCATTCAATTTTTTCAAAGCCTTTTCCCGATAGTGTTAGCTCTCAAATAAGTGTTCAGCTCTCAGGCAAATAGCGCAAGTGAAAACAAGTTCAGGGCCATTAGCCGGCTGTTTCACCTCCACCCCGCACAGAGACGTCTTCATCCCTCACCCACAGGGGAGAAGCGTCACATCTCCGTCGCATTACGTTTCCAAAGGGAAAGAAGAGAAATCTGTTGAACCAATGGTAGCTTGTTATTAACCTGGTAAATCAGTGTGAACGATATGACTCGCACTTGTCTGCTAAGGATGTAACGGTAATGGATGCGTTTATATTGCGCTTTTATCCAAAGCGCTTTACAAGTCATGCCTCACATTCTCCCATTCATACACACATTGAACCACCGACGGCAAGGAGTCAGCCATGCAAGGAGACAGCCAGCACGTCAGGAGCAGTTAGGGTTAGGGTGTCTTGTTCAAGGACACCTCGACAGTTTTAGCTAGAACGAGCCGGGGGATCGAACCAGCAACCTTCCGGTTGTGGGGCGACCGCTCTTATTGAGCTATACTGCCGCCATGTCAAATCCCAAATGTTTGAGTAGAAACACAGTTGTGAAAACATATGGGGGTTGGGAATGGGGGGGGGAGCACAGGCTTTGTGTGTGAAGGCCAGAGGGATTATTCCTGCACTACAAAAGGCTACAGAAGCCGGAAACCAAAAGGAAGCAGTTCCACATTGTGGCTTTATTTAGCACACAAGACCTGCGCCACGGTGACCTCTCCTGGCTCTGGCACCTCGCACTATGACACAAACACCCTCTTCAGTGAGGAAGAGGAGGAGGGTAGACACTGTACCGTGACCAACTATTCAACCTTCCAGTTGGTAGTTGGCAGAGCATTCGGCCTCTGAGTCATCGCCTACATTTGTTTCCTTCTATTTCATTCTTTTAAATGTAAACACGACTGAAGAGAGGCGACAGGTCAAGACAAAGTCAAGCAACGAGCCTGTCCCCTGTTTTTGGTCATTGAACCCTCTGTGTTTTTGTATGTTAAGCTAGATGACCCCTGCACGATGACCCCTGCACCGACCCAGTGAGTCTGTCCACGTTGTACGAGTGTTGCACAGCGAGGCTGCGTTTTGGTATGGAGATCATAGAGATTGCACTGAGCAAACCTCTTCAATGTTTAGATGGGCCTCACTGCAGCATTCCTTCCTGCTGGATCTGCACCACCACCACCACCACCACCACCACCTCCTCCTCCTCCTCCTCCTCCTCCTCCTCCCCCGCTTGGACCTCCGGGACATGTCTCAAATCATAACATCGAGGGGAAACTTATAGGAGTCCGGTAGAACGCCACTCATGTTTATTGTGCCTCATTTTATTTTGTTATAAGTGCACCGACTTCAGCGGAGATGAGTAAAGACACTAGCAGCGCAGGCGTATATGAGTCACGTCTGCAAAAAAGACTCCTTGTGTGTATCATGTGCTAAAGGGGAGCTTGGAGCGCATGGGCCTGCGTGCTTTGTGTGTGAGCCCGTTGCAACATTAGGATCCCTGGACAATGGCCACAGACTGAGTCACTGTGGAGGAGCCTGCTCCCATTTCAGTCATTCCATCTAGGCCTGGACAGGAATAATACAGCCTCCTCCACAGCACCTCCAGCCATTCTGTCAGGGCTGCTGCAGACATGTATTGTTGAGCACAAAGGCGGGTGAAGGTGGAGGGGGGGTGGGGGGTCATGAAAGGAGAACACACAATTGTAATTTGTAGTTAATACTTAATGCATTTCCTGCATTGGAGATTGTTGCAGAGGTTCTATTGTGTATTGAGCAGCATCTTCCCGTATAAAAAATGTAAACAGCTTTCATACAAGTTACGCCAGAGTCCACCGGAATGATAATAGCAGGCGAGAGGCCAGAGACATGTCCTCTCAATGTCTTCTAATGTCCCTGCGACACGCTTTGTGTCTGACATGAAAATCATGTCAGACATTCCTTTTTTTCTCTCTAGGTCTCTTATTGGCAGATTTATTGAAACAGGTGTTGACGTTACAAGGCAGGAACCTAAACTGAACTAGGTGAACTCCGCCAGAGGAGGAACACAGACCGCGCACCGCGGCTCCCCAGAGTCCCAGAGAAATATGGCTGGAAGACATAGACGTTTCATCGAGACATACCTCTCCGCAGGACCCAGAGGCAGCTGTGTGTGTGTGTGTGTGTGTGTGTGTGTGTGTGTGTGTGTGTGTGTGTGTGTGTGTGTGTGTGTGTGTGTGTGTGTGTGTGTGTGTGTGTGTGTGTGTGTGTGTGTGTGTGTGTGTGTGTGTGTGTGTGTGTGTGTGTGTCGTTTGAAGAAAAACAACAGATTGAGACCTCTGGACATCAGGACCCCCTGGACGATAGTTATATAGTATAGAAGAACGTACAGTTCATGTTTGTTTTGTAAAATAAGTAAAGAAAGGTCTTGTGCTTTTTCTCCTACTGTAGAGACGAGGGACGTGCTTCCTCAGTTTCAACAGATACTAATTAAAATGATCACCATATGGTAACCCTAACCCTATACAAAACATAGAGCTGTTTTACACATCACTTGTGTCCATTCATATTTCACGAAGAAAAAAAAATCGTGCATGGGAATAATCATCATTTTTGACACCTGTCAATGAAAATAAATGAATAGCTGTGCTCCTGGGAGCAGAGATAGGATACCTTCGTCTCTCTGTGCCTCTGGAGAGAAATGTCCACCTCTCTCTTTCACTCTTTCTCTCTTTTGTGAGGATAAAATGCAGGGGCACCTCCCTCCTCTACAGCCTGGGCCTGTTTCAACACACACACACACACACACACACACACACACACACACACACACACACACACACACACACACACACACACACACACACACACACACACACACACACACACACATACACACACAACACACCAGGGCAACGTGAGTACACTGTGAGGAGAGGGCACACCATCCATTTGGCTGCAAAGTATGTGTGACTTGTGCATTTGTGTGTGAATGTGTGTATATGTGTGTGTGTGTGTGTGTGTGTGTGTGTGCGCATGCCCATACATGCGTGTTTGTTTATGCATATGTGTGTGTGAATATGTGTGTGTGTGTGTGTGTGTGTGTGTGTGTGTGTGTGTGTGTGTGTGTGTGTGTGTGTGTGTGTGTGTGTGTGTGTGTGTGTGTGTGTGTGTGTGTGTGTGTGTGTGTGTGTGTGTGTGTGTGTGTGTGTGTGTGTGTGTGTGTGTGCATGTTCATACGTGTGTGTGTCTTTATGCATATGGATTAAGCAGCAGGCGTCCAACCCACCAGTAGAGACATGCTAGGCATACCTGGCTGGGCCCCCCGGCGGGAGGCGGGATGTTGGCTATAATGATGGATTCCTCAGGAACTACTCAGGAACGTTGTCAGTCTTCAAAGAAGTCTTCTCTTCCAGTGTTCATGGGCGGGGCGTGGGGGGTATCACAGATTGGTCAAAGGAGACGTTGCTTAATGAATACAATTTAGTTGCTTATCAGTTGTCTGTTAATGTACTTAACAGGATGAAGATCTGGTGTGGATCCTGTATGGATATAGATCTGGTATAGATCCAGTATGGATCCAGTATGGATGTAGATCTGGTTTGGATCCAGTATGGATTGTATATCTGGTTTGGATCCAGTATGGATGTAGATCTGGTTTGGATCCAGTATGGCTATATACCTGGTTTGGATCCAGCATGGATGTAACTCTGGTTTGCATCCAGTATGGATGTAGATCTGGTTTGGATCCAGTATAGATGTAGATCTGGTTTGGATCCAGTATAGATGTAGATCTGGTTTGGATCCTGTATGGATATAGATCTGGTGTGGATCCTGTATGGATATAGATCTGGTAAGGATCCAGTATGGATCCAGTATAGATGTAGATCTGGTTTGGATCCTGTATGGATATAGATCTGGTGTGGATCCTGTATGGATATAGATCTGGTGTGGATCCTGTATGGATATAGATCTGGTAAGGATCCAGTATGGATCCAGTATAGATGTAGATCTGGTTTGCATTCAGTATAGATGTAGATCTGGTTTGGATCCAGTATAGATGTAGATCTGGGTTGGATCCAGTATAGATGTAGATCTGGGTTGGATCCAGTATAAATGGATCACATCCATAGATCACATCCTAGACCGAGCACCCACCCCTTTTTTTAGTGTTTTATTTTATTTTATTCATCCATTTTTTGCCTGTGCCTTTATGGACAGGACAGTGAAGAGAGACAGGGCAGGGGGTTGAATGAGAGATGGAATGTAGCACAGGACCACAGGAGGCAATGTAACCTGGTTCGCTACGAGGCGTATCGCCTACATGGTTAGCGGACTAGCGGGTTGAGCCGGCCCTTGTTAAACAGTGGCCCCTCTCTCACTGTGATGTCTTCGTCCTCCACAGAGGGGGCTCTTCTCCCTGCCGGAGGGGCACCACTTCATCGAGCCGGCCCCGGGGTCTCCTGACCCAGACGGTCTGCAGCCGCACATCATCTATCCCAGAGTTACCACGGAAGAACACCGGAGAGCCAAACGCAGCTCAAACCCCCCGGGGACATCCAGCCCCTGTGGCGTTAAAGGTGCTTCCGTTAATACGTGTGTGTTGACGTGCACCAGCCAAATGTTTATGGAAAGTTTGTCTCTCTAATAGTCGATGCCTGGTCAAAATATTATTAACTTTTTTGGCCTTAAAAATGTGTTATCTCTGTTTGTTTGTTTTTTTGAGGGGTTGGCGAGAAGTTTTACAAGATTTTAAAATCAACCTGACAAGATTTAAGACTCAAGATTCTTTATTTATACAGTGTGTAACAAGCACAATGAAATGCTTACTCCCCATTCCCTCCAGCATTCTGAATTTCAACAGCAATACGATACAAAACTATGCAATACTATACTAAACTATGCTTTTAACAACACTATAAACTATGTACTTTATACTATACCATATACTATAGACAATATAATACTATAACAATACTATACACAATAAAAATAACAATAAATTGTCTCATCGTAGCAGCATCATAAATAATAAAAATACAGAACAGTGCAGTAACAGTAATGAGTCCAGTAAGTCCAGTAAAGTATGATATTGGTGACAATTCTTCTCCCCCCTGCGGTCTGATCGCCCGGTTCGCAGCATCCGTACAAGGACTACCAGGCTCAAGGACCGTTTCAGGTTCAAGGACCGCAGTGCGCCTACTGAACTGCTAGGAGTGCTGCCACTATCATAACATTGTCATCCATATTACATCACAATATCACACTTTTGCTGGACTTTCTGGACTCATTGCAGCCACTGCACTGTTCTGCCCTGTGCTGCACTGTATTCATGATGCTGCTGCACTACTGGCACTTTAAAATGCTTTTAAAGGCTTTTGCATAATTCAACACATATCATCCATCAGTCACTTTATTGTTCTTTTCATTGTTCTTTTTATTGTGTGTATTTTTATAGTATAGTGTTTTAGAAAAGTAGGAGGAGGGAATGGGGACTAAGCATTACATTGTACTTAATAATCTTGAAACTTGAATCTTGAATGTCACTCACTAACAGTTCAGTAGGCACACTGCCTGTGGGTAGAAACTGTCCTTGAACCACCGATGACGTTACAAGTGTTGCGGATGCAAAGAAACGCAATGCTCTCGTGAACCGCTTTGCTCTGTCCCCCCCCCTCCCCCCCCCGCCCCCTTGTCCCCTTGTTTATCAACGGTACAGACGGTCTGAAGGACTCCGTCCAGGTGGAGCGAGAGAGGGAGGACTGGGAGACGGAGGAGAACCGCGCCCCGTCCCGCTCGCAGCGCTCCGTCAGCAGGGAGCGCTGGGTGGAGACCATGGTGGTGGCTGACTCCAAGCTCATCGAGTACCACGGGCAGGAGAACGTGGAGTCCTACATCTTCACCATCATGAACATGGTGAGCACATGTGTGTGTGAGGTGTGTGTGTGTATATTTCTGTGCGTGGTGAGTATAATGATGGTTTTTGTATTTTTTTCCCGTATTTTTCTGTAATTTTTGTAATTTGTAATTCTTTTACATTTGTAATTCGTTTTCAATCCTGTAACTTTGTACACATCTTTGGAGCTGGCGATGACACTGTACACTGTACCTAAAACATATAACTAACAAACCAAATCAGAATCTAAATAGTACATAGTAATTGATGGGCCGATGCGCTACGTTAGAGCTTTCCCATGAAAACCT
Source organism: Muraenolepis orangiensis (assembly GCA_027704905.1). Lineage (NCBI taxonomy): Eukaryota > Metazoa > Chordata > Actinopteri > Gadiformes > Muraenolepididae > Muraenolepis > Muraenolepis orangiensis. The sequence continues at coordinate 7,082,892 of CM051017.1, read as the reverse complement.
CTGGGCTTCCATGGACCTAATATTGCTCTTTGTATCATAGTTATGATATTACTGTGTTTAATTCAAAGTTAATTCATTAAGTATGTTTGGTTTTCTTCGCATTTTTATTCTGCAATGGGATGGACAATGCAGATGTATCAATGTCCATCACGTCCATCCGTCACGTTAAGATTAGAGTTCATATTGAATGCTTTGAAGAGTTCTCTGTCACAAAGGGATAGTTTGGTGGGACCCAGAACGCAGACCAAGACACAGTGGAGCTATAACATAGAGCTTTATTTAAAGCACACAGACAATAGAGAGTAATCAGGGACAGGCAAGGAGTCTGGGTACCGGGAGGTCGGAGTAGCGACAGGTACTGGACAGGTAATTATAATTACCGGGGAGCTCGTATAGACCGGAGTAACGCGAGACAGGTGGGTGGCGCGGGATAGGCAATGAATTTTCCGGGACATCAGCGTGGCGATTCTGTCCAGAATGTACCAACCAAGTATGACGTATGACCTAACACTGGGGTAACAGGACGCCAGTGTATATATACCCCAGGTGAGGTGATTAGTAATCAGACACGGCAATTGTTAACAGGTGTGTGTGTGTGCGCCGCCAGTGCACGCGGCTTGGCCACGCCCCCTGCCAACCACCGTAACCGTGACATTCTCAGTTATTAGAAATTCAACGTAGGACTGAAGGGTGATTTTCTTCTTCAGGTGGCCGGGATCTTTCATGACGCCAGTATCGGGAACGCCATCCACATCATTCTGGTTCGCCTGATCCTGCTTCACGGGGAAGAGGTACACATACTGTACTGCCTAGTACAAAACCACTTTGATGAAGCACGACATTGACTTTACCTTCTTTGTCTGTTTGTCTGTTGCATGTGTGTGCATGTATGGCATCGAATGATCAAACCTTTTTGAAGAATTGTATTTTTAAGGGACAATATTTGTGGTGGGTACCACCACACCTGTTATGGAAGTATCACGCAAACATAAGTGAGAGAATATGTATTTGTTCTATCATCAATTGGCTGTTGGTCATCTTACTGTGTGTCTGGATTCCGTGTCGTTCAGAAAGACCTGAAGATCGTTCACCACGCAGATACCACTTTAGCCAGCTTCTGCGCCTGGCAAAAGAACCTGAATCCACAGAGTGACACACACCCTGCTCACCACGATGTAGCCGTCCTGGTTACCAGGTGAGACGCACACACAAACGCACGCACACACACGCACGCACGCACGCACGCACGCACGCACGCGCACACACACTTACTCACACACTTACTTACAGTCACACACACACTTAGTTCAACACACCTCAAGGCTTTGCAACTATGCGTGCGTTAACGCGGCTGCGTGGACGTTTGGGCCCACAGGAAGGACATCTGTGCTGGGATGAACCACCCCTGTGAAACCCTGGGTCTGTCCCACCTCTCTGGGATATGCCAGCCGCACCGCTGCTGCAACATCAACGAGGACTCGGGCCTGCCAGTGGCGTTCACCATCGCCCACGAGATGGGCCACAAGTGCGCACAGGTGTTCGCTCCTCTCGAGTGTGTGTCTGGCACTCGATGAATGACCCCCCCCCCCACCCTCCTCCCCACTGCCATGAAAGGATTGGTTTCGACTTTGTTTACAGTATAATACACTTCACTAAGTGGTACTTGGTTTGATGAGTCGCGTCGTGTGTTGATTCATGCGAGGACTTTGTTAATGCTTTATGCTTTTCTTTTCTTTAGGCTAATAGGCTGTGTGTGTGTGTGTGTGTGTGTGTGTGTGTGTGTGTGTGTGTGTGTGTGTGTGTGTGTGTGTGTGTGTGTGTGTGTGTGTGTGTGTGTGTGTGTGTGTGTGTGTGTGTGTGTGTGTGTGTGTGTGTGTGTGTGTGGGGTGTGTGTTAAAGTGAGAAATATTGAAAAATATTCATTTTTAAAAATACAAACCCACTGTATAGAATACAAAGCAAAGGAAAACTACCTTTTTTCGAAGCAAAAAAAAGTGTGTTATGTTTGTCATGGTTGTCATGGTTGCATGCTTGTCATGTTTGCAGCTTTGGCATCCACCACGACGGCCAGGGCAACGACTGTGAGCTGGAAGGCAGACACCCCTTCATCATGTCCAGGCAGCTGATGTACGACAGCTCCCCTCTCACCTGGTCCTCCTGCTCCAAAGACTACATCACACGCTTCCTGGAGTCAGTGCCTTTTTTTTTACGTCATTTACTTTCACACTTTCTGCAAACTGTAGTATTCTATCAAAAGACAAATTCATGTTTGTATGCATATTGAAATCATTAAATACCATACTAATATTGGATTGTAACAACATACTTTTTATTAAGTACTACTAAATGTTAGTAATGTTACTTAAATGTTTTTTTTTCTTTTTCTTTTACAAAAATGCCCTTGTATGAAAAGTCGTACATGTCCTCAAAAGGTTTTAATTTAATAATATGGTTTGTTAAGATGTAATTGGAACAAACTATCATAATATGTGACTAGAACAACCAAGTATTGTATTAGAGTGGCTGGGCTGTGAGGCATTTGAATGGGGTTAGGGTTTATTGTTAGGGTCCAATGATCATGCTGGTTGTGTTGAATGTAAAACACTCAAAGTCTCAACCAAACACGTTTTCTGTCTTCCTTAGTCGTGGTTGGGGCTTCTGTCTGGACGACCGGCCCTCCAAGAGAGATCTGACAACGCCATTGGCCCGTCTGGGTATCCGTTACACAACCCACCATCAGTGCCAGCTGCAGTACGGCCCGGACGCCACCTTCTGTCCCGAAGTGGATGTACGTACAATCCAACATGTATAGCAAAGGCAATAAAGACCAAACACTCATAATACATAACGTTTCACAAGGGAACCAGAACGTAGATGACTACTTTCACAGATGGATTTAAGCTGCATTTTGGTGTATGTTGTTGATGACCTACATAGAAGAACGATGACATCATGTTTGTTCCCCAGTCCCCCTCTAAGGAGACATATGTTTTTTATTTACATCCATTGGAATCAAATTACAACAAAGTACATGTGTCAATGGAATCGGTAATCCATAATATCATCATGACTGTCAAAGGTCTTCTCGTTCCCTTTTACATTGTTTTCCGCCTGGTTCTTTCAGAATATCTGTCAGATTCTGTGGTGCTCTGTGAACGGCACCTGCCGCTCCAAGCTGGACTCCCCCATCGATGGGACCCGCTGTGGGCCTGAGAAGGTACCGGACCTCATCTCCCTCTTCCTATCTGGTTATTGATTATTGATCAACCCCGGCATTGAGAACACTGTCATGACAATTTACAATGATTAGAACAATCATTAATAAAAAAAAGTATGCCTCTTTAAAGTAAGTGTTTACAAAATGCTTTAACAGTTAAACGTATGACGTTGACAAAATGTGACAAGAAGTTTTTTAGTTTGTAGAACCAATTTGGCGTTACCACGGTAACCTGTGTCGGTGTAGGCATTGTACCCGTACTATGTACCTACAACAACTACAACTACAATGTACCCACACCCCCACAGTGGTGTATCTCCGGGGAGTGTGTGATCGTGGGCAAGCTGCCCGAGACGGTGAACGGAGCCTGGGGTCAGTGGAGCACCTGGTCCCACTGCTCCAGGACCTGTGGAGCCGGAGTCCAGTCAGCCGAGAGGGAATGCAGCAACCCCAAGTAAGCGCTGACGATCTCTCCCGCCTACACTTCCCACAATGCAGCTCTCCTGCGTCCTTCATTCAATTTGACTGCATGTTAGGTACAGCATGTTAGTTAGTAGCAAGAAGTGATGTCCTTTTGTCCACGTTGGCACTGACTGATGCAGTTAATACTTTACCAATGATATAGTATTATTAGGGAGTCTATTAGGTCATTAAATTGCCACAAAATAATATATCATATACTATTATTACTGCCATATGACATTGTCACCCATGTTACATTAGACTGTCATACTTTTGCTGGACTTACTGGACTCATTACAGTAACTGCACTGTTCTGCACTGTACTGCACTGTATTCATGATGCTGTTACTGTCACTTTCAAATGCTTTTTGCATGATTGATATGTATCTACACTGTATCATCCATCAGTCACTTTATTGTTATTTTTATTGTGTATAGTATTGTTATAGTATAGTGTTATTTATTGTATATAGTAGGTAGTGTTGTTTCTAGTATAGTATTGTTTAGTATAGTATATTATTGCATAGTTTAGTATATGTCACAAACGGGTAATTGTGACAGTACACATATAGTATAGTATTTTAATTCTTACTGAGGGAGGGAATGGGGAGTAAGCATTCCATTGTACTTTTTGCACATGGCAAATAAAAACATCTTGAATCTTGAATATTAACACCTTTACCCGATGACACCCACAGACCGGAGTTTGGCGGCAAGTACTGCACAGGGGCGAGGAAGCGTTATCGAACCTGCAACACCAAGCCGTGCCAGAAGAACAACCCCAGCTTCCGGGAGATGCTGTGCAGCGAGTTTGACACGGTGCCGTACCAGAACGAGGTCTACCAGTGGATCCCCGTGGCCAACCCAAGTGAGAGTTCACCCGTCTGAACACACCAACGCACTAGCTGAAAGTTGACTGGAGTCCAAAAGATTGTTCCATCTGTGTGGAATAGCCACAGAAGGTGCAGGTGGCAGTATGGCAGGGTTAGGCTCACGTTTAACGATTCTGTGTCAGAGTTTCTGAGAGCTGAGTCAGTCAAAAGTCACTCATTCTGTGACATCTGGGGACCTGAAGTCCTAGAAATTGAACACACGTTGAAACCTTGTGAACTACCAGGGAAGATGAAGCTGCTGCCGCCAGTGGCCCTGACGTGTAGTTGTAGATGTTTTGGACGAGTGCGCTTGACCTACGGCGTATCTAGGGCGGCTATTCAATGCAGATATATTGTTTGGCTTTTATGCAGGTCCTCTGTGCTCTTAGTTTGATTGGGTGTAGTTAACAGGGGCAATCAACAGGGGGCATCACATTAAAAGAGTACACATCAGGCATCATGTTAGTTGCTGTATTATGGTAAATGGACTGCCTTTATATAGTGCTTTGCTAACCAGTGCGACCACTTAAAGCGCTTTACAAGTCAAGCCTCACATTCACCCATTCATACACACATTCATTCATATGCCAACGGCGGAGTCATCCATGCAAGGTGACTGCATGTGGGGAGCAGTTAGGGTTAGGGTGTCCTGCTCAGGGACACCTCGACACTTTGCTAGGAGGAGCCGGGATCAAACCAGCAACCTTCCAGTTGTCAGACGACCGGTCTACCTCCTGAGCTAGTACCGCGCTCCAGCTTCTGCTGTATCATAGTTTCTGATTATATATGATGTGCTGTAATACATAAAATATAACATGAACAATAAAACAATATAGGGTGCAATATAGGGTATAAACATACAAAAAACACCAGGTCGGGGTTGAAATCATATATATATATCAAATAAAGCAGACAACATATGTGCAGACCTTGAGAAGGAACATGGGAAGAGCCACTCCTCCTTCCAGGGATGGTCAGGAGTGCCATAATAGAAAGAACATTCCTACTTTAGCTATTTTCTCCATTAATTACATATCTGAACTACAAAGTTTCTCAAGACATAAAACGCACATAAAACCATTAAATCCACGAGTCAATCCATCCAGTGATATTTCCTCTATAATGCCCCCCCCCCATACCCTGGGACAAACTCAGATGACACGAAAATGCTATAACTTTCGCTGTAGCTACAACTCAAGCCACTAGAGGGTGCTAAAACATGCGTAGTGCAGGTTTTTCCCACACACACAACAAAAAAAAAAACCAACCGCTGTTCCTCCACGTCTCCTCAGTGAGTCCGTGTGAGCTGCACTGCCGGCCCGTGAAGGAGTTCTTCACGGAGAAGATGCTGGACGCGGTGACAGACGGCACGCCCTGCTTCATGAACAACAACTCCCGGAACATCTGTGTGAACGGAGTGTGCAAGGTAGTGTGGCTGGGTAAGAGACTCTGGGGCTCTGTATGAGAAGGGTTACGAATAAAACCTGAAAAAATAACACGAAACACAGGAACAGATTTCGGGCTGCAGCCGTAGAAGTGATGATGTGTGAAAAATTTTTTTTTTTTACAAACTACAAAAATAAAACGACTGAATAGTGAGTTGTAAACATCACATTATATCGAACACAGGAACCGATTTTGGGGCTGTAGCCGTAAAAGCGGGGATGTCCATGTGGGTGGAATAAAATAAAATAAAACACAAACTACTAAGGAAAAATACAAAACAAGTGTTACGCAAACTACAGAACAATTGTTCACATACAAGGACAGACCCCAACTCTGATTTTAGGAAACACAGGAACATATTCTGGGCTGTAGCCCTAGTCTATTGTTTATTTGGTCAAACTACAAAAACATTTGTAAAGAAAATGTGTTGTCATATATAAAAAGGACCTCAACGATAAAGTGTAGTTTGCATGAAACACTAACCGATTTTGGGCTCCAGTGAGAGAAGCAGGTGCCTCTACGTGAGTCAAACTACAAATATTTCATCTGTGAAATAAAAAGCTGCCAAACATAAATGGACCACACCTCTTAGGTGTCTATACAACACAGGAGAACGCTTTCTTTAGTTCTTGTGTGTATATATATGTGTGTGTGTGTGTAAATGTGTGTTTTTCTTTGTTTTTCCTCTGCAGGAGGTGGGGTGTGATTATGGGATCGATTCCAACGCCTTGGAGGACCGCTGCGGAGTGTGTCTGGGAGACGGGTCCAGCTGTGAGACCGTCTACAAGACGTTCGACGGAGGAGAAGGCTTCGGTGAGTTTTCGCACCACGCGACAAACCGAATTAGCAAATGAAGGAGCTCCCGTTTTTTCCAACGGCTAAACTAATATGTAACAAATTAGAATGTATTCCACAGGTTTCCTTAATTGCTAAAGCCTTATGCACTTATGCCCTTTACAACGATTCCCCAGTGACTAATAGCCTAATAACAAGGCATTAATCAGAAGAATTTTAATAGACAGCAAGCTGCTCCGGGGCAGTTCATTATGCCATTGTGTTGTTTTTTTGTAGTTGGCATGGCTTCTGCCATGCAGCTGCTGGTTCTGCTTGTGTGTGTGGTGTGTGTGCTGTGGTGTGTGTGTGTGTGTGTGTGTGTGTGTGTGTGTGTGTGTGTGTGTGTGTGTGTGTGTGTGTGTGTGTGTGTTGGGGGGGTCTGTAATTGTTAAAAGTATCTGCTAGTCGCTGTCTGTGGCTGGGTATGCTGTTACACTGCGGTCAGAGACAAGTGACTTAGCCACAAGCCCAGTATCAACATACATTAAAGAGATTAACATGGGAGACTTTTTAGTTCCTTTGGCCCATTCTCTCTCTCCCTGGCTCTCCGTCTATTCCATTCCTCCCTTCTCTCTCTCTCTCTCTCTCTCTCTCTCTCTCTCTCTCTCTCTCTCTCTCTCTCTCTCTCTCTCTCTCTCTCTCTCTCTCTCGTCCTTGTCTCTCTCTTTCCCACACGCTGTCTGTCTCTCTCTCTCTCCCTTGTCTCTCTCTTTCACACACGTTGTTTGTCTCTCTCTCTCTCTCTCTCTCTCTCTCTCTCTCTCTCTCTCTCTCTCTCTCTCTCTCTCTCTCTCTCTCTCTCTCTCTCTCTCTCTTCTCTCTCTCTCTCTCTCCTGTGTGTCTGCATACCACTCACAGCATCCTTTTTAGATAACCACCACAGATGTGTCAGACTTCAAAAGATACTTGCCACCCCCCCACCTTAACACACACACACACACACACACACACACACACACACACACACACACACACACACACACACACACACACACACACACACACACACACACACACACACACACACACACCTTCCCATAAACATCATTAAACTCCAGAGAACCAGTCATAGCTGCTCTCCCCTTACAAGTCCCCCCCCTCCTTAACCCCCTTTCACATACTATAAAAATACTAACACAGAGAAGTACCCCCCACGCCGAATACACACACACACACACACGAGCGCGCATGCCAACACACACACACTCATCCACACACACACACACACCTACATACACACACACACACACATGCGGGCCCACGCCTCCTGCCCCCGGAGTGCTAGCCCGCCGTCTATTAAAGATCAGAGGGAGTTGGCCTGGGAGTCTGGATGCTAGGAGTGGGGCAGCAGCCACGGCGGGCCCTCCATTAACGTGGGTCCCCTCCCAGGGTACGTGGACGTGGGTGTGATCCCCCGGGGGGCCCGGGACATCCTGGTACAGGAGGTGGAGGAGGCAGGTAACTTCCTGGCCCTGCGGGGCCCGGGGCCAGAGGACTACTTCCTCAACGGTAACTTCATTATCCAGTGGAACGGGGAGTACGAGGCCGGCGGGACCACGTTCTACTACGAACGCAGCGGTAACATGGAGAACCTCACGGCCCCGGGCCCCACAATGAACCCCGTTGTTCTCCAGGTGAGAACCCCCCCCCCCACACACACACACACACACACACACACACACACACACACACACACACACACACACACACACACACACACACACACACACACACACACACATCTCCACAGACCATCTAAAGCTGGTAGATAAATAGATAGACAGATAGATAGATTGAGAGATAGACGATGCTGAAATCGTCAGCATCACAGAGCAAACACAACAACAACAACAGAGGATCAGTAAAACCAGTGATAAACAGTGGCAATAATAATAAAAACCTTTTACATTCGGCAAAAGTAAAAACTGCAGTCTGAACGACAATAAAATAGGTTTCATACGTATTACGTTGATGATCACTGGCTTCTGAATGAAGGTCATGGTCATCATAGACACGCTCTGTGTTTCTTTGTTGTCCAGTTGCTGTACCAGGAGAACAACCCTGGTATAAAGTATGAGTACACCATCAAGAAGGCCCCGACCACGGGGAACGAAGTGACAGAGCCCGTGTACATCTGGAGACACGGCGCATGGACAGACTGCAGCTCCACCTGTGGCCTCGGTAGGTACTGCACTGATATAGACCCATTTTTTTCTTTTTTTTTCTTTATCTTCTATCTTCTTCTTCTTCTTCTTCTTCTTCCCTCTCAGCACCTGAACTCTTGAGTGTGCTGAAACATTCCATTGATCTTGTCTCGTGATTCCCCTCCCCCCTCCCCCCCCCCCCCCCCCCCCTCCCTACCCTCCCCTCCCCTCCCCTCCCCTCCCCTAACCTCCCTCCCCTCCCCTAACCTCCCCTCCCCTCCCCTCCCCTAACCTCCCCTCCTAACCTCCCCTCCCCTAACCTCCCCTAACCCCCTCCCCTCCCCTCCCCTAACCTCCCCTAACCTCCTCCCTCCCCTCCCTCCCCGTCTCTCCTGCCTCCCCCAGGGCTGCAGCATCAGCCTGCTCGCTGCTTCGAGGTGGACATGGGCGTGGTGGATGAGACCCTGTGTGACCCCAACAGCCGACTGGAGGATCACCGCCGCAAGTGCAAGAACATGGACTGTCCCGCGAGGTCTGTCTGCGACTGGTCCAGCCCCTGTGTTGTGTCCCCAATGATTAGTTCTTTTTTTTAAATGGTTTTTTTTCAAATCTATTTTTTGTCCATATAAAAAAAGGGAATTAGCAATGCATGCATGTTGCAGTCACTGAGTGTTAAAGTAAGGGTTAGGTAAGTATTTAAATATAAATCGTCCAGCTCTGCTTAAGGTCCCTATCTTAAGCTGGGTTGTTCCATACGCCTTAATGAACAGTGCAGCTTTTTTATCTTCTAAGGCTTAGAAGATAGTGTAATGACAGCACATTTCCGCACGAATGCCGACCTTAACCTCCCGACAGCCGGACGCTCAGACACATGACAGAACCATTTGACTGCATGCATGCATGCATCAAGTGTGTCCATCCCCTGACCTTGTGTGTTTCCTTCCAGGTGGTGGGTGGGCGGCTGGCAGCATTGCACCACCACCTGCGGTGTGGAAGGGGTGCGTAAGCGCACCGTGCTGTGTGTCCGCACCGTGGCCGGGGAGGAGAGGGTCCTGCATCCCATGGACTGCAAGCATCTCCTGAAGCCCAAACCGATAGTGCCCTGCAACCGAGACGTGCCCTGTGGACAGGACTGGGCTGTGGGCGCGTGGGAAGAGGTATGACGGGCGTCCGCTCATAAACATTGTGTTACGCGTACGGCTCCCGGTCTGTTTTTCGTCCCTGATCTACGATAGATAGATTATCTATCGTCTCTTCATTACATTACATTACATTACAGTCATTTAGCAGACGCTTTTATCCAAAGCGACTTACAATAGTTCTTCATCTCTTTTGTACCTCTTGTACTTCTTTCCCCTTCCAACCCTAACTATTAAACTCTGTTTGTGGTGTGTTTCTCGTATGTTTAACCTTAACAATAATAATAATAATAAGAATAAATTGTATTTATAAGCGCACTTTTAATTTGAGTAGACAAAACTCAAAGTGCTACAGAGTAAAAATGGTTTAAATAAAACAACTAAATAAAAGCAGTGACGTTTACGCCGGCATGGCAACAAGTGGGGGTTTTAAAAATCGAAGTGAGAGGCTATTCGAAAAAGATGCGTTTTAGGCCTTTTTTTAAAGCAAAACCTTGAACCTTTTCCCCCCCCTCAGTGTCCGATCACGTGCGGTGGAGGAGTTCGATCCCGGTCGGTCACATGCGTGGTGCCTAAGAAGCCCTGCGACTCCGCCACCAAACCCCGGTCCCGGTCGCTGTGCGGCCTGCAGAGCTGCCCCAACTCCAGCCTGCGCAGGCGCCCGGGACCTCCGCCCAAATACCGCCGCGTTTTCCCGCCTAAAAGTAGGTCTAATAACACCGTGAGCCCCAAGGTCCCGGCGACGCCGAGGACCACACCCGTACCCCCCACGAACAGAAGAACGACCGCGGGAAGCGCCGGGAACGTGACCGCTGGAATACTGGAGGACGACGACTACGAGTTCGAAATAACGGTGAGGGGAAATCTGATCGTGAAGAAGAAGAGCCCGGTGAATCCCGTAACCACGGAAGCCAGCACCGTAGCAAGGACAACCGGCGGGAACCGTGTCGAGGAAGAAGAGCGGGACGGGGAGGAGGACGGAAGCACGGAGGACGGCGTCACCTATTCTCCCGCCGTTGACTGGGACAGCGGTAAGACCACTACTGGGAAAGGCATCATCGACCTAGACGTCACCTCTGCGGCCGGGTCCGTTGTGACTCCCGTTCAATTCCCCGGCACGACCGCGACACCCGCACTCCCCGCGGTTCCCGCGTTTCCGACTCAAGAACCCGCACGCACCACCACGGCACCCACTGCCAGGGCCTTCACCACTCCCCGTCATCCGCTCTACAAGCCCCACACGACGCCGCTCGCCAATCCGTACACCGAACGGTCACACTGGGGGGTACACAACCACCACCACCACCACCACCACACCACCGCCCCCAAGCCCAAGACGCACCCGGGTGTTTTCAAGGATCCCCAACAACCGACGCGAGCCCCCCCCTCGTCGTTTACCAAAAAGTCTTTCACCACCAAAAAGTCTTTCACCTCCACCGACGGCCCTCGGTCCACCGTGCACATCGTCAGGCTGAAGAAGCCGGCGGAGGCCGGCAAGAAGAAGAACAACGCGGCGCCCAACTCCAAGAAGCCGCCCGCTCGCGCCAAGGACTCCGCCCATCACCCCAAGACCCCGCCCAGACCCAAACAGCGTCCCGCGGCCGGCAACGACCCCGGGAACGAGAGCAACGTGGTGGCCAGAGTCCCCGTCATCAGGGACGTGTTCTGGGTGGCAGGGAACTGGAGCGAGGTGAGTGTTCACACTGCAGTACGTCCCATGGGCCTCATTCACCCAGGGGGCCAACTTAGCTCCATCTAATTCCATCCAGCTAAGTCGTTAAGAACCGCATCTGTGCGTGTGCATGTGCGTGTGTGCGTGTGCGTGTGCGTGTGTGTGTGTGTGTGTGTGTGTGGCCAGTGTTCGACGTCCTGTGGGATCGGGGCGGTGTGGCGGACGGTCATGTGCAGTTCCCTGAAGGACGAGGACTGCGCGGGCCTGAAGAGGCCCGAGCCGGCGCGCACCTGTCACCTGCGGCCCTGCGTCACCTGGCTGAACAGCAACTGGACCAAGGTGTGTGTGTGTGTGTGTGTGTGTGTGTGTGTGTGTGTGTGTGTGTGTGTGTGTGTGTGTGTGTGTGTGTGTGTGTGTGTGTGTGTGTGTGTGTGTGTGTGTGTGTGTGTGTGTGTGTGTGTGTGTGTGTGTGTGTGTGTGTGTGTGTGTGTGTGTTACTCACAAAAATATTGCTGGTGGAAACACTGTGCAGGTGAGACAGAAAACCCCCCATAGGTTGGTAGTCTGTCTCACCCATGCAAATAGAAAGATATGGTACCAACAAAACAGAAATTGAATCAGGATGATAATAGAAAGATAAGTAATACATCAAATCTCGACACATGACATATACTAAAGAATAGAATACATTCATTACTGTTGCTTTATAAGTTACAGTGCTATACTTTGCAACTTTGTTGTATGGTAGATTTGATTAGGATTGGACATTTGACTTCACTCAAAACTCATATTTTTAAATTCAAACCATAGTGATGTATTTAGCTCCAGGCCACCTCAACACTTTCCTCCAGGCGGAGATCAGGGTTCATGTCCAGTAACCGTGCATATTTTGAATTGTCAGCCATCTTGAAGGATCCGTCTGTGTCACTGTAAAATAAAGGATGTAAATGCCTGTCCACACTCGTATTGGCCTTCAGATGTGGACACTGTGAACTGCGAGGGGTTGGGTTTTCTGTCTTTATTGTCTTCACTCCGTTTCCTTCCAACTTGTTGTGTCTCTCTTATCTCGTGTTAGTGTCCCGAGGACTGTGCGGTGGTGGGAAAACGCCAGCGTGACGTCCAGTGTGTGGACGCGCAGACCAAACGTCCTCTAAGGCCCTTCCATTGTCAAGCCTTGTCTACCAGGCCCCCCAGCACCCTCCCATGCGTCCACAAAAGCTGCTTGACCTGGGAGACATCACCCTGGGGGGAGGTGAGGACCCACCATCCGGCCGTCTGTCCTATGTCCATCCACCCATTAATATATCTGTCTGTCTGCATGTACAGTCTACATGTACAGTATGTATGTATGTCTGTCTGTTTGACTGTACAGTATGTATATACGCACGTATGTACTGTATGTCTGTATGTGCAGTATTTGTGTGTCTGTCTGCCTGTCCAGTATGTCTGTCTGTCTGTCTGTCTGTCTGCCAGTCAGTATGTATCTATGTACAGTATGTATGTATGTATGTGTGTATGTCTGTCTGTCTGTCTGTCTGTTGGTCTGTACAGTATGTATGCATGTATATATGTCTGTCTGTCTGTACAGTATGTATGCATGTATATATGTATTTCTGTCTGACTGTCTGTCTGGACAGTATGTATGTGTGTCTACATGACTGCAGTTTCTGCAGAAGTGTCTCCTCTCCTTCATGATATACCGTATATATATATGATACTCTCAAACCTCTCATGCCTCCGCTACTCCTAAGTCACCTCATCACGGTAGCGCTAGTAAGGCGCAGTGCAGCTTACATGACCCCGACCTGACCTTGAGGTGTTGTGTCTTTCCTTTCTCAGTGTTCCCGGAGCTGTGGGGGAGGAGTCCAGGAGCGGCTGGTGTGTTGCCCTGAGCCCCTGCGCTGTAGCTCCTCCCAGAAGCCCAACAGCACTGAGCCGTGTGGGCTGAGGCCCTGCACACACTGGGAGTCCAGAGGCTGGAGCGAGGTCAGCCCCCCCCGGGATCTGTGTACTTATATCCAGATATATCTAGCATTAAAGTGTTGTACTTTCATATTTGAAGACTATATACAGTATGTATAATAATAATAATATCAGAACAATCAATCTGAATCTGAATGCCTTTATTGGCATTGGACAATAAAGGCAAAATAATGTATAAAAAGTGCACTCTTCCATACATAGCATCAATCGAAAATATGATTTATTTAAAAACAACTAAATAAACATATATACGTATATACCTGTATATATATTAATTATAGAAATAATAATAATAATTATTATTATTATTATTATTATTATATTAATATGGAAATCAATATTAAGTGTTGAAGTTATGCACATTGTTCTTTTGTGTGAGGATAACAACAACAATAATTTGTTAATATTGTTATATGTATTATAGTCAACATTGTGTGTGTGTGTGTGTGTGTGGTGCGTGCGTGGTGGTGTGTGTGTGTGGTGTGTGTGTGTGTGTGTGTGTGTGTGTGTGTGTGTGTGTGTGTGTGTGTGTGTGTGTGTGTGTGTGTGTGTGTGTGCGTGTGTGTGTGTGTGTGTGTGTGTGTGTGTGTGTGTGTGTGTGTCTCTGTGTGTGTGTGTGTGTGTCCAGTGCTCTGTGAGCTGTGGCGAGGGCGTGCAGCAGAGGGAGGTGAACTGTGTTGGGGAGGAGGAGGACCCGGCGGTGACGGACGGCGGCCTGTGTGACGGGGACACGCGGCCGGACACACGTGGGAAGTGCAATACGCAAGAGTGCAAGGAGAACACAGGTACACATCACTCACTATTGCATTGCATTGACAAGATACAAGATACAAGATATTTCTATTGGCCAATTGCAACAGGTACATTGGAACGCTTACTCCCCATTCCCTCCCGCAGTTTACATCTAAAAAACAATACCATAAAAATAATATATACAATAAAAATTGACAAAAAAGAACAGCAAAGTGACTGATAAATGATATTTACGTACATGTGTTGAATGTACATGTTTTTAGTTTTTTTCCAAAAATCTTTAAAAGCATTTAAAGTGCCAGTAGTGCAGCAGCGTCATGAATACAGTGCAGTAACTGTAAAGTGATGAGTCCAGAAAGTCCAGCAAAGTATATAAGTGTAATGTGATGTAATCTGACTACTTCAGTCATTTAGCGCTGCTTTTCGAGGTGACTTACAGTGAGTCATACAGATGCACTTGATGAGCAGGTGCCATGGGGTAGGGTAGGCTGTGGACGTTGGCCATGGAACTCAGAACCTTTTGACTGGGAAGGTCCAACACCCTAACCACGAGACCTCAAAACCAATTTTTTTTAAACGCCATGTCAGCGCCAATGGCACATTACCCTGACTACAATGCTAGCTTTATCTACATTCCTACCCGGTCCTATGTATTGACTCCGTTATGTATTTGAAACTCCGCTTTCCTTATTTATTAATCTACGTACTGTATGTATGTTCTGCACACATCTCATACCTACTCTTTATGACTACTACTTTATTTGATACCTGTTTTTATACCTAGTAGACTGTCTTTACATCTTATTGAACCACTGTACATTGTACATTACCATGCACTTCACTGTAACATTTACACTCTGGTTAGATAAGTAAGTAAGTAAAGTAATTTTCGCTGTACTATACTTGTGCTGTGCAATGACAATAAATGTAATTCTAGTCTAATCTAATCTAATCTAATCTACATGACTGAGGCTCTGATAGAGTTTGTTGTATGCTGATAACTACACCTACGGTTTGTCCATCGCAGTGTTCTTTCGCCGCCGCCGTCGTTCTGAATCTCCCCTCCAGTGTGTGTCTGAGACTCTCCTCCAGTGTGTGTCTGAGACTCTCCTCCCGCGTGTGTGTGCTCCATGTTGGCTCAGGTCCGCCGTGCAGGAAGAACAGCATCTCCTCCCGCTTCTGTGACAAGCTGAAGCTGTTGGGTCGCTGCTCCCTGCGCTCGGTCCAGAGGCAGTGCTGTGTCACCTGCGGGCCGTGAACCACAGCTCACACTGACCCTTACCCTGACCTCTGACCCTAACCCCTGACCCTAACCATAGCCCCTGACTCTAACCCCTGACCTCTGACTTCGATCCCTGGCCCTGACCCTAACCCTTAACCCTTGACCTCTGCTTTTAACCACTGACCCTAACACCTCACCCTAGAGGCCCCCGATTTACTTCTAAATTCCAAAAATGTGGCTTAAATAGGATTTTGTGTGGTTAGTTGAAAATGTAATTTCGTGAATTTCTGTCATTGTAAACGATGATGGAACAATTAGGATTTTATTAGATGTGAAAGTCGGCTATTCCTCATTAATAATTAGTAGACATACCTGTTCATACCGTGTTCAATAATCAATTGTCAACTGCTCCTCTGTGTTGTGGAGGTTGTTACAGTGGAAGTATTTATTCGACATGATTGGTGTGTTGTATGATTGTTTTTAACATGGCATTCAGCAGTATTTTTGAAAAATCTAAGTCAATATTGAAATGAATATTTTGCCTTGTTCACCTTAAGTCACCCAGAGTTGGTAGGTATGCGTTGTTTTCAGTGCAACCCAAACTAGATTGAGGTGAATCAAACTACTTTAGTTTGCTCATAAGGTGATAGAATGCAGTGTAACCCGAGTTAAGAGGCCGCTGCTCTTCGTCGAAGAAGCACATCGTCACTATGGTTTCTGGAGAAGTGGTGTTTATATAGTGTGTATTGTGTTATATATTGTCCTTCCTAGTTAAAGTTCACAGCCAGACTTTACTTTGGAATTATATATAATTGTATTATTTCACAAACAATTTGTTAAATACAGAATGTAAATTAAAAAAAAGCGATACCTATCTCTACATAAACAACGATAAATCTGTTGTTATACTTGTTATGCATGTGTTTTGTTTAGACTTTGCTTTAGTCCTGCTCACGTTGTCCTGAGCAAGGGTACAACATGTTTACACTATTGACTACGTGTGGTTTCTCGGGGGGTCAGTACGTTAGTCCACCGCAGAGCTCTTCTGTGGTCCAACCTGTGGGGCTCGACCTGTGTTTTGATTGACATTTCAGATTGACCAATGAGAATGAGGTGTTGCGGGTCAGCCCTCTCAAGCCCCTGAGACTGAGGCTGTGTGTTTACGAAAAAGAAAAGACATGAGCATTTTCTACCATTGTTATTCCCTCTGTGTGTTTCACACGTCGTCTCAATCAATAAAGAGGTTGGCCTTTTTGAGAGTGCTTCGCAAAAACACACACAGTGTGACTTTTTCCCCTGTTTTAATGTGTGTTTGTTGATGTTCTTCTCACTACAAAGCTTTTTTCTTTAATATGCAGGTTAGTTGCTGACGTGATTTGTATATTCCTTCAAGTAATAACAGTATTCACAACAACCGAAACGGTGAAACCAGCCTAGTTGGATTCCCTCGAGCTATTTGATGTAAACCTAAGCTGGCCAAAAATAATATTTTACTCATCACCGCTAAACCCCTTTTAAGCTGTTGACGTTTGTTAAACCACAGTTTAAACAAACGACTGAAACATCATCACGGTTGTGTTCATCGGTGAGAGTGGAGGGAAATGGAACTCTAATGTACTATAATACAGTAGTATACTTAGCAACAGCTTTTTATGAAAAATGTATTTTTTGTCATTTATTTAAAGGTGATTCCTGCCTATAAAGCACCTGTGTGAGGCCTCCAGTCTGAAGGCTGCTATGTATACACACAGTCATGCCTGTTGGGATATTTTGGGGGTGGCAGTAGCTCTTTCAGTAGGGACTTGGCTTGGGAACCGGAAGGTCGCCAGTTCAAGTCCCCGAAACACCTGGGCAACCCACTTCACCAAGGCACCAGACCCCTACAAGGCATGGGCCTAGCTGCCTAGGGTGTGTGTGTGTGTGTGTGTGTGTGTGTGTGTGTGTGTGTGTGTGTGTGTGTGTGTGTGTGTGTGTGTGTGTGTGTGTGTGTGTGTGTGTGTGTGTGTGTGTGTGTGTGACACCAATAAAGAGGATTCAATCCTCCAGATTAAGATTTAGATTAGAGGAAAGATATCTGGTCCCCTACGTACTTTTCCTAGCAGTGATACACCTCCTGACCTCTAGGGTCTACAAGGTCCTTCTCACCTCGGACGGTCTGCTTGCTGCCACTGGATCCGCAACACCAGAACCTTCGGCACAGCGATCCCTTTCACGGATCGGGTTCACGCTGGCCCACATTTCCCCCGGTCGCTCGTGTGCCAGAACAACCTGACACGGATTTGCGGGCCCGCTGCTACCACGGGTCCGAGTGCTCTGTAACTTGTTAATCGAGGCAGGTGGAGGCCAGAGTTTGGAGGCAGTTCTGGAGTAATGAAGAAGTAACAGAACACCAGGCCGATGTGGCCTCAGGCATATCGTGGACGCGTTCAGCACATGTGTGATGTGTGTGTGTGTTTACATGACGAAGCGATTTACATGACCTAACATGACACTTATTATGTCACTGTGTGTTACTCTGTGTTATGTCACTGTGTGTTGCTCTGTTATGTTACTGTGTGTTACTCTATGTTATGTCACTGTGTGTTACTGTGTTATATCACTGTGTGTTACTCTGTTATGTCACTGTGTGTTACTATGTTATATCACTGTGTGTTACTCTATGTTATGTCACTGTGTGTTACTATGTTATATCACTGTGTGTTACTCTGTGTTATGACACTGTGTGTTACTCCATGTTATGTCACTGTGTTACTCTATGTTATGTCACTGTGTGTTACTATCTTATATCACTGTGTGTTACTCTATGTTATGTCACTGTGTGTTACTCTGTGTTATGACACTGTGTGTTACTCTGTGTTATGACACTGTGTGTTACTCTATGTTATATCACTGTGTGTTACTCTATGTTATGACACTGTGTGTTACTCCATGTTATGTCACTGTGTTACTCTATGTTATGACACTGTGTGTTACTCTGTTATGTCACTGTGTGTTACTCTGTTATGACACTGTGTGTTACTCTGTTATGTCACTGTGTTACTCTGTTATGTCACTGTGTGTTACTATGTTATATCACTGTGTGTTACTCTGTATTATGACACTGTGTGTTACTCCATGTTATGTCACTGTGTTACTCTATGTTATGACACTGTGTGTTACTCTGTTATGTCACTGTGTGTTACTCTGTTATGTCACTGTGTTACTCTGTTATGTCACTGTGTGTTACTCTGTGTTATGACACTGTGTGTTACTCTATGTTATGTCACTGTGTGTTACTCTGTGTTATAACACTGTGTGTTACTCTATGTTATGTCACTGTGTGTTACTCTGTGTTATATCACTGTGTTACTCTGTGTTATGACACTGTGTGTTACTGTGTTATATCACTGTGTGTTACTCTATGTTATGTCACTGTGTGTTACTCTATGTATGACATTGCATTGTGTGTTTTATAATTTTATTTTCTAAGTGTGTCTAGAATAGTTACAATTCACCCATTGCTGGGTGAGTCATACCATGTATTATTGTGTCATTCCACCATCAGCGTAATGAATATACCGTCAGTGTGTAGCATTGAGTTTATCCGCAGTGTCGTCGCCTCATGTTGCCCTGAACAGGAAGACGGCTCTGAGTTTCATGCGTGTCCCTCTTGCTCCAGCCACTGACCTGTAAGTCAATTACTTTTTCCCTGATGCTGAAACTGACCCCGGGCTCAGAGGGATGATGTAAGCACCCTGTGCAGGACGGGAGGGGGTAACATAACAAACACCCCCTCGGTCACCAAAAAGGAGGAAACAGCAAACTCATGGAGGTTACTAGACACCGCTCCTCGGACACATTAAACATTTACATGTGATGACCAACAGGAAAAAAAGTGCACCTGCGGTTACAAGGTGAGCACATGTTTGCGAAGCATCCCTGTTGCAACGTGAGACAACGCATCCCCCCCCCTCCCCCCACTAACCCCCACCCCCCAACCCCCACCTCTCCACCCCCACCTCTTCACCACCACCCTTCTCTCTTTTGGGATGGACCCAAAGTTGAGACAGAGCAGTTGTTAAAACTGGGCCACTTAGCAGTCGAAGCCTAATGTAAACGCCATGGGAAGGCCTGGTGGAGCTTAGTCACCTAGCGGCCATCTTGGTTCTTAAACGCAACTCGGAACCCAAATGTTTGATCTCAGGATTTAAGACTTCCGACATCATTGTGTTCACTTGAGGGGGGGAAAACATGGATGCCCAAAGGAAGTTCGGCATTTTGTGGCTAACACTGGCTAGCAAATTGAATCTGTAAAATTGCTGATTATTGCATATTGCAATAATCAGAGCAAAATATAAAGGATACAAACACATAATTGCACATCAAATTATGTGTTAAAACGTCACTTTTATAGTAATTTTATTTTTTATTACCGATGATGTTAAATGTTGTTACCGACATGGAATCGGACAAACTCGGTGCTCTGAAATGATATCCGCATTTCCGCCTTGTAATTCCTAACAATTGACAACTGTTCATTTTACAATTCAATTCAATTCATTTTGAACAAAGTTCAAAGCTCGTTTTTTTTCGCAGTCTTGAGCACAGCATCGGTTCCGCCACCCGGGCCGACCCAGCTAGTGGTTAGAAGAACCAAAATGGCCGCCAGGTGAATAAGGCCCATGGAATGCTATCTGCAGCTTAGCTCGCCGGGGAGCGGTCCAGTCTGGTGACGCTCATCTGGGGGGGGGGGGCTCTGTCGGGAACATGCATTTCCTCAGGCATCTAGACTGGCATCCCGGTACCAGACCTGTTGCTTTATTAAAACCCAGCTTGCCCAACTGCCCCCCCCCCCCCCTGGCGGTACACACACACAGAGCAGAACCACACACACACACGGTTCACCACGGGTCAGCCGGGTCGCTCGTGTGAGACGACGTGTGCTCTGGGCTCCTATAGACCACAGAGAGACACAGAGAGACACAGGGTCTGGGAGGGAGTGAGGGTGAGGGAGTGAGGGGAGGGAGTGAGGGGAGGGAGTGAGGGTGAGGGAGTGGGGGGAGGGAGTGGGGGGAGGGAGTGAGGGGAGGGGGGGGAGGGAGTGAGGGGAGGGAGTGGGGTGAGGGAGAGAGGGGAGGGAGTGAGGGGAGGGAGTGGGGGGAGGGGGGAGGGGGGAGGGGGAGGGAGTGGGGGGAGGGAGTGAGGGGAGGGAGAGATGTGCTTTCCTTTCAAAGCACAACATCTGCCTAATGATAGTGCGTGAAAACCAGAGGTCCCCCCTCCCCGCCCCCCATACACACACACACGCGCGCGCACGAACACACGCACATACGCACACACACATGCACATACCCACACACACACACGCAGACGTGCATGCATGCACAGAAATACGCACACACACACGCACGCACGCACACTCACACACACACACACACACACACACACACACACACACATGCATGCATGCATGCATGCATGCATGCATGCATGCATGCACACAAATACACAAACACACACACACACGCACGCACACACCCATGATAGGGCGAGGGTAAATGAGTTGTGTGTGTTTTGTGTGTTTTCTTCCCATAGTTGAACCGTGAATGTCTCAGAATGGACCCTGGGGACCACCGGGTCATGGCCACCTGCTCGTCTTACGCTCAGCTCATGCGGTGCCACAGGGGCCAGCTGTGAAACGTAATGTTTGTAGCGTGCAAGATTGTCATTAAGTATGGCTCGGAGTTAGATCACTGTGTGCTACACTTTTGTGAGGGCTCGCAAACTTACTGCGATACCTTTGACACATGTTGAACCGTATTTCACTTTAACATTAGATATGCTGTTAACCTTTTTATACAGTGTTACTGTTGGACTCGATTCCCTGTGCACTAGTATATAACACGTAATATATCATAAGATAGATTTAAGTCTCATTGAGGTTGTGCACCTCAAGAGAAACCTGATAGCTGCCTAAACGTACAAAATATTTAAAATATAATATAGTTGTATTAAAGTATTAAAGTAAGCAATAAGGTATAATAATGCAAAAATATAATAAATATAAAATATGACATGTGCATGCTGTTAGTGAATAAAACGCTCTCACGTGGCAGTGCACCATGTGCACTTTATAATTGGCATTATTTATTGAGTCTTTTATATTTTTATCTCTATCTTTTTATTGCAGAGTTTCTAACTTCATGTGTTTTTGATTAAAGTTTTTGAGTAAATTTTGAGTAAATGGCAAAATAAATGCTAATATTTAGAGTCAAATGATGAATGCTTATTTAAGTATCCCGACATCAACAGCGATAGGGAACAGAGTGTCTGGTCGGGAAGGGAGACAAAACAGTTTGGAAGCCATCTCAGTGACATTTTCACCAGGAGCACCAAAACATGCCGAGCATTCTGCATCGATAAATCATCCACAGTTTCGCACAAAAAGCCAAAGCCCCCATGGCCTGGGATTAAGGAGGTCATTTGTCCTGTGTATCAAGTATTGTTTTGGTCCCAGAAATGCAATTTAGAAACAACAACAGGTCTGTAAACATGCACAAGAATCTGAGAGTGGAATTGAGGGGCAGATGATATCTCAGATCTCTCTCCAAATCTCACTTATATTGCCTTCAGATGCAGGAAGCACAGACACGCTTGCATTTAGAAAGAATTTGTTCCCCTGCCCCTCGAAGGAAAATCCGACAATTCTTCAGTCTCTCCCCATCGCTCCAAGATCTTGTGCCTCAAAAGGCCTCAACCGAGGCTATTTCTCTCTATTAGGAGAGACTATGAAACTGATACCGATCATTTGAAAGTTCATTTTGATGTCGATGTTTAAAAACACGGTGGGTGTTAAGTATTGATGAGTCCTAACGGTCTGTCCTTGGCTCTGCTTCTACTGGCGGAAGGCGGAAGGAACCACTCACATTGCTGAAAGGATTAAGCTTTCGGAGATGAGGGTAGTGCTGTTTTCCATTTGCACGATACGATCAGGTTGTTGAGACAAAGAAACCGTGGCTTACAAAAACGCATACCAATCTCCCCGGTACACACAATGATATGTAATGATGTGTGGTCCGATAAATACAGTACAAAATGACTTTGAACCCAATCATTCAAGAGCTGCAATATGCTAAAATCTAAATTAAGAACACACAAAATGCACATAATCGTTTTTGTAGGTGGATTCCTAAATCCCCCAAAAAAAACAAAATGATCCAAT
>CM051017.1:7052447-7054947 GCA_027704905.1 Muraenolepis orangiensis | reverse complement strand
CTCTCTCTCTCTCTCTCTCTCTCTCTCTCTCTCTCTCTCTCTCTCTCTCTCTCTCTCTCTCTCTCTCTCTCTCTCTCTCTCTCTCTCTCTCTCTCTCTTTCTCTCCCTCTTTTTGTTTCTCTATCTCTCTTTCTCTCTCTCTCTCTCTCTCTCTCTTGTGCTCTCTCTCTCTCTCACACGCTCTCTCTCTCTCTCTCTCTCTCTCTCTCTCTCTCTCTCTCTCTCTCTCTCTCTCTCTCTCTCTTGTGCTCTCTCTCTCTCTCACACGCTCTCTCTCTCTCTCTCTCTCTCTCTCTTGTGCTCTCTCTCTCTCTCTCTCTCTCTCTCTCTCTCTCTCTCTCTCTCTCTCTCTCTCTCTCTCTCTCTCTCTCTCTCTCTCTGTATGTCTCTGTATGTCTCTGTATGTCTGTCTCCCCCCCTCTCTCTCTCTTTTTAACTGTCTGTCTGTCTGTCTGTCTGTCTCTCTGTCTGTCTGTCTGTCTGTCTGTCTCTCTCTCTCTCTCTCTCTCTCTCTCTCTCTCTCTCTCTCTCTCTCTCTCTCTCTCTCTCTCTCTCTCTCTCTCTCTCTCTCTCTCTCTGTGACTTACAGTGTAAAATGGCATGTTGCCAGAGTCACTGACTAGACATTTGTTTAAAGGAAGCTTAACGTGTTTTGCGGCGTGTCTTTAAAATGTTACATGCTGGGATGTGTGTGTGTGTGTGTGTGTGTGTGTGTGTGTGTGTGTGTGTGTGTGTGTGTGTGTGTGTGTGTGTGTGTGTGTGTGTGTGTGTGTGTGTGTGTGTGTGTGTGTGTGTGTGTGTGTGGAGTTTGTGTTTTCCACTGAGCATCGTGTGTGTGCCTACTCACATGCTCCAGTGGGTGTGTGATCATACAGCAACCAACAACGACACATGTGCTCACTTACAGACACACACACACACACACACACACACACACACACACACACACACACACACACACACACACACACACACCACACACACACACCACACACACACACACACATCCCCCACAAACCAACCCACACACACACACACACACACACACACACACACACACACACACACACATAAATGATACCCCTTTCTACCAGATCTCATCCGGTCTCCATCTCTCTCTCTCTCTCTCTCTCTCTCTCTCTCTCTCTCTCTCTCTGTCTTACGTTCTCCCATTATGTGAATAAGGAACCTTCTGGAGTTCCTGACTGATGGTCCATATGGCAGCCCTGACACAGAGAATGACTTATTAACAATGCAGGAAAGAGGAAGTGTCCATTTCAACACAGACGTGAGAGAACTCTCACGTTTTCTCATTCTATATAATAAATATGAGTAGCTCGCTCACTTCACATCGCAAGGGAGGCGGTGCGTGAACTCAAGCTCAAGTCCGCAGACTTTTGGACAATCTTTTTTTTACTTTCCTTTTACTCCTTTCTTCTTTCTACTTCCACCGGGCACTTTCCAACGGAGTTGTTATGGTGGTGGAGCAGCAGCAGAAGAGTCAAAAGGGCTTGGGCTTTTTTTTTTTATGAATGACATGGCTGAACGTCATTGTGGCCACATCAAAGCCCCGCATCTTCAGTATCAATGGTGGTGCCATCAAAAACCAGTGTCCCGAGGGACTAGGGGAACACTGTGCATGGATTATGTGGCCAGATATCAGGTTCACACGGTAAGGGATACTACACAAGAACAGGTCCACTCTCCCTGCTGGAGCCCCTGGGGCCAGACATGATCCCAGGGCCGCAGTCCTTTGTAGAGCATCCACGGTCCCTTGAAGTGACGAAATATCAAGTTATCCGACCGTGGCTGCAGGAAGAAGGCCTGTTTTGTCTCCACGCCAACAACAGGGCGAGCTTCCACCGCCATTATGCCATGATTTTAGTTTTTCTATTATCTGTATTTTCTTTCCCCCCCCCCCGTAGAAACATTGATGTATTTTCGATTTTGGCATGTTAGACAGTTTGGGTGGCCGGATCACTGATGGTCAGCAGAAAATGTGTTTGGCGAGTTGGTAAGAACGTGCTTTGAACCGAGACGAAATGAACTCGTCAAACAAAGTCTTCTTCTGCACCTCCAAGATTTGTACACATATCAGCAGATGACACAATGCAAACATTGTGTGTGTGTGTATTTTGATCCGATTTGATCCCCATCTCCATGGAGAACACACTGGTGTTAACTAATAGAACATTTGACTGAAACCGCCTGTAGGATTAAACAAGTTTGGACTAAGGACTTCTTCGGCCTCAAGAAACTTATTTTTAAGTATGCTGAGTTGCTTTAGGTGGCTCATTTTAAGGTGGCTGGTTCTACAGTGGTTTGTTCGAGGGGTGGCAAGTTCTAAGGTGGCTGGTTCTGGGGGTTGCTGGTTCTAGGGGTTTCTAGTTTTAAGATGGCTGATTCTATGGGTGGCTGGCTCTAGAGTTGCTGGTTCTAAGGTGGCTGGTTCTAATGTGGCTGGTTCTAAGGTGGCTGGTTCTAGGGTGAGTGGTTTTAG
>CM051017.1:7014947-7047447 GCA_027704905.1 Muraenolepis orangiensis | reverse complement strand
TCCTAACATTTGGTTGGCTGGGGCTAGATATAAAAGACTATGAGGACTCCACTGCATGAGCATCAGGCCGTACTTTGGGCTGTTACATTGTGCATTATGAAGTGTACATTCACCAGACCCAATCCAATAGCGAGGCCACACACTGTACTACATATACACCTGTACATACAGGTCTTATATATCCGTATATATATATATATATATATATATCAGCTAGGGCGTTTGTTTGTATAAATGTGTGTAATGTGTCTAATTGAAACGCATACACATGGTAACGGTGCTTGGTGAGATTTAGCAATATTGAAATGCACTTTAAAACTTTTTATTTTGTGTTGCAGGTATTTTGGAAATCACATCTGTGGAGGTGGGGGTGGTGGCCATCAAGGGGCTGAACAGTAACTTCTATCTGGCTATCGGCAGCAAGGGAGAGCTTTATGGAGCGGTGAGTATCCGGGTCAGAGGTCAACCTGGATGGCCTGCCTGAGAGAGAGAGAGAGAGAGAGAGAGAGAGAGAGAGAGAGAGAGAGAGAGAGAGAGAGAGAGAGAGAGAGAGAGAGAGAGAGAGAGAGAGAGAGAGAGAGAGAGAGAGAAAAGGTTAGATTTAGGGGCTCCTTATCAAAGGGGCTCCTTATCTCCACTGCTGTGGATGCTGGCTCAACCTTAGACTAGAACCAGGACGGGGGAAAACTATTCAATTAGAAATATATACACTAAAAGATATATCTTTTTAAAATATATATATATATAATAATATATAATAATTATATATACTGTATATTTATATCCTTGTTTGTTCCTAGAAAGCATGTTTTGTATGAGGGGAATGCTGAATATTAATTATATTTTCCAGAGAGAGTTTGGCATCGACTGCACCTTGAAGGAGCGCATCGAGGAGAACGGCTACAACACGTACGCCTCGTCCAAGTGGAGGAACAAGAAGAGGCAGATGTTCGTGGGCCTCAACGTCCACGGCCGGCCTCTGCGGGGGAAGAAGACCCGGAGGAAGAACACCTCCACCCACTTCCTCCCCATCATGGTGTGAACCAACCAGGACCTGTACAGACAGAGAGGGACAGAGAGGGAGACAGAGAGGGAGACAGAGAGGGAGACCGATAGAGGGAGACTGAGAGAGACAGAGAGAGAGAGCGGGGGGGAGAGAGAGAGAGAGAGAGAGAGAGAGAGAGAGAGAGAGAGAGAGAGAGAGAGAGAGAGAGAGAGAGAGAGAGAGAGAGAGAGAGAGAGAGAGAGAGAGAGAGAGAGAGAGAGGGAGGGAGGAGGGTGAGCGACAGCAAAAATAGACACAATTGAGAGGTGAGAGAGAGAAAGCAAGCCAGAGGAGTGAGAGAGAGAGAAGAAAAAAGAAGAATAGACAGAGAGTGTGTGTGAGAGAGAGAGAGAGAGAGAGAGAGAGAGAGAGAGAGAGAGAGAGAGAGAGAGAGAGAGAGAGAGAGAGAGAGAGAGAGAGAGAGAGAGAGGGGAGAGAGATATCCAGCACTGGACAGAGGTTTTGGACACTGAATAAAAACTGTATATAGACATTCTTTTGGAGATAAGGCACTAACTCTTCAGAAAAAAAACCCCAGACAATCTAAAAAGGACTATTCTCTGCTACTGAGTACATAATGTTTGTCTTTGTGGAAAGAAGGTGATCTGGGATCTGTGTTTCCTGTGGCACAGGATGTAATATTTATGGTCTTTCTGTGCCAAACGGATCAGTGGATTTGTGTGATTTTTGAGAAAACATTACACTACACGAGAAGAGACACGGTCCATGTGGAAGACCGCTGCAGTCCCACAGCTATTTAGGTCTCAAGTGGTTTGTTTATAGTTGACATTTGGACCTTGAGAAAAGGGGGACGTGTAACATGAAGTGAAAGGGTTAGAAATGGATACCGTGCAGAGGGTACTTTGTCGTCGTATTGTTTAAAACATTAAAACTAGTGCGTAATACACATTTTAAGCAAAAAAGTTTACTACTTAACCATTGTGTGTTCTGACTGTTCTGAAATGATTTATTTATTTTGTGAAATATTTAACTGGAGGGGTACACGTACACGGCAAGCATTCCTTTGTATTCTTTACATTTTATAGGAACTCTATTATGTGAAATAAAAACTATTCCTCCTCTGTCCTCTATTGTCCTCTTATACGTTCTTCATACCAAATAACCAATACTCTTCTTCAGGGTTAATGGAAGGGGGTCTGTTGTATCACACAGTACAACAGATCCGGGCCTCTGCCTGGATCAGTTGAATAGTTTATCGGAGGTTTAGGGGTTTGGAGGGACAAAAAGGCAACCATTAAGATTGTCCCATGTGGCAACCATTGCGCTAATGATTAGAGCTCCCAAACAAACTGGAAACATGCAAACACCCACCGCATCCAAAATGGGCGGCAGGAGGAAAACCTTGCGAGTGCAAGGGGCCGTAGATGCCTGACATCATTTCCTCCCGTCACCCGACCGCTGTGGGGCTAAAATTGGGCCTGGGAGGCCTGGGAGAGCACACCTATCTATGTAGGGACATGGAATGTAGCCTCTCCGAAAGTTCAACAGACCTGCGGATACCCAAACTAATAATAAATACATGTTTGCAGGGGGTTAGAAGGCAGAAGGTAGTAGTAGTAGTTGTAGTAGAGTGCAGTAACAGAAGAGAGAGAGAGGGAGGTAGGGAGGTAGGGGGGGGTGTTGGGGATCGCTGATGTGACCTGAGTCTGGCCACCCACTTCCTCCAGTAATCATCTACAAACGGACTAATCAATGGCAGCTGCCTTGATGCCAGATCAAAAGAGTGTGTGTGTGTGTGTGTTTGTGTTTGTGTAGGTGTGTGTGTGTGTGTGTGGGAGGGGGGGGGGCGGCATGATTAACAGTTACACCACAGGCTTCCAGGCCTCTCGCTCTCCTGGTGCTGCCACTGCAGAACTATCTCTCTCTCCCATGCGGAGGAGGCCGTGAGCGCAGCACAAGAGAGGGGATTGCCCCTTTCCACGTCTGCCAGTGACCGTGACTCACTTCAGTCCTTGGCGTGGTTGGAGCTCCAACGCCGTGAGGTATGGACGGTATTGCGGGAGATTCAAGCAAGAGAACCCAGAGAAGGGTCTTCCCTTGAGCTACGTATACTCATGCTGTCTCGTAATAAAGGGGTTGGCTGAGTCACCGAGACCAATGTCGAATGCTCGGAATGCTCCGGTGTATTTTGGGGCGTAGCGGTCTGGACTTATTGCTCTTGGCCCCGAT
This sequence comes from Muraenolepis orangiensis, assembly GCA_027704905.1. Classification (NCBI taxonomy): domain Eukaryota; kingdom Metazoa; phylum Chordata; class Actinopteri; order Gadiformes; family Muraenolepididae; genus Muraenolepis; species Muraenolepis orangiensis. Next base: position 7,044,212 of record CM051017.1, on the reverse strand, counting down.
TGGCGGCTTCTGGAACGGTGCAGAACTGGGCCCAGAATGCAATATCAGCTGATCTTTAGTGTGACACTCGACATAGTGAACAACAGGAGGGAGGGAATGGGGAGTAAGCATTCCATTGTACTTGTTGAATATGGCCAATACAAAATCCTGAATCTTGAATCTCTTGAGCAATCTGCATAGTAGTGTGAAGCACTTTGAGAATCACAAAAACATAAGCAGGTTTACATATTTGTCCGCCAGGTAAAATGGTAAGTATTTCACATGGGGCAGAGGCGGGGAGGAGTATTTGGCCCACAGTCCTCCAAATACCAATCCTATAGGCATCTGTAATCACACACATTCCCTAGTCTTGTGAATGTTTGAACTTCCTCCAAGGGAGGCTGAGGCTGGCATGGGCATAACGGCAATAACAGAAAATAAGGGCAGCAATCTGTTATCAAAGTTAGGTCTCCGCTATAATGTGATCCAGCTTTGGGAAACAAGTGGAAAATGACCGGAGGCTAAAAACAACTAATGAATGCTTACTGTGAGAGGTCTGGTGCAACACACATGTTTGTAGTGGGCAGCTACTGAGTAAGCAGTGGGAGAAAAGACACTTCTGAGGATTTCCACAGATCGCCGTGTGTGTGTGTGGTGTGTGTGCGTGCGTGCGTGTGTGGTGTGCGTGTGTGTGGGTGCGTGCGTGGGCGTCTGTGTATGTGAGCCAAATTCTACCACAGTTCTCTATAGAGTGATATGATGAAATGTGTTGAAAATTGTTTTATGTTGGTCCAAAAAAAAAAAATCGTAACGACTTGGTCGTTTACATGTGCATTTCCACCCCCCGCCTGTAGAGGTCAGCAGACTATAGACAGGACGACGGATTCGTTGTTGTTAAAGGAAGTGGCCATTATTGGGCACACAAAAAAAAGTTGTGTATTTGGGTCTTTTTTTAGCACTGTGTCCCATCAAGGAATCAACATGAAGGAGAGATACTGCGTGTAATGCGGTGTAGTTGAACCACATCCCGTAGGTCTATATTTTAGATTTTCAGAGCGTACACGTTGTTGTTTTTTACTCTGATTCGTTATATTTTGCCCGCCCCGAGTCCGATAGACACAACAACAACAACGGCCATGAACGACCGTTTCGACCGAGCTCCGGGGGGAGGACGGGTCCGTGTGCCTCCTACGGCTTCTGGCCTCACCGGTACCGGAGACAGAGACCCCAAAACGTCGTTTTGTAGTCAAACGGAACCCCTGAGACAACCCAAAACGTCGGCCGCTTCAGTAGTCGAGAACAACACACCACACGGTCCCGGCGACCTGGCCAGCGGCGGTAGGACTCCTGTCTCTAATCGTCGCTACTGTGATATTCGTTACACATTCATTCATTACATTACGTTACATGTCTGTCCAGCCATGGATTGCAACTCGTCTTTATGGGTTTCGTTTAACGTCTAGTGTACCACTGAGGATGATGTAATGATGTGGATGACTATGGTGATGCTATATTTACCAGCTGAGGAGTTACAACGATACGAAACTGGAGGTGTCTAGTGGTCGAGGTGTCTAGTGGTCTAGCTGTCTAGTTGCTGGCTCAACGGAGTGTTCTAGTGATTCTAGTGTTGTATCATAAAGACCGACATTTTACCAATTCGATTGTGTGGTTTGCCATGAGCCAGCTGTAGCTCGAAAAAGAGATGGGTGTGCTTTCAGCAAAAAAAATAAAAAACTATGTTGATACGTGTCAATGGCGTTTTTTATGCCGTTGTCCAGTGAATCCCTACCACTGGTTCATGGTGTTGAACTATTCAAATATTAAGGGCGTTTGTTTTTTTCCCTCTTTAAGACTGCAGAACACAGAGCAAATCCCAACAGCCATACACCAACAACACCGATGTATCTAAAGGGTCTGGCGTGGACGCCCTGGTCATGTCCTCTAAACTCTCCGCCAGTGCCCCAGAGTTTGTTCCGGGATCGACTTATGTTGAGGTAAGTTGTGAACCATCGAGATGAACCATCTTGCTTGGATTTACACTAGGATACAGTTGTGACAGTTGACTGCACATAGCATATTATGCATACTGATGGATTGTTTAAGTTCCCTAAGAAAATATTCCATGTTGCCTTGCATTAATTACAAATTGCTTTAAATTGCTACGGATAAAAGGTCAGTAGGAATGGAATTGTTTCTGTTGTATACGCACATTTTGTACACGCTGTATACAAACCCCTCCTCTGTGCGTAGGATCCCGCCTTTGGAGAGTACGAGTGTGACGGCGGCGAGTACGACGCCGGCGGCTACACGCAGCCCACGCTGGCCGAGACGGTGGCCGACTTCCTGAACCACCTCAGCTCCTCGCCGGGCTCGTTCGACTCAGACGTGGAGTTCATCGTCAACATGCTGAACTCCTGGGTCGTTACGGAGGAGCTGCTGCAGGAGCTGGTGGAGCTGATCTACACGCAGGTACGGGACCACCGCACCTGCTGGCCCCCCCCCCCCCCCCCCCTGCCGGGGCCTGCTGGCCTGCTTTCTTTCAGATAGATAGATGGTGGGTTTGGAGAGAATAGAAGGGTACTTAATTCATCCCTGGAGAGGAAAGTATATTGTTATCATAGGTATAGTACTTGTGTTGTATATCATAGGTTGGTTTTTATTGTTGTTGTTGTTATTGTTATAATTCTAAGATATGATCGTATAATTAATACTGTAAGGTTATTAAACAAATGTGCATCTAATTATGTTATGGTATTAATATCTCAATACTTTTTAAAAGATTATGATGTTGATGTTAACCAGGTGTTTTGCCAAATATATTTCCCTCTGGAATGCTTGTCATGTTTTTTTTGTTGTGTTTGTGTGTATGTGTGTGTGTATACATATGTATTTATTTATATATATATTTACACTTACATCTTTACTTGCAGTCTACCGCTATTCCGAACTTCTCCTACACGGGTGCCAGACTCTGTAACCACCTGTCTCATCATCTCGCTATCAGCCCTGAGAGTGGAAACTTCCGTCAGCTTCTCCTGAAAAGGTGACCTTCCCCTCTCGGTCAAACACCTCCACACCTCCACCTGCCCCCCACATATGTTTCCCATTCTTCATGAGGGGCCTTTTTTAATGTGTGTGTGTGTGTGTGTGTGTGTGTTGAAGGTGTAGAACAGAGTTCACACAGAAGGATGCAGCCGTGAAGGGAGACCCCGTTGTCCGGAAGGGGTTCCACTCGTTCGTCCTCTTCCTGGGAGAACTGTACCTCAACCTGGAGGTAACACGCCGCCCATTCCCCTTCTTTGGTTCTACCGACACAAAAGTAGGAAGAACCGTCTAATCCTGGGGCCGCGGGGTTCTGTTGTTTACAGGTGAAGAGCAAGAAGGGACCCCCCGAGCGGGCCCACATTCTTCTGGGTGCGCTGAAGGACCTGCTGACCTCTCTGTTCTCCAACCCAGACGACTCTAACCTCATATGCGCTGTCAAGCTGCTCAAGGTTACAGCAACATTCCTCAACACTTGAAACTGAGTTACCGTTTAGGGGGGCTGGCTGGGAGACGCTTGTATCCAAAGAGACTGTGAATATATTATGCATATCATTAAAAGGTGCTGCAGTTAGGATTCAGGAGTTCTAAAGAGAGAGTCGTAAACGGCAAGATTGTAAAACTCAACCTTTTGGCTAAGGAGGTCAAACACCCTAGCCCCTACTCTAACCTAAAAAAGGTGCCTGTAAGAAATTGCCAATTGTCGGAGCAAAGCTAATGCAGACCCTTCCTGTTTCCCTGCAGCTGACTGGCTCGGTTCTCGAGGACACGTGGAAGAAGAGTGGGAAGTCGGACATGGACGATCTGCTTCTGAGGACAGGAAACATTGTTCTGGATGCCACTTGCAGCCGGTGCGTATGCCTGCCTGACTTGTCTTTAACTAAGGTTTCAGCCCCTGAGAGACGGCAGGCCCAGACTACGGGCGGATGTGATTCATTTATTGGATCTTGTTGGAGCAGGGCCTCTCTGTTCCTCCCGTTTGATCACATGGGTTCAGGGATTCCATTTAGTTACAATGGACAGAACACATTGAAATACCATCTGCGAACTTTCGGAATGCGTACTTTGCGGGCGTAAGTGGACATTATTGGTTGTGAGGGCCTGACGTGCGCCGTGTGCTCTCCAGGGATGTGAAGCAGATGCTCCTCAAGCTGGTGGAGTTGAGGTCCAGCGACTGGGGCCGAGGCCACGCCGCCGCCGCCGCCAACTACGCCACGCCGGACAACGACCCCAACTACTTCATGGTCTGTGGTCGCTCGAACCCCGCCTATTTCCGCATGTCGTTTTATTTTTGTTTGTTGCTCTGTGGTCGTGACCTGGTGTGTGTGTGTTTTTTTGTTTTTGCGTGGCAGAACGAGCCCACATTCTACACCGCAGACGGCACTCCGTTCACCGCAGCCGACCCAGGTGGATATCATAATGTCTTCTTCGTTTTATTCCTCTTCTTCTTCTTCTTCTGTGTACTCTGTTGTTGGAGAGCAGCACAGCTGGATCGGCTGTTGGGCCAAAGGGTTTCATCTTGAAATGGTTACGGTACTGAGACCATAATTACATAAACCGGGAAGCAAATGCTCCAGATGTCCTGCCAAACGCAAGGAGACGCCCACCTGGTGGCCATGTTTACCAAAGTCCATATTTGATGCCATATTATTTATCTTTTTCCCCCCCCGGGGGCATTTAGCCAATTGCCATCCAACGTACAGTATTCCTGCTAGTTTAAATGTGTGGTGGTGATGATGACGAAGCAGTAAAAGTAACGCGTGAACCAGGAACCATGTGGTGTGTGTGTCAGTAGATGTTTGGTGTTTGAACCTTTTGATGAGAACTGCCCGCTCGGAGGTATGAGAATAGAACAAGGCCGTAAAACCCCCCGTGCCCCGCATTCCAGCATTCGATCCTGGTTATATGACACAGTTCATATTGAAGGGAGCTCTTAAAACAACCAAGGATTATTCAACCTTATTATAAAGGATGTACCTTTTTCTTGTGCAGAGTATTCTGAGAAATACCAGGAGATTCTGGACCGGGAGGACATCAATTTCCCAGAGCTTGACGAGGGCAATGGCAGTGACTCGTAAGTACACGTGTAAAGCATGACCCGTGATTTGGGATAATGTGTGTGGCTTTTTAACTGTGTAGTGCAGTATGTAATCCAAACACAATTAAAATACGCCTGGCTTGGGCCAACTCATTTAAAATGGACAGCGATATGTAAATGCATATGGTCGTCCTATTCCCAGAACAAATCAATGCATGTCCGGTAAACCTCATTGCTTGCCTCTTTGTAAATGTAATTTATTGGCCATGATGGATATTTTTTTATGTTCCACGGAAATTGGGAAAATGCCGGCGTGGCACTAGTTCAAAGGCTGTCCCGTACAGTACAGTGCAGTACAACAGCACCGTTCCAAGGGGGGAAAAGGTCATGTTCGGGCCAGACTGAGTTTCCATAGCCCCTTTTTGAGTCATGTGACCGAGGGCTAGCTTTTACCTTGGTTCACCCCCGCCACCACCGAGGGCTGTGGGCCCCACTGAACCTAGTGGAGGTGATTGTCTGGCCCACAATGTAACGGCAGGGAGGGAAAAGCCTCATATTCCGTTCGTCAGCAGATCGGTATGAAAGAGGGTTTAACTTGGCTCCCACTCTCTCTCAGCACCTGTCTGTATTTGGTCCCAGGTGCATTTGTGTGAGTCCCATGTGATCTCTTGTGAAACGTGAGGTCTTTTTTATATTTTTTATTTTTTTTGTGTGGCGCGCGTGGTGGTGGTGGTGGTGGTGTTGTCCCAAAAAGTTCCCCGGAAGTTGAAACCAAAAAAAAAGAAACAAAACCAAATAAAGAGTTGACTGACCGATGATTGAATTGAATTGAATGTTTTCACAGCTATGAGGAAGACGACGACGAGATGGACCCCGAGATCGAAGAAGCTTTTGAGAATTTCTGTTTGGAATCTGAAAGAGATCGGGCACAAAGACAGTGAGAGAGAGAGAGAGAGAGAGAGAGAGAGAGAGACTGAACTCCGTCCCTCTGCCCTGTGTGCGTGTGTGTCCGGGGATAGGCCGGTACGGGCAGCCCAACACAAAAGGCTCCGTTCGAAGGGTTCATGCCTTTTTTTTTTTTTTTTATCTTGTTCTGTTTTGTATTTTTTACAGCAAGCAAGATTTTAGATCTGTGAATAGTTCGCACTGCTTTCTCAGGAGAGGTGATGGTTATAAATGGAAGGCCAGCCGTCACACTGGATCACACATGGCAGCGTTTAAGGGGTGGTCGCTCAATACATTTCTTTAGATTCTGCTTTCGTTTGTGTTGAGTTTTGAGTTATTTTAGAAAACGCTCTTCGCTGTAAAAGACGATGACGTGAGACGAGGGACGAGGAGAGCGGTGCGCCGTGTCATCGGAACGATTCTGAGCGGTGGCCTTCGTCACATGCAGGGTCAAAAGGGTCAAAAGCTGTTTCTGCTTGGTTGTTCTCTTGTTTTAAAAGGAAAAAAAATAACATTTAATGCCAGTTCAGGCTGTTTTTTGGTCCTGAGGGACACAGTTTATTACACAACAGGTTGAAGATTTAAACGTCTTTTAAATAAATATGCGCTGATGGATGGAAGAGTGTGCGTGTAACTATATGCACAGTGTACACGAGTCTGGCTGATCGATTGGTTTTCCTGGCAGGATGGTCAGTATTCAGTTAATTTACTTGATTGTGCATTTGAGTTCCAGGTAAAGGTTGTTGTAAATGGAAATAATTTGGGCCTCCATAATTACAATGTAACCAAATTTCTGTAAACATTCAGTGTTTTTTTTGTTTTATTTGTTCCGTGCGGGTTTGTTCCGAGTTTGTTTGATAGATTGTACATATTATTTCAAGGTTTGATTGTGTGCAATAAATACTCCATAATGTGACTTGTGGGACTTGTTTGTTTTCCTAAGCGGTCTCGGTTGGCGATGATGAATGCATTTTTTTTATTTTTTTTTTATTGGCACCCCCTTGCTTCTTTTGATGGGGCATTGAACCCTAAACTAAATGGTAAAATGTGCAGTTGATGTGTCAGAATAACAATGCCACGCTCCTGTTTGCTTTGTACGTATTCTTATACATCGCTGCCATCTAGTGGCAACAATTGGTAATGTCATTCATAATGTCAAACACGGCAATGTCAATCAATCATTTAAAATCTATCTCGACTGCCTGCCTCCAGCTATGGTGCAGTCATTTGGTAAAAATGTTAGATAATATAATTTTTGTTTTTGAATATGACCTATAGCGATTGGGAAACCCCGGCGTTACCGCAGCGAACTAACGCTACGGTTGGCATTTTTTGTGTCCACAAAAGCTCGGCTCAGATTTCAGATTTCAGCTCTGATTTCAGATCTTCGAGTTGGTTTATTTGTCACATGTATAAGGTGTACAGTGGAATGTTATTGCCAGCTCCGATGATGTGCGCAAAAACGACAAGAAATACAAAAAGGATTACATTAATGTACATATTTACATAGTTGCAGTATATATTAACCTAACAGTATAAAAAGTGCAATATAAAGTCAAAAGTGTTAGTGTGTGGTGAAGTTCTCTGGCTGTCATTGTTTTCTATGGGACTAGATAAAGTCTTACAGCCAACTATAGACTAGTTTATATGAGCCCTACCCTGCTCTGACCTCTGCTGGTCTCGCAGCGCAACCAACCAATCACAGCCCGGTGGTCTGCATGGTCAGACACGGGTTTCCACGGTGACTGCCTGGTGAGAATGGACCATGTATGAAGTTGTTTCTATTAGGAACCAGAAGTTGTCCCACATATTTGTCCTTCATTTATAGTCTCCTCTGCCTCCTCTCTCCCGTTTAGTGACGCAGTGTGAGCAAAAACCCCAACACCACATATGTAGATTGGTCTTTAGTAAAGTGACTTTAGACTTTACAGTGAAATGAAAATCCCCCCCAAAAAAGACATATACTCGCAATAGGCTACACTCGGTATTATAAGGAAATTCACGTGTGTGTGTGTGTGTTCCGTGTGTTGCTTTTAGAAGATTTTTGTAAAAATGTACATTCAACACATATACATGTACATGTCATATAACAGTCACTTTGCTGCTCTTTTTGTTTTGTTTATTTTTATTGTATACGTCAATGTTATGGTATTGTTTTTGGAGATGTATACTGCGGGAGGGAATGGGTGTGAGTATAAGCATTCCAATACATTCTAAATGGCCCTACAAATATCTTGTATCTTGTATTTTGGTGTGTGTTCATAAACCAACACACACACCCACTCCACAATGGCAGAAAGGTGGGGTTCGCTCAGCGTCGCGTCATCTTGTCGACGCCCCCACCGAACCCAAAGTAAAGAGGAGTGCAACTTGGACAAGTGCGCTTCGCCTCCCATGCATGTACACAGACATGACCTAACGGCTCAGAGACCTTATGATGGAGGACCTCGCCTCGCATGTCTTCCTTGCTCTTCTTCTTCTCATACGTGAGTACGCTACTAGGGGGTTAAGATATATGGGACATTGAACAAAAACTGTGTGTGTGCGGAGGCTGTCCGAGTGTGTGTGTGTGTGTGTGTGTGTGTGTGTGCCCCCCCCCCCCCCAGAATGCAGCTCTCTCGGTGTGGTGTTAATTCGGACTCACCTATGCACAACATATCACATTCAATGCTGAAGAAACGAGTTCACAACGAGGTGGTGGAGGTGTTGAGCGTCTTGGTGTCCACGATTAGTCTTAGTTCATGGACTTTATGTTATTAATAGCGTATTGTGCTCTGTTATTTTGCGTTGCAAAAACGGCCTTTTTTGTAACAACATTGTCAAATGATAACATTTGTCATGGCCTACTATTATAACAATTCTTAGTATAGGTTTTGTGGTCAAAGTGCACATTTCAGACACGGTGCAACATACTCCAGGTATATAGGCGTGACACAAGTTTGCTCAACCAAAGGTCTTCCGAGTCCTTTCTGCCCTACCTGCATACCAGTTATTAGACATTTCAAGCCCAGTTTTGCAGTAGGCGAGCACGACGTGTTGGAGCTTGTGGGATAAGCACGGTGATGGTGCAGTCAGTGGATGGTGCAGCAACACACGCAGTGGAGAATTCCGTGGCCTCAGGGGGCTGGTCTACTGGTTGTGTTTAAAGTATACCTATGAAGTTGGGTTTTTTTTTTGCCTGTGAACCAAGCAAGCCCTCTCCAATGACATAACGCGATGTCTGCTTGTTCAGGGTGTCCGACTGATTTTTTTCACAGACAACTGCAAAAAAATTAACAAAAGGGAAAATCCAACAGGTTAAAGCCCTTTTTCCACAAAGAAAACCAAACCCATGAGATCAGGCTATATATTTGGTAGGCCTATACCCCAGCGGTAGGCCTACACATTCTTGTGACATATGGTTAGATGTTGATCCATTTGAAAATAATGTATATTAAATATGTATTTCAGAAATCCAATATCCTTTCATTCTATCCTTTCCTTCTATCATAAATCCTATTGAAAGGGGATTGATCCCTTGTATACGGATGATGCTTTGAAATGCTTCTAATAACGATCGAGTTTGCCAGATTCCCATTGGATGATAAGATGAATATCTCTACAGTGTCATTTAGCATTTCCTCTTTTATTTAGTGGGCAGGATCTGCCCCTCTCAGCCCTTCAACATTGGCACAGCAGATCCCAAGATCTTCAATGGACCCGTGGATGAAGAGTTTGGCTACACTGTTCAGCAGTTGAAAAACCATCAGGGCAAATGGTACGAATCCAAGAGTCACATTCAGCATTCTGCTATTGAATGTGACACATTCTGTCACATTCATTCATGAATTTGATGTTCCTCTCTGTAGTTACGTTGTCGAGAGTATGTTTATGACACTGCAAATGTCCCGTTAAAGCAACTTGTGAATGTGTGCCTTTGTTTTTGATCCTCCATGTTGCAAACACTGCCACTTCCTGGAGTTTAGTCAGATACATACATAGGAAGTATGATTATTTGATGACATGACTAATGACTTTGTTATCAACTTTAGGACTTATTCTGTTACTAACACTATACTTATAATGATAATATAATAATAATAATAATAATAATAACAATAATATGAACAAATAACAACATGGGCTAGTTTTATTATTTTATTTGTATTTTTTGTTTACATTTTCTTTTAAATTAGTCTACAGTGAAGTGTCGACAAAACATCCATCCCTCCCTCCCTCTCCTCACTGCCTCTCCTCCTCCTCTCCTCACTTCCTCGCCTCCTCCCTCCTCTCTCCTACTCCTCGCTCACTCCCTCTCCTCTCCTCCTCCCTCTCCTCTCTCTTACTCCCTCTCCTCCTCTGCTCCCTCCCTCTCCTCCTCTGCTCACTCCCTCTCCTCCCTCTCCTCCTCTCCTCACTCCCTCTCCTCCTCTTCTCACTCCCTCTCCTCCTCTCCTTACTCCCTCTCCTGCTCTGCTCACTCCCTCTCCTCCCTCCCTCTCCTCCTCTGCTCACTCCCTCTCCTCCCTCCCTCTCCTCCTCTGCTCACTCCCTCTCCTCCTCTCCTCCTCTCCTTACTCCCTCTCCTCCTCTTCTCACTCCCTCTCCTCCTCTCCTTACTCCCTCTCCTCCTCTGCTCACTCCCTCTCCTCCCTACCTCTCCTCCTCTCCTCCCTCCCTCTCCTCCTCTCCTCACTCCCTCCCTCTCCTTCTCTCCTCACTCCCTCTCCTCCCTCCATGCAGGCTGTTGGTCGGCGCTCCTTGGGGCGGATTCAGTCAGAACAGGAAAGGGGATGTTTATAAGTGTCCTATCTCAGGCCCCAGCAGCAGCTGTGACAAGCTACATCTGCAGGGTGAGGAGAACCTGCTATTTGCTAATCTTTTATAGCCCTACCAATGGTTACCCAGGTGGTTGTTTGCTCACAGCTCACCATTTATTGTAAGACATCTTTGTCTATGATTGAGACACTCCATGGAGTCATGAGAGAAGAGCCAACCCCTCGACAGCCGTTCCCGGGGTTGACATGGGTTGGTTTTTAAAGAAAGAAAGCCGTTAAAACGATACAAATCTACATTTTAAGACCAAGACCCTCTGTCGGACAAGAAGAAAAACGATCAAAACCAGTTCTGAAATGCGTGGTATCTCATCTCGCCTCTCAGATGAAATAACGATTCCAAATGTGAGGAACATCGACGGCAACATGAGTCTGGGTTTGACTCTTACTCGGGCGCCGGCCACGAATGGTTTGTTGGTAAGTGTGTGTGTGTGTGTGTGTGTGTGTGTGGGGGGGGGGTCTGTGTGTGTATTTGTATGTGAGGGGTAGATAAAGCAAAACATATCCAACGATATTGGATTGCTACAATATCCCAAGATGTCTCCACCTTAAACGGTTGTCTCTGTTTGTGTGAGCAGGCGTGTGCTCCTCTGTGGGCCCAGCGGTGCGGTAGCCAGGACTTCTACCCAGGAGCGTGTGCAGAACTCAGTCCGCTCTTCAAATGTCAGCCTGCCTTCTCCCCCGCTGTCCAGAGTAAGACCACCTTTTAATGCTGTGAGGAATACTTCAAGAAATAAGGGGGGGGGGGGGACGGACGGACAGATTTGAAAAAAAGGACATTTTAAGTTTTAAAGACGAGCATTTGAGAGCAATCCAAGCTTGACGCACAGACTCGCCAGGCTGTCTGCCGGGGCGTGCCCTGGCATGCACGGATAGCACAGATTTAGAAATGTAATATTTTTATATTATCCGAAGTTTCCAGATAAACGTCAGATGCACACATCCCTAATGTCTCTGTTAATATGGCGCAGGTTTGTCAGAATCAGAAAGATTCTTTATTTCCATTTCCATTTCCATTTCCATTTTTTGGAATGTTGCAGAGTATAATAAAACACAAGACACGGCTGTAAATGGACATTAAATACACAAAATACAATCTTTAAAAATAAATAAAGATAAGGTGAAAGTGATACGTGCGCGCCCACATCTGATCTATGATCACCATCGTAACGCGGTGGCGTCCCTCCTAGCTTGTGGAGGTCCTATGGACATTGTGATCGTTTTGGACGGCTCTAACTCCATTTACCCGTGGGGTCCGATGAACGTGTTCCTCGAGAAACTCATACCTGCCTTGGACATCGGTGCTCAAAGAACCCAGGTCAGATTCAGCCCCCTGCATGCATCTATTATTATTTCCCCGTTCATTAAAACATGTTTTTGTTGTTATTTGTCAATGTCTGCCTATTTTTCACCCTTTTGGTTCATCCACCATTTTCAGGTCAGTGTCATTCAATATGCGGTTAATCCCAAATTTGAATTCCGACTGAGTGACTACAGGACCAAAACACAGCTTCTTGGTGCAGTTTCCCAGATCAAACAGATGTACGGACACGCCACAAACACCTTCCAAGCCATCCGATACGCCAGGTGCGCTTCCCCTGGCTTCTGTGATAATACAAATCATCATTCACAACTAAAAAACGATTGTTTTATGAGCTGAACTGAATATTGTATAAACTACAATGATTATACTCCTTAGTTGCAAGAAATTGCACTTTAATGTGCTTTTAGCCGTACTCATCAATGCATGCGAATGTGTCGCAAAGCAACACACGTCTCCACATGGAAACACAGAACCGATGTCCATTCTCTCCTCCAGTCAGTGGGGCTTTGACTCGTCCAGTGGCGGGCGTCCGGGAGCAGCCAAGGTGATGGTGGTCGTCACCGACGGGGAGTCCCACGACGAGGAGAACAGAGACAGCGTCATCGCCGAGTGTGAGAAAGGAGGAATTACCCGATTCGGGATCGCCGTAAGTCGTGAACCCTGTTTGTGAACCATGTCTACGCATCCATCGCAGTCGTCGTAGACTCCTCTGTGATTTAGCGATGATTCAATGTCAGATGGAAATCAATTGATTTAAATAGATTTGAGTTAGGAGTCAGTGGACAAGTCATAGGTTACTCAAATCAAATCGAAATACCACTCACTCATAGCCTAGCCAAGTTTCATAGTTGATTGATTAATCTAAAACAACCGCAAATCTGATATTAATAAACATAAAACATAACAAAACATAACATAAAGAAATACATTATGCAGAAGCTTTACCAATTGTCAAACAGTCAGCTACATTGCTGCCCTTGAAAACAAATCTCTGTTTTGGTTGTGACACACACACCTACACACACACATACACACACGCGCACGCACATGCAGTACACGTGCACTCATTCCTTCTGCGCTTGCATGCACAATAGAATCCAATAAAAGGACCAGTCCTTGATGAAACTCCTCACAGACCAGTGGCACTGAATGAAGGAGCCCCCTTGTCCTACAGCAGCTATAGCCTCCCTCCCCTCAGTAGTGAGACATTCAGCATTACAAAGTGAATTGCACTGAATGCCTTTAGATACATGCCATTATTGAGCAGGTTGGGGTTCAGACATCTTACATCCAGGACCCTTACAGGGAAGACTGTGGCCACTTGGGTTTCGAAGTCAGAACCCTTCAGCTAGGAGTCATACAACCTTAACCACTAGACCTGACTGAACGTGTTGTTTTCCTGAATGCCATTTCATGTACAACATTACAAGGTCATTTTTTAGTGTGTACTGATTTCTGCTGCATCATGCTTTTTTACTTTCCTTCTAGGTGCTCGGCTACTACATCCGAAACAACATCGACACCGACAACCTGATCGCTGAGATCAAGTCTATCGCCAGCTTGCCTACGGAAAAGTTCTTCTTCAACGTGTCTGAGGAGGCGGCCCTCTTTAAGATTGCCGACGCTCTGGGAAACCGTATCTTCAACATAGAGGGTAACACTTTACCCCCCCCCCCCCCCGCCCGCCCTCTCTCTCCTTCCTGTCATTATATATGGATGTCGTCGTCTCTGAGCAAGAAATACCCTTTTGACCCTTAGATGTGCACACAAGCCTCCCATTGTTCGTAAACCAGAGAGGGACCTCACAAAAGGGAATCTTGCATCTCTCATATTCCTGAAATATTTCCCCGCTGACACAACCCTGTCCCCCTTCTCTTTTCGTCCCACAAGGCACTGGGAAAGGCGGGGACAACTTTCAGATGGAGATGTCCCAGGTTGGATTCAGCGCCCACTACGCCCCTAAACAGGTACGCTGTGGGACTTGTAAAACCTTTAGATATACTTGAGATGCTTTTGTTTATGTGTGTGCAACATGTGCAAGTGTTAGAAAAGTTGCCGAAGACAAACGCCCAATGTTACATTTTTAAAGTAGGACTACCATTAGTAGTGGTGGTTTCTAATTGCACTCAGACATGATGTCCTCAATTGTCTTCTTTACGTGTCTTTATAAGTTCACCAGGACCACAGGAATGCTAATTATAGCTGTTATATCTGGATTGAGCTGTCGTTCCCCCTTAACCTTCTAGAAAGTGATGATGCTAGGAGCCGTGGGGGCCTATGCGTGGAGCGGCACCGTCGTCCACAAGACGGAGTCAACCGCCGACATCTTGCCCTTCTCCGCCTTCGAGAAAACCCTGCAAGACAGAAACCACAGCTCCTTACTGGGTACGGAGTAGCACACCACACCGCTCTCCACGTACCCCCTGATCACACCACAGAGCTTCATACATGTTTGACTGAGATAAGATATGATGTTCGGCTTCGACCGTTATCCTTGCAGAGAAGATGGTTGTTTCCTTCAGCAATGAATGAAAACCATTTCCTTTATAAATTACTCAAAGTTTTCTTCCGCAATTCTTAGCCGTGGCTACGATACGTGTCAACGTGTGAAGACGGTTCACCCTCTGAAGCGACAGGCTGACAAGTAACGTTCCCACGTTTCAGCCTTCGCTGAAACGTGGGAACGTCGAAAACAGTGAACACTATTATTAAACACCGTCTTCCAGTGATGGATTTCGCCACATGTACTTTAAGTGCAGCCAATTCCGCTCAACGTCTAACGTCTCCATGCCAACGGTCCCAGGCTATGCGGTGACCAGCCTCAGCGATGGGCCCGTGGAGTACTTTGTGGCGGGAGCGCCGCGCTCCAACCACTCCGGACAAGTGGTCGTGTACACCGTCGCCGGGACGAAGAAGATGGTCACCGTGGTGGACACGGAGAGAGGGAAGCAGGTACGCTGGCCTTTTTCGATTGGCGTTTTTTTGCGGATACTTTGCAGAATTTGTGCCTGGCGCTACACCCGGAAATGTATGAATAAAACTGAAACTGTGATGATCCCATGTCATGAGTTTGTTAAGAAGAGGGTTGGGTATGCCAGTGACAAATCGTGCTAATGATCTTCCAGGCACATGTTATCCATTCATAGGAAATGCCGGTCTACCATTTGCTGATTACTATCTTGACCATCTAGAACAAATCATTTATTGGTAGGGTGTGAGTGAGAGTGAGAGTGAGAGTCTCCACCTAAATGAATATAGAATCTCTACCCTTACTGAAAAAAACCACTTGTTTACATTCACCGTACCACTTTTTTGTGAATACATTTTGATTCCCGTCAGAGAGTCAGATTGGCCAGGTAGTTCGATTTAAATAAAACTGAATTTACCAATCTGATGATCTTGTATTGGGATGCTGCCGACAACAAGGAAAAGTATTTTCTTTTCTTTTAGGACGCTTCTGGACAGCAAAGTATTAGATTTAGTAGAGCATGGTCATGGGAAGACACACTGGGAGCGACTGGTACAACTGTTGTCATACACCCATTGTGTTTATGACTCCTCTTGGGAAAAGTTCACATGGTGGTCAGTAACAGCAAAGTAATTAATAGGTGAGGGGAAGGGACCATCGTCAAGGATTGGCCGTGGCTGAAGTCAGACATGGCGGGAAAGGTCAAGTCAATTGGCATTACACACACACACACACACACACACACACACACACACACACACACACACAGAGTCTTGAGTTGATTAGCAGTACACTGTGTGAAGTCAGGAAGGCTGGTGGGGTTCTCGCCCCCCCCCTCCCCCCCCTGGGTGGAGGTGGAGGGGGTGCTGCCGGTCAGTGGCACACTCACGCTACTCGCTAGCCAAAAGCTACTCACTCCGTTAGCGCCTCGCTCCGTTAGCTGTGCGGAATGTGCTGCGGTCACAGTTCACATTAGAAGCTCAGATGGGGACGGATCAGTGTTGTCCACACGCAGGGACACGCACTAGTGTATTTTTTCTACTTTGCGGTTGGTCTATTTACAGAATGTTACGAGAAATGACTTGGGGGATCCTTATCTGCTGAGTGTGTGTGTTGGTATTTTAGTTGTCACGACCGGCAGATTAGATTAGATTCGACAAAAACTGAATTGTCCACCCACAACGCCAGAACACGTACTTGATTGACAGAGCTCTCGTGGAAAGACAACATACAACAATTTACAGCCCACACTTAAGTGCAACGTGGAAAATGCATGTCATGTATGTAAGAGGTCTCTAGGGAGGCCTTTAAATTGAGTTTTGAGAGTGCCTATAAAACACGCATGATGATGATGATGATGATGATGAGGAGGAGTTTGGCTGACCAGCCACTGTGGCCAGTGGTTCTCCAAAGTCACTGGCCAGTGGCCCCTCAGCATTTTCACCAGCCAAACCGCCCCCTCCCCCCCCCCCCCCCCCCCCCCCCCCCTTCCAAGGAAATCAGGGTTAGGAATGAGGTTAGGGTGTCTCATGGGAGTGTTCTCATGGGACTTGGAGTAGGAGTAGGAGTAGGAGTATCACTTTAAAGTGACAGAGTTACTGGCATTTGGCCAAGCCCTGAATAACGATGATGATGATGGAGTCCTGTGTGTTCCAGATCGGCTCCTACTTCGGCAGCGTCCTGTGCCCGCTGGACGTGGACCGCGACGGGTCGTCCGACCTGCTGCTGGTGGGCGCTCCCATGTTCATGAGTGAGCTGAAGAAGGAGCAGGGCCGCGTGTACCTCTTCTCCGTCACTAAAGTGAGTGAGGATGGGTTTCGTATCCCGGGACTCCACCCACACTGTCTTAGCCGGTGTGGTGGTGGTGATGGTGGTAGTGGTGGTGATCGTAGTGGTGAAGGTGATCGTTACAAATGACAAGGTGTGGCATTTATTTTGAGTTTGCCTGCGTGTTCAGCAGCCGATACGGTTTGCCAGAACACTCTCTGAGAGCTCTCTCCCGCTCTCCATTGCTCTCCCTCCCTTTCTGTGTTTCTCTCTGAATTCAATCATATTCTAGTCTGAGGCTAGTATAGGCACTCTGAACTTGTACAATAAATAGTCTGCAACACAATAACAATTGTAAAATGCACAATGAAAAAGTGTTCAATTGAATTCATTCTGTCTCTCTCTCCGTCTTTCTCTGTCTCTCTCTCTCTCTGTCTATCTCCGTCTGTTTCTCTCTCTCTTTCTTCCGTCTCTCTCTCTCTCTCTCTTCTTTCGTTCTGTCTCTCTCTCTCTCTCAATCTCACTCTCTCTGTCTCTCTCTCTCCATCTCACGCTCTCTCTGTCTCTCTCCCTCCATCTCTTTCTTCATCTCACTCTCTCTCTCTGTCTCTCTAAAGGGAATACTAAATGAGCAAGGTTTCCTCAATGGCCCGGTGTCCTCTGAGAATTCCCGCTTTGGGATGGCGATCTCGGCGATCCCCGACCTGGATCTGGACGGGTTCAACGACGTGGTGGTGGGAGCGCCGCTGGAGGACGAACAGAGAGGCGTCCTCTACGTCTACAACGGGCAGGACAAGAGCCTCAACAAGGACTTCTCACAGGTGAGACGGTGCAATACAGTACAATGGAGACATTAAATCCATTCACGACCTCACTGGAAGTATGTCATCTCTCATCAGGGTCTGTCTGTTCATACTCATATTTTCTAAATCTAAATCTGGAGATTTGAATCGTCTTTATTGGTCACATACATGAACACACACACTTTAACCCATTCTAGTATTAGGAGTGGACAGCTATATTATATTCAGTGCCTAGCCAGCAGTGTAGGGGTCTGGTGCCTTGCTTGGCAGTACCCAGGAGTTTTGGGGACTTGTACGGGCGACATTCCAGATCCAAAGCCAAGTCCTAACAGACTGAGCAACTGCCACATACCGCCTTTCAATAAAAATATGAGGTTTGTGTCTGAAATCGGGGTGAAGATGCCGTTGAATGCGGTTTGGTTTTTTCTCCCCCTAGAGAATCCTTGGCTCCACGCTAGACCCGAACCTGCGGTACTTCGGGAGGTCCATCGATAGCCACGGAGACCTGAACGACGACACCGTCCCTGACGTCTCCGTCGGGGCCCATGGAAAGGTGGTGCAGCTCTGGTTAGTTTAGCAGGCGCACAGAACACAACCACACTCCGTCAGGTCATGACATGACGCTGTGACTAAGAGTAACAACCTGTTTGTAACTGTCCATTCGTAAGGCGATTTACACCTGTGTGTGTGTGTGTGTGTGTGTGTGTGTGTGTGTGTGTGTGTGTGTGTGTGTGTGTGTGTGTGTGTGTGTGTGTGGTGTGTGTGTGTGTGTGTGTGTGTGTGTGTGTGTGTGTGTGTGTGTGTGTGTGTGTGTGTGTGTGTGTGTGTGTGTGTGTTGCCGTGTGTGTGTTTGATCTTCAGGTCCTGCGGCCTAGCTACAGTCACAGCCAAAACCAGCTTCACTCCTGATAAGATTAGTATTCTCACTAAGCCTTGTCTGATCAATGGACGAACGGTGTCCTGCTTCAGCACCAAGCTGTGTTTCACCGCCGTGTTCAGACCCAAGAACCCCATCGGACCCGTCGGTAAATTGGGTCACTAAATATTATGTTTCTGTCACCTTTGCTGTTGCTTTCTACGCCGGGTTTAAATCGGTTAAATGCCATGTTGTTGTATATTATCTGGTTTTTGTTAAGATTTGTCCTACAACTTGACTCTGGATGCTGACCTGCAGTCTTCCCGTGTGAAGTCCCGAGGACTCTTCACTGCCAGTAACGACCGTCTGCTTTCTGGAAATGTTAAAATATTGAAAGCCCCTGTATGTCAAGAGTACCAGGTTATTGTACAGGTATGTGTCATCATGGTTGGCTATCCCCAGTGTTTCTTTGTGTGTTGCAAGGTGGGCGTGGTTCGGTTTGCAAACAAATCTGTGCCTCCATTGTTTCAAAGACTATCTTGCGTGTGGCAACATTAATCAGTAATAATCATTCATTGGGATTGTTTGAGATTGGATGATCTGTGGTCTAGAAGCTAACAGATAAGATAATACACGTTTTATAACACATTTGAAGGATAATTTCCAGGCCTTTTTTATGTATTTGTCGTCTTTATCCACCATACTTCATTTAAATTGTATAGGAGTGTACGCATATTCAGAATGTTCTTTAAAATGTGCTTTAAATAATGTTATTAATGTTCCCGTCGGTCCCCATTGACTGTAATGCTCTCACAGGACACTCCAGACTTTGTGAACTCCATCAGCTTGAGGCTGGACATCGGCCTCCAGAAGAAAGACTCTAACCCGGTCCTGGACGTGTTCTCTCCCAGCGCCTGGGAGTTCTTTGTACGTCTGAACCATGAGGATGTGACCCCCCCCCCCCCCCCCCCCCCCCCCCCCCTTCGCTTCGCTTAGTCATCGCTGGTTCTGGTCCCCCCGCGCTACGGGAGTAGCCCGTGGATTAGCCCTCGTCACCCATTCCCTTTATTCTGGATTGGGGTTTGTGCCTTTAGTGTAGTTTAGTAATCTTTCGGTCTTTATCCCACGATAAGATTCAAAATCGATTCTCGAATTCAGTTTGACGGGCGACTCATGTGAGGATCTCCCCCCATTTCCGGAGTGCGCTAAGAAAGGTGGCAAATGATGGCACGAAAGTAAAGTATGTGTGTATAAGATCATGTCGTTTTTTTAATGATATCAACTGGTCACCTGAGCAATAATGTAAACACGTCACGGATAACCTAACAAAGATTATAAAATAACCACACCCCTGTAGTTTAGTCTCGCCAGAGCTGCTTGCGCAATCCTTATAGTTCCCCGTGTCGCCATAACCGTG
Source organism: Muraenolepis orangiensis (assembly GCA_027704905.1). Lineage (NCBI taxonomy): Eukaryota > Metazoa > Chordata > Actinopteri > Gadiformes > Muraenolepididae > Muraenolepis > Muraenolepis orangiensis. The sequence continues at coordinate 7,024,259 of CM051017.1, read as the reverse complement.
TTGAATGATGTGTGTTCACACAAGTTCATCATCTCGATTACTATAGTCACACATCAAAGGGCATGACCCAGACCTGAGATGCATGGAAACCCCCCCCCCCCACCACACACACACACACACACACACACACACACACACACACACACACACACATTCCTTAGGGTTTTTATTGCAAACGCCTCCAACTGATAACAAAAAACTGTTTGTCCGGCTGCTCTTCAAAATAGATTATTAACAAGTGTCTCCGGGTGTTTTGTGTGACGCACAAGAAGAGAGAAACCCCCACAAATTGTTTTTTAAATGTTGTTTTTGTTGTGTTCTCGCAGGTTCCCTTCTCCAAAGAGTGTGGTTCCGATGACGTGTGTGAGAGCGATCTGGTGCTGAGTGTGAGCAGAGGACCAGAAGTGCCCAGGTGAGTAATGCTAGTGTTCAGACCACACGCCTGCTGCTCACTGTTGACACACACACACGCCCCCCCCCCCCCCCCCCCCCCCCCCCCATGAGTCGTCCCGGTCTCGCTGTGAGTCAACAACATCCTGTTAGCTCCTGGATGACGTCTGGTACTTTGTTTTTCCAAGTAATGGGGTAGTATTCGTAGCCCACACACACACACACACACACACACACACACACACACACACACACACACACGTAAACGTAACTAACAAGATTACTGTTATTTTTGGTGGGGTGCTGTGTTATTGTGGATGAGAGGTACATGATGGTGCACCTGGTGTGAACATTTCTTAAAACATTTTAAATGTGTAACATGGACCATGGTTATTTTTTTCAACATAATATTGCATCACAAATAATTTTATTTATAAATACAAAACAAGCACGGTAATTGTTCCAGGATCGGCCAGCGATGTGTCAATATGTGTGATTCGTCCAACAGCGGCGTCCGACGCTCTGACTGACTCACGAGGGCCTCTGTTGGCTCTGTTGTATTGTGGTCTGCCTTACCTGTTAATGAGTGCATGATAGGTTTCTCAGAGGTTTACACTTTATACTTTATCCACTCGGCTCATTAAACGGCTGGGCCGGGACGTCCGTCCGTCGCCTTGGAAACAAAGCGTCGATGTTCAGATGTGTTCAGTGCCGCTTAAAAGAAGAATCTGCCATAAACAAGACATAACCTCATGACCACAGTGAATACAAAACAACCCCACACTTAAATCCTGTTTCTAACAGTTCCATCAGAAACTGATTACATTTTTTTTACTTTTCATGATTGTCCATTGCAGTGTTTTTATAATACAGTTGTGACTTTTTTGCCGTGTCAGTGAATCAACTTTGCACAAAGGCTGGACCAATCCGACCAGTGGGACTGTTTTATGGTGGCTTGGTTGTTAAGTTGTGGAGTCTTTATTAGCGTTGGTGGGACTTACACATTATTTACATTATTAACATTTATTACATATTATTAACATGGTTATGAGTTTTAGACATGGAAAAGAGAGAAAGAGCGCATAGGAGTGAATAAGTAAGTAAATATATTTGACCATCCAAAAAAACACCAGCAGCATACGGTGTCTCTTGTTTGCGCAAGCAAATGAATGAATCATTCTTCAATTAGAGATTTAAAAGCGTTTGTTTCCTCCGTCTGGACGTGTGAGTGGTCGTACATGGGGTTGAGGGGTTGGTGCGGCTACATTCACTCTAGTTTGACAAAGGATATGTTGCCGTCTGAACCGCTCACCGAGCCGTGGCCGTCTGGTCATTTCAAGACATGTTTTACAGAAAAGTGACACTTTGTTAAACCGATGACTTCATGTAATCTGTGATCCAACAGTCCTACTGTGCCATCGTAGAGCTTTTGGGGGAAAATTACACAGAGCCGGGGCAGGAAACTAGAAACCGCAAGGGGCGGAGTTAAGCCTTGCTTCCTGTTATGTCTTGTTTTTCCCCTTCGCTAGATGTCCTACCGAAGAAGGTTTGTGCGAGTGGATGAAGCTTTCAGGAGAGACTTTTGTGTATTTCTGCAGTGGCCAGTCCACACGTTGTTGAGTTTAACCCTTCACAGGCCCAGTTTGTGTTCGCCGATGCCGACACCCACAAACTGGTGGTCGAGACAAATATGAAGCAAAACTAAATTGAAACGCCCCATTTTGCTTACCTGCCGTCGGCCTTCAGATCGAAATGTCTAACGTCTGACTTGTGAAACTGCAACACACCTGAGGGTGGCGGTCAATCCGAGGTGTTATTGTTTCAGGACGGGCCCCATGTTGGTCAGCTACAACAACCGAGGAGTGTCCTTTGAGGTGTCTGTGAAGAGCAAGAAGGAGAACGCCTACAACACCCAGGTGCTGGTGGAGTACTCCAGCAGCCTGTACTATGCCTCCGTCACCCACCCCGTGAGTCAGCCTGCGACACACGTCGCGCTTCAACAGCCCAGACAGTCAAACAATGTTATTATGTTTTGTGAAAGCGGGAAGAGATTAGATTCGATTTAGATGTATTGTCATTGCACAGCAATGTGCAAAGTACAGTATAGCGAAAATAATTTAGCATCTAACCAGAGTGCAAATGTTGCAGTAAAATGCATGGTAATATATCATTTACAGGTTACAGTTGCCAAAAGACAGTCCTACAAGGTATAAAATAGGCTTTATTTCAACAAAATTGATATATCCACCTCTTTCATAAAAAAATGTATTTAATCTACAATGATCTACAATAACTACTGAGATGCTTCACATAGATCATTAAAAAAGGACAATTGTGAAACAAATCTAACAAACATGTCTAACAAGACCTGCAAAATATGTCTGCACTAACGATGCTAAACAATGCTAAACATGAAGCCTCTTTTCTTGTGAGTTCACAGAAGGACGGCACGTTGGTGAAATGTGCTTCCACAACACAAGAGCTGCTGGTTGCCTGCCAAGTGGGATATCCAGCTTTGAAAACGGCCCAAGAGGTAAGACCCAGAACACAATTTTCTTTCAAATGTGTGGGACTAAAATGGTGTGGTTTTGTGGACATGGCTCCTCCTGCTCTGAAGAGTTCTTGTTAAGACATATTCTTCATATCGTTGTTGGCAGGTTACCTTTCTGATTCATTTTGACTTCAACCTCGACGAATTGCATAAGCAAGCACAGCTGAAGTTTGAAGCGAAAAGGTACACTTCATTATTTATTTTTTATTTTAAATGTGTACAGTGTGTCTGTAAGGCACGATTTGTAGACGTTTTCGGAAATGACCAATGAATAATGTCTTGTGTTTATTTACAGTGACAGTAAGGAGGTCAGACCTTCAGACAACAAGGAAGACGTATCGATATCTGTCCAATATGATGCTGGAATTATTCTGTCCAGGTGATGTAAACAGACATAACATTAACTTCTTTCACTTCCAGTGTCGACTTCTATTTGTCTATTTGCAACATTCCTGTCCTGCCCCTTTCCTGCCATTTATTTCCTGTTTTAGTATGTCCTGTTTGAATTATGTCCCTAATCTGTCTCCATGTGTGTTGTCTGTACAACACACATGTGTGTTTGTTTTTTTTAAGACGCGTTATGACTTACATCTTTATTTGTATATTTTTGTACATTCTAGCCGGTCGAATATCAATTTCTACGTGGCAGATGAAACCATTGCTATGGAAACCGAGGTGCAGACACTAGACGACATCGGCCCACAGTTTAATTTCTCTGTCAAGGTACAGTCAGCGGATCTGCTGTTCAACAAACTTACACTTTCCTATTTAATATATACGTTTAAATATGTAAGAGACTAATAACCCAGTCACTTGCGCATACAGATCTCAACAGATAATTTCCCCGTGAGCCTGCTCTACCTGACCATAGCTATTCCCATGACCACTAAATCGGGAAACCCTCTGCTGTACATCACTGGCTTGGAGACTCAAGCGGTGAGGAACTGAACTTTCCTATTCATAGAATCTTGATGTGTCCATCTGTGTCAATTATTTTGGTGTGTGTGTGTGTGTACTGTATATATATATATATATATAAACATATATTTTTATATGGGACTTTTTGTTTTGGTTTTAGGGTTTGCGAGGTGAGTCTCAGGAGTGAAATTAGATTTTACTTGCATCTTTTGGGTTGTGTGGTGTAGCGTAGCATGGAGCTAACCCCCGTCTTGACTGCAGGGAGGTTCGACCAGCTGTGATACCAGGAGCCTGGTGGACCCTCTGAAGATCGGGGGGAAACCCCACAAAATGACCTTCACCAAGGAGAGTCTGAGGGGCGTCGAAAAGCTGGTCAGTCCACCTAGAGACTAGAGTGACACCTTCCTGTGGATGCTAGAGGAAAACCTTTGGTTGTTGATACCTTGTTGTTGTTGATTTGATAAAACATTGCATTTGATGACTTTGACAGGACTGTGAAGAGGCAAACTGCCACATTGTGAAGTGCATCCTGAAAGACCTCGACGCCAAGAACGAGTACTTTGTCAACGTCACGACAAGGATTTGGATTGGCACATTTTCTCATGTAAATATATATTCAGCAATGGAGAACGGGGTCCGAGTGGGCCGCTCGGTGTGGAGCTGGTACACGTTGTTTTGAAAAATGAATTTCCTTTTTTTCACACAGGCTACGTTCCAGACTGTTGACCTGACCTCAATGCTAGAACTTGAGAGCTCCCAGCCTGATCTCCTCATCATCAACCACAAAAAGTTACCAGTAAGAGTAACCAAATTCCAAAACAAATTCTTTGTTTATCAAATGTATTTTACTGTAGGGCAAATGATTGTAGTGGTGCATCAGGGTAGCTTCAGGATTGTTATTGTTGTTGATTTTCAACCCATCATTTCGGGGTCCAACATTGTTTGAAATTGTTCCAGCATTGAGTCAGACCGCAGCCACAAAACATCTGCAATGTCACACTTTGAAGCACTTTTTCGATGAAAGTGCTTCCATAGTGTTTGACAACATTATGGAAAGGATCCCTACAGATAAAATGTTCACCTTCAGCTTGATCCGGTCTGTTTTGTTATTGTATTTACCCAAGTCACACTCAAATCTCGTGAGAGTTGCGTTTTCGAAACGTGAGTTTAAACAGGATGGATTGGTCTGACATTTATGAAATATGTGTTGGATATTTTACATAGTACACTGTATACAAACAATTATGTATGGTCTTTTTTATAATCACATTATAATTGATGTTAATGTTGATAAATTAGAAAATGTCATTTACCAATCGTGAACGAAACCATCAGCATATAAAATCAATAAAATCTCACCGTTCTCCTGTCTTCTCCTCCTCTACCACTAGGTGACGGTAACGGTTAGCAAACCTGGAGAGACCGCAGACGTTCCAGTCGGAGTCATAGTGGGCAGTATTATAGGAGGGCTTCTGCTACTGGCCCTGGCCGTTGGGCTTTTGTGGAAGGTAAGATTTGTTTGAGGATCTCCCAGAATGTGTATTTGTTTGTAGGAAATTAATATCAATTCAATGTGGTCCTACTTTGACTTACTTTTCAACAATTGTTTTACTCTCTGACTTAAACAAGAGCAGCAGAGAAATAACACTAAACTGAGCAATTGTCAACTATTGACGATTGAATTTAGGGTGAGGGTGCCATGCTAGGGTTTGATTTCAGGGTTAGGTTGTAGGTTTTATGGTTAGGTTAGGCTATAGTTTAAGGCTTAGGGTTGGATTAGGGTGGTCCCAGTTCAGGCGTCCGGAGCCCCTGGAACCCTGTCCGGGTTCCTGTAAAAATGATGCAAAGGAGGACCTTCGGATGGGGAACGGTCCCAGGTCAGGACCCACAGACCCAGGTCAGACAACCGTGGCCCTTTTATGTCCTTAGGGTCCTGGTTCCGGGACCCGGAGGGGTAATGGAGCTTGCAGACAGCTTATTATTATTATTATTATTATTATTATACTGTATGTGTTGGGGTCACGAGAAGTAAGACCTCAAAAAAATGAGTTTGTGAGGTTGAGGTCAAACATTCATTCCAAGTCTTTGTTTACTTCCTAGTTCGGCTTTTTCAAAAGAAAATACAAGAAGATGCAGATGGACGAGACAGAGGAGCTGGAGCTCAACCCAGCCGAAGAGGCTGCTGGGGACCCATGAGACCCAGGGAGGGAACATTATGGGATGGATTTCATCAGCATGCGCCCCCCCCACATGGTGGGTGCGGTGGTGGAGCGTGTGGCCAAGACAACTGGTTGGCTGTGTCTGAAATCATTCCCTAGTCCCTACTGCCTACATAGGGAGTTCAATGTAGGGCCACTATATAGTGAGCTCATGGCTAAAAGGAAAACACACTTTGAGACTGGAGTCTTCGTTAATGACGTCATTGCTGTCAAATCATTTATACGTCGCTGAGCTACGTCGGTTGGACATTTTTCTTGGTTAGTGGCCACCGGTTGTACACTACTTTTCACGATGCACTGTGGGATACGTCGAGTGCCCTAAATAGGGTATAACTATATCTCACTGTACATTCGGACAGCACTGCAAAATGACGAAGAAGATATAAGATACAAGATATTTTTATTGCCCATTTGCAACAGGTACATTGCAATGCTTACTCCCCATTCCCTCCCGCAGTTTACATCTAAAAAACAATACAATAAAAATAAACCAAAAAAGAACAGCAAAGTGACTGATAAATGATATGTACATGTGTTGAATGTACATGTTTTTGGTTAAAAGCATTTAAAGTGGCAGTGGTGCAGCAGCAGCATGAATACAGTGCAGACGGATCGTAAGAACAGACGATGTAGTGCACTACGTAGGGAGTAGGGAGTGATTTTGGACACGGCTAACGCCACATTTCAAGAGACAAACCTGTGGACGCGTCTGAGGCGCTTCAGACCTGTGGAGGAAATGCAACCTCATTGTGGCGGCCCTTTCTTCGTCTTCATGGTATATCGAGACATCGATGCAAAGCATTAGAGGTTTGAGGTGTGGGCGTGCTGTGTAGATCAATTATTTGAATGACTGACTTTGCTTACGTACTGTGCGTACGCAAGGAAGGATGCTGTATTGTTCTCCAGGTGAGAACTGGAGTCCGTTAAGGAATCCTAAAATAACATAATGGCCTGACAGAACAAGTGTGAACATGAAAATACTTTTTTTCTTCTTAATAATAATAAATAAGGTTAGAATTCACAGGGAGTAGAGCTATAGCGGGGAATAACAAATAAGCAAATATATTCTGTTATATATTCATAAAGAAATATATAAATGAATATATTAAAGAGTATGCAATAGCTTAAGTGGCTGCTGGTGGCAATGTAGTATAAAATATTGTATGGATTTTTTGGACTTTAGATGTTTTTTGTTTTCAAAGGTACGTGTTTCGACTACTACTGTCTAATCTACTGTACAATGACCAGAAGATTTATATAAATATTGTTCAATTCTACCAGAAACATGATTTTGTGTTTGAGAGTTCAGGGAACTTGAGACTTTGTAAGAAAGAAAGAAAAATGCGATGTGTTATTTTGGTTGTTCCCCTCAAACTCCATATAGTAACCTAAGTGGTAACATTAGCTAACAACGTTAGCTGACCTTAGTGTTTTTAATTCAACGTTTTCTTTTTCAATCATCTTAAAAACAGCAAGGGGTCAAGTAAACTCAGCAGCCAATCTGTGCATTTGGGTGCTTTTGTTATTATGCAATATTTGCAAAATGGAGGCAGGCCTATAATGCTCATCTAAGTCAAGTATAAAAAAAATATTATGTTGCTTGATTATTTTTTGTTTAGTTGTGTGGAGTAGGCTATTTCAAGCTGGCCATTTGACATGAAAATATGATGTATGAAATTATGAATTGTTTTTTTAATGTTTTTACATTTTATAATAAATAACTGAATACATAAGCACATTAGTGTTGCGCGTTGCAAGTTATTGGCAACGATTGCAATATTTTGGTGTTTGTTTGTAAGGAATTTAAGTAGCGTTTATGTTGGATAAAACATTGATCATTTCTCAACCTCTTTGTATGGTCTTTTCCCACTAGGTGGCAGTAGAGTATAGACGAAATACCGAATCGTTGCAATCGTCCTTCAATTGACCGTTTACCTGTTAATCTGTTGCATACGTTCTTTCAAATCTCTTCGAAACATGTACAGCTGGTAAGGCGAATTAGGTCTAAGCCTAATATCTAGACATTGGAGTTGAGGCTGTATGCAACTCAGTTGATTTTGTAAACGTATTTTGTTTCCCCAGAGATGGGCCTAACAACATCGGCACCCAATGGAGTCCTTACATGCTATGAGAACAGTGGATCATGAAAGTAATGATTGCTTGAATGACTGTAAAACGTATTTAGACTACCCATTTACTTACTGTTACAGTCGCTTTTCTATTTTCGATTGGATACCTACATTATGCATTTCATCTGCTCCCAATTGAAATCGAAAAAATGACCATTATTAGCATTACCATTTCTAGGCAATTCTTTAAGATGGATAACTTTTTGTTCAATTGAGACACTTTATAAATATAATATATAAAGGCAATCAGACACATACATACACCTCTATGCTCTCCATTATTTGTTTACTGGTCGGCCTTCATGTGACCTACTGCCTGAGAATCTGACGTAATATTATTAGTATTCACATGCTGCGAAAGCACATTTTGTTCTTGTTCCCCCATAAATAGAATGACAAGCCGTTATCCTCACTATAATACGACCTGAACGAGATACAAACAGGACGCGTTGGCTTCCTGACGCACTGACTCGCGCGTGTAAACAGAGCTCCTCCGCCACGTACGCAAAAGCACACGCACACAAACACACACCCACACACACACACACACACACGCACACACACGCACACACACACACACGCACACACACACACACACACACACACACACACACACACACACACACACACACACACACACACACACACACACACACACACACACACACACTAATGGCTTTGAACATTCAAGATTATGGCTGCGCCTCTCTAGGACGTCGTAAATTCAAAGAAGCTGTCCACTGTGAGTGGTGCCATAGTAGGCCTGCGATGTAAAACGTGTTGCTTCCGTCAATCAATCAATCAATCAATCAATCAATCAACCAATCAATAAATGTATCAATCAACCAATCACATAGTGGTACGTTAGTGCCGATGGAAACGCCAATTGATTTGCGCTTTCCCGCCACCACACAACACGCCATAACCCGCGTTCCACTGCAGAGGTCGCTGCTCTCCTAACTGAAGACCCTCTCCTAACTAAGACCCTCTCCTAACTGAAGACCCTCTCCTAACTGAAGACCCTCTCCTAACTAAAGACCCTCTCCAAACTAAGACCCTCTCCTAACTGAAGACCCTCTCCTAACTAAAGACCCTCTCCTAACTA